>CM052701.1:96410288-96490457 GCA_028551405.1 Uromys caudimaculatus
AGTAACAGTTCCAGAACACAGCGCCCTGTACCCAGCAAAGACTTAGGAAACCCCAGTTACTCTTATTTGGGACAAAGCTCTTTATTCTAGACCTGCCTAGAGGGATGAGCAAAGCCTGAGGCTGTTCCCACCAGGACCTCCCTCTTGTCCTTGTCCTTGTCCCTCCCCATTCACAGGCAGTGAGCCTCCTTGCTCAAAACCCAGCCTCTTTGGTTGGTGGTTTAGTCCCTGGGAGCTCGGGGTGGGGGTGGGGGGTGGGAGGTGGGGGGTGGGGGTTTCCAGTTAGTTGATACTGTTGTTCTTCCTATCGGGTGGCAATCCCCTTCAGCTCCTTCAGTCCCCTAACTCTTCCATTGGGATCCAACATTCGAAATGTAAATAAATAAAATAACCATTTTCTTAAAAAAAAAAAAAAAAAAAGGAAAAAAAAAAAATCAAACCAACCAACCAAACAAACAAAAAAACCCAAAAAACCCAGCCTTCTCCATCTCTCAACCAAATTAGCTCCGTAACAGTCATTCAGGGATCCCACAGTGGCCATTAATTAATCCAGTTCTCTCTTGTCTGAGCCCTCTCAGGGGCATTTGCTTGTGCATAAGAGAAAACTGATCGTGTCTGAGAAAAATTGATTGATTATGTTTGGGCAAAAGCTTAATTTGAAAAAGTGCATTGCAAAACAGTATCCCTGTTATCTAGTTAAGCAGATGGATAGATAGATACATAGATACATAGATAGATAAAATGCATATATACCCAAATACAGAGAGCTTTAAATGTTGAATCTTAAATGTTTAGCTCAGGGTGATAAGATCAGGTCTCCCTCGTTCTTTAGCACTCCACATGCCTTCCATTAAATGCAGATGAACTTTGTAGTCAGAACAACAACGAAGCCCCACATTGATGCATTTGATTTCGTAAGGATGCAGAGTAATAGACAGCAGGACTGATGCTGTCATCAGTCTGTGCAGAGAGACCTTGGAGGTCGCTGGTCCCTTATGATCACTGACAGCTGATCATGTTACTTCCCCCGGGTTTCAAAAATAAACATGCTTTAAAGAGCTCTCTCTTTCAACATGGTTGACCACTTAGTACTCATTTCTCATGCTGGAGCATGGCGTGTTCTGTGCATATATTTGTGGCTATATCATTAGCAGGGCATACTCCTAGAGGATTTGAATTTCAAGCAGATTAGGGAAGGAGAATCAGTACCTGAATTTGTTGGGACTCAGCAAGACAGAGCCAAGCCAATGTAACATGAGAGAATGCGCAACCAGTGTGAGAATGCACAACTGGGCCTGGATGTCTCCCACAGGCAGATGAGAT
This sequence comes from Uromys caudimaculatus, assembly GCA_028551405.1. Taxonomy (NCBI): domain Eukaryota; kingdom Metazoa; phylum Chordata; class Mammalia; order Rodentia; family Muridae; genus Uromys; species Uromys caudimaculatus. The sequence continues at coordinate 96,411,612 of CM052701.1, forward strand.
GGAGAGAGTCTATTGGTTCCCCTCCCTCACCAATGAGGAATAGAAGTCAACTGTCCATGGAGAACTAGACGAATTCACATGTGCTCTGGGCCTTCCTGGTAAAGTTAGAACTTGGAGGTTGGGTCTCTTAAAGACAGACTTAGTTCCCAGCCTTTACCTGAGGTCCAGTTGCCCCACAGCAAGCCTGGTCAGCTAACCAGGGGCAGTCTTCCAGTGGCCCCATTCCTAAAGACAATGCTGACTGAGAAACCAGCAGATGCAGAAAGAAAACCTGTAGTTCACAACAGGATAAAAATGAACTGAATTGAAGGAATTGAAGGAAAGAGTATTCTTAAAGAAATTTAAAATAGATTCTGTGAAAAATGAATGAGAGGATGAAAAATGGACTCTTGAAAGTTAAAACTGGCTAAAACCAGTGTTAATTGAGTTATATGAAATTCCTGATATTTGATCATGTTGTACACAAACAGCAATTCTACATAATTAAACCTAGATTAAGGATCTGCAGCCTCACTATATGTAGATAGACATAGACTCCATGAACAAAAAAGATGAAAACATAGGATCCATGCAGAAGATCTGGGTCATAGGAAAGAATTTAAGAATCACTCCCCCCCACACACAAAAGTAATAAAATTGAGGGAAGCAAGTTATATTTAATAATAGAAATTTTTCCCTAGAGAAATAGGATTGTATTTTGTTTTTGTTTTTGTTGTTTCGAAACAGGGTTTCTCTGTGCAGCTCTGGCTGTCCTGGAACTCACTCCTCAAACTCACAGAGATCCACCTGCCTCTGCCTTCCCAGTGCTGGGATTAAAGGAAGGCACCATCACGCCTTGCCGGCATAGGGTAATGTTAATTGAAGAGTGTTGGTCAGAATAAATGGAGGGGGGAGCAGCAAAGCAAAAGCCACCAAGATGCATCATTGTGATGTTTCAGTACCCAGAAAAAAATCAAACCTCAAAAACTTCAAGAGAAAAATACAGGCTCCCACCAGAGATATCTTTTGTTGGCCACGCAGAATAGGTTCTGGGTGGCGAAGAACCCAAACAAGAAAACCAAGAGAAACAATTGTACTTCAAATCCTCATCCCATCCATGCTACTAATCAGGTCTGTAAACAAAATAATTTTCAATGCATGCAAGGATGTCCCTCCTATTCTTTCTGGGGCAACTGCCTGAGGAAGTCTTCAGTAAAATGAGAGAGGAAACCAGCAGAAGGGAAATGAACGATCAAGACGGGTGGGTATTACCCAACGTGCTTTGTTACCTTTCCTGTTGCTATCACAGAAGACTGTAACAACCGCAGTTTAAGGAAGCTCACAGCCCCGGGTACAGTCCATCACGGCAGGGAGAGGATGGAGGCGGGAAACTGAGGTACCTGGTCATCCAGCCTCATCAGTGTTCCTGGTCAGCTCCCTCGAAGGAATGCCCAGGGGCTGAACGTCTCCTCGGTGACTCTAGATCTTATCAGGTTGACAATGAATAGTCACCCGGCAAGACAACAGTGGAGCACAAAGCAGGGATGACTGTACATTCTCCTGAAGAGGATACCACGCAAGGTGGAATGACCAAGAAGCAATACACAGATGAGCGAGCTGAATGGCAAGGAGGGTAGGTAATGCTTTAGTGGGGAAAGGTGATCTGTAAACCTGGGAAAAGGGCTGAAGTTTCTAAGACGTGGAGAAGAAAACTTAGATTCACAAGTTTCCGGTGTAGTTCAGTGAGAAAACAACTGCCTCGCTTGTATGAAACAGTGGGTTTGTTCCCTACCACCACACGCATAAAACGTGATACAATTTTGATTAATCACTGCAGTATACAAACATAAAATTGAGGGGGCTGGAGAGATGGCTCAGTGTTTGGGAGCATTGACTGCTCTTCCAGAGGTCCTGAGTTCAATTCCCAGCAACCACATAGTGGCTCACAGCCATCTGTAATAGGATCCGATGCCCCCTTTTGGTGTGTCTGAAGACAGCTGTAGTGTACTCATATAAATAAAAAATAAATAATTAAAAAAAAAAAAAACAAATAGAAAATTGAGCCAGTAAGATGGCTCAGTGGATAAAGGCGCTTGCCAGAAAACCTGACAACCTGAGTACAAACCTAAGGGCCCCGGTTCCCACAAGCTCCCTCTGGTCTCCTCACCCATGGCTGTCTATGTACATCTGTGTATGTAGGGAGTAGAACTTAGAAAGGTAAAACAGAAATAATATATTTACAGTTATACTTAAACGCATACAGGCAAAACACTCAAACATAAAGTAGTATGAATAAATCATTTTTGTTTTAAATAGAGAATACCATAGATGGTGATACTCACCTTTGAGGCTAAAGGCTGTGATGACTAACTGAAGGAAAGTCAATGTAATTATGTCACTTAATACAGTAGTAAACATTATCTTCAGCCCAAGAAACCAAACTCTAACTGTAGCAACTGGTGAGTGGTAGGCATATGGGTGGTTTCAATTATGAAGTTCCATTTTCTATAATAAGGAATGAAAAGACAATTATAGCCTTCAAAATAAATGGAACAAAAATAAAATTTAAAAAAATGTAACTTGCATGTTAAGAAAGGCCTATGTCCTAGTTAGGTTTCTGTTGTGAGCATTGTATACATACAGTGAGCTTACATATATGTAGGAAAACACTCATACATAAAATTTTTTTAAAAAATCTTTGAAAATCTTTTCTTCATTTGTTTCTTTTTGTTCTGTTTTGTTTTTGTTTTTGTTTTTTGAGACAAGGTTTCTCTGTGTAGTCCTGGCTGTCCTGGAACTCACTCTTTAGACCAAGCTGGACTCAGACTCAGAGATCTGCCTGCTTCCCTTTCCAGAGTGCTGGGATTAAAGGCGTGCGCCACCACACCAGGCCAAGAATATCATTTAAGCGAAGTAGGAAATGCGATACATTCTATAGCACCATTAAGCCTGAGAAACAAGACACTAGGTGGTAGAAACAAACACAAACCCCTTGTGCTAGGCATCTGGGAAGCAGGAATTTAACTGTGGAACTGCTTCCATCAGACCGGTAGGTGAGCGTGTCTGGAGGGCATTTTCTGGTTGACTGATGTGGGAGGGCCCAGCCCACTGGAGGCAGTGACACGCCCACCCCCACCCCCCCACGCCCAGCAGGTATTCCTGGATTGTACTAGAAAGTGAGTTGAACAAGCCCCTGGGGCAAACCAGTTAGCAAGTCTCTCCTCCATGGTTCCTGCCTTTATATCCCCCAGTGCTGGACGGTAATGCAGCAGGACATGTAAGCCAAATTAACCCTTTCTGCCCCAAGTTCCTTTTAATTGCGAGGCTTACCCCAGCAACAGAAACCCAAGGGGAACACTATACATTGTGCATTTCAAACATCCAGGACAGGCAACTGTAAAAGCGGATGGGCTCAGGAGCTTGGAGAGGGAGGAAGGAAGTGGAGGCGGGGTGGGTGTTAGGTTTTTAGAGTGAGAGACTTGTGGGCGTGACCTAAGAATGGTCTGCAGTTACAGAGGGCCGTTACATGTACAGCACCCTGAACACACTGGAAGCCAACAAATTCTACATTTTGAAATGATAAATTTTATTTCAATTATTTTTCTTTTAACTTAAGAAAAAAATGAGTAGCAAAAATGCTAAACACTAACCAGAGACCCAGTAACCTTGCTGCTAGCTAGATTGCTAGAAGCCTGGTTCTATGGTAAAAAAAAAAAAAAAAAAAAAAAAAAAAAAAAAACCTAAAATAAATTGCCACAGAAACCTTGCTCTCCAGGGATAGATCTCCAACTGGATAGTCCCCTCATTGTGCCTGCTGATATCAATTAATAGAGTTCTTGGTGTCTGCCCTAATCATCATGCAGGCAAAGAAAATTTAGTTAATATCTTTTTCTCCCTCCCCAACACTGAAGAATAAGATAAATAGATCTATCTCCCTAATTTCACTTAGTCATTTCTTTCAGTAGCATCTGTTTATCATGATTTACAAGAATTTGGCTGGCAATGAGATTTGCTGAAAGCATTTGCATAAAGGAATTTTATTTACATATTTTCCTCCTTAAGCACCACCATACTTAAAGTGGTCCTGTCCTGGGAGCCCAGGCAAAATCCAGAGATGGTGGCTTATTACTTCTTGAAAGCCATACTGGATGGTCATTAAGAAGAAAAAAGAAATTTACAGCTACTCAGCTTGAAAGATGAACTTGAGACCTATTAAAATATGGGCAAACAAAAACAAGAAAGCAGAATATAGATTCCTGTCATTATAAGCTGTCTACAAAGCAAGCGAGGAAAGGGGACTAGGCTTGTTTATCATAAACTCACACAAGTCTTCTAGGTGGGCAAGGAAAGCATTCTCCATGTTGTATTTCTCTGGAACTTTCTAATTACATGGTATGGAGGTTTCAATTACAATTGTATGGACATTCAGAGGACAACTTGGAGGAGTCTTTCTACCATGTGGGTTCCAGGACTCAAAATCAGGTTGTCAGCTTCAATGGTAAGTACTTTTACCACCTGAGCCATCTTTCCAGCCTCTTATAATATTCTTTGAGTAATAGAAATTACACTTATTGGGGCTGGAGAGATGGCTCAGTAGTTAAGAGCACTGACTGCTCTTCCAGAGGTCCTGAGTTCAGTTCCCAGCAACCTCATGGTGGCTCACAACCATTTGTAATAGGATCAGATGTCCTCTTCTGGTGTGTCTAATGACAGCTACACTGTACTCATGTACATAAACCTTTAAAAAAATTACACTTATCTCATCCATATAGTTAAACGAGGAAGGCACAGTGAAAGACCAGGTGAGTACCACATGCTACTATGTATCTGGTAGGCAAGAGGCTAAGGAAAACACACAATCTGGGCAGGTACTGGGCAGGCACTGGGCAGGCACGGCAGTGAACACCTGTTACCCCAGATAGGAACAGAAGGATCAGGCATTTAAGACCAACCTGGTTTTGAAAAGCAAAGCAAGCAAACAGATAAACCAAATGCAGTAGCTGACTTACTACTTCTATAAACAGCAAAAATTAAATTGTTTTCTGTCACAATATTATTTCTTAATAATCAGTATTCTAAAAATATGTAGCAGTTATCAGTTATTAATGCTAATGTAGACACAGATGCATGAATACTTACACAGTGTTCTCATTACTTGCTATGATAAAATATCCTGACAGAGACCACTTAGAGGAGAAAGGGTTTATTTTAGCTCACAGTCCCAGGTTACATACAGTCCACTACCAAAGGGCAGGTCCTTTAGAAGTGCTCTTAGCTGCTGAGCCCTCTGGACATCAAAAAAAACAGCAACTTTTTTTTTTTCTTTAGGTTCTTCAAGACAAGGTATCTCTGTATAGCCCTGGCTGTCCTAGAATTTACTCTGTAGACCAGGCTGACCTCAAACTTTGGGATTCACCTATCTCTGCCTCCTGAATACTGGGATTAAAGGTGTGTGCCACCACTGCCCAGCAAAATTAAAATTTCCTACCTAAGTGTATCCTTGAAAACAGTTAGACAATAAGCCATGTATGTCCAGCAGTGTGAATATTGTTTATCCCAAGGTCTAGAGAATGCCTGGAGCAGGACTGGGAAGCTGGATCCAGGAAACTGATCCATGGACAGCTCGGTTGGGAGGTCCAGCTGACTGCCTCAACTCAAGGCAGTTTCTGCTGGATGTTTGTTAGCCCTCAACTTGACACCCCAGTGCTGCAAAACCCAGAATTTCCAAGACCGATAAGAGTATGAGTAGGTTGGCTGTTGTGGCCTTTGCTCCTTGTCTGTTCCCTCCAATGTCTTTCTGCACCTTGATACTGTTTGGGAAAAAAAAAAAAAAAAACCTATCCCCAAAACCTGCCAATCCCTGTCCCTCATCCATCACCTGCAACCCCGCCGTCCCCCTTCAAGTCCCCAACCCTCTGACTCAGGCAGTACCTACCTGCTGTCTTTGGCTTCCTTATTTCTTCTATAGTCTCCTGTTACAGGATTTCCACCCATGTAGCTGAAGCTTCCAGTTTCTGACTTTGATGTGGATGCTCCAACACCCTGGGTTTCCATCACCCCAGGTCCTCGTTCTCCTGAGCCTTTATATCCAATAAAGCCCCTGATCCTGAGCCTCCACCTCTTCCAGCCTGCTCTCTGCTGGGCTTGACCCAGCACCCAGTCTTCCTCTCCAGACAGAATCTAATCATCCTCGTAGGCTTTCTTGCTCCTAAGGTGAATTTAGCCCTCTTCCAGGGTTTAGGGCCAGCCTGGACAACATACCAAGTCCCTATCTCAAAAATTGGGAGAGGAACACCTATGACTGAAATTGCCTTAAAATGACAAAATACTAACTCCCTTCATTCTCCACAGAGGACACTATTTGTAGGTTGTTTTCAATAGTTCCTCTGCTAGACTACATGGCTCCTTTAAGGATAAGGCGTCCCAATGAACTGTTGCAGTTAATTATTTGAAAGGAAAACCATATCACTTATATTGATGTCAAAAATTATGCAAATCACTTGAGGGGATAGCTCAGAAGAGCATGTGGAAGACCCTGAGTTCAACCAATTACCTGCCACAAACTTCAAACAAACCAATTTATATGAACTCTAGCATTTAAGCTCCCCAATTTACATACACAATGTGCCAGGTTAGACATATCTTAGGTTTGTGGCTTATAGTGCCATACCGTTGCATACTTGAGTGTTTATTGATAGAAGTGCCCCACACGTATGCTAGGTGCCCAAGTTCAAGAGGGCACTATCCGGTTATGGATGGTTGTGAACTACCATACGGGTGCTGGGTCCTCCAAAGTGCAGTAAGTACTCTTAATTACTGAGCCATCTTGATAACCTGTCATACGCTTTTAAAAGGAAAACAAAACAACTTCCTTTACAATTGTAAAAAGGTACATGCAGTTGGATGTGACATGCAGACTGTAGTTAGCCAGTCTTAGGAATGCTTGCTGACTCGGTTCCCAGAACCCACATCTGGTGGTTCACAACTGCCTATAACTTGAGCTCCACAGAACCCAACACTGTCTTCTGGCCTCCTGAGGGTACCTGCACAGACATGAATACACCCATGCAAACATATAAATGAAAATATTATCTTTAACAAACCAGCTTTTCTGAGGCTCACCTCAAGCTTGCAAACCTGCTTGTGAGGAGGCACTGGGGTTCCATGTTACATCTGGCTCTAAAAAGCTTTTGCATTTTGTGTTTTCTAGTTCTGTCTTGAAACCTCAAGGCATGGTAAGTATTTGAAAAGGCATTAGTAAGTATCTGAAAAGTGGATAAAAGCGTTCAAGTACTATGAACAATGGGCTGCAAACGATGAAGGAAAAATTACATAAAACTTCCCTGGGCACATACTGTATAGTCAGCCAATGTGGCTGACTTGTTCACTTTGAGATTCCGGCTAAGAGTCATATCAACAAATGAGACCCTGTGGGCCTCAGAAACTTAATCCAAAGAAAGTTTTAGAAGAGGCAGAAATGCCCTTTCAAAGCACAAGGGGAAAAGTAACATTGAAACTTTTTTTAGACAAAAACAAACACACAAGTTAGAAGAAAATGTTTTATTATTAAAATAAAAACCTTTGTATAAAAAGCAATACAGAGCAAAAGGCTGTATTTACACTGAACGATTCAAGATCCAATTGAGCATCTCGGAGAGTACAGATTGGGCACAGCAACGGGCTGCACAGGTGAGGGAATCAGTCACTACTCACCAGGACCGAATGGCCTGCCCACAGGGAAAGGGGGAGGGTGACTCAAGGTGCCTGCTCATAAGCTAGACTGGCAGAGGTAACTCGTTAACTAGTACAAAGCTACCCGTCTCTAAAAGGACATTTCTTATCATTCCAAGTGTTTAAAACCTAAACAGAAACCCTGGACACAACCCCCAGGGTCACCTCTTCGGACAGGATCTAAAGTTATTAAAGTTAAGTTTCTGAAGTCCAACACCAAGATTTCAAATCAGCTTGTTGCAGAGCCATCATCTTAATTTCCCAGAACTCCTTTCCTTCAGCAATTTAAGTAATTATGGTACCATGTTACCACAAACCTTTGGGTGACTGTGTAAGCCAGATGACAGCAGCAACTGTGTCAACTGTGACAAAGTGTACACTGAGCACAGCACCCAGGAGCTGCATTTCTCCAAAAGGCCATCCAATGTGGCCATACTCCACTTTACAACTACCTAATTGTTCCACATGGTTTCCAGCCCTTTGTGCCTTGGCCTTTCCATTTAAAACATCAGCCAAATTAAACACTAGACACTAAACCGTACGCGTTCATTCTGTGTAAACAAGTCAAAGGCTGTTCTCTGCAATTCATCACAACCGTTGCTTCACTACTGTATCCCAAAGTGCTCGGGGATGTCCTAATCAAACAAATTCTCAAACTGCTGCTTAAAGACAGCTCAGAATCTAAGCAGTGGCAAAAGACCAGGGAGGCTACAAGGCGGGGCCAGGGCAAGCTCTGAGACACTAAATGTCACCGAAATATAATGAACAGTGTGTGCCTTTCATGATGCTTCAGAAACAAGTGTGAGCTACAAGATCAACCCGACTGAGTTCTAAGGCAGACTGATGGCGAAGATTCTTACTCAGGTTTCCATCAACGACAACGTCAAGAACAAGAGAGCCTTCAGAGGCCGAAGGCAGGCAGAGAATCTTCAGGCTCTACGCTTGCATTTCAAATTCCTGCTTCAGACTGTGAAAGACGAAGGGGAAGTCGTAAAGATGGTTTTCAACCATTAATTCTCTTTGGAAAGTCAAATTCTTTTCTTTAAAAAAATGTCTTTATGGAGCCCTAACATATACTATCAACGCCCGTCTTTGACACACACACTAAATTTTACATATATTCCCCACCCTGATAAAGATGTATTTCCCCTAACATTTCCCTGCCCCAGGCCAGCCACTCAGATTTCTATCATCTTTTATCAAGGCACATAAATGAACGGAGGACTCAGATGTGAAAGAGAAAGAAAAAGGCCGTTACCTTTTCAAGTAAGCATGAACGTTCCCAAAGCCATGATACTTTGCTAAATACACAAGGACTCCAGTGGCGCACCGTCCATCACGTTGGCGGCAGAAGCTGCAGTTGCAAATTCCTCGACAAGGTGGGCAGTGCCAGTTCTGGAGAATTGTGGGAAAGCACCCTGAGGCTAGGCCTCATGCTCCCTCCACTCATTTGTTTAGGTTTTTTAGTCTTTAAAGAACTTAGTATCAATCCATTTAATCCATAATATTTAAAAAAAAAAAATCATAAAGGAGTATGGTCCAGTATGAGGGTATCTGCCTAGGCCCATAAAATACGGTTACACAACCATCAATAAAGAAGAAGGAATCAACTTCTCAGGGCAGAAGCCCCAAGCTCTCTGGGCAGTTATATTCATGCTGCGTCACACCATGGTCTTCTGACACCAAGAGTGCAAGCCCCTCCCCAAATTCCCCCGGCACCTACCGCATCCAGCAGAGCATCTTTGACCTCTTCGCCATAGCGGTTTCGAAGGCAGGGACCACAGAACTGGCCCCGGATACCCCAGCAGTCTGGGTTTCGGCAGTTGGTTTTGGTGTCAATGGTTTTCTGGCGACACTGATGACATGTAGAACCCTAAAAGGAGAACCAGATGAGAGAAGCAGCAAACGCTGCCTTTTGTAGAGGAAAACAGAGAGCATCCACACTGGTCAAAGAGTCCTTTGAAAGGAATTTGACACCTATGTATGTATGCAAGGATGAAAAGCATCTCAAGCAAGGCTCCCCATTCCATAGGTGGTGCAACAGTATCGTCAAAACTATTTGGGGGTCAGGGGAAGAACGCAGTGCTCAGTGCCAAAATACCTGCTTAACCACTTGAAATCCTGAGTTTGATCTCCAGCATGGGAAAAAGAAAATCCCATCTAAATCCATTTTTCATCTTTGACTTTCTATTGCATTCTCAGCAGCTATCAATATGTTCACCCTAACAATACACAGTAAATCCCAGTTGAATGAATCAACTTCTAAATTAAAAAAAAAAAAAAAAAAAAAGTATGCAACCCTACTGTAGACTTCCTATACAGATAATTCCATCCCAGACATTCGGTAAAACTCCTTCTCTTATAGGAAAAAGAAATGTGCAGTTAAGAATGCTCAGACCCTAACTCCGTGCGGCACCCTCAGGACAGATGCTGTCTGTCCTCTGCAGGGCGTTTCTGTTTCCAGATGTAACCTTGGGGCACTTACCAGTGATCGGTTGTAAATCTTCTCTCGAGAGTTACTGCAGATGTTCCTGATCTCTTCCTCTGTGACTTCCTCTACTGGTCGGATTATGTGCGGAAGGGTCATGGATCCAGGGCGACGGCCTCTGGGCACATCGTCGTCCTGAGTAAGAATCATGAACTGAGTTCCTTTCCAGCTCTCTGCATCCCTAAATCTCAAGATGGCTTCGTTTGAAATGTTTCACAGAAAATTCAATCTGGGAAATCTTTCTTGCTTATGAAGCAAGGGGGGCAGGCCATAAGTTTACTGTAAGAATAACTAGCCAAAAGTATAAAAATAATCCCTACAACACTGAGAAGCTGAATCTGACTCTTGCCCACTAACAAAATGTTTGTGTAGCATTAATGACTTGAACAGCCTGAGACTGTGTTCTCAATGCCAAGCCTCAGTGAGGACTCACGTTCATATAGCCGTCCACGGACTTCATCTTCCTCACCAGCATGTACTTATCCTCCTCCTCCTCTTCTTCTTCCTCCTCCTCCTCTGTGGGCAGAGCACCGAAGGATCCCAGGATCCGGGACCTTGACCTGGTAAGAGGTCGAGCTCTCCGTTCCGGGTTCCTTCTGGAAGCCACACCTGGGAATGTGCGTCTTCTAGGCGACTTTGACTGTCGAATGAAACACACAAGATAAATCCATCCACTTACTTCGTAACAGACAGGACCAGCACTCTGGGGAAACCTGCAACTTTTATTTATTCTTCTATTTAATTCTTCTACCATTTACTCTTCTACTCCAGATACTGAATATGTAACACCCAAGCTCCTGACCCAAAAAACTTTCCATAACATCTCTACACTCCTGGAACACATATGCTATCTCCATATAAGCAAAGAGTGCCTGGTTTCTTCTCCCCATTCTTTGCTGGCTTTCAGCCTTCTCTAGGGAGAAGCAGGGAAATGCAGGCTTTTCTTTTCTGCCATAGACAACACAACAAATTCCCCATCCTCAGTCACACCAGCTTAGTCCCTTGGGATACAATCAAATATCACTGTTAAGATATGACTTGACAAAGAGATTGTGTATACTTTCTTTTCCCTCAGTCTGTTCTTAGAAATACCTATTTTGGATCTAGAATGTAGGAGGAAAATGTGCTACTTGGGGGAACAGAAATAAGTCATCTATCTTGTTTGCTGCTCATGGGGAGAAGAGAGATGATCAGGAGTGTGGCCGTAGGATAGCAGAGCCAAAGTGTTCAAGATGCAAAGAGATCAAGAGCGTCAAGGACCCATTTCTAGCCCCCCATATAAAAACAAGACCCTTAAATCTCAGAGATCTGCTCTGGCCTTGTCCACAACAGTATTATAAAGAAGCACTTACATCTTTGGTTCTGTGGCCTGGGAGGGAATGTCTTCCAGAGAATATGCCAGGGAAGCTTTCTAATTCTGACATGAGCTTTGCAAGCTACAAAGGGGAAGAGAGTAAACAGAAATTAGACCTGGCGACAACGGGTGATTTGTGGAAATAACGCTAGTCTACCCCTCAACTTTCTGTTTAATAAGTTGGCATAGTCAAGTTTCTCATTTCCCTACTAGGCTTACTCTAACTCTTAACATAATTTAAAAAGCAGCTGGAGGGGCTGGAGAGCTGGCTTCGCAGTTAGAAAGCATTTGCTGCCCTTGCAGAGGACCCAGGTTCAGTTCCCAGCATCCACATGGGATACACAACCATCCCTCCAGTTCCAGGGGGTACAAAACGCCTTCTGATGGCCTCCAGGAGCAGCTGCACACAGTCCAACCCTCTACTCCACATAATTAAATGTAAATCTTTGAAACAAACACACCGTCAAATCTCACAACTTAGACACACTTCTTAGGAGAGAGAAGAAATAAGTTGCTTAGAGAAAAGTAGGAAAGGGTTACACACATTTAAACACCTACCATCGCTTTGTTCTGCTTTATATTTAAGGCCCTCTTCTCCAGAAAGTTCATGCCATCTTCTTCTTCATCAGAGTCAGAATGGGAATCGTTTGCAGAGCTCTCAGAGGGCTTTGGGGGTGCTGCATTTTTGTTGACTGCCCTCCGGGTGTTTCGTGCTGGGAACTTCATTGCTACCCTGAGAGGCCCTGAGTGCCGGCACTGACTTCGGGTCCTGCAGCCTTCCCTGTTGAACTGCAGTCTCTAGTTAACCAGAGAAAGGGAGTTATTAAAACCTGCCTGGTGGCAGACAAGTGGCACCAGGACCCTACACAAAATCCTTTTGGAATAAAGGACATGAGCAAAATCAGTCTTAACTAGTCAGCAAAGATGGTGGGTAACAAAATCAAGTCTTGCAAATAAATACTCTGTCCCTGGTGAAAGACAATGTCTGAGCCACTCTCACCGTCCTAAGACCTACACTTCTAAATAATTTTTTTTTAAACATAAATTCCTGTCCCCTTCTCATTTCCTTAAAAATAATCCTTATTTTCAGAAAATCCTCTAGGAATAACTAAGTTCATCCATAAACATGGTTTCCATGCCTATGATGCTATTAAATAATAGCCTAAACTATCAATTTCCAGTTCAGTTTTAATTGTGATTAAAATGCACATAAAATTGCCAATTGCCCCAGCCCCTGGCAAATACCATCTTTCTGTCTTTGAACCTGACTAGTCTAGGTACCACTCAAATGTTTTGGAAGTCAAGACCTAGTGAGACGTCCCTTTATACCAACTAGTATAGCTAACCTGTAAGCTTGCTCAAAAGCTAAACAGTCTCTATGCGTCCCAGCCATCTACTCTTAGGTATAGACCCAAGAATATATGACGACATAGAAGCTTTGGACACGTATGTTCAGGACAGCTGCTCTCATTTTTGCACCTATACATATGTGTGAGTGTGCACATGGAGGCCTCAGTTTATGCCAGGAAGCATCCTTAACATTACTAATTGAGACAGGGTCTTTCAATCAAACCCAGAGCTCACTGATGTATCTCATCTTGCTGGTCAGCTTGCTCTAGGGATCCTAGATCTGCCTTCTGAGAAACTGGAATTACAGGAGGGCCACCACTTCCACTAGACATTTACGTAGGTTTCTGGAGACTAGATTTGAGTCCTTGTACTTGCAGGGCAAGCTGAGCCATCTCTGGCACCTCCAAAAAACTGAATGGGCAGAGTGAGGACTTAGTTCAATGGAAGAGTCTATGCTTAGCACGTTGAAGACTTGGTTTGCTCCCCAGCACCCACAAGTAAGGACCCTATTGGATAGCTTTTAGTACTTCATGTATTTTTAGTATTCATAGATGGAGATCATAAATCAAAACCTTTACGGATTCCTAGCTCTTTGAATCAACTGCCATCTTATTCAGCACAACACCTACAAAGAGCTAAGAGACTGCCTCGAGCAGTCAAGCCACAAACAATGGGTCACTTCTAGACCTGTAGACTGGCCGCAGCTAACAAATGCCAATCAACACCCATTTGGACCAAAGTCTTTTATTAGAGAAAATATGCATAGGTATAGATGGTGATCTAAGAGTTCTAGAGCCAAGTATTGTCACAGCAGTGTCAGTCAAGTGGTGGCCTTTAGGGAAAGTTGTGAGGTACAACAACATAAATAACAAGCGGATGGTTTGTAACTGAGTGCACCACTTCTTCAGGAGAAAGCCTAAGCATGCTATGCGCAGGGAGTAGGGCACAGGCACAGCAGGTAACAGCTCAGGGGAGGGAAGCACACACAGAAAAAGCAGACCAGAGAGTAAAGCAGACACAGAAGCAAGAAGATGCAGGCACAACTAGAACCATGGAAGCCAGCTTAGTCAGCTCCAAGCTAGCACTGGGTTGGGTTCCTGCACATGTAAGTTCCAGTGGTGGCTAATCCTTAGGACATATGTGCTTCCTGTGACTAGGCCAGCTCTGCAGCTAATGGTAATCTGGAGGCCAGCCAACTTTACTTAACAACTTTCCAAAACCTAAGAAAAATGTGTAAGATCTACAAGCAGGACATTAGTAAAAATGGCTTTAAGACATGAAGAAAACATTTATAATCAGGCCAACAAAATCTCCTAGATGGATGGAGAGTTTTATCAGTACGGGAGGAGAAGGTTCAAAAAGCCAGTGTCTCCTGCCTCTCGGTGTACCTCCCTGCTCGTACTGGTGAAATTCTCACACTCACCATTCCATCTTGTATCTCACTCTCTGAAAAACCGCAAAATGATTCATCATCAGTTGGCATGAAAAATGCTGGCCAAGTCGTTAGTGGTGTCTGGCCTTGGTTTCTGTAAAAATCCACAGTGGCTTAATACATCTTGCACCTTACCCTTTGAAAAGCTACAGAAGGATTCATTATCAGAGTCCTTATGAAAAAACAGTAGCCAGTTCTTCACTGATATCTGACCTGAATTTAGATTTCTGTAAAATAAATAAATAAATGTGCTTGTGGATTTTTTTTCCTTTTTCAAGAACCAATTTTCCATAAACTGTGCAGAGAGCAAATCACATTTACAAGTGCACTACAGGAGAATGGCTTTTGTTACCAAGAAAAATGGTTCAGAGGTTTACAAATGATTTCCGAGTTGCTATAGCAAGTCATCAGTTGCGTTAGGTTAGGCGACATTTCAAAAGGATATAATAAGCAGCTAATCTGCCTCCAACAATGACTACCTAGAACCACAGCAAAGAGTGAAGTGAAATGACAATACATGCTGCATTTTCCTAACGGCTGCACAGAAATGCAGGCAAAAAGCAAGCGGCCTTTTAATCGTGCGCAAAGCGTGTTGGGGCGTGTGGGGCATTGCAGGCTCAATCCTGTTTATTCTCAGGCAGCACTTACTGTGTTTGCAAAATTATCAGAAGCAAAGCTGTCACAACTGTCCTCAGAGCACGACGAGGTTTCCATGGCAATCAACTTCACATATCTGACATTCTTTAAGTACTTTACTTTGAGGGCCTTTTGCTGCAGAGAGAAATGGCAACACTATTAAGTAGGGTGCTTCCTGCCTCACTGGACTACTGAAGACATCATTTCTCAGGCTGGTAGGTTTAAACAGCAGAGTAGATAGACGGACACATTCTTTTTCAGGCCTTAAAGAGAAAAATGACTGGCAATTGCCACCAAAAAATAAATAAAAATTAAAAAAAATCAACTCACGTCCAATTCTAAAAAAGGATCTCTTCTGGAGAACATTTTAATGGTACTTATCATTTTATCCAAACATCTGCAGTTACTTCTCTTCCCACCTTAAACTCCTAAGGATTTAGCATTATAGAACTCCACAGAGCTTAATGCCAGCTCCTAAAATCCAACCTCATTTTTTCTCACTGAACCGTACTTCTAAAAGGAGATTTCAAAAGTACAAAATGGCAGAGCAATTTTTCTCCCTCAGCCAAAAATCAAGCTAATGAGGTCTTTTTATGTAAGCCTTGGGCTCTGCACTGTGATGCTAATTTCCCAAACTACAAAAATTGGGCAGGTCCTGTGTTTTAAGATGGCACTCATCCAAACAGGGGCCACTCCAAGGAGAGGGGTAGAGAGGTTTTGCAGTCTTTACAAATCAAGTGTTATCAGCCCAGAAAATATATAGTATAAGAAGCCAAGTCAGAGGTCAACTAACACTCCTAGGCCAGGTCAAAGACCGGGTTCCATAGGAACTCTCTGACCATGGGCTCCATACAGTTCTTTCTCATGGCCCCTGAAGACTTAAGAATTTTAAGATGGGGGTGGAGGAATGAGGGGGGAGTGGAGGGGGGAGTGGCAGAAGTCAGTGGTAAGCATTTCTTTTTTTTTAAACATTTTTTTAAATTATTTATTTATTTATTATATGTAAGTACACTGTAGCTGTCTTCAGACACCCCAGAAGAGGGCATCAGATCTCATTATGGATGGTTGTGAGCCATCATGTGGTTGCTGGGATTTGAACTCATGACCTTCTGAAGAGCAGTTGGCGCTCTTAACCACTGAGCCATCTCTCCAGCCCAGTGGTAAGCATTTCTAGCAAATAAAAGTCAAGTTACTTGGAGATATGAAAACCCTCCATTCGTTTTCCCTTGCAGCCCTGTACTGTCCACTAGGAAATGTAACCAGGACAGCCTGTTTTGTCATTTCTTAGGACACAATGAGATTTCTTAGGGATTATATCAGTTCTTATATTCTTAAATGGAGTCAAGAAACTAGTTCAAAGCAGTATGTCTTTGCACTGAAAACACAAATGGGCAAGTTGCCAGAGTGCCCAGAGGTGTTAGGGACAGAGAACGTCTAGATGTAGGAAGACTTCCTTCCGCACCCAACACTTTACATGTCAGTCTCTCAGCTACAATAAAATTGTTTCCAAGATGGCTGTGGCCCAGCCTCCACATCATGTCCCTAAGTAGACATCAGCCAACCGTCTTGGGATGTCCCTGATATCCTAAAGGTAGGAATGTGTGGTGATACAAAGGTTGCATTTACAATAAGTGTTCGAACCGGTGGGTGGAGAGTGTTGTTAGGGGTTAAAAGGGATCTCAAAAGTCTGCCCAAGTTTCTAGTTGAGGAAGTCCAAGGTACCAAGGTGCAACACAATGCAAAGACCCAAGAGACCCCGAAAACAGCACACAGCTCCTGAAATGACCTTGATTCTCTACACTTTGCTAATCAATTTAACTCCATGTCAGCCTCAAGGGAGGCATTCTACCAAAAGCCATCAGGAAAAGAGGCTAATCTTTAACAAGTCAGGACAGGCCAATAGTCAGTCATTCACCAGGCAAATATATCTTCGATGGAAAAGACACCGAAAAAACAAAGCAAAAGTTCGTGCCTGGGGTGAACTTTCTTGGCAGACGTAACTCTTAACTCTAT
Source organism: Uromys caudimaculatus (assembly GCA_028551405.1). Lineage (NCBI taxonomy): Eukaryota > Metazoa > Chordata > Mammalia > Rodentia > Muridae > Uromys > Uromys caudimaculatus. Next base: position 96,428,595 of record CM052701.1, read on the forward strand.
TTATGGTGTTTCTTGGCGGCAGATTTGGTAGTGATATTTGCGTAATTCTTTGCAGCGACGTTACCATCACTTAAATAAGAAAACTGAAGCTCAGAGAGGTTAAGTCGATTCCTCCAGTCAGGTGCCCAATTACGCACTAAGTCAAGTCAAACTCCAAGCCCAATTCTTCACGCGCGAAAATCCGCTAAGAAACCACGACCCCGCCGCCTACCCACCCAGACCTCGCCACCAGGGCCCCGAACCCGATATTTTTTTGAAGCATGTCACTGTCTTCCTTTCCGCCCATCCCCCTACTCTTCAACTCTCTCCAGAGCAGGATATAAGTTCTGACTTCCGTTGAAGCAGAAGAGTAACTAATGTTCCAGCTCGCAGCTGCAAGTCCGGTAGAGAAAGGGTGGGACAGGCTGGGGTGTGGGGGTTGGGGGCACGCAAGGAAGCTCACTAAACGGCCGTGGCACGCGGCTTGCATCGCTGGACCCCTAAACTGCGCCTAACCACAGCCTGGGACTAAAACAATACCTCCCCCCACGTGCACAACCCAAGTTCTCATGAAATGCTCACAAGGCCTTGTAAACTAAACCCGCAGATCCAGAGTGGTTAGAAGGGGCCGCAGAGCAAAAGAGGATCCCAGGGCCACCAGTGCACGCGTAGGTAACAACGCGCCCGCCGCAAGCGAGTCGTGCTGGGAGAGGTCCCAGGAAGTGGAAAGGCTGGGGATACGACCGCAGGACACCACGGCCAGCGGTCAGTCCCAGGCCTCCGGCGCGCACGTGGAGCACGAGCGCCCGTGCCGCAGGTTCCCAGAGCGCAGCCAACTCTGCGCGCCGGCGGGCGCATCACCTTAGCCCTGAGTTATCCTGGGTGCAAAGATGATAAGAAAATCAATCTGTGATTTCCCCCAACCTGGCGATGATCAGGAGCTCGTGGGACAAGGGAGCAGAGCTAATCCTCGGAGTCGGAGGGAAGTGGCCCCGACCCGCCCGTGTCTAGCACCCACCAACCCCGCCCCGGTGCACCCAGCCGGGCCTCACCCGCGCGCGGCGAGCCTCCATGCTGACGGCGGGTACCCAAGCACTCGGAACGGGGACAGTTCGTCGGAGCACACCAGCAATCAGAGCCTGAGCAACCCAAGCTCCAGGACAGAGGCGGGGCGCGCACTCCGCCGCCGGAGGGGCGGGGCCACCAGCTTTCCCGCGCTGGGACGCAGGTCCTGACAGCTAAGATGAGCTCTCGGGCGGTACCCGAAGCGTCCCAGCTCTGGAAAAAAATAGAAGCGGTTCTCATGGTTGTAGTAAACTTGAGTGTCCTCGAATATTGCTGAATGTTCTGTGAAACAGTGGCGTTGTGGGAACTTGGTGCCACTGGCTTTTTATGAAGCTGCGCGGTCCTGGGAAGTGGCGCGAAAGTGGCTGCCTAGGTCCTGGGACTGGCCGCCTGATTTGCATACAAAAAACGTGGGCTGGTAGGGCTCCAGGGACGACAGGCAGAGCCTTTCCCTGCATTCTCACTTTCGCTGTAGTTTAATCTCCTAAAAATAGATAAATGTTAAAGAACACAGCAGCGATACCACCCACAAATAGCTGAGAGCGTAGCACCTCTTATCTGGCAACCACACCACTATCTATCTGAAGACTTTAGACAAGCTAAGTCCTGATGCTTCCTGAAAGATTCACAAGTGTCCTGGGTTTTAAAATAGCCCTTCTGGTGAGTAAAATTTTACCTGAAGGGTAAAAGTCTAAGAGCTTTATCTTTCGGAGATAAAAGCTGCAGACGAATACATAATGGATTGTCCATTTTTCTCCAGGCAAAATTGGGAACTACCAGAGTTTAGTTAGAAAGAAGACCTGTTTTTTATAGCCCTTCTCATCAAAACTCGACAAGGATGAAACAAGGCTCCCTCGTTTTTAAAGAGTAAAAACACTGACAGAGGAAAAACAACGACCGAAAAAACTGGGATGCTTTAAAAGAAACACACACATATTCATTTATAATCATAGATTTAAAATATTTCTTGAAGTGCAAGCATTTCCCCTTATTTCAAAACTTCTCTTGGTATTGATGTTGCCACAGTCCTTGTCTGAAGAGAGCATGTGCAAGACACACACACACACACACACACACACACACACACACACACCCCTCTCTGTATGTTGACCATAAAGACATAAATAACCCACAAAGACAAAGGATTGGAAGGAGCTGCCCAGGGGTCACCCTCCCTCTGTGCCAGAGACAAAGAACTCCTGTCCCCAAAGTAGGCATCAAGAGAAGCAGCTATTGATTTGTTTGACAAAATTCCTAGTAGCAGCCAGTTCAATCAACATTTGTTGGGTGAATAAATAAGTGGATGGTGACCTAAAATTTTCCTTAGTAAGATGTTCTTGTGAATATGGTTTGTGCAAGTAAAACTGAACATGTGGAGGTCACAGAACGAAGGGAACATCGGGGCCACTTCGCCCGTGTAAAGTTCTGCATTGAACATTTTTAGTCTTTTTGGAACATGAGAAAATAATTTGGTTTACATGTTTGTTTGTTTGTTTTAAGGATAAGATGTCTGGCCTTTTAAAAAAACACTGATAATCTTTTTAGTGATCAGGAAAATACACAGTAGACATGGAAATAATATGATTTTGCTACAAGAGGCAAAAACTTGGAAAGTCTACACGGAACAAGTACTAAGTGTTAAGAATAGGATCCATTCCTACAAAACACAGTAGTGTAGAGTTGTGTATTAGAGAACAACTCAGGAACAAAACCACTTCAAGACAGATGCACTAGGGGAGTAGTTTCTACAGGCTCCAACCTGTAGCTAGATTATAAAATCAATTCATTGGGCTTCAGCTAACATATTTTCTTCTATTTTGGCATGTGTGTGAGATAGTGGGTACATTAACTTAGTAACTGGCTATGATTGGAAAGACTAATTAATAGAAGCTCTACTAAGAATTTGAAAGTATACTGTTGTTGACTGTAAATAAGGTGTTGAAGCACAACTTCTTAGAGTCTATTCAACTTGTTTATTGGATGCTCACAGGGGTTAGTGAGGCCTCATTTATTCTGCCCTCTGGCCTCCCCTGCCCCTGCAACTGCCTCATAGGTAGAACCATGCCATGCTTGTCTTTCTGCATTTCTCCTGCATTTCTTTTCCAGTGAAATCCAATGTGAGCCCAGGAAGTGCCCGTGTTGTTTCCTTAAAGTTTCACTTCTGTGCTTGTGTGTGTCCTGTAGACAACGTATATCCTTCTGGGCTTCAACCATCGGGGGTTTCAAGGTCCTGCTGGGAACAGTGTGCAGGGGTTGTAAGCAGGTGTTATTCTGAGTAGTGAGGATACAAGATCCAGAGAGTTTCCATTCTGAGGCAGGAGCAGAAATACAAAAGAGAGTTCCAGGTAGGAGGCTTTGTAAGAAGAAGAAAAAAAAAAGTACAGTGAGAAGCCGAAGACAGGAAAGGAAGGGTGTATACTTCTACGAAAATTATACAAGCAGGCGATATACAGCCAGGAATCTGAGCGGTCAGGGAGGAAGCCACAGAGAGAAAGTACTAGTTTCAGGAAGACTGGCATCTGGTTCCAAAACAGTACACAGCCAAGAGTCCCCATCTCTACTACTGAAAGTCAGGAAAAGAGGAAGAGAAAGTAGACATTTAAAACTCTGCATTTATTCCAGGCATGATGGAAAGACACTGGAGGATTTACCAGGCTGGGATGCCCTAATCTGTGCCCATGGATGGTGTAGTCTGGGGAGAGCAGCCAGGAGGGGGTGAAAGCTGGGGATGCTTAAGACACTGGTGGGCATTGGAGGGCATGGAGAAGTGTTCAGATCTGAGACTTTATTTTGAAGTTGGCGCCAATGAGTCCGGAGGAGTGGTTGGCTCATTCCTATTAGTATAGTATGTCAGGGCAAAGTTTTGCAAACCAGCTAAGTGACACTTGTGCTTGTGTTCCATCACTGCCACAAAAATCTGACACAAACATGGAGGTAAGGGAGATGAAGGGGGGATTTATTGGCTCAGGCTTTGAGAAAGTCTAGTCTATTATGACAAGAAGGTGTAGGGAAGGCCAGACAAAAAGCACTTACTGTGACCTCTTTTTTGTTCTATTAAAGCCCCTAGCATGTGCAATGATGCTCTGCATGCTCCGGATGAATTCCTTCTTTTTTCCCCCCATTAATTAATTTATTTATTCACTTTACATACACTGGCTCTCCTCCTCCCAGTTCCCCCCACCCCCAGTTAATCCTCTCTGGAAACACCCTGAAGACTCACTTGGACACACTTCAATAATCCCCTAGGCACTTCTCAGTGTCACTAAGTTGACAAGATTAGCCATCACCACCCCCTCAAAAAAAAAAACCGGATATGACTACAGGAAAAGAACAGTGGTACAGGCATGTAATAGGATTTAACAACTGTTCAGAGCGGCTGTCTTGCATCAGTGTGGTTAGCTCCTAACACAAGGTTTAGTGAAAAAGCAAACTGCAAACGCTTCTGAGAAGGCTAACCCTTAACAAAATCGAAAAGCACAAAACAGAAGAACTGTGCAAGAACAAAAATGTGAACAAATGGAAGAAGATAGATATTAACCCTAAGAGAGAAAGGGTGGAAGGCGTGGAGGAGGTGGGAAAGACTGGGACCCTGGTGTCACAAGTGCTTTCTAAGAAGAAGAAGGAGGAGGAGGAGAAGGAGGAAGAGGAGGCATGTAGTCAGGCAGGGTAGCACATGCTTGTTATCCCAGCATTTGGGAAGGAGAGACCAGAGGATCCACAGTTCAAGGTGAGCCGAGGTCACAACTGTAAGTGAGGTGAAGCCAATACGGCTGATTAGTCCATAACGAGTAAAGGCATTCGAGTAACTTTGTGTGCTTAGTTTCTGTGCCTTTTGAAAGGACAACATAAACCCCATTCGTATCATTTAAGGACCAGGCCTGATTTCAAAAAAGGCGGTAAGACATCAGTTTCAGGAATAGACCATAAGTCCGAGAAACTAAGTCATAAGATATCAGCTCTAGGAACAGACCACAAAATCCAGAACAAGATCATAGAACCCCCTCCCAAAGAACAACCTGGGGATAGCCACAAAAACAGGAAAATATCTTATTTCAGGATGGGCCATCTGTGCCGGGCAGCCCTATTTCATCACATGATTAAACGTTCAAGACATAGAAATGCAGTCCACCGACCACCTGTGAGCCCCTAACACCCACCAATGAAATTTTAGATTACCTAATCCTTCTAGAGAGTCCCCCTGGTTCCCTAGAAGAAGATCTCCGTGCCTTTGTCTGGGGTCGCCATTTTAGAAAATGGTTGACCCCACATGCTGGTTGTTTCTATAGAATAAACGCTTTTTGCTTTTATATACCATCTAAATCTGGGGTCTTCCTTTAGCAATTTTCGGACCCTTACACTTTTAAAAAATTATTTTATAATATCTTACAATTTAATAAATTAAATTATATATAATATAAAATTTTATAATATAAAAACATTTCATAATAATAAATTTTCAAGTTTTGAAAAACGTATGTACTATATGTCCATATAGATATGGATAGACTTAAATATGCATTTCTTGTACAGAGTCTGATAAATGGGAACCCAGTGTTAAGTCACTGAGCTCATCATACAGTGGTATGGTTTCATTTCAAATAGAAGAACAACTGTGGAAATACAACATGGAGAAAAAGATGAGAGCTTGCTTCCACAGCAGTAGAAAGAAATGCTATTTCCTAAGCCTGGTGCATGTAGACTTCATCAGAGGGTTGGAAAACAGCAGACATTCAGTAAATATTTACTATCAACCAAAATGATTAGCAGAGACTTTTAAACCTGTGACGCCTTCCAAACGACCAGCCTCCAGTACAGAGCTTTGATTTCCTTGGGTTATTGTGATCTTTAGGGACTGCTGGGCGTGTCATGTGGCTTGTGGTCACCTTGCACAAAGAATTCCATTGCCTCTGGTTTGAAACTTGATACTGGGGTTCTAAGCATTCAGTTACTTTTACAATGAGGTGAACAGAAGTCAGACTTCAGCTTACAGTAGTGGGATTTTGAACAAAGAGTAAAATATATCATTTTCAGATGAGATTTCAAAATAGTGCTGAAGTGTGAATGGAGACTGGGTCTACCTACCCAGCCCTGGGACAGTAACATGAACCCAGGGGGCGTCAGTAAGCAAAGCTTTCAGCAGAGCAGACACACCTGGAGACAAAGGGCCCAGGTTTTACTGTGTTGGTGAGTACCTCAGGTCACACATCTCTATTGTCAATAACCTTTTAATTACATATTTACCTCCCTTGTGTCTGCTTTCAGGAAGCATAAGGGAAAACCCCCTAAAAGACTCTCTGGCTGTGGAGGGGTAACTCAGGGCCCCGCCCCTTGCCACCCAGGAGTTCTCAGCACCCCAAATCCTCCACTCCAACCTTACTGTGATGCTTGCTAGTTGTTCTTTGTCAACATTATCTTAGGAGGTCCGTTTGCTGACATTGAATACCCGATTACAGAAAACTGAAGAAATGAGTGGAAAGATATGTGAGAAAGAATGTGTGTGTGTGAACATTTTTGTCAAAAAGGTGATATGCTAAGCTCTGAACAGCTCCACCAAGTCACCTTCAGCCTTATGGAACCTCATTTACATCTCAAACCTAATTCTGACTATCTGAGAAAGAGAATTGAAAAAAGAAAATCTGGTTTGCTTTTTTGTCCTTTAAGACCTGGCTGGCCTCAAACTCACAGAGATCTTTGACCTCCCAAGTTCTGGGATCAAAGAAGGTCTGTGTTCCATCACACTCTTTTTGTTTTTACTTCATGGGCCCACTCTTTCAGTGTTAGCAAGGGCTAGCAACAACAGAACTTCAATCAACAAACCTTAGTGGAATGCTTCCTAAAACCAGCCTCATAGAGAACACTGGTTTGTATGCTCCCAAACTGCCCCTCGGCTTACCCGGCAGGCTTGTTAGGAAGCGATAATGCTCTCCTGCTTCCTCCTTTGTGGACCAGACAGACAACCTCCTTTCTGGGTTTGGCATTCTTCTAATCCTACACAGTAACTCAGTTCATACGCAAAGGCTTAGAAATTGTCTTTCTTCTTCCAGCTTTGTGGGAGAGAAGAGTCTGGCATTGGCACCAGTGTGAGGCTGCTTGAGGTAACTCCTGGTCTCTACTCTAGGGGCCTTTTCTTTCAAGAGAAAAAGGCACAGACCAATCCCCCCTCCCCCCCCAAGTCTATCAGCACTACCGGCAACCTAACGACAGCTTAGTCTTAAAAGAGGAACTCATGCCTGGTTTTTGTTTTTTTGTTTTTGTTTGTTTGTTTGAGACCTGTGTAGCCCTGGCTGTCCTGGAACTCACACTGTAGACAAGACTGGCCTCGAACTCAGAGATTGACCTATCTCTGCCTCCTGATGGCTGGAATTAAAGGTGTGTTCCACTATCATCCCACATTTTCACCAGCTTTTTGACAAAGTAAGAAAAACTTTTTTTTTTTTTGGTTTTTTGAGACAGGATTTCTCTGTGTGTAGCCCTGGCTGTCCTGGAACTCACTCTGTAGACCAGACTGGCCTCGAACTCAGAGATTGACCTATCTCTGCCTCCTGATGGCTGGAATTAAAGGTGTGTTCCACTATCATCCCACATCTTCACCAGCTTTTTGACAAAGTAAGAAAAGCTTTTGAATGAACTACACATATATCTCAACCTGGATATGTGTGGTATAACAGTTTCCTTCCAGATTGAAACATTCCCTCCTGCCCTGAGCTCCTTCAGACAGAAAGTCAACAACTCAAAAATAGCTTCAGGAAGTTCTAAAACTGAGCCGATTCACTGGGCTTCTCTCTCCCAAAAGTAAACAGTAAAAACTGTTAAGAGTAACTCTCAACTGTAAGGCTGCAAAGAAGACTGAGACCAGACTAGCTGCCTTCAAGAAGCAGAAGTTAGGCAGGCGGATTTCTGAGTTCGAGACCAGCCTGGTCTACAGAGTGAGTTCCAGGACAGCCAGGGCTACACAGAGAAACCCTGTCTCAAAAAAAAAAAAAAAAAAAAAGAAGCAGAAGTTCATTGTGCTGCCTGGAAGTGGTTAAGACCAATTGAGCCACCTGGAAAGGACACCATCCAACCTGTTGAGCTGCCTACATGCTGTGCAGCATGCTCCAGGTTTCCAATTTTTATGAGCTGCCACTATGTTGGGGTGGACTTTGGTGATGCAGTTGTCCTTGAGTATTTTTGTTCCTGTTAGTAACCTTTCACCCACAGTCCTGTAAGTATTCCCAGAAAAACTCATTGGTTCACTAGGTTGGACTTTGGTGGTATCTGTATTTTGTTCTGTCTTGGGCTTCCACTCTGGGTTGAGTAAACTCTGTGTGTGTGTGTGTGTGTGTGTGTGTGTGTGTGTGTGTGTGTGTGTGTGTGTGTGTGTGTGTGTATGTGTGTGTGTGTGTATGATGTGTGTGATATGTCATGTCTCCCCAAGAAAAGTCTGTCTCACAACAATATATTAAAACTATGGCAAGTAAAACAGCCAGATACAACTGATTGTGATGGAATACACCTATAACCAAAGCCTAGGAGGAATGGACAGAGGAAGATGTTGAGCTTAAGTCCAGCCTTAGCTCACGAATGAAACTTTCTTTAAAAAAATCAACCAAAATCTATATAGTTTATATGATTCTGCATGTAACATTCTTGCAATAACAAAATAATGGAGACAGAAGAGAGAGACTAGTGTTTGCCAAGTGTATTTAATCAGGGTTCTCTAGAGTCACAGAACTTATGCAATGCCTCTATATATGAAGGGGACTTATTGCAATTACTTACAGTCTGTAGTCCAACTAACCCAACAATGGGCAGCTGTGAATGGAAAATCCAAATGTCTAGTAGTTGCTCAGTCCACGAGGCTAGTTGTTTCACCTGGTCTTCTGTCTAAGCTTGAATCCTGAAGAAGTAGGTTCCAACAAATGTGCTGGAAAGTCAGTACAAGTAGGCAAAGAAAAGTGAGTCTTCCTCCTTCCAATGTCTTTATGTAGGCCTCCAGCAGAAGGTGTAGCCCAGATTAAAGGTGTGTACCACCATGCCTGGATCTGAAACTTGCTTTGTCCCAGGCTGACCTTGAACTCAGTCTCTTGGTATTAATTGCATGTACCTTGCTTAAGCCGAAGCTTTTCATAGCCACTATGCCTCAAGATCTCCACATCAAGATCGGGGTCAGAAGTCTGTATCAGCCTCAAGATCTGGATCACGGGTGTACCCTCCATTTCTGGATTGTAGTTCATTCTAGATGTAGTCAAATGGACAACCAGGAACAGCCATCACACCAAGGTTTAAGGAGCTGGTTGAGGCAGAAGGAAAGTAGATGAAAGTATACAAAGGAAACCTGAGGGACACTGCCAATGTCAACATCATGTGGTGATATTGTACTATACTGTACGATACTTTGGAATATATTAAGATTGTGAGAAACTAGTAAACAGTAGTGGGATCTCTATTGTTTCTTCCAACTGCTTAAAGTGACCTCAGCTATCTCAAAATTAAAAAGTTTAATTTTTTAAAATTATATATATATATATTTCAGTGGTGAAGTGTTTGCCTGCTACATCCATTCCCTGGCTATATATCTAGTTAAATTATGCATATGTGTACATATCTATGTGTTTGTATGTGCATGTGAATGAATGAGCTAACAGAGCCAAGAAGAAGGTGTCAGATCCTCTGGAGGTGGAGTTAGCGGCTGTTATGAACCACCAACATCGGTGCTGGGGCCTGAACTTGGGTTCCCTATAAGGCCAATGTGTGCTCTTATCTACTGAGTTACTTCTTCAGCCCCATTACTGTTCTTTAAATGAAGTTAATATACAATTCAAGGCTAAAGGAAAAGCCAGCCCAGTGTTTGCCCAGATCTCTAGCTGACATATAAACCACAACAGATCAGAGCGATGCAGAATAAACAGAGGCTCTAGCTTTTACCAGCAGCAGGGATGTTTGAGTTTGAGACAGGCCAAGTTAACTTCCTGTTAAAGCAAACAGCTGAGACTCTTTAGGAGAACAGAATACAATCCAGAGTCTCCAAAGTGTCTTAAGTGAAACCTCAAAATTCCTAGATATTGAAAACTGCCTTGAAGTCTCTCTAGAGGTTGAAAGTAAGAACAAAAGATTTTAAAACAGCCATTAAAACCATGCTTAAGAGAAGAAAGGAAAATACCTTATAGTAAAAAACGCAAACATAAGACGTCAGCACAGAGTCCAAAAGTTTAAAAGAGAAACATGTGGAAATTCTGTAACTGAAAACATAAAATAACTAAAAAAGAAAGAACATTTAGTGGAAAGGCTTATCAGATGCCTGGAGAGGATGCAAAAGTAAAGGATTCTGAAAGCAAATGGTTAGGAATTATCTGCCCTGGAGAACAGGGGGCAAGAGTTAGGCCTGCAGGAAAGAGAGCTGAGTGCTACAGTGGCTTTGTGTCCCCTCCCACCATAGAGACGTGGGAGAGTAATTAGTGTCCCACGAAGATAAGAAAGTGAATGGGACAAGGGCATATTTGAGGAAATAGTAACTAACACTTTCCCAAACATACAGAAGGAGAAGGCTTATTGAACCCCGAGCAGGATAAACAGAGAGAAACCTGGTCAGCTGAGTTTCAGGAAAATTGATGGAAACCAAAATTGAAGTCGTAAAAGTAAATTTCATAAACAAACACATTATGTAACCAGAGGCTACAATACAAATGGCTACTAACTTCTCAAAATGTCTTGCCACTTAACTATTCCGAAGTCCATGTTCTAGATATTACTCAACTTTAGCTTGCCGCAAGCCAGGAAAGGCAGTTGTGCATGTATGCATGATGGCAGGCCCTTAGCAGGATTTTTTTTTCTCCACCATCCGATCCTCCGAAATAGATCAAAGAATCCGTTGCTCCATGGAGACTAACAAAAACCTAGTTGCTTAAGAAAATAAAGGTGTGCCATTGTTGAATAAATATTAGCGGTAGGTTGTCATATCAACCCTTGAAAAGCCAGGGTAGGGAAGACAGGTAACGGAGAGATCAGAAAAAAAAAATACAGCTGATTAAATTGGATTATCATCCCGAGAGCTCCTTCTTCTAATCTCCAGTCAATGCAGTCTCTCTAGGGGTTTATTTTCTTTATATTCTTTGGCTAACAGAAGTGTTCAATTTTCAGGTGATATTGACCTGATCCAGGACTAGAGTCAAATAGCTTAAAAGAAAATTTTACAACTCTTTCAGGCTCAAGATCAATGTAGCAAAAAAAAGAAAGGTAACAATAGATACTTCTAAAATTGAAGAAGTTTTCATCAGAGACATTCATACAAATGAACTTAGAGAGGTATTTGAAAGTTATCCTCACAATGGTCAGAAATACAAAGCAAGAATCAAATAAAAAAACATAAATCAGAAGCGGAATTGAGCATTTTATACTGATTCTTACAAAAATGTAACAACCTTGTAAGGATAAAAAATATCTCAGGGGACCAAAGATAGACCCTCTTAGAATGGCTATATTCTCAACAACCTTTACATTAAAGCTATAAGACCTGATTCTAACAATGATACTGGACTGAAGGTCTTAAGCCTTTGAATTCTCAAGTCCACATTTCTTGTCCTGACTTCTCTTCCGAACTCGAGATTGCCATTCACCACTGTTGGCGGGGTCGGTATTGAAGAGTGGTATTGAACGTTGTTTTTATAGCTTTGCTCATTCACTCATGCCTTGCTGTAACCATGGAACCTTAGGCTAGTGTGTCATTAGTTTTCAGTTGCTCTATAGTTTTGCATATATAAATTCTTGAGGTCAGAGCTAAAATTTTAACATGCATATAATTTTCTAGAAAATAAAATGGTGAATAAATGCATAAACCATGGTTATGGGTTAATTAAATAATGCTGTCTTCTAAAGTCCAACACCTGTCCTGGTTTTGAGGCATAAAAAATATCCAGTGATAAATAACATCATCACTGATAACATCAACATCAGATTGAGACTTTAAAAAGACTTACTTAGAAAGACTTCTATAGGTTGAGAAGAAAAATTAAGGTGAATAGTTTTAGGTCAACTTGACCCTAAATTAAAGTCATTTGATAGGAAGGAACTTCATTGAGAAAATGTCTCCGTCAGATTAGGTTGTTGGGCATTTTCTTAATTGGTGATTGATGGGGGAAAGTGCAGCCTGTTGTGGGTGGGGCCGCCCCTGGGCTGGTAGTCCTGGATTCTATAAGAAAGCAGGCTGAGCAAGCCATAGGGAGCAAGTCAGTAAGCAGCACCCCTCCATAGTCTCTGCATCAGCTCCTGCCCCCAGGATCCTGCCCCATTTGAGCTCCTGTCCTGACTTCCTTTGATGATGAACAGTGATGTGGACATGTAAGCCAAATAAACCCTTTCCTTCCCACCCTGCTTTTGGGTCATGGTGTTTCATCACAGCAATAGAAACCCTAACTGAGACAGAGATGGTACTTTAAAAACAGTATAAAAATGAGAAAAATCCAAGATTTGTATACTTAAACATCAATCAAACATAATACTAAAGAAAATGGAGATATGGCAAAATCTAGTAGTAAAGGGAAAGCCTGTCTCATGAATTGTGATGTCCTGACCTCCTGTTGCCTTTGAGAACGCAGTGGACAGAAAGTGTATTTGTCATTGACAATTGGAAGGAAGTCGCTATTGCTGTGACAGATATAAAATTAGGGAGAAAACAATAAATAAGATTCCTATGTAGAAGATACTCTCTTGGGTAATTTTCATTTTGTAAATTTGTCCCACGATCTGCCAAATTTAATGTTCCCTCAGCATGTTCGTCTTACTTGAGGCAAGACAAGTTGATGGTTCCTTTTACATCCAAGACCACCTGCTCAGCAAAAAAGGAGATTTATTTGCCTCAGAGGGACGGAGGGCAGGGAATAAGACAGGAGGTAGAGGATGAGGGAGAAGAACATAAGGGAGAGAGAGGAGGGGTGTTTGTCCCAGAGGACAAAGGACTCCCACTGGATGGAGAGGAGGCAGCCATAGGCAAATGGCGGCTTTCTAAGGTAAAAGGGGAAACCCCGTGTTAGGATAAGGTGTTTAATTTTAGTTGGGCATGTTAATTAGGTGAGCCAAAGGGGCTTTTGATTGCTGGATTTCAATACTTTGAGAGCTGGACCTTGGCAGTGCCAAATAAGGGACTGGATCTTGGCTGCTAGCTTTAGAAATGCAACATAACGGTTTTTAACAAGGCAGAGGGAATAGGGGAGAAGGGCAAGGCCTGTCAGTCATGCTTCTCATATTCAGGCTGGCCAGGGTCCCTTTAGGGTGCATGCCTCATAGACTTGAGGCTAAAGCTTACACTAACACCTGCTGGCAAGTGTTCTCTGAATGATTGGTAACCTTTACATTTTTTGTTTGTTATATTTAGGGGGGTTTTGAGACAGGATCTTATTATATAGCCTAGGCTAGCCTTGACTTTGCAGCACAAGCCTCTTATTTTATCCTACCTCCTCCTTTTCCTTCTCCTCCCTCTCCTCCTCCTCTTCCTTCTCTTCTTCTTTAAGTCAGGGTTTCTTTGTGTGGACCTGACTGTCCTAGAAATCACTCTGTAGATCTGGCTAGCCTCAAACTCAGAGATCTGCCTCCTGCCCCCTGCCCCCTGCCCTCTACCCCCTGCCCCCTGCCTCTGCCTCTGCCTCTGTCTCCTATGATTAATGACATGTGCCACAACTACTCAGCCTATTTCAGACTTCTAAGAACTGCCATTACTAGCACACACCAATGTGCCTGGCTTAAACAAAAATCAAATACCCAGCTAACTTGAGGATGAGCTTTGTGCTGTTTTTAACTTTAAGGACCACTGGGCACAGTGGCTCAAATCTGTGATCCCAGTACTAGGGAAGCTGAGGCAGGAGGGTTGCTTTAAGTCTGAGGAGGTCAGCCTAGGCTACAGTGAGAGACACTGAAAACTGAAACAGCAACAGAAACAATTAAAAAAAAAAACCCAAAAGTTATCTTATAAAGGTCTTTTGTCTTTCAACAGAGATGTAAAATATAGCGATGCTTCAGGGAAAAAAGAAGACAGGGGAGGCCAGGAGTGGGGGGAACAGGAAGAATACACACCTGTTGGTGGGGTGACCAGAGAGTTCTGGCGTTGATAATGGAAGTGTCGTTAACTACAAGAATTCTCCCACAGAAAACAATAATCAGTTCTAGACAAAAACCTTACATCTCTTTAAAGAACCCAGAGAGGGAACGAGGGGCTGAAGGTGGAGGACTTTCAAGCTTTGGAATCAGAAACCACGCTTGCCAGGTTTGAGTGCTGCATTTATACAGACTCTTCTCCTGTGTACCCAGCAGGCCATGCAGAAAACACTGAAAACCCATTTTGAGCTGTTAGAGGCTGAGATCTCAGAGCTGCATGAGTGACTAGAAATCCGGGGTGAAATCCCAGAAAAGAAGGAGCCACACAGTAGGGAGACCCCTGTTGGCACCTAAACTGTCAAATACTTAGTTCACCTCTGGTTTCTGCTTATTCAAATGGATCCAAAAATGTCCAGTGGAAAGTGAGAGTAGGAAGAACTGAGCAGACACATCAGCTGCTGTCTACTGCAGAGGAGAGTTTGGTGTCTGGAGGCTGCCAAGTTAAAGAGGCTGAGCAAACACCTTGGGTCTTAAATAGGCCTACCTTGGGGACAAATATTAAATCAAGACCTAAACCTAAGCTGATGAGCCAGTGATTTTTCTGAGGAATAGAAATCTTCAGAGAAACATAATGAAAGCCAGAGTCCCCACAAAGTGTCACTGAACAGTGTTCAGTATAAACAGGAAGGAACTAGCATATGGAAACAAAGGAGAATTTAACCTTACAGTCAAGGAAAAGTCTGCCGATCATAGGGAACACCCCATGAGGCTACAGGTGCATGCTTGACAGCAGATGGCATTGTAATAGGAGTAGAAACATTTCATAGACATTTCAGCAACTTCTTCATGTAACTTGCTTGTACCTTCAGGACCTGCTCGGGCTCGATCACGATGTACCACTTCCACTTGATAATAGACTGCTGCTGTGCACGTCCTACTTTATGACTTGGAGGGTCTGATAACACCCAGCTCATGATGGGCAGTTCAGGTCGCATGGTAACTTGGTATCCTATTGTCAAACGTTCAGTTTCCACTAAGGCCCAATAGCAGGCCAAGAGCTGTTTTTCAAAGGGAGAATAGTTGTCTGCAGATGGTGGTAGAGCTTTGCTCCAAAGCCCCAAAGGCCTCTTCTGTGATTCACCTACAGGAGCCTGCCAGAGGCTCCAAACAGCATCTCTATCTGCCACTGACACCTCAAGTACCATCAGATCTGCTGGATCATGTGGTCCAAGTGGTAGAGCAGCCTGCACAGCAGCCTGGACCTGTTGAAGAGCCTTTTCCTGTTCCAGGCCCCACACAAAGTTAGCAGCTTTCTGAGTCTCTTGGTAAATGGGCCTGAGTAACACACCCAAGTGAGGAATGTGCTGTCTCCAGAATCCAGATAGACCCATTAAACGTTCTGCTTCTTTCTTGGTGGTGGGAGGGACCAGGTGCAATAACTTATCTTTCATCTTAGAAGGAATATCTCTGCATGCTCCACATTCCTGGACTAAGAATTTCACTGAGGTAGATGGTCCTTGATTTTGGTTGAATTTATTTCCCAACCTCTGATACACATATGAGTCCAAAGTGGTTGCTATTTCCTGCTCACTTAGTCCAGTCAGCATAATGTCATTAATATAATGCACCAATGTGATATTTTGTGGAAGAGACAGACAATCAAGATCCCTTCTAACTAAGTTATGACACAGGGAAGGAGAGTTAATATATCCTTGAAGCAAAACTGTAAAGGTATACTGCTGGCCTTGCCAACTGAAAGCAAATTGCTTCTGGTGGTCCTTATGGACAGGTACTGAGAAGAAGGTATTTGCTAGATCAATAACTGCATACCAGAGACCAGGAGATGTGTTAATTTGCTCAGGTAACAAAACTACATCTGCTATAGCAGCTGCAATCGAAGTTACTACCTGATTTAGTTTTCAATAGTCAACTGTCATTCTCCATGATCCATCTGTCTTCAGAACTAGTCAGATAGGAGAGTTAAAAGGAGATGTGGTGGGAACCACCATTCCTGCATCTTTCAAGTCCATGATGGTGGCAGTAATTTCTGCAGTTCCTCCAGGAATATGGTACTGTTTTTGATTCACTATTTTCTTTGGCAGAGGCAACTCTAATGGCTTCCATTTAGCCTTTCCAACCATAATAGTCCTCACTCCACATGTCAGGGAACCAATGTGAGAATTCTGCCAATTTCTAAGTATATCTATCCTAATTATACATTCTGGAACTGGGGAAATAACCACAGGATGTGTTCGGGGACCTACTGGACCTACTGGACCTACTGTAAGTCGGACATTAGTCAAAACTCCATTAATCACCTGTCCTCCATAAGCCCCTACTTTAACTGGAGGGCCACAAGGTTTCTTGAGATCTCCTGGGATCAACGTCAATTCAGAGCCAGTATCCATTAGGCCCTGAAAGTCTGATTATTTCCTTTCCCTTCAGTGTACAGTTACCCTTGTAAAAGACCATAGGTCCTTCTGGGGAAAAACTGGAGAAAAGCTAACAGCAAAACTTTTAGGAGTCTTATCAAGATCCTTCCTCAGGAGAACCTGGCTACCCCTTCATTCAAGGGGTTCTGGGTCTGCAAACTGGCTCAAGTCTGGAAATTGATTTACTGGCCGAGATTGCCTTTTGCCAGGATCCAATGTAGCCTTTCTTTTGTTTGTTTGAGAATTTTTCTGCTTATACACATCAAACAGATGTAGTAGGCTTCCTATGTATTTCATACCTGGAAACACCATGACTGATTAGCCAGAACCAAAGGTCGGAATGAGTCATGCTATTATAAACTTCACCTCTCCTATGCTGACCATCACAGGCTAGGTCATTATAAACATTGTTTTGTCTACACTGCCCATTATAATAACTACGGTCACCTTGTCTCTGGTGATTCAGTGTTGCCACCTGGCCCTTGCTACCCTGGGGGCCCAATTAAACCCATTGCATTTAATTCATCTAATTGAGCAGCAGCATCTCCAACTCTAAGATCTGGCACAAAGAAAAGGGCAAGAAAAAAACTCTTCATATGTGCTGGTGCCCCTCTCACCAGTTTGCGTCTTATAGGATTGGTGAAGGGCATATCTTCTGGGCCTTCCCATTGTGGAGAATTAGGTTTTACACAACGTATGCATTCTAGCATTGCAATTTCCCCGAACCTTAAAATCCCTTTGTCAACACTAAGCCAAGGGATATCAGGCATCTCCAACTCCTTTTCAGTAGGCCATCTTTTGATAAACACTTCAGCCAACCATTCAAACAAACTTTTGACACCTTTTTTTAACTGTGCAAGCTTCCATATTAAACCTAGAATCTCCACTCAGAGGGCCCATGTCAATAAACTCAGTCTGATCTAGTTTTATGTTCCTTCCACCATTATCCCACACCCTTAAAATCCATTCCCACACATATTTCCCAGACTTCTGCTTGAATGAATTAGCAAACTCATTAAGCTCCTTAGTAGTGTAGCGCACTTCCTCATGGACTACACTTTCTACCTCACCTCTAGGGGTCTGCTTTGCTGTTAGTCTGGTTATAGGTCTAGAAGAAACTATTGGTGGGCCTTGAGAAACATCAATATTGTCTTGTCTGGCATTTTCTTCAGAGAAAATCCCTGCTGGTTTATCAGACTCTTAGGGATTAATTTCCTCATGTGAAAAAGGCATTATTTCAAGGGGTGGGGCTGAGGGTACTACTTCCTCAGTTGAGGTAAACCCTTGAGAATCTGAAGATCAAGGTTCTCAGTTTCAACAGGGTCTTCCCACACATCCCCATCCCAAGTTATAGGATCCCATTCTCTGCCAATTAATGCCCTTACTTTTAACTACTCACACCCTCTGAGGCCAAGACTTGAATTTTCACTGTAATTCAGCCAACATTATAATGAGGGCTTCAGTGTGATTTTCTGCAACTCAAGCTCTATGACTGCCGGAGAGAAGATTCTCTTCAAGGGCACACTTAGAAACCTTTAGATTCTTTATTTGCAACTGGAGCTGTTCAATTTTATCATACAGTTCATTCTTCTCCTTCATCAAATTTTCAGAGATACTAAGAGCAACAAGCCAGCAAAATCATTTTTTGATTTTTCCCCCAAATTGTAGAAAATTTGGTATACTGGGTCACCTAATTCATTGTCAGTTACAATTGATGGCTCAAGATAATCAAAGGCATTAGCTTCTTTGTTTGAAATATAGTTTCCACCACAGGTCTTCAATATTCTCCAGGCTTCCAGGAGAGAGCATGTCTGGAGAAGTTTCAGTAGTTGAAGATGCTGGTGAATTATTAAACCAACTCCAGATTCTTCCTCTTCCTCCTCCTCCTCCTCCTCCTCCTCCTCCTCCTCCTCCTCCTCCTCCTCCTCCTCCTCTTCTTCTTCTCCTTCTTCTTCTTCTTTTTGGTTTTTTTGAGACAGGGTTTCTCTGTGTAGCCCTGGCTGTCCTGGAACTCACTCTGTACACCAGGCTGGCCTTGAAGTCAGAAATCTACCTGCCTCTGCCTCCCAAGTGCTGGGATTAAAGCGTGCGCCACCACTGCCCGGCTCCAACTCCAGATTTGTAAAAGATTCATCCTTATGCTTCGGGTCCTCTAGAACCACTCCTGGTACTAACTTCTGTATTAGTCAGGGTTCTCTAGAATCACAGAACTTATGGATAGTCTCTATATATTAAAGGAATTTATTATGATGACTTATAGTCTGTAGTCCAACTCCCCAACATTGGGCAGCTGTGAATAGAAGTCTAAGAATCTAGTAGTTGCTCAATCCCATGAGGCTAGTTGTTTCAGCTGGTCTTCTGTAGAAGTAGATTCCAACAGATGTGCTGGCAAGTAAATGCAAGCAGGCAAAGAAGAGCAAATATTCCTTCTTCCAATGTCTTTATGTAGGTCTCCAGTAGAAGATGTGGCCCAGATTAAAGATGTGTACCACCATGTCTGGATCCGGGACTTGTTCCAGGCTGACTTTGAATTCAGAGATCTCCTTGCCTTAGTTTCCTGGGATTAAAGGTGTGTACTATACTTTGCCTGGGTCTAGCTTTTCATAACTACTATGCCTCAAGATCTCCATGCCAAGATCCAGTTCAGAAACTTGTGTCTTCCAGCCTCAAGATCTGGATCACAGATGAGCCCTTAAATTCTGGATTGTAATTCATTCCAGATATAGTCAAGCTGATGACTATAATGGAACAGCCATTACAACACTTAAACAAACATTTCAAGGCCTGGTATAGTGGTGTACACCTTTAATCTGAGTGCTTTGGAGGCAGAGGCAGGCAGAGTTCTGTGAGTTTGAAGCCAGCCTGATCTACATGACCAGATCCAGGCTAGCTAGGGCTATACAGTGAGACCCAATCTAGGAAAAAAAATTCTTTTTAAAGAAGAAATATGGGGGTTGGAGAGATGGCTCAGAGATTAAGAGCACTGACTGCTCTTCCAGAGGTCCTGAGTTTAATTCCCAGCAACTCACAACCATCTATAATGAGATCTGATGCCCTCTTCTGGCATGCAGGTGTACATGCAGATAGAGCGCGCGTGCACATACACACACACACACACACACACACACACACACACACACACACACACATACACACACATTTTTATATATAGCAAATAAGTAATTAATTTAGGAAAAGAAAATATGAAATTGTATATAAAGTCTGTTTAAAATATTAGCTGGGGGCCAGAGAGATGGCAGAGTGGTTAAGAGCCTGCATGCTCTTGCAGAGAGCCCCGGGGCTTTCTAGCATTCATATCTGGTGGTTCACAACTTCTTTTTCAGCATTCCTCCCACCCTGAGACACTGTGCATGTAAGTCGTTCGCCCACATACATGTAAGTACTTATACAGTTAAAAAAAAACAAACAAAAAAGAATAGCTTAAAAATACTGATTTTAAGCTTGGTGGTCCTGTGGGAATCCAAGAGTAGGTGCAGGGGCTATCCCTGACTCTTTTGCCTACTTGTGGGATCCTTTCCCTCCTACGGGGTTGCCTCATCCAGCCTTGACATGGTGGTATGTGTCTGGTCTTATTGTAACTGACTGTGCCATGCTTAGTTGATGTCCCTTAGAGGCCTTCTTGTTTGGAGGGGAGGGAGAGGGACTCCACCCCTGCCAAAGATGCTGCGTGTTCATGGTTCATCGGTCAAATAAGGTGCTGGTTTCTGGTTTTACTTGGCTTCCAGACTTCTGTCCTTTCCAGGAAGGAAGAAAGAAAGGAGAGTATCTCCTGGTATTTGTTTGATAATCTCTAGACAGATATTTGGCTAGGAAGCCCACAAGAAAACACCAAAGGGCCTGGGAGGACGGCTTAGCTGGACAAGCAGGGGGCCCTTAGTGAAGACTATGGCTTGTTCAGAGGCCCAGCTTCCAGGTGGTCCTAGACTCCATCGGGCTGTTAGTAAACACTAACATCACAGCCATGGATCTCTTCCATGAAAGCTCTGGCGAGTGATCTGTTTGTTCACCTCTCAACGTTCCCACCTCCTACCACCACTACATTACGTTAGGATGTCAACATAGAAAATTCAGTTCATAATATTGTCTATTATTTTTGTGACTTTATTGGACAGTCAAGCGATACTACAAGTGACCCTACTAAGGGAAAAGGCTACTATGTAGTGAGAAAAGAAATAGCTGGATCATTTAAAGCATTTAACACTTGACTACTACCATGGCTAATCTTGATTTTGACTTGATGGAATCTGGAATCAACTAAGGGTGCCATACTGGGAGGGTCTGGAAGGAGATTTCCAGGAAGAATTACTGAGCAGAGAAGACCCTCCTGCAGTTGCAGTACCATGTAGCCTCAATAGGAAGAAGACCGAAGACAAACAACACTTCTGGCTTGCCTATCTTTGCTTCTTGCTGGTGAGTCGGTTCCCCCTGGCTACTGTGCCAACGTTCTCTACTGACATTAGATGCCAAGTTTTTCAAGGCTTCCAACCCTTGTGAATGAAGGGTACCACCTCTCCAGGAATCTTCCAGGCTTTCGCACCAAACTGAGAATGCTAAGATATCCAGCTTCTCAGACTGAGCTGCAAGCAGGTCCCCAGCCTCTCCAGCTAGTGTTGGACTACCTAGACCCGGCTGGGCAAGCCAATCTAGTGAATCACAGTTCATTCCAAATGTGGCTGTCTACATTGTATCTACTCTGCTCCTCTGTGGAACCTGCTGAAAGTCTTCCTAAACCTCTGGCACTTCCAGCTTGTTTTAATGTTGCTTCGGTTTTCTTCACACAAGATGTTTATACATGGTTAAGTATAATCTTCTCAGGCTATTATTAATTCCAGATCTATAAAATGCCTCTTACACAGTCTCCAGCCTGGAAGGGGGAAGGATGCAATTCTGGAACTTTAATAGAAAATCTGAGAACAATGCTCCGTTCCCACATGCAGCCTTTGTTTGACAAAGTGTACTTATCTCTACCATCTTGGGGAACTAGATCATTTTCTTCTGATTTGTTGACACAAAGTGTCAGGAGGTCCTTCTGGCTCATGGTTTTTTCCTCTCAGTGACTAAATGAGGCAGCTTTGTGTTTGTGGCTCAAAATACCAGCAATCAGATCCTAAGACACTTCACTGTGGAAGTAAGATTTAAGCATGTTTTGAAGCAGGCCCTCTCAGTCTATGTGGGATTCGGGCTGGTAGAAAATGGATGCACTTTAAGAAGCCATACTTCTCCAATACTCATATATGCTGGTACATGCAGACATCTTTGTTTGAGGTTGATTGTGTACAAGAAGGAGAGGAGCAAGAATGAAGTTTGCATAAGTCCCTAGGTAAGAGAGAGTAACTTTGCCACGTCTCTGGAGCGTGGCTTTCAACAAGTTGAGTTCTTAGGATTTGTTTGTTTGTTTGTTTGTTTTAACAACTTCCATCTATGTGGGGACATCTACTGGGAGAGGCTGGCATGAAGGTGGTGAAACCCTGGGATGAAAAATAATGGAGTCTACATTCCTGCACCTGGTAGGAATTTCCGGCCGGGAACTCAGGTGCTAGCACTCTAGTTTATTGGGAACCCATTCAAGTTTGTCCACAGAGAGGCCAACTTCCTGATAATGGTCAGTTGTGCCTGGCCAGCAGAAATCACTTTGGAGATGGAGTGTGACCAGTTCCTGTCACTATAACAATCGTGTGTGTGTTTTGCTGATTTTCTGACAGTGTTGCTCTTGAGGCAGGGTCATGCTTGGAGCCATTCTGATGGACCGAAGGGCTTGTGGGTGCTGGAGTGTATCTCGCTTTTATAATATTGATCATATATCTTAACAGCTACTTGTATGCAGGGCTCTCACTGTTCTGAGCAATTTGGCTTATGAGATGAGGTCGGTACTCTGATGATCTTATTATGTTCTAGTGGAAGCTGAAACATAGTTCAAGTAAGTAACTGATCACATCCTGAAAGTGGTGCGAAGGAACCGGAGCTCAGGCAAACTGGTTTGCCCTCCAACCTGTGACGCCTTCTTCTCTTGAACCCTCCCAGCTTTCATCTTGAGAGTTTTCTTTCTTTGTGGTGATGGGGATCAAACTCAGAGCCCTGTGCATACAAAGCACACCCTTCCACTGAGCTACACTGCCAGCCAAAGAGTTTATCTCTTTCTGTATGTGTGTGCAAGGCAAGCTCTGCTGTTGGCACTTGCTGCTCACCTTGTTTGGGACAGCCTTTCTCTTTGACGTCGATCGGTGCTGTGTACTCCAGGCCAGTTGGCCTGACCTTTTGGAGAGTCCTGTCTCTGCCCTGAATCTCACCTGAGGAACATCAGGATTACAGATGTATTCCACCAACTCTGGCTTTATGTGGGTTCTGGGGATTCAAACTCAAGTCCTCACATTGCAGGACAAGCAGTTTCCCCACTGGGCTGTCACCCCAGCCCTCAGGAATCTTAAACAGAGCCTTTGAACAAACAACTAGGAACTAACATAGAAACCATCTAAGGTCTTAAGGACTCTCAATGAATGATGCCCAGGGAGTCTTGTTGTCTTGTTTTTGGGGGCTGGAGATTGAGTTTAGGGCGGTGGTTCTCAACCTTTCTAATGTTGTGACCCTTAAATACAGTTGCTCATGCTGTGGTGACCCCCAACCATAAAATTATTTTGTTGCTACTTCATAACTGTAATTTTCTACTGTTATGAACTGTAATATAAATATCTGGTATACAGGATATTTGATTAGGCCCCCAGGAGTCATAACCCACAGGTTAAGAACCATTGATTTAGGGCCACACATATGCTTGGTGAGAGCTCTCCCAGGGAGCTACATTCTCAATTCCTTGTTTGCTTGTTTTTTAAGTATATTTATTGTTCTCTCTCTCTCTCTCTCTCTCTCTCTCTCTCTCTCTCTTTATATATATATATATATATATATATATATATATATATATATATATATATACACACACACACACACACATCTATATCTATATCTATCTATCTATCTATCTATCTATCTATCTATCTATCTATCTATCTATGCATGTGTGTATGGCTTGCTTCCGGCCATGAAGATAATGGACTGAACCTCTGAAAAAGTGAGCCAGCCCCAATTAAATGTTATCCTTTATGAGAGTTATCTTGGTCATGGTGTCTGTTCACAGCAATGGAAACCTTAACTAAGACACCAAGAAAAATTAGAGAATCATTTAAGCACATAAAACAAATGAACACACTAAGTAGGTGCTTCTGTATTTAGCTGAATGATACTGGTTTTCCATCTCAGCCTTAGCTATTTTCACTTGAATTTTAAGATAGAATAACAACAGCCACGGTGCTAACAGCTAGGTTTTATTGTGCTCATGTGGAGCCCAAGTATGAACTGAGCTTTCACATGTATACCTTTGATCTTTTATTTTTTAATTGGTTCTGGGGGTCTAACTTAGGGCCCACATGTATTAGTCAAGAGTTCCACCACTGAGCTAGACTATCAGCCCAGATGTTTGTCTTTTGAAGATGCTTATCTCCTCACTTGGGAGCACATCTTAGTAGAATCCGGGCTGAGGACTCTGCTTTCCAGAGATCTCTAATTTGCCTGCTCTCAACCTCTGCAAACCAGCCTAAAGGTCTTTAGAAAAACCTGCTGACTGTCACTGACACTAAGGGTGACCAGTTCCAAGTCAGACATCACAGGCCAAGCCCTGAAAGTTCATAAAGTCTTTATGTGTCTTCTTCCTTCCCTTGCCAGGTAGTGGCAGTGTTTTGGCTTCCAAATGCTGCAGTCAGAAAACAGTTAACAGGATAACACTAAGAAATCTCTGATACAAAAGGATTTTTTTTTTAATGGAGAAGTGACAGATGCCAGCTAAAAGGGAAAAGAGGTGGGTTCTGGAATTAATTTACCTAAGACTCCAGAGTGGTAGGAAAATGTCCACCTGATTAAGAAGCCAGGGTATTTTATAAGGACACGTTGGGGAGAAAGTATAAATTGCTTACACTGAACCTGCCCTGGCTACGGAGAAGGTGGGTGGGACACAGCAAACTGGGTGAAATCCTGGGACAAGGGGACAGTCCCGAGGAAGAAGTGTTTGTTCTTCTCAGGCTGGCTGAGTCTGCAAGCAGAACACAGTTGCTCTCATGACTAGTCTCTGGTGTTTCAGGAAGGAACTGGGGTACAGTTCCCCTTTCCTTCTTTGTTCCTTTAGTCCAAAGCTTTAGTAGCAATAAATAAACTCATTTTATCTTCTCCTTTCTTTCCTCTTCTGGTTAAGCCCACTTCATTTAGGAAGGACATCTCAGCATTCTTATTAAAGCTTAGAACGAGAGTGCGTGTGTCGGAGTGACTGTTTTCCAGTGGTTTTCTATTCGGAGTCATCTGTTGGTTTTTGGCGTGCTGGTACATGTTAGACAAGCTCTGGACTGCTTAGTCACACCCCAGTTCTCCCTGGGGGAAGCCATGAGCCTTCTCTTTTTAGCACCAGGGGTCAGTCACCATCTGACAAGTTCCTTCAGGTTGTATTTCCAAAGCTAAGGCTGGACTCAGCCTTGTCTTGCAGTGCGGTGAACGAGAACACAGTGATTGAACAAAAGACTGAGGTTAGGTTTCTCTGCATTCTAATGTGAATGCATTTCTTGATTTCTCTAATACCTGCAGGGAGTTCTTTCACATCCGTGAGCAGAGGTAAGTGTTAACACAGGCAGCTACTGGGAACCTCAGCACTGTGGCTTACCTATAGAGTACCTGGTGAAGGCCAGGCATCGATCCATCTGACAGTTTTCCCATTTGTCTGAGAAACCTGTTTGTGTAAAAGTGATGGATGAAGAAGGGACGGGGCAGGATGTTTTCTTTTAGAGACCAGGTTGAGGAAAGCATTGCTCACAGCAGAACACTGTAAAACACAATGGTTTCACGAGCATGCAAACAAGCTTTTATTGAGAACCAAACCACCACAGTCATATACCAAGGAAAATGCACTGTCTCTCCTTAAGGAAAACACGCTTTCAAGATAATAACCAAGACAAGTATCATTAATTCTTGATTCCTGTAACAGGCACAATGATCTGATACGGGGCCGCCCCGCAGGAGCACTCAGCAGCTATTGAGCCTGAAAAGCCGTCTCTCTAGAGGAACTTCAGCCAGACAAAGACACAGAAAAACAAAACGGTCAACAACACAGAACTGAAAATAATGTAGGATTTGTGCGGTCAGATGACACACTTAGAAAGCACTTGACACATGGTGCCTGGCTCTGAGTATCGTTGCTTCTGAACTGGAAGAGAATAAAAGCAGAAACATCAGAAAGCGACTTCAGCTTGGTGATCCAGGTAGGCAAAGAGAAATCGTTCCTGAGGCCAGGTCTCTAAAACAATACAGGTCTAAACAACCTAGCCCTGGTCTGTCACCATCCTCCTGTGACACCGAGTTCGGTAGATAAATCCAATAGCTTGGGTGCTAAGTAACTCATCGTTTCCTTCACATCTCAGGGTCCTGTCTCTGAAAATTAGTAGAGCTGAGCTAAATCACTATTGTCTAAAGTCAAACAACTTACAAAAGGAAGGAGCTGGGCTTGCAAGATGGCTCAGCAAGTAAAGGTGTTTGCAGCCAGACCCAACGACCTGAGTTCAATCTCAAGGGTCCACTTGCTGGAAGGAGAAACTTGCCATGGCATGCACGACCTGCCCCTACCTTCATATAAACAAATTAATAAATGTAATAAAAAATTAAAGAGTATTGAGAGGGAAGGGACTATTACATTCTTCAAGTACTCTGATTATAACATTACTTAAACACTACCACGGAGAAAACCATACATTTCTTAGTTTACAGTTGACTTTCAATGTCTTTATACCACCCCCAATGAATTTATAAACTAAACGCAAACAAAATCAATCCCCTTTCATTATGTTTTAGAGAAAGTCTTATAGAGAGAGTAGCCCAGGCTGGTCTTGAGCTTATTGTGTAGCCTAAGCTGACTTTGAACTTGAGATCCCTCTGTCTCAGTCTCAGTGCTGAGATTACAGTCATGTGCCACCATACCTGGCAACTTAAGACACCGTCTTAAAGACAGTATGACCTTTAGTATGTATCTGACCCCAATGGGAGGGTGATGACCTGCTGATTCCCAAATCCTTCCAGATTTGTTTTCAGAAAGTCTGTCTTTGATGGGACCTTACACAGTAGGTATTAAGAAGATTTAAATTAACTATGCCTTGGTTTATTACTTGTATTTTTTTTAAGAATTTAAAAAAATAATTTTATATCTATCTATCTATATCTATCTATCTATCTATCTATCTATCTATCTATCTATCTATCTATCTATCTCATGTAACCATGGCTAGCCTAGAACTTGCTATGTAGATTCAGGCTGACCCGCTTTCTCTCTCTCTCTCTCTCTCTCTCTCTCTCTCTCTCTCTCTCTGTATGTGTGTGTGTCTGTTTAAAAATTAAGTAAAAATCATTTTATTGCAATGAACTCACAAATAAAAACATTACACAGATTTTTATCTGCACCACTTTCCTGGTATGATTCTTCTAAATTCTGTATAGAAATACAGTTATTAAACCATAACTTGTTTAAATCTACCCATGTAACAAACTAAACAGCAGAGAATAACAATTCTCTAATTAATTAATTAATATCTCTTGCAACCCTCTTGTCCTTTCTCTACTGGCTACAACTGACCACTTAATCACATTAACAGAGGGACACCAAGGCAAAGGCCTGCATCTCTGCCACCTCAAATTCTGAGGCATCCTCCTACCCTCTTAGGTTCCATTTTCTTTTCTATTATTTTGAGCAAATAACTAGCCCCCCCCCACCCCCATGAAATAGGGAGACAAGAATCACATCTACCACACAGGGCTGGGTGGTGCTTAAACAAGAAGGAAGGAACTTAGAACCAGGTTTGGCACGTACACACCGAGTAAATGCTCACTGTAATCTGCTTTCATGAGTTTGAACGGGCCAAAATGGTACCGAGTCTGTTTTGCTGCCAATGACGCAGCTCAGGGCTGGGCTCATGTTAGGCAAATACTTTACCATTGAATCACGTCTCACTCCAGTGTCCAGGGTTTTAGGCTGGGACATCTGATACAAACCAATAGAAGATAAATAATGGTGAGAAGCAGAAAAAAGAGATTTATTCAGTGTGGCTACATTTGGATGAGCAACAAATAAAGACCCCCTTCCAGGTCCATTTTTGGGGTGCAGTCTTGAAGTTTGGGTTTAAACAGAGCACAGGGGCTTGTGAAATGGCTCAGTGGGTAAATATACTCACTGCCAAGTGTGCTGAGCTGGGTTTGACCCCTAGAATCCACATTCGGGAAGGAGAGAACCTACTCCCCGGTGTTGTTCTCTGACCTCCACATGCATACTGTTGGGCACACCTAGTAAATAAAATAAACAAATAAACAAACAGAGGGTAAGAAGTATGCATCGCTGAGCAGGCCCAGTCAGGATGTGGTCTTGCTCATCACCGGTGTCGTCTTAGCTCTGGTCTGTTCTCTGAGGTGGTCTGACAAGTTATATTGTGTAAGATGCTCTTCTTGAGAAGCAAGTTCTTTCTCTAGCTAGTACAAGAGATTCAGCATTTCTTTTTTCTGAAGTGTGAGATTCCTGGGGAGATTTTATTCTTTGTAGCCTATTGTCTCAATAATCTGCTAACCAAAGAGCAAGGCCCATAAAGCCTCTTGTGGGCTTTCCTTTGCAGCTTCTTAGAGTGAAGACTCAGGCAAACCATTTGGTGGAATGGGGGATGGGGTGGGGGTAGTGGTGGGGTTGGGTTTGGGGGCCATTTCTTTTGAATTGTCATAGATTGGGTTGCTATAAAGAAACATTCATTTTGTTAAACCCAAAGATGGAAGGAGAAAGACCACTGACCCAAATCATCATGGTCAAATTAATTGAAGAAAGCAATGAATTAAAGCAAGCTTTTTTATTTGTGCACATGGGCTGCCTCCCCTTAAGGTGGTGTTTGAGGGTCAGCATTGGATGTGAGCAAGACAAGGTTTTTATAGCTCAGCAGAAAAGGTTTCCAAATGGGGGATTTGGCAGGCAAAATAGGCAGGGTTATAGGAGCAGAACGTAAGCATAGCAAGTCATAATGACCTCCAGAAACAAAGTCATGATTGGTGCATGGCGGATGTAACCACAGATGGTCATTACCAGGTAGCCGTAACAACCCATTCAAAACAAAGGTAGGGTTGCAAGGTGGTTATTAACGTTTTGAGACACAGTTGCCATTCCTGGAACAGGCAGTACAGAGACATTAGTAGTTAAGGTTGTAGGTGGGGCGGAGCCCAGTTCTTGAGAAACAGAGGTTTAATCACAAACAGGAATGAGCCTCGTTTGTCTTTGCTATAAGATGGCTTTAAGCCTACGGAGGTAGGCTGGTTCTTCAGTTTTCACAGTTCCGGAGGTTGTGGAATCTAAGCCCAGGGTGTCAGCTCTTCCTGCTCTGTGTTTAGCTGAACTATGCTCACATCCAAAATCTAGATTGTAGGTGAATGTAAAACAAGCAGAAGAGGCAAAACCCAGGAAAGAGTCTAAATTACAAAAGGGATCAGAGACTGTGGGTGTCCATGGTAGCCAGCTTACAAGATGACCCTCCAAAGAGTTGCATGGCCTGGTGCTTTCTTCCTTTCAGACTCAATAGGGTTAACCCAGTGCAAGCACTGAGATGTTCTAGGAAACTCTGGGCAAGAATTCTGAAACCAAACAAAAGAGAGTGAGGCTTTCCTTACCCTCTTAGATAAGTCTCCCTGAGGAATCCAGCTACCCCGGCACAAGGGTTTTAGAATGCGTAGAAAGACACACATAGGGAGAAAATGAGGTATTTTGCTGACAACCAGTACCATTAGGTGGAGAATCTTGAAAGCAGGTCCTCCTACCTCCTTCTAGAATGAGGCCTATCCAACCCTCTGAGTTAAAAACTTAGACCAGCCAGGCATCATGAGACACCCACGGGGAAGGTCAGCACTCCAGAGGTAGGGGCAGCAGGATCACAAGTTCAAGGCAACCCTGGACTAAATAGTAAGTTCCAGGCGTGTGAGAAACAAAAGCCTGTCTGAAAAATGGAGCCAACCATAAAGGCTACTCCTGAATTCTTATCCGTAGACATCATCTGGGATCATAAATAGTTATTCTTTATTTTAAGCTATTCTTTAATTCTTGGGACAATTTGTTACACAGCAAACCACAGCTATTATAAGGTTTGTAATAAATATACAATTTCTCCTGAAGAACATTTATATAACCCAGGGGACTCTTAACCTTTCTTCTTTAACGTATTCACTCTCCAGAACATTTTTGAGAAGCCATTGTGTGCTAGCTGGAAGAAATGCGAGAAGTTCAAAC
This sequence comes from Uromys caudimaculatus, assembly GCA_028551405.1. Taxonomy (NCBI): domain Eukaryota; kingdom Metazoa; phylum Chordata; class Mammalia; order Rodentia; family Muridae; genus Uromys; species Uromys caudimaculatus. The sequence goes on from CM052701.1 coordinate 96,458,484, forward strand.
TAGAGTTAGCTATTCTCAAGAAGCTCAGGATCTTGGGATCGGGGGTGAGGTGCTGTGGGGTATTGAGCTGTAAGTGCCTGTCGCAGATGTCAGTTACACCCCCGATTTCTTGTCACATTTCCATCTGTGTTGATGTTCTGAGAACATCAACTTTGGCTGGACCTGCAGTGTCTGGAGAACTTGCTCAGTCGCTTGGCTGTACAGTTGCTTGGTTTTAATAAGAGTGATCAATACCATCAGTTTTCCCTTTAAATGCTAATGATGGCTTTAACACAGCAGATGCAGACATACAGTGTACTGCAGATCAAAATTAAATTGCTTACACATAGCAAAGGAGCCAGTTTGGACATCTTGATAAACAGACACAACCAGCTGATGAATCTTGAATTGTCCAGCCTCACCCAGAATGGACATTGTGAGGCCATTAGTGAGAACACTTAGGACCTGGGGGCTGGGGGATGGGGTGGAGGGGGATGACTACCGGGGCAGATTTTGTGCACAGCTCTGTGTACTAATACACACCGCATCTCTTCTTTGTTACTCCCGTAACTGAAAGTCTGCATCCAGAGTCCTATGCTAAGTGTACAAACTTGAATGGAAAGTGAATCCAGTTTCCTACAAGGCGAGGAGAAGCATCTTGGGAAAACAAGGCTGACCATTCCCCAGAATGGTCTCAGGATATCCAGAACTGGTTTCAGAACATAACTGGTGTCTCATCTTGGAGTCATGCTCAGGGACCGATTCACATTGCAAGCTCACAAGAGATAGACAGAAAATCTCAGAAAGGTGACTATCTTAACACTAGATCTGTTTTTTGGTTTGGAGGAGTCTATTAATGACAATGATGCAATTAGAAGAAGAATGTAAAGATTTGAAGGCTTGGTAGTCTGATTTATTGGCTGTTCCATTTACTTAATAAATAAGCTGAGTAACATTTAAAAGCTATACTGGTGACCAAGATATAATAATATAATATATATGACAGGCTATATTATATATAGCATATATAATATATAACATATATAATATAATGACCAAATGTGATTTCTGCTCCATGCAGCTAATAGCCTAGCCATGCAAGCAAATGTAGACAAACTTGGGGATAATTCCAATAGAGTGGTTGATAAATATGACTGAATAGCCAAGTAGTTCTGTGCACAGGGCAGGACAGTGGCAGCTGGAGATGGTGGAATTTTCCTATGGAGAGCAGCACTTTAGCTGTAGGCTGAAGGTTAACTGTGGAAGCAGGTTGGGGGGGGGGGGACAAAGTTTCGAAGTTAACAGACAAAAGGATGACTAATTTGCATGACTGAATAGCCTGAGGAAGTAGGAAACAGAAGCGGTTCTTACTGAGCTTGGTCACATGATCGTCAGCACCACAGCTGTGTACTTTGCAGACCAAGTGGATACTGTGCCATTTTGGGAGGGCCTGCTGGTTAATCCTGCTCTGCTAAAGTGAGCTTGGACAGAGGGTAGCCTGTGTGAAGGTTTTGCTTAAACCTTTTCTCTCAGCCAGACTCCAAGGACGGAGAGAAACGCTGCTGTTGGTAGGAAAGGGACTTCTCGGGTAGAGTTGAGTAAGAGAAACACCAGTTATCAGCGTTGAGTCTCCATTTTAACTGTGAATGAACTGTAAGGTCAGAGAAATCTCCAGGTTTTAATTGTGGAGCATGGCCACTGGTTAGGCAACAGGCAAGAGAGTGAGAAAGAAGCCACTGGTATGAGTAATAATGTTTGGAAACTCTCCACCATGGATTTGGCTCTTTATCACTCCAGTCACCTCAGAAGGCAGAGAAGGCAGGTGGACGGGCGGAGCCAGGCCGGCGTTATGCTCCCTTCTCCTCAGGTCAGCCAGGCTTCAAGGTAGTTCTCCAATTCAACAATGGCAAGCGATTGTTCAAAGGCTCCTGAAGTACAGTCTCTGTAATCTCAAAATTAAGCAATGCTGCATCCTGCACGAGTTCATGCAACCAAATCATGATGGCTCCTGACAACAGCTTCTGAAACCAGAGTTACAGAGCATACCACATTTGTACCAACTTGTCAAGGAGGAAGGATATGTTACAGACATGGGTCCTGGACAGCTTATAAACTATCTTGGGACTCTGCATTGAAAGAGACACAGTGAAGTCAGAACGCCCTGAGCTAGTCTAGGATGCTTTGATCTTGGCATGTTGAACTACTGGATATTTTGACCATGCTGTTCTGATCCCAGGATATTTTGATTCTATATTTATTGATAAATAATTAGACCAGCTATATAAGTATTGAGAAATGTTTTTTGTCAATACAAATACAGAGTAAATGTTTTTTTAGCTATTTAATTTTCTATGTAGTATACATTTACAATTTTTATATTCATCATGTATATGTGTGTGTATACGTGGTGTGTGTGGTGCATATGCTGTGTGTCTATCTGTCTGTCTATGTGTATTTGAGTGAGAGCAAAACATTCATATGCATAAAATAAAACTAAATAAATCTTTAAAACAACCCAACAAGGTCCAGTGTGGTGGTTTGTATGTTTGGCTCAGGGAGTGGCACTATCAGTAGGTGTGGTCTTGTTGGAGTAGGTGTGGCTTTGTTGGAGTAAGTGTGGCCTTGTTAGAGTGGGTGTGGCCTGTTAGAGTAGGTGTGGCCTTGTTGGAGTAAGTGTGGCCTTGTTAGAGTAGGTGTGGCCTGTTAGAGTAGGTGTGGCCTTGTTGGAGGAAGTGTGGCCTTGTTAGAGTGGGTGTGGCCTGTTAGAGTAGGTGTGGCCTTGTTGGAGGAAGTGTGGCCTTGTTAGAGTGGGTGTGGCCTTGTTGGAGTAAGTTGGCCTTGTTAGAGTAGGTGTGGCCTGTTAGAGTAGGTGTGACCTTGTTGGAGGAAGTGTGTCACTGTGGGGGTGGGCTTTGAGACCCTCCTCCTAGCTATGTGAGAGCTAGTCTTCTGTTTGACTTGCTGTAGAACTCTCAGCTCTTCCAACGCCATTCCTTCCTGGATGCTTCCATGCCGTGATGATAATGGACTGAACCTCTGAACCTGTAAGCCAGCCCTAATTAAATACTGTCCTTTGTAAGAGTTGCCTTGGCCCTGGTGTCTCTTCACAGCAATGGAAACCCTAATTAGGACACATGGTCTGAGTGTGGAGGCCAGAGGATATAACATTCAGGCATCAGTCCTCACCTTCCACCTTATTTTGAAGCAGAGTCTCTCTTGTTTCTCTGCTTCCCTTTGTACTCTAGGCTAGCTAGCTCGCCAGCGTCTGGGCCACTCTCTGCTTTCCACTTCATCTAGGAACACTAAGTTGCCAGTGCTGTGACATCTGGCTTTTGATGTGGGTTCTAGAGATCTAAATGCTGCTTCTTAGGCTCGAGCAGCAAGTGCCTTATCCACTGAGTCCTTTCTGTGGCTCTTTTCTGTTAAATTCCCCCAAAGTGGGTTTACTATATATTTTAAAGTTTACAAGGAATATCTTATGTATCATAGAATTTCTTTTCATTCATAGTTCAGCTTCTATTTGCCCATCCCCAACTTGTTATCACTGTGAGCTAGCTTTTGCAGGAAGTACCTTAACCTAGCTTCCCTCAGAAGCATCCCACATCTGTACCAGTTTGCTCAGGTAGAATCTACTGCAGAGAAAGGAAGCTTATGCACTACTTTGGTACCACTGTACTGGAAAAGGCCCACCAAAGACAGAGTTCCCAGGTACATTCTACTGACCTCAGTTTCACTGTCAATCATTTAAATTATGTTGTAGTTTAATTTTTCTCTATTTCATCATGGTAAAACAGATGACAGCAATTGTTAACAATTCTGCTTACTTGTGGGTACATTTATGTTCACATGTACTGTACCCTGCTAATGAGCCACACCCTTATATTTTCCTCTTTGTCTCTCTGTCTGTCTTAACCTCTTCCAACTAATATACTTCCTGACTGCTGGAAAATGATTTACTTTGTTTTCTGGTGCTGAGAATTGAACCCAAAGCCTTATGAATGCTAAGCACATCACTAAACCCGAGGCTGCTATGTTTTTAATTTCTGTTTTGGTAATTGGCTATTTTGATGGAACGTGTCTTGTTAAATTCTTGTTCTGCTCTGGATTTACATCCATCTTTTAACCTTACAAATGTCTGATGACTAAGTATTGTTGAGAGAGAGAGAGAGAGAGAGAGAGAGAGAGAGAGAGAGAGAGAGAGGGAGAGAAAGCACGGCCAATTCTTATTACTTCTTTACAACCCAAAACCAGACTGCAGCTGTTCTTGTTTTGATTTTGACTGGAAGCATCAATGCTGACAAGTACTTTTCCATGAGACTTTACAAAGTGGTCAGTTTGGTGGGCTGTTGCAGCAACTTTTTTTGTGACCAATCCCTCTACAAAAGAAGGCTGAGAACACGCAGTCACTTGAAGGCCAGTTTGGATTATCTAGCTCGGGATCCACAAAAGCAAGATGGTGGCAAGGATCCTGACACAACGCTCATTTGCACAGCACCTTTCAAACTGGAGCTGTGTATCTTTTGTTCTGTTTCCCCCTGTCCTTTGTATTCCCTTCAGAGTGACTGATGCAAGACTGTCATTTATCCAAACATTCTCAAAGAACGTACTGACTATTTGGAAGCAGCATAGTAAGACAGCAAACTTTGCACAAGCCTTTCTGTTTGTTTGCTATTGTTTAAACACAGAAGAAAAGCCAAAGGGGAGGGGGAATACCTGGAAACAGACTGTGCTTGACATAAAGGTTTCCAGTGGAGAAGACGAAGACCTAGGAGCTTTACAAGTCGGTCAGCCATGATGGAAATGGGTACCTCATACCCACCAAACTCATCTTGATTTACACTCCCAATGCTTTGCTTGTTAATAAGTGCAGATGGTAAATAAAATCAAATTGTCAAGTCAGTGTTTAGGCCATGACAAGTTTCCCTTGTAAATGAAAGTCATTTCCTACCATCTTGACTTTAAGGCTACAAAAATCCTTGATGACCCCAGTAGACCCCCAAGTATTGCATTGGAGCACACATACGTATGGTGGAGCCTGCTTTCTGTAATATAAAAAGATAATTCAACTCCATGCAATACCCATGAATCATGTGAAGTCCTATGAGGCATCGAGAATCCTGGACAGATCAAAGGGCACATAGTATTTAGTATTAGTGAATGCTGAACAGAATCTTAGCATATTGAGAGTGATGTTTATCTATCTGATGCAGAACAGGGGTTTGTTGCCCTCTGACTTGCAAAATAGGAAGTATTCCACAATGCTTCATATCGCGTCTTCAGATCCTTGTGTGTCATGAGCTTCCTGCTCTAGACTACAAGCAGCCCCCTCTTATCTCCCAGCTGCTGCACTCCGACTTGATGCAAAGCTGTTATTTGCTGCCTTGCTCTAACAAGGCTAATGGTAATTTAATTTCTCTGGCTTTTAGCTTGAGATGGTGTTATCCCATTCCATCTGTTTTCTTTTTAGATTTTAGAGTTCTGACATCCCAAGGATGCTGTGTGGACTGTCTCCCCACCCACCTCTTTGCTCTTTCTATGGTGAAGGTAGAAAGCAGCACCCAGCTAGAATCCTGGGAGCTCAGAAAAGGAACCAGCCGCAAACCTCCAGGCCATCAAGATCTTTTGTCTGGTGAACCTTAATGAAGGAGAAAGCCACCATACAATCAACATTAACTTCAGTAATCTTTTTTATTACCTAAAAATGACAAGCCAAATCAGTTCAATGCCGACCATGACAGAAACACAGATATCTCACTAAAATAAATACTAACACAGTGGAGATGAGTGAGGCGCTTGCCTTGGGCACAACATTTAGGGAGGCATTTTAAAAAAAATCCCTCAGCAATCAAGACAAACGATATTTTATTGAAGTAGTTAAAAAAAAAAAGATGCAAAAATTCATGATGAACAAAATACCCAAATTTTAAATGAAGGATCGTCCACAGTGCTGAGCCATCTTGGAACCTTAGATGAAAGAGAAAATAAGACGAATCCTGTTTCATCTAGAATGATTTTTTCTGTGGTTCTCACTAGCTTTATCCTAGCCCCAAGCCTGCTCCGGAGAATGTTCCCAGCATGGAATAAATGGCACAGCCCTTCCCGCGTCAATATTAATTCAGGGGACGAAACATGGGCAGTTACTGTCAAGTTTAATTGCCACCTCTAGTCGACTAACGGCCATAATTGTGGCCCTGCTTTGGTTGTCCTTTCAGTTAAAAGGTGTTTCCCAACCCCAAAACTAGTCTTTTTTGGTCCCTCGAATGTCAAGATATCTTATTACCAAAAATCCATTGCACAAACCACTATATCACCCGCTTGGAAAAGCGCATCTGACTCAACCCCTCAAAAGTTTCTCCGCCCACGGTAGCTGCCGCGGGTTCTCTCCTTGCTGGTCTTGGCCGAAAGCTGCCTGTGTGTCTTCTTCCGATACTCCACTTTAGTCCAGCCCCCTTCGCTCACCCTGCTCTCCTCTTCCCCTGCTTTGGAGGTAGTCTCGGGGTGCAGAGGCATCCCAGGGATGGTCCTGGGCACACGGCGGTCATGGTCATTCGGGCTCCTCTTGAAGTCAGGGGACTGATGAGTGTTCAGCGCTGACTGGGGCACCCTGTAGAACTTTCCAGAATACCTTTCTCTTGAAGGTGTGGAATGCTGACTTTTCCCACCGTATCTTCCCTTTGGGGACGAGTTGAGGGATACACTACCGCGGTAGTACTTGTTTCTGCTTCGGTCTGAGTAGCGGCCCCTCTCTGAGGAGCTATCATTGAGGCTAGAGAAGCCGCTGTCCCTGGAGTTGAGGTGCAGGGAGGAGAAGGTTTTGGTCAGCCCATACTGTGTCGGGGAGGAGCTCCGGGAAGCGTTGATGCTTGGTGTAATCTGCTGGTACTTCACGGGAGTCTGGGTCCGCCTCACCGCAGCAGCATAAGAATCCTGGTTAGCAAAGTACGGGAAGAAAGGGGACCCCAGAATGGGGTTGCTTTGGGAACGCTGAAGAGAAGTGTGGGATGCAATCTGCCGCATGCGCAGAGTGTCTAACCATTGGCAGTCCGCACCTGCAGGGGAAAATGGAAATGAGCATCTTCTATGCCACAAAGCTGCATGCCCAATTCATAAGCCTGGCTCAGACAATCAATTTAAGGCTGCTTGGGGGCGTGCCAGGCATCACCATTCATGGAAGTTCCAGACTAGGTAGGTACACGGACCTTTTTCTTTACTACCACGAACCCTTAGTGGGAAAGGTACATTGTCATTAAGAATGTAAAATGGTTAGCATTTTTTTTTCTATTTTTGCAACCATGGTCTGACTGTATTAGGAACGTCACATACATGGAACAGTATAGAATCACAGCATCATCTTCCTAAACTGCTAACTCTATACAGTTTTAGCTTCTACCAAGAGGCCTGAGTTTGAGGTCCTGTCTCTGCAGCCACGTGTGCTAAGGGAATCAGCCTCTTCTGGCCCACGACAGATAGGCTGATGCCAGCCAAGGACTTATTTCTCTCCTGCCCAAAGCAGAATTAGTGTGCGGTAGTCTACTCGATTTCTGGAAAGTTTTTCTCCTAAATATGAGAAGAGTCAGGACTGACGCCTGATGATTTCAGGGTATTGCTGCATTTACAAGGTAGCCAGACACCACAGCAAAGCCGTGGGCAGAGCCAGTACAGTGAGTATGGCAGCGAGGGAAGCAAGAGGCCATCCCTTAAGATACCGTAGTCAAACATATTTGTTGTACTGCATCCAGAGCCTACGACACCTTAGAATTTTAGTAATGGAAGACAATACATTTTATTCATTTACGTCAGTGTTTGAGGGACTTTAGATGGTTTCTTAAAATGCCGACTGCTGGAGATGGGTCAGAGAGTATGCATGTTTGACAAGGCCACAGAGGATCCTGCAGGACCAAACTTTGAGACCCATTTAGTTAAGCCAGGTGGAATCGGGTTTTCTGCTACTGGCAGGTGCCTGATCTAACAGGTGAGCCTGAGTCTTCATATCACATTGGGATGGCGAGCAAAGGGAGTGGGGGAGGGCAGAAGGGAGGTGCACAAGCTAGAAACTAGAGGAAGACAGGAGGAGCTCTCCAAAGAGAAACTGTCTGGCGCAATCCTAGCAGGAGGTGGAGGGTAGGGTGCAGATTTCCCCGTGTACACCCTTAAAGAAAGAATAATTTACTATTTCCTAGGAGACGATGCTTAGAAGATGTAAGGACACCTATTTGGGGTCTGGGCAGTGTCCCGGGGAAGGGAACACCATGGTCACAATGTAGATGACCTTAGGACCTTCCTCCAACCCCACCTTGTTTTCTGCCATCCACCACCACATCCTGATGATACATACAGACCCCTGACTGCATGGAGAAACCAGTCCCAGAAGTGTTACCAGAGGAAATCTGGAACTCAGACTGATTTAAAAACATGTTCATTTGGTGGCTTTCAACATGGTAGGATTTAAACTATGTAAAGCGTAGAAGCCATTGGCAGCCATTTTGGAAATGGGGAAACTTGTCTCTTGGAAGAGAAAATGCAGCAGAATCATAGAGGGAAGAACCCCACAGGCTTCACGGGGTGGGGCTAGAGGAGTCAAACAGGGTCATAGCTATGAAAGCCCTATAGAAGTAAAATGTGCTCTGTAGACATCAGTCATTAGAAAGAACTCTTTTTCTTTTGTCTAGGAACTCCTGTATAGATGGCCTTGAACTTGAGTGGTCCTCCTGTGTTAGCCCCCGGGGTGCTGGGATCACAGTTGTGAGCTAACATACCCAGCTAAAAGAAGAACTTGAAGGATTATGGCAGACGTACTAGGCAAGGCATGCAGACTTAACCAACATAAAGGACTTTGGAAATAGCCACACGATAGGGGAGCATGTATAGATCCAAACCTACTATGTAGAATAACCTTGGCAGAATAGCATGCCCTAAAAAGTGTCTGACAGTGCGCTTGTAGCTCAAAAGTCTTGACAAAATCCTAAGCCTAGTTATGGCAGTCACAGGGTTCCCTGATGGTTATTTGCAATAGAAGCAAATTAACCCTTGACAAAGGTGAAGGCATGATGTCAAAGAATTTGTTGATGGCTTTTGAATGTTCTTCAGGATTCTGGCCACTCTGGCTGGTGGTCATTTAAGAATGCTTGTTCTGCTTGGCATGTCAGACATTATAGTGGTCAATGTAGGGGCCAGGCTGTCATAACTCAGTGACATTTGCCCTTGGGGGCAGTAAGTTAGAGTCCCACCTGTGTCTGCATGCCTGACAGAAAGCCTTCTGGTCACTGTCACAAAAATACTTTTCTCTTGGGGAAAAGGTAGTGCTGCTGAGGAAGCATGGGTTTCTGTGTGCCTGGTGGCCTGTCTCCTGGGTGAGCGGGAACTGCGCGTGGCTTTGTCTATATCCACCTTCAGCACAGCTGTGTGCATGCCTCAGCCTACAGCCCTAGAGCTTCTCAGCCTACAAGTAGGGAATCAGAACTTTTGCTTGAGTTCACCAGATAATGACCAATTTCATAGCCTGTCAGCTGGCCTTGTATGTTTTTCTACATTTTTAAAAATACTATCACCATCATCTAGCATATATGCATGAAAGTTTTTCCCTTCTCTCTCTCTCTCTCTCTCTCTCTCTCTCTCTCTCTCTCTCTCTCTCTCTCTCTCTCTCTGTAAAACAGCTCATGCCGTGATGTTTGTGTGGTTAGAGGGCAACATAAAAGAGTCGGTTCTCTCCTAGCATGTGGGTCCCAGGGCTTGAACTCAGGTTGTCAGGCTTGAGGACAAGTGTCTCAGACGCCGAGCCATCATAAGGAAGCTCTCCATCCTGTCTCTTCCCTCCTATTCCACTCTCGTTTTCTTCCTCTCCTCCTTCTCCTCCCGTCCCCCACCCTTCCCCCATCATTGCCAGGAATCATCGCTGGTTCTCAGGACTCAAGACATACTGTGTTAGATATCCGAGCGCCCGCTGCCTGGCACTCACCCCTGTGATGGGAATCTCAGAACTAACATTCTGGACTCAGGCACATGTGCTGTGCTCGGACACTAACTTACTGGAGTCGGATCTGCTGCCAGGATTGCCCTCTGAGCTGGAGAACAGAGTCTGAATGGCAAGCTGGACCGCCTTCACCTCATCCTGAGGCTTCGTTCTGCTCCACTGGATTGAGTGCATGTGCTTAGTGAGTTTTGGTGTTCTCACATCACTCTGTTAAAAAAACAAAACAAAACCCATGATCATGCATATATACATTTATAAAATGAGATGGGGAAATGCATGTTATTATGTCCTTTGCCCAAATTAGTGAATTTGAATAAGAGGAACACTTCAATCCCCTTTCCCATAATGGACCCTAGTACCCTTTCTTCTCCCTTCTCCCTCGCTTTTCCCATTCTATGCCCATTTCTATTTATTAAATTATAATACTTAGAAATAGGGTTGTCGAGCTGGAGAGATGACTCAGCAGTGGCTGCTCTTCCACAGGCTGTGAGTTCAATTCCCAGCAACCACGTGATGACTCACAACCATCTGTAATGGGGTCTGGTGCCCTCTTCTGGGGTGTCAGCAACAGCATACTCATATACATAAAATCAATAAAGAAATCTTTTTTTTTTTTTTTTTTTAAAATAGGGTTGTCTTCTCCCAGAATTTATAACATTTGATAGAGCTCAATTTACCTCTTTGATAAGAAATGTCTTTTATTTTTGAAAAAAAAAAAAGATACCTTATTGAATAAACGAACATTGACCACCGTTTTCCTTAAGAGCACCTTTGGTCCAGGGTGCTGGGATACACATAGGGAAGGGAATGAAATAAAGCTGCTACTGGGTGAGTGGAGGTGAGCGGGTGCACCAGGAGACAGGATCGAGAGGGAAGAAACCCAGTATCAGGAGAGGATGCCGGACCAAGACAACAGCCCTTGTCCTGAAACAGACCTCATCACCAGATGCATCTACAGATTACAGTCTCTTTAGGGTGGTGGGTGTAGCTCAGTGGGACATTGGCTTGGCCTGTAAGTGGCCTTGGGTCCCTAGAAAAAGGAATCTCTAGGATTCAATACAGTAGAGTGTGGTGGTACATGCCTCTTATCTCGGCACTCAGGAGGCAGACATAGGTGGATCACTGCAAGTTCAAGGCCAGCCCTGGTCTCATAGTAAATTGGAGACCAGCCAGGGCTACATAGAAATATCTTGTTTCAAAAAAGACAAGAATAAGAGGAAAGGAAGGAAGGAAGGAAGGAAGGAAGGAAGGAAGGAAGGAAGGAAGGAAGGAAGGAAGGAAGGAGAGAAGGAAGGAAGGAAGAAAAAGAAAAAAGATATCTTTAGAAACTGGAACGTGAACAATACAGAAGTGGCTTATTATCATCATAGAGTCCATGAAGAGGAGGAAGAAGGGAAGAAGAAACTGAGAGGGGAGAAGGGGGCTGAAGAAGGGAGAGGGGAAGGGGAGGGAGAGGAGGGAGGGCAGTAAGAAGCAGGCATGGCATGTTTGCAGAGTTGTCTGCAGCAGGCAAAGCTGGAATCAGTAAAAAGGTGGTTTTCCCTGGGTGGATGCAGGGAGGGACCAGTTAACAGGTATCAGGATTGCTGACACACTTATTGCCTTGCAGGCTGTGGGGTGAAGTGGACAAAGTTTGGGTCTCTGATTCTAAAAAGCTAGACTGTGATAGCTCAGGAAATCTCAATGGAGCAGCATGCACCGTCCAGTCTGAGGGAGACTTCCTGCAGCTCACTATAGCCACTTTGAAGCTCACAGGTCGGGGTGGGAGCAGGAAAGAGACACTGTTCCCAGAGAGAAACACTGTTGTGAGCACATTAACTCTGTGAGAGTGCCCAGAGCCCTGGGGGGGGGGGGGGTCCTTTCTTCTCTCCTGCCAAATGGAGAAAACCGTTACCCACCTTGAGACAGGGCAGGTATTCCTGCCTAACAGTTCGTGGCTAATGGTGAATCCTTACCAAAACTGTCATGGATGGATGAAAGATGTGTGTGCCCTACCAGTTGAGGGTACATACATATCTTCATGCGTCCCCAGGCTCTGTACTATGACTGTACCCCTCCGGCCTGTACCATGCGCGGTTCCTGCCTTTTTAGGCTCAGTGTTCCACCAGCCATGCAGACCTTGTTGACTTTTTACAATGTTATTAGCACTAAATACATTTTTTGAATACAGACTTGAAGTATACTTTCAGAGAGATATTTTTATAACAGTGACTACAAATTTTTAAAATGATGAAAGACATGAAACTTTAAATCCATTTTTCAAATACAATTTTAAATGTAAGGTATTGGTAACTTATGTATCATAGAGAAGAGCTTGTGGGTTTTCACAACAGAATTGGCCCATCTCTAAAGCTTAAATCTTCCGCAGACTTCCTGCCATGCTTACAGTGAGTCCTTACTGTGATCTGACTTCACTCGCCTGTCTAGCCTCATCATTGTGTCCTAGGGACTTGTACATGGTGTTTCTACAGCTGTTCTCTGATCTCTGACTACACAATCTCCCACCTCAAGCTGTTGTTTGTTTCTACCTGTCTGATCTGTTTCTATCTGACCTGATAGTGACTGGTTACTTGTAACTGGGTTATTCTCTACCCTGTCAGCAGGTAGTTCTAAATGCATACTTTTTTTTTTTTTTTTTTTTTTTTTGTGACAGGGTTTCTCTATGTAACAGAGTCCTGGTTGTCCTGGACTTTCTTTGTAAACCAGGCTGGCCTCGAACTCACAAAGATCTGTTCGCCTCTGCCCCCTGTGGGCTGGGATTAAAGGTGTGCACTACTAAACTTGACTAAGCATATACATTTTAATAGCATGGTTTTATGGTTTTTAATATGTTTTTTTCCCAAATAGAAATTTATGGAATTTTTAATTTGGCTATAACGACTCCTGAGGTGGTTGTAGGGGTGTGTGCTGGTATTCTGAACATGCACACATCTCCTCTCCCAAACTCTTACTTCCAAGTGAGTTCTACTCACTTTTCATGTTATTAGGTAAGGCGTACACAGTATTCAATCAATATCTAATGACAGTATAGACCAGGCGCTGCCCTAAATTCTATTGTGATCTCTTTCCTTCTCTCTTTCCTTCCTCTCACTTTGCTAGAGAAATTGTGTTCATCTTTGTATATGCATGCTGGTATGTAATTTCATTTCCATGTACTCGCCTGTATGTATCCACAGAGACCTGACAAATCCCTACTCACTAACAGGGGCTGAGACTCTCAGCCTGTTTTCAAGACCTTACCTCATATGTGACAGTACACTCCACAGTCTGATCCTCCATTATTCCTACGATCCACTTCTCCATTACAAATGGTGGCTGAAACACAGAAGTTAGGACGGCTTAATGTCAGAACACAGCCCTGCACTGCTGAGTGTGGTTGAGACCAGTTGTGCCATATACAACTTGGGACAGAATATCAGAATACTATAAAATCTTTATAACATACTTGTATTTTTGGGCATATATATATATATATTTGCAAACAATTTCTTTGGAAAGCTGAATGAATTGTGTGCATGTCCTGCTGATGGGACACAGTAGTCCTGGTCTCCCGTGGTCTTCCGTGTGTTTTTGAGATAGTGTCTGGCTGTGTAGTCCTGGCTTAGAACTGGTCGATGATCCTCCTGCCTCAACCTCCCAAGTATTGGTATCATGAATGTACCACCACGTAGGTTCTCAGTCCTGTCTGGGGTGATAAATGACGTGTCATTCAATCCTATTGGTAAGTTATTAATTCATGCTGTTTGAAGCAGTAGCCCAAAGCTTTCTCAATATTAAGATAAAAGCCATGATAATATGAGAGGCCCCATTAGTGTCTTTCTTAAGAGTAAGCAGTGACTAGTGTAGAGACTTTGATCATCACTCAGCTTTCCAGTCTGTCAGGCTATCATGCCAAGAGGCTTGTACCAATAAAGACATTGTGGTGCTATTTTCCCATGGTCTCAAAACAAAGGATCAATGAAGCCTATGTATCTTGGATCTTATGCTAATTCTGATAAACTATTTTTTCATTTTCTTCTCATTCTCCTATCCTTCCATGTTGGGGCTACAAAACCAATGACTATGTACAAGTTGGGTATGGAATATAAGAGACATTTAACTGGGCTGGTTTTATATAATTAAGATTGCTATTGCCAGTGTTGTTTTTTAAAAAAATAAGTTTCTGCAAATTTTGAATGGCCTTCCCAATCCCGTTTTTCCTGTGATATGGTGCTGTGGTTTTTGCCTTGGCACACGATAGCAGAGACATCTATTTTCAGTTCTACACTTGCACTGCATTATTTTTGCAGTGAACAACTTCCTTCTTATGATAAACAATGGCCAGCCACATCTTCTTCAGGACAGAGAAGCAAGGGGACAACTGTGGCAGCTGGAGAGGACAGAAGAGTGACCTAGGGGAGAGCACGCCTTTCTAGTCCCCCAGACATCGAAACATAGTGAGTCCCCACAAGGGAAGGAAACACTAAACCAAACCATAGCCTCGAAGGTAAGTAACGCCATAGAAGGGAAGTCCAGTTATGTAGAGGATCCAACACCAAATACCAAACTAGCCTTTTGATGAATTTACTTATAAGTTACAAAGACTTGGTTATTCAGCCATCTTATGTCTATGGAGAGAACATACAAGTCAAATGTCATGGCTTTACAGACTCATTCTGTTTCCTGCTGGTGTCTGAACTCTGGCTCTTCCCAAAAAGCTCCATTTTCTTCACTAAAACTCAGTACACAGTTAAGTTAGTCATGTACCAGTGTTGATGGTTACTTGAGATCAAGATGACTAGCCCTACTGATGTGTGCTTTGTCTGAAGCAGTAGGCCTTCTACCACTGAATCTTACATGGTTTTTTTGTTTATTTGTTTGTTTGTTTGTTTTTCTAGTATGGTTGGGGGAAAAACTGAATTCTTTTTTCATTCGGAGGAGCAAGTTAAGCATTTCTATCAGATTTTCTTCAGGATTTCCAGTGACTGTATTACTAACAGACTTTCCAATCACTGCAGAAATTTCCAGTGTGAATTTCCAGAAGCTACAAAGCAGCAACCTGTCCCCCAAGTGACCTAAGAGCTCAGTGGGGATGCAGCTTAGGGGTAGAGCATTGTCCAGGGTGAGTGAGGCTTTGCGTTCATCACCAGTCGTGAAGAGCAGAAATGAAGTATTCATCACCACAAGTTTATTCAAAGTTTAAGTCAATCCAGTTTCAAGTAAATATTTTCATTGATAATATTTTTTTACTTTAATAAATGATAAAGTTTGAAGAAATGTAGGATTAAAAAGAAACTTAAATGATACTTTTTTTTGTTTGCAGTGCTTTTTAGTTCACACAGCATAAGTGGAATTTTAACAAAAAAAAAATTATCCTCTCAATCTGCTAAATAAAATGTGCCTTTCAAGAGGCAGCTTGAGCAGGAGCTGATGTGAGCATCCAGGAGCACAAAAGCCCACTGCTGCGGTATTCTAATGTCTTTGTTTGATATCTGTGAATTCAAAATGAGCTTTTAAGCTGTAAATAGAACCTTACCTTTGTCATCTTTAAAATCTCTGCATCAGGGAGGCTAGTGTTGAAAGTCACGTCTTTTATGTACGTTATTGCGACTTCGTCCCCATCCATCTCCATATACATTTTCCATTTACAATCCTGGAATTAAAAGCAGAATCACAGCACTGAGAGAGTGAAACGATTTTTTTTTTCTCATTTCAGTGTTTTATAACACACAAAGTAGTCTAAATGAAGTTGTATAGGAGAGCTTTATTTTTCTGAAAGAAGACATGAAATTAGATCTCTTTGGATATCTAATAACCCGCACGCAGTGCAGCCTTAAGGTGCAACTTTTGCAACAGATCCATTTAGTGTATGTACATATTAAGCACCATAAGGATATTTTATCATTGGTACAAAAAGAGTCATATTTCTCCCTTTCCTTTTCTTTTACCAATTAGTCCTCTTGGTCTACCTACCGCCATTTTCCCAGAATTGGTAGTGTCCTGGGTTAAAGACGCAGCCTGCTGTCTTCTTAAGGAGACCGTCACTGCAGATGTGATGACATATAATAACTGAAAGCTGAGTAGTTATGAGAGGCGTAGGCATCCTGCAGAGCCAGGCAGTTATGGGAGGCCCGGGCATCCTGGAGAGTTGGGCAGTTGCCCTAAAAGCATAGTCACTGCCCAGCTTCTATTGATTGTTCCCATGTATGAATATGAGTCCAGTTTTGCTAGGGCCTTCAATGTTTCATGAAAGCTAGAAACTTAGATTCTTATGTAAAACCACTTAATTTTTTAATAATGGTATATTAAATTTACAGCAATACTACTTTATAGTTCTGCATATCATTGATCACTGAGGGAATGCTAATTCAAGCCACGGGGAGTTATTATACACCAGCGGAGTGCCTGAGGCTGATACCATCAAATGTTGGTTAGGATTTGAAGCTACTGGAACTCCCATGCTCTGGTGCAGAAATATAAATGGTATAATTACTTCAGAAAACCTTTAGCAACTTATTACAGAACTAACCATACGCCCATGACTAAGAAATTCTACTTGTATAGGCTTTTATATAGAAGAAATGGAAACAAGGATTTGTCTAGGTATGCTCTTAGAAGCTTATCTTAATAGCTAATAAAGTGATTAATATTACTAAAAAGGGAATAGAACTTTTGAATGTTCATAGAATGGACAATCCAAAAATTACTGATACATTCAGAAACATGTGTGCATCTGAAAATCAGTGAGAAAGAAGTATCATGCTGAAGAAAGAATGCATTAATTAGTGCATTTTTCTGACACTCAGCAACACTCTTCTTGAAAAAATTCAGAAGATTGATTGGCTCTTCAGATGGAAAGAGTATGAGAGAACTTTCCTGAAGTGGTAGGGCTCTATTGACAGAATTTAGGGTAAACATAAAGGCATGTATGCACTTGTTTAAACCAGTGACTGTATACACAAAATCTATACACTTCTTATCGAATCCTAGAGTATTGGCATGCTTAGGAAGAAGGATTCTGGTATCTATAAGTTACTTTGAAATATATTATGAATAAGTATTGCTTAGGTGGCTGGAGAGATAGATAAATGACAAAGGAAATAAGCAGAGTAAAATGTTAATGGTTAGATCAAGGTGGACATATGGGGTTTGAACACAAAAAACACTGCTGTAGAAAGAATTTAGTAATAAAATATTACAGGTGTATGCAATTCAGATTTGCTCTCTGGACTGTAAACTGATATTGTCTCTTACATTTTCTGAAGAATCAAGGGTTGAAGGATCAAGCATATCACAGCAAGCACACACATGTTGAGACGAGAAAGCACTTTCCCCACAGTGACTTAAACCCTTCCCTGGAGCAAGTTACCAAGCACACACATGTTGAGAAATCACTTTTCTTACAGTGGACTTGAACCCTTCCCTGGAACAAGTTTAGATGCAGGTATGGGCAGGAGGAGCAGCAAGAAAGCTGCGGAAACCCCACTGGCTTCAGTGAGAAGCCAGGACTGGGGCTTGGGAGAGCCTCTGGAGGACCTGCAGAGCCAAGCAGGGCTGGTATCTGCCGGAGGGCCTCACTCCCAGCTACACTCCCAGCTAAAGTTGCCAATTAGCGGAAGCAAAGGTTCACGCAGTGAAATGAACCTGCTCTCCCACATTAGTCAGAGGCACCACTGAGAACTAGTGTGTCTCTCGTCTCTCAGGGTTTCTTTGTTTAGGAGTCACTGCTAAAGGAGCACAGGGGCCATGGGCTAAAGGGGCAGCATAATGACTGTTGTCATGACTGCCCCTCTCAGAAATAGAACCTCCCCAAGGCAGTACATGAATGAAACACCTTAAGAAGATGGAAGTGCTTTTAGTTCCATTTCTTTGGCCTGTCAAGTTTGGGAATTGGGCTATCAAAGGCATTGTCAGAAGACACTGGGCCACCTGCAATCCTGGCCTTCCTCTGCTACACTCTTGTCGGTGCCCCTTGACACTTTGTGCCCTGTTCTGGTTAATACAAGCCTCTGGGCATGCCTGTGAGGAACTATTTAGATACACCAATTAAGATGGGAAAGCCCTCTTTAACTATGGGCATTACCAGTCCATGGGCTGGGGTCCTGGACTGAATACAAATGAGAAAGAAGCTAAACACCAGCATTTGCCTCCCTCTGCTTGACTGCAGATGTGGCCAGCTGTCTCAGGTTCCTGCCACTGTGAATTCTCTGCCACGATGGATGGATTGTATTCTTGAACCATGAGCCAAAATAAACTCACTCTTAAGATTTTTTGGTCAGGTAATTTTGCCAGAGCAAGAAAACAGGCAAATAATGTGTGTTCCAACTTCTGTCTCGTCATAGTGGAGGAGCTGCTTGCTATCCTTGCTCTGTGCTAGCATGCTGCTGGTTGCTTAGACCATGTTATTTCATTCATAATAATTCATAAAATCCTGCAAATCAGATTTCCTTTCCCTTTAAATGAATGAGAAAAATGAGGCTCAGATGAAGGAGCTTTCCTGATATGTCTTGACCAATGGCAGTAGAGATAGGATTCTAACTAGGAGAGGAGCTGGAGGAGACACCAGTGGGGAAGGCAGTAAAGACCGGGTGGACCTGCCTAGTTGATGGTTCTGCTGAATTCCAAATCCTGAGAGGGAACAACCCAAGGGCCAGAGGCCAGAAGTCTTCCTTGCAGCTTCTGCCCACTGTTCTCCAAAGTTCAGCTCTGAGGGGCTTTGATCCAAATAATAGGGCTATGCCTTTTATTTTGTAAATTGTATTTGTCTTTTATTTGAACGACCCTTAACTGAGTCATAAAGGAAGACAGCTCCAGAGGCCATAAAATTCTTGTCAGGGAAACACTAAGACAGGAGGACATAGGCTATGTCAACAGAAGGCAGATACTGCCTGTTACAAAGCTGGGAGAGAGAGGACAGGTGGCGTTCAATCAAAGCACTGATCTTAATTTGCTTGTCCCCTGACGAAAGTCCTAGAGCTTTTCGGTGTCTATGATATCATTGCTACACTGTTAAAAAAAAAGTAGCCCACAGACAAGCATGAGGAATTTTCTAAGTCCTGCTCATTTCAGATTGACCTAAAGCATCCTTGAGAATCCTCTGAGTTCCGCAGGACACAAACACAGACGCTGAGATGACAAGGAGCATGTGCTCATCAGTGGACTGCTGATGTCTTCCTTACGTAACCCTTACGCTGTACAGGCTGGTGTGATGGTGCACAGCAGTGATCCTCGCCCTCAGGAGGGAGAAGCTGGAAGATCAGGAGCTTGAGACCAGCCCAAGTTACCTGAGACCCAATATTAAAGAAATAAAACCAAATCAAAGTCTCACACATTCCCAAGTCTACTGTAGGGTCTTATATGTCACTGCTAGCTATTTATATCTTGGTCCTCATAGGGACCGGGTTCTGATTTAAAAATCATTCACTTCATCAGGGCGATTGACTGGCTTGAGATAATACAACCTCAAGTTACTACAAACCTGAGTACAGACCCTGAGCGAGAGCTGGCAAGAGTGACTATGGTCACTCTGAACAACCCTCGATCCTGACAGGCCTAAATCAATCAACCGCTGACAGCTGTGGAGTCAGTCCTGTGGCAAGACTCCTTTTCCAAAACCACCTCAGCCTGGTTATATGAACTATGCCTGTTGATGACTACTGTGGGGACATATGGGAGAAAAGCTATAAATTAAGTCATTGCTATGGAGAAATGGAGGAAGGAGAGAGGTCGAGGACTGACTTCTAATTTTTATTTATTTTTCCCACCTAATTAATCAAAGCCAACTGATGTAATCTTTCTGAATCTTACTGCTCTTTTTATTTGGTTCTGGTTTTAGAAAGGTCTCACTATATAGCCCTGGTTGGTAACACACTCACTATGTAGAACAGGCTGGCCTTGAACTTGTGGCAATTCTTGCCCCAGTGTCCAGAGTGCTGGCATTATAGGTGTATGCCACTATCTTTATCCCAAGAAACATTTTTTTTTTTTTTCTAAGAAAAGGATTCATGTATCCCAGGCTGGCCTCAAACCTAGTGCTGGCAGGCATCACAACCACTGGTTTTATTAAACAGAAGGAATACATTTTTATCTTCTTTCACAAATGGAATGTATAATTTGGTCCTCCTCTGCTTCAACGTGTCTCAATACTGCCTTGCTAATAAGAGCCAGATGCCTGGAAGTACGGTGGCTATTAAATGTGATTGACAGCCACAGAGCCTTATTTTGGTCAAGGTAATTGATGCACAGACAGATGAGGCCATTTGACGGAGATCACACAGGTAGCAAGTGGTGAGTTGAGTTTAGATTTGAATCAGGGAAGCTTCTTATGATGCTGTGAAAAGCAGGTTTCCTGTGTTTGTTTTCCATCAGCATAATAAATATCCAGTATAATCAACTTATAAAGAGAAAAGGTTTATTTTGGCCCACAGAATCGGAGTTTCATGTTAGTGATCATTTAGCCATTACCTTGGGGCAGGTAATAGGATGGTATATCATGTTGGGAGCTATGGCATAGTGGAACCTCTTATGTCATGGCCAAGAAGTACAAAAGACATTGGGATGCAAGGGTCCTCTTTGCGGGCATGCCTGTGACGACTTGAAATTCTCACACTACGCCAGCTCTATAAAGGTTCCAACTCCTCCCAATAGGTCTAAGATGAGAATCGATCCCTTAAGACACGCATGGGTTTGTTCCAGATTTAAGCTGTAGCATTTCGTCTCTGAGTCTTGAACTTTTCTTTGTTACAGGTTAACGAAGGACAAACAGGAAGTCCCCTTTTACAAAGAGCAACAGGGAGGCGAAACCTGCAAATGGTCCAGATTCTCCTGTTGAATCCATATGTAAGGATCTAAGGTAGAGAATAAAACCCCATCTCTGTGAGCTTCAACATAGCCAGTTTTTTGTCTTCCTTACTGCAACAGGTCATTGTTGGAGGAACATACAGTACCACTGGGATCACTAGTTCCAGCCCAGCTGGCATTGTACCACCCAAACCAGAAACAACAGTCTTGCTGCAGATACAAAGTCAAGGCAGGTCCCGATTACCCTGGATTTTAATTTCAAAGCTTTGTTCCCACCCAGGGTGACGTGCACATGGCTGGAAGAATTATCCTGATGTACTCCTGCAGAGAGCATCACCTACACCTGCTGACCCACAGGAAAAAGGCTGAGCTAATAGAAGGGCTGAGCACAGGAACTGTCTCTGCTGGGACTCGGGGGCAGCAAATGTAGTGCTTGAAACTGTCCGTTAACCAGCAGATGCACCGCAGTCTGCAGAAGACACGTGCCATTTTTTGGGGGGGGTGGGGAGAGGACAAGTTTTGCATTTGGAATTGGGAAAATAGAAGAATTCTACTGACTGATCAGCCGCCAGGATAACCTGGACAATTCTAGGAGCAAGGGCAGAGGAAGAGAGAGCATCTCAACTAACTGCTCCGAGATTACCAATTATGTGGAAGCATTTTATGAATTGAGATTATGGGCCAAGTAAAATAGGAATCCTTGCTCTGTGGAGATAAAATCCTAGACAGCACTCAGTTACTGCTAAATGAAGTATCTCTCTGTGAGAGCGCACTATCCCATGCTTTGTGAGCTGCTTACGATTCCTTGGAGTTCCAAGCTGAAATGACAGCAGACATAGACATCCCTTCTCTCTACATAAAAAGAGAGAGGGAAGAAGAAGTGGAAGAGAAGAGAATTAAGAGAATAGTTGAGATAGTGGTAGATTTCCCAAACAGGAGGAAAAAAAACCCCAAATATTAAAATGATAAAGTTTTGGGAATTCAGAGACCTCCTCCTCTTCCTCCTTCTTCCTCCTCCTCCTCTTCCTCTTCTTCCTCCTCTTCCTCCTTCCTCCTCCTCTTCCTCCTTCCTCCTTCCTCCTCCTCCTTCTTCTCTTCCTCCTCCTCCTTCTTCTTCTCTTCCTCCTCTTCCTCTTCCTCCTCCTCCTTCTCCTTCTCCTCCTCCTCCTCTTCCTCCTCCTCCTCTTCTTCTTCTTCAACTTACAGTTTTTTTCCCTACCAAATTAACTGGAACCATCAACACTGCAGATTAATCTTCAAAATGGAAATCTAAGTTCAGGATCCATTAGGATCCTGTAGAAGGAAAATGACCCTCAAATGAGCTTTTCTAGATTAGTTTTCCTGAAGAATATGGAAATTTAAAAACAATGTGCTTTCTCATTGAGGAACAATCTGCACGTAATAAAAGCTCAGATCTTTTAACTGCACAGGTCACTGAGTTTGACTAGCATCTATACCTGTCTAGCCAACCAAGCAGGCGGGACATCTGCAGTCCTCCAGAAGCCCCTTTCCCAGGCAATTCCTCTTCACAACAATCAGAGGCTGCCCTGTTCTCTTTCACATCCATCACACAGACTAAACCTCATGATGCCACGAGTAGACGTCCAGCCTCAGGGTTTTGAGATCTATTTATGTTATATAACCCTTAGTCTTACTCTGTTCTAGAGAACATGGTTCCCATTTTATGGATAAAGAAACTGAGGCTTAGATACTGGAGACATACAGCCAGCCTCATGGAACTGGAATCCATGCCCTAGATACATCCAGTTTAATCTTAGAGGCACTGGCTTTCAAACCCCCCACCTGCTCCTCTCTTCCCATAAATGGAGAAATATAAAAACCACCAACTGTGGAAGTACTTTAAAATATAAACTACAGCGGTCAGAATAAACTTTCTGAAAAAGCAGAGCCGAGAGAGAAAGATGCAGCCATAGCAGCTGACTGGCTTTTGCGAAGCAATCCCGGATTAAAAACAAAACCCACAAAAATAATATTGGTCACAGCTGTATAAGGAGTAGGGAGCTGCTGCCGCCGGAGGCCTCTGAAGGTTCCTTTACGTGTGCCGCCATTATCCAGCTCAGCTGCCGGAACCTGCTGCGTTAAAGGCGGGAACGTGGCATGTCCTGCGATAGCACCTGGGTTATTTACCATTAAGTACCAACCTCACCACACTATATTTTATTATGCCGTCTTTAGAGGGAAGATAATACAAGTATGGCTAATTTGCTTCTCTTCTTTATCTACACAGTGTCATGACCCATCACGGCTTTGTCCCATGAAATTGGTTTTTCAACCCAAAAGAAATCTACAAGAAAGTCTCCCTAAAAATTCCATTAATAACCTCTTTCAGCTCGTATAGGTTGCAGGGTCTGGAACTAAGAATGTTTTAATCTCTTCAGCAAAACAATGTCTCATAATGATGTACAGGACTATTGCCGTACTGATGAAGAATCATACATAATTCAGCACCTCTCACTTTGGCACCACTGTGATATCCTCATTAGCCGTGGCTCACAGTGTCTGTCAGATGGTGTCCATGCGAACGCAGGCATTATATTGTCTTTGAGATGTGCAGCTGCTTCCATGACACTGCCAGTATATAAAAACATGACGCCAGTTTGTTTTATTTGGTGCTAAACCTTCCAGTTTGTAAAAACAAGGCTGACACAGAGCCTGACATGAGGCAGTGAAAATAATTAGCTCTCATTTTCTCAGCCTCCTATTTCCTTCTCCCTGCTGTGTTCTCTTTCCACTAAACCACCACATGTCAGTCGAAATGGGAGGCAATTAGTGGGCTCATTTCAGTCTCCACAACTGTGCTGAAAAGAAAGTATTTATGATGGCACAATGAGCAGCTGAAAGATTAAATAACATTTGCCTTTTGAAAAGAAAATGACTTCTAGCTAAATGGGCAATTTTTGATTATTCTCAAACAAGCTTAGAGTAGTTGGTTTTTAAAATACAAGAAAGGAAAATGAGTCATTTTTAGGTGAAAGAATCAAATAAAACTTGACACAGTAATGCAAATAACTGATGTTTTATTGCAAAATATGTAAATGTGTTATACCCTTAACAATGGCTTGTGTCTAAGGTCAGGGCAGACTGGTGCCAAGTAGACACCAGTGGAGATAAGGTTGTTATATCGCCTTTTGGGGGGTTATTATTGGAGTTACGTCTGAAAAGGGGCCTTAGGGATGACGGGAAGTGAGACACTACATCGAGCGAGACACACGTTCACAGGACACACCAGGCTCGAGGATCTAAGGTGGTTCAGATGTTAGTTAACAGCTTCGAAAGGGCTTTAAAAATTTTGTATTTGGAATTGGAAGATAGTTATCTTGTAAAAAAAAAAAAAAAGAATAATTAGTTTTGCAATTGATTTACCATTAATTAAGAACGTTCTGTGTTGGACCGGGTTCCTAAGTGAATATGGACGGTGGCCTAAGCACTCCTCTGATCCTTTCAATACTGCCACATTTGCTGCCTTTAAACTTTTACTCAGGACTCTCAGAATATAAAAGCAGCTACTTGTAAAGTTGTTCTCCTATCCCATGACTCTTGGGGTGGGGACAAGCAGTAGATTTAAGAAAAGGCCCTGACTCAGGGGAGAGGGGATATGCACTGTTCACCATTTGAGCCATTTTCAATCCAAATTTTAACATGCAGAACTGGGAGAGCTGTCTTGGGTCCTTGCATTTCAGTGCCTTTAATTTTAATGTAACTTATGTGTCTGTTTCGGAGTTCGTTATTCTCAGGACCTGTAAGTGGCCTTCTCAGTACAAAACTTACAATGGTACCCAGAAGCTTCTAAAAGCGAAGACCTCTGTCCATCTCCAAAACTGCCCCTGCCGTCTAGGAATTGTCAACTATAGTGACCACAGAGGGTTTCAACAGACAGGCACAAATGTAGTTTTTTGTTTCCCTGTCTCCAGGAGTCTTTTTACTTTTCAGAAATCTAAATCCTGCCTTTTGATTCATACAACATGTCAGTGTGAGACAATAAATCAGTGTTGATTCAGAAGTCAGGCGACCGTGGCTTCATTAAAAGGCTAGAGCTGGTGTTGAGCTCTAGTATCCTGAAAGCCAGCACTAACATGTCTGCAATTTACTTAAGTCTGTGTTTGCTCACATGTGCTCCATCACTGTTTGCTACTTTTAAAGGGATTCATAGTCCCAACGAAGAGTAAGAACGAGCCAATCCTATGCTAGAGGCAGCTCTCCCAAGCTGATTCTTTTTCTTTATTAATTTTTTGTTGTTTTTAAGATAATTTATTTATTTTTATTTTATGTGCATTGGTGTTTTGCCTGAATGTGTCTTTGTGTGGGTGTCAGATCCCCTGGAACTTGAGTTACAGACAGTGTGAGCTGCCATATGGATGCTGGGGAATTGAACCCCGGTCTTCTGGAAGAGCAGCAAGTGCTCTTAACCTCTGAGTCATCTCTCTACATACACACTCATACCCCCTAGATAAATCTTTTCCCAACAAAGTTCAGTGACATCAGGCTGACAACTTGAAATCAGTCATGGCAGAAATATTTACACCACCAAAATCTGGAAATGCTACATAGTGTGGCTGTTTCCTCTGGTTGTTAGACAGTCCCTGGTACTTGGGCATGCACAAGTGGCTGTCAATCCATCAGCGGGCACATGCTGAGCACCTTGCCCAGCTCAGCTCTGGCGCTATAGGCGGCTACCCAACCCACTGATCAGGCACTGCCCCGCTCTGTAATTAGAAGTCAGCAGTGAGTTATACAACTGGAAACTGCATTTGCTTCTGTCCTGTCGATTAAAACTCACATTCCTTTCTCTGTTTAAAAGACTGCTTTATGGATGCATGATTGACATGTAAAAGCTGGACATACTTAAAGTGAATGGTTGGCTCAAACTGAAAGCTGTCACCACAGTCTGTGGCTACCTAGCCATCACCTCCCAAATCCCTCCTGCTTTCTTCTTGTTAATTTTGTGATGCTAACATTTAACTTAGATTTTCTTTGCTTGTGAAGTTTTAAGTCCTCAGTCCAGTAGTGTTAGCTACAGACACTGTGCTACGCTGTGGTTTTCTAGCACTTATTCTCTTTGCAAATCAAGCCTTGTAGGGTTCGGCTAATCTTTCTGTTTGTTCCTCCCTAAAATCTGTATGCTTTCTAGACCTCTACCACCGCAAGCTTCAGGACTTAGCTACAAGTACAAAGATGGGTGCGTGGGTGTGCATAGCCCCTCCCCCATAGCTGATCATGGGGCACGGACTCCCTATACTGAATTTATAATAAATCCAATATCCATCAGAGTGGAGCAAAGCTCTGCTCTCAGCTGTTCTGAAATTGGCATTGGCTGTATGTGTGCACACAGAATCCTTGTCTTGAGGCCCTGATATTTTAGCCATTTTGTTTATCCTTTTACAAAAATTATACAATAGTTTTAAAAAAATCTCTATTTGATAGTTTCTATTTATAGTCCTCTGAGGAAGAGCCTGGTGACTCATTTCCGTTTATTAAATGTAACGTTTTAGTTTAATAAAGGCCTCAGGACAACACAAGTAAGAGGCGGAGATAAAGGTGGTTTTGACCAATTGCTAACAGCCAGAGCAAGAGGAGATTGACCCGCCTCTGGGGTGGCGAGGAAGCAGCTAGGTGCTCCAGGACGAGGCGTAGGCAAGAAGAGGAGTAAAGTATTCAGGGAGGATCCTCCTGAGACAACCAGCCTCCTGAGGGGCATTGCCAACCTTCTCCAAAGTCCTCTTCACTTTCTCCTGCCTCCTGTGAAGCACCCCTCAAAAGGAGATCCGAAGGATGGTCACGTGGAAAGGGTTCCTGGATCTGGACCCAGGGCCCTGCTGGGAGAGGGAGGGGCTGTTGCTGCCACAGCAGGTGACAAGTTCAGGCCTGTAGGAGCACAGCCTCTATGTCACATTTCTTCTGTCTTACTGGGGACAGCGACAGATAAGGTCTCTGGGATGAGGTCTGACGGTTTGGCACTGAGCAATGGATGACGTCCCAGTAGTCTCTGCTTCACCCTGCTTTTGAATTTTTATGACACAGAGTCTCAGAAGAGCTTGGTGAGAAAAGTACTGGGTGATTTGATAGTTTATTCGTTGGCAAATTGAGCATCAATATTCCTGACTGGTGAGCTGATAAGAGAAATAATAATAAACTCTATGCAGCCGAATATTTCAATAAAAAGCATGGTTGCTGCCCTGGGGAGTGCATGAGCTGCCTGAGCTTCATGAAGCTGCTTTCCTTTATACCAAGCCAAAGGCTTCACAGCACAGAACACAAAGCAGTTTTCACACAAAACAAGAATTGCCGGAGTATAGCATTAACTGATCAAAACCCAACTGGTCACCAATGCATGCCCTCGGAGGGGGTGATGGTGCTTTCCAGAAGGGGGCAATGACTGGAGCTGCCCCTTACCAAGTGGGGGTTCTGGACAAGACACTTCATCTCTCTCCTTGATTTCCTCCTGGGGAGGCTAATTCAGGGCTGCTGTTCCCTACCATGCTGAGTTGAAAAGATGGCATTGAAATGTTTGCAAAGTGTCTGATGATGACGTAATGCTTACCAGAGGCACTGGCGACATCTCCTGCCTCTCACATGGGAGACAATCAAGCTTAGGAAGACCCAATGTCTCCCAATTTGATTGTTATAACATATATATGTGTGTGTGTGTGTGTGCATACACATACATATATATGTATATTTATATGTATGTATATATATATATATATATATACACACACACATATATATGTGTGTGTGTGTGTGTGTGTGTTATTTAAATAAAAGATTAACTTTGCTCTTTAGAAATGGCCAAATAGAGCAAGTCCCATTCTCATTTATGAAATTGCCAGTATCTTCATTGGCATAAACATACTTTTTTCCCTTCCTGCTAGGTTGTCTCAGGATAGGAAATGAAAATGGGCATTTTGCTTGTGGGAGAAAGCCTGGAGTGTGCATAGTGCTGGTGCCTGATGCATCCTGGGTGTCCAGAAGGGTGTAGCAGTAAAGACAAAGGTCCTGGATAGGTGTCATGCAGTCATTTTGGCTCCTGGAGAAGAGACGCATATGCAGAAGTGGATGGCTGCTGAAGGTTCTTTGAATCAGCTTCATGGCATAAACCATTTGGTTGGAAAACGGAGCGAAGAAAAGTAATTGAATCTGAATTCTTAGGATGCAGGTTGACTTCTCACAGTGAGAGGGTTTTTCCTCTGCAGCTGCTTGTGTATAAATCCCATTTTTATGTCTGTTCTTGGTAGGTTTCAAGTTATGGAGATGGCAGAGCATTTGGAATGACCTCCACAGATTCGTATTTTAAACACTTTATCCTTAGCTGGTGGTGTTTTTATTTTTTATTCTGAAAGCTGTGGAACATTTAGAATGTGGATTCTAACTGGTGGAAGGAGGTCACTAGAGGTCGGCCTTTGAAGGTTCTATTTGGCCTCTTGCTCCCATCATGCTCCTTGCTTCCTGGTCTACCATGACCCGAGTAGCTTCTACCACAAGCTCCCTATTAGGAATGGAACTGCTGCACAAGTCCTTCATCATGGACTAAAATCCCACGAAACCACAGTTCAGAATGCACCTCTCTTCCCTTATGTCATCTGTGTCAGGCATTTTGTTACAGCAATGAAGGTTACCAATACTACTTTTAGGCTATACTTGCCCAATAGTCCTCAAAGGCAAAGAGAAAAAGTTGCTACTATTTTTGAGAAAGGAATCCCTGGCGTAGATTATCCCCATTGGCTCCTGTTGGAACATCCTTCTCATTTTATTTGTGAAAGAAAAGATTATATCAAGCAAAGCGTTCAGGGGGGATTTCAAAACATCAATATTTCCTGTGAGTTTTTTCTAGTCATAGAGGGGGTTGCAAAGGTAGGTTTATGAGAATTCAGTTAATTGGGATTTTTGAGGATTTTGAGTCTATTTTTTAAAAATAGGCTCTATCTTTAAGGGTCAAGGTAGTGAGACTCATATGAACTGTAATTTGCATTCAAAGCATGCTTTTGGAGAAGTATTTTGTTATTTAGGGTATAGGGTGACATAAGGGGGCATTTTAGAACTGGACAGTAATCCATTCTGTGGCTGTTTGGTTTGAGTTCAGGGACAGCTTAAATGTGTTAGCACATATTCAACAACAACAACAACAACAACAACCAAACAAACAAAAAAACAAAAAACAAAAAAACAAGCTATAATTTTTGGCCCTGGCTGTTGTCACCTCAACTAAGACTAGTCCCACACTTTGTCTTGTTATCTGTTTCCTAATCAATGATGACAACATTGTGTCTCATGCATCTGACATACCTTCCAGGGACTTCTGGTCAGATGGCATTCACAAAATGCCTAAGATTTTCAGAAAGTCAAAAGGATGGCTTTTATTCATTCTCTTCAGGTAATTATTTTGCAGTGGCCCATCAACCATTTCAAGTTCCAGTTCAAAACTTATCCCTCCCCAAACCATTTCCTGATTGGACCCATGCCAATTATTCTTGGCTCTTTGGCACTGTACCCACCCACTAAGGGCTCCTTTTGATCCCTTGTTGCTTTATAGCAACTGCTCAGTTAGAAACCTTTGTCCCATTCCTAGCTCTCCTTCTCCCAGCCCATCCCAGGGAGTGCTAAGTCACACCAGTTCTATCTCCGTGTGTCTTGGGTCCCACAGCACTGCCCCGGCCTGTCCTCATCACGGATAACTTGCCTCTCTACTTGACTCACACTTCTTCCCACACTGGTCTGGCCCTTCCCAAGTCACCCCCCTCTGCTTCTGAGCAATGTTTTAAACACATAAACCAGATCTTACTGGCTCTGTGTGAAACCCTCCAGATCCTTAGCTTGGCACCGCAGGTGGTTCTTCTTGTATTCGCCAGCCCCATCTCTGACCTCAGCTCTCATCACTACACTTCCCCTGCTCTTTGTTCAGTCTTCCCAGAGGGGAAATGCTTGAGTCAGGTCCATGGAAATGAGCCCAAGAGGAGCTTCCTGCATTTGCCTGGTTTCATATACACTGGTCCCTCTGCCTCCCATGCCCTCTTCCTACTGAACAAATTGAATGTCCTAAAATGTGAATTTTAGCATCATCCCACCAGGGAGACTTTAGGATCACCCCCCACTTCTCTCTCATCAACAAGTAGACATCTACTCAGTGTGTGTGCACGGGCTGATGTTTGTGACGTCAGAAAGTTTCGCCGTTCTGAGCCACAGCCACTCACTAATCCTATTTCTCCTAAGATGCTATAGGTTCCTTGTAAGCCGCGATTGTTCTTTCTGACTTTGTATTCTGAGTATCTAGCATAAATCCAGGCATACAGTACGCCCTCAATAAACATCTGCTGAGAGAATGGGTGAGAGAATGCTGGATAGGTGACCCGGGGACAGCAGACTATCAAAAGTTGTGGGAACTTATGCATAACCCAGAACTTAAGAGGTCCATATTATTATGGTAAACTATAGGTCACTGTATTTATTCTCAAATATCTTCATAGCTTCTAACTTTTACTAAAAAATGTTTTTCAGATTTCCACATTAACAAGTACATATTTTTACTTGTTAGTAATTTAGATAATAAAATAATTGAATAATAAAAATTGAAAATATTTTCTTATTTGAAATCTCTCTTGACAAGTCTCTCTCAAGGAAATTCTCCCTCCCCCCTCTCTCTCCCCCACCTACAAATCATAAAAAGTTACTGTAAAGAAAGTTTATAAATTGTCACAGAATTGAGGATATTAAAGAAGGCAGATCGTAACATACACCTTGTTTGCTATTGGGCAGACTTGAGTGTGTGGCAGCGTTAGAAGGTCCTTCACTGTTGCTAGTGAGAGAGGAATTTCATCTTCTGTCCTTACTCTTCCTGTTTCTAACAGGAATGGGCGGATAGTGACCAATGTGCAGCAGAGACACTGTCCTTTAGTGACATGCTATGGCCAAAACAGAGGACAGAAAGGGTCCCCTCCCCCAGGCATCAGGGCATCAATATACCTGCAGTGCTGTAGGCAGAATATTTCCCGAGGGCCCAGGCAAAATCCAACCTTCATGGCTTACAGTTACCAAGCACTAGAACCCGGAACTGGCTTGAGAAAAGTCGGGTTTTATTAAGTAATGGCCTGGAGACCAGCCAGGCCTGTCCAACCCTTCCCCAGCCACAAGCTACAGGTTCAAGAAGTTAAAATATAAGTCCTTTAGCAAAGCAAAAGGACAAGTTATGTACTAGTTAAAAGCTGGAGCTGGGGCTAGAGAAATGATCCAGAGGTTATCAGCGTTTGCTGTTTTTCCAGAGGACCTGAGTTCAATTCCCAATGTGCATATCAGGTGGTTCACAACCTTCTGTAACTTCAGTTCCAGGGTTCTAATACTCTCTTGTAGACTCTAAGAGCACCTGCATTCACATGTAGACAGATAGACACACATACACACACAGTCACAGACACACACAGTTACACACACAAATACACATACATACTAAAAACAAAACAAACCCCCAAATCAATTCTTAATTCAGTCACTTTCTGGCTATGGAGGGCAAGGGATTTATCCCTTCACAGGCTCAGTGACCACATTTGCAAACTGGGGAAGCTCCACATTCAAATGCCAGCACCACCACGACTCATCTTGTCAACTTGACTAGATTTGGAATCCCCTTAAGAGACATTGGTCTGAGTCTCCGGGTCCATCTATGCAGGCATTTCCAGAGAGATTTAACCCAGGAGGGAAGACCCACCCTGATGTAGGTTGCATTGTCAAGGGCAGGACTCCCAGACTGAATTAAAACGTCCCAGGATGAGCACGCTCTCTCTCTGCTTTTGAGTGTGGCTGCAGTGCGGCTAGCTCACCGTGTCATGCCACCACTTCTTCCCACCACGATGGACTGTGTCCCTTACTAAACCATGAGCCTAGATAATCCTTCTTCCTTAAATTGCCTCTGTCAGGATTCCCTTGTAGCAACGAGAAAAGGTAATTCATACAAATACTCTTTGCGTGACACATAGTAGAGCATAGACACATTAGAAGCTATTAGTGATTTAGAGGGATCTGAAGTAACACAAGCCCTTCGAGAGTTCAGCTCACATGCTAGCTAGGCAGCCCCCTGCCCCCACCTCTCCAGGCTGAAAATGGCGTGAAGTGTAGGCCTCATGGAACGAGTGCAGGTCAAATGCCCTGCTGCCCTAAACTCATACTGCCTATGTTTGGCTCTGTGCGACCCTGAGGGTTTGGGGGGGGGGGGGGGGGGGGGGGGGGGGGGGGGGGGGGGG
>CM052701.1:96490557-96503904 GCA_028551405.1 Uromys caudimaculatus
GTGTTACCTGTGGGCCAGTTCCTGGCTTCAAGTGAAAACCAAAAACAAGTTCAAGGTTCACTATTTTTTCCTCATTTTCTTCAGGTTCCCCTCCCGAATCCTGAAATAGAAAAGCAGATTTCATTAGAGATGGTATTTTCACTCTGACTTTTCACGTAAAGCAGTTTTGTTTTTTACATTTTCTCCTAGCACAGGAAAGGGCCCACCAGGCCTCTCCTGCTCAGCCCACACTTCCCGGTTAGTGCAGCTCCAGGTTCTGATAGTTCATGGGTCCCTGGTCCTGAAACCCCTGCCCACATTTCTGCAGCTGCCCTCGCTCTTGGTGCTAATAGGGTTTTTCCAATTTAATCTATTATTGGACTTCTATTAGATTAAGATACACGTTGTAACTCAAAGCTGAAAGCAAGAGAAAAGACAGGGCTTTGAAAACTTTGCTGAATGGTTTATCTTAGGCTCTTCCAAGTAGTATCACTGATGTGGATTTCCGGGTACGTCTGGCATTGTGCGCTTCATTCTGGAGTGCATTTTGCACTAGATATGTGGTGAGATTTCAGGCTGAGAGACTTCAAAATACTCAAGGTCTTTGTATACTCTTTCCAGATAGAAACTCTGCAGCTTTTCCACTGTACGTGGACTGAGAGACACAAGGTCTGAGAGATGGGAAGCCGAGGCTGTGAGGCTGTTGGTGAATTAGCAAAGCTCTGGGTACTGACTATAAGTAGTTGTTAACTTTATAATGAAGTGTCATGTATCCTGAGGCTACACTCACAACACACAGTAAGCACAGCGCTCTTTCCTTGCTCACTGTTGTGTTTCCCCCAGTTTCAGATCTGCAGTCAACACTGGTCCAAAAACATGATATCAAAGTTGTAGATAGAAACAATTCACAAGTTTTAAAATGACTTTTAATAAGTAAACTGTTATTTTATTACTCGTTATTGTTAATCTCTCACTGAGCCCAGTTTATATATTAAACTCTATCATGGGCATGTTTGCACAAGAAAAAGCAGTATATATGGGGTTGGGTGCTAATCTCAGCTGCAGGCATCTGCAGGGGTGCTGGGATGGATTCCTAAGGATTAGGAGGGGCACTGCTGTTTAACGTTTTACAAGTAATAACCCTCCACTTCTCCACCTCCAGGGCAAGTGGTGACCCCAGAGCTCTGCTGTGTGACTTTCTTTAGTAACTTAAAGGGCCTCCAGAAGCAGGCATGAGGCCAGAGGCCTTCACCTACCATGTTAGTGAGGAGTGCTAGTCTTATCTGGAATATGTTGTTAATATTTCAAAGTGTGGGGAACAAATGTGTGTCATTTATACACATCGCAGTCTTCAAAGGGTCTTTTGTTAGACAGATGTCATTAAATTTCACTTCAAACAACAATTCCAGACATTAGCAAATTTGGGTGCGGACAATGGCAGGTGCCTATGGTAATAAAAGCAGCTGACAGGGAGCCTTCAGTGAGGAAACTTCTCTTACCTTAATTAGTGGTGGGAAGTGAAACAGGTTCAGGTAGTCGTGTGTTAGCTTCTCAATAGCTGACTGGAAGGAGAAAAATCACGTGACTTTATTAGTGCTTTGATGATAGCAAAGAGGATTAAAATTATTGCACATACGAAAAAGGATTCTTTATGCAGTTTATAGACTCTTTTGGGGATGTTAACATTGATGATTGGTTGAGCATATGTCTGATTGGCAAAGTCATGATAGCAGTTTGTCATCATTTAAAGGAATAGGTGTGATTACTTTAGAGATATTAAACCACAGCCCATCCAGCTCCCCCACAGGTAAGCCTTCCTGGCCCCTACTGCTTGGGCTACACTTCCTAGTCAACCCAGCTCCCGGTTCCAACCATTAAGGGATCCTTGGCCCTGAAGTCCCTGCCCACACTTCTTCTGTTGCCCTGACTCCAGGTGCTAGCTGGTAAGCAGTCTCCTGACCATCAGACCCGAGTCTATACGCCTACTTAAGCAACTAATTCCAAATGCACAAATCTGTGCAAAAGAGAAACAAAGTGAAAATTTAGAACAGCATATCTCCTCTCCAAATTACTTATCCCATAATAAGAGACTCAAGGGGAAATGACCCCAAAGCACTCCCAAAGAATTCAAGAATATGATTAAAACTATGTTCAGACAACTCAAGATAAAAGGCAAGAGGTGAATGAAGTAACAAAATCAATATAAGATATGAAAATAGAATTCAATTAAAAAAACGAATGAGAAAAAGCCAAACTGAAATGATGCTGGAAATGAAACACCCACTAAGCCAGACAGGGATGTTAACCTCAGGGTATGCAACAAATAAAGCTGTCCTTCAAACCTGAGCTGGGTAGGGAAGTTAACGATCCAGTGTTTAGCAGATGGCTGTCCTGGGGGAACATAGGAGTGGGGGGCAGAGAAGCCGTCAGCAAGGCTGTAGCTTCAGGATGCACCAGTTTACCACTAGGGGGCACCAAGAATCAGAGAGGACAGTTTAGATCAGGGTTCTCAACCCATGGGTCATGACCCCTTGGTGGAGGGGGTGGGGTGTGTCAAACAACTCTTTCAGAAGGAAGGCATATCAGATGCCCTGCATTTCAGATATAATTACATTACGATCCATAACCGTAGCAAAATTACAGTTATGAAGTAGCAATGGAATAATGTTGTGGTTGGGGTCAGCACAGCAGGAGGCGCTGTATTAAAGGGTCTCAGAGTTAGGGAGGCTGAGAAGCACCGCTTTCGATGACAAGGCTGGGAGTATTCATTAGCTTTTACTCAGCTTCTCAGTGAACTGATCATGTAGAAAAGAGTGCCAACCCAGGAAAAGTAGATAGGTCTTTTTTCTTTTTTTTCTAAAGCAAAACAAAACTTCCAATACTGTAATGATTAGCTTTTGTGGGGGTACCCTGCTCCTTCACAAGGAGCTCAGGGGAGGAGGGAGCTGACAGGTTCAGAGGGAGGAACCCTGGGCAAAGGGATGGTGGGTATCCTGCACCAGCCTGCAGTTTTTATCACCTCCTCTTAGGTTGAGAGACTCGGTCACATGACTCTACCTTCCAGTGATGGGACAGGGAGGGTGACAGCCTCTCATGGGTAGCGTGTGCATACGTGCAGCAGACACTTCCGGCAGTGACCAGGAGGAGTGCCTCTGGTCTGCAATGCCCATGGCGCTTTCATTCCAAAGCCCGTTCACACCAGAACCATTCACACACAGAACCAGTTAGAACACCTGTCACTTCTCCCTCTCAGGGACATTGTTTTCTCGGGTCAGAGTCTCTCCCCGACTGGTGCTCACCCAGTAGGCTAGGCTGGTTGGCTCTGGCACCTCAGGCACCTGCCAGTCTATGCTTCTTTAGCACTAGGATTACACATGCCTAGCACCATGTCTGGATTTTTGCAGATTTTTCCTCAGGTTCTGGGAATTGAACCCAGGTCCTTATGCTTGTATGGCAATCACATTACCTTCTGAGCTGTTTCTTCTGGCCTGTATTATTTTTTAATGGGGATGAAATTCACATACCACAAAAGTAGCCATTTCTAAGTGTTTCTTCCAGCTGCAACTACTGCCTTCACAGGGTTATGCAGCCCTTTCTTCTCCAGTGTGTTCCAAACATCACCCCCAGGGACTGACTGTGACACTCTTTAAACAACCACTACCCCTTCTCTCCTTGTCCCACGCACTGGCGACCACTACCTGTAAGATATGCTATTCTGGATACACATATACATAGAATACCAGCATGGCCCTCGGTGTCTGTCTTTTCCAGTGAGCACCATTGCCAGCTCACCCACGCAACAGTGCATGCTCTCATCTTACTGCGCTCTCCTTCACCGACAGCTTCGCCGACCTCCCTTTTTCTCCATTCCCATTCCTGCTAAGGAGCCGGGCAGGCCTTATTTCTTGCCCTTTTAAACTGCCTGCCTATAGTTGGCCTCTCATCCCGATTCCACTAGTTTAAACGTGTCAGCTCTCACGCTCTCCAGCTCTGGTCACATCCCAGACATTCAGCCTGAAGCTGGAAGGGGTTCAGGAGCTGGGTCCCCGCACCCCACTTCAGCTAACCCCAGGTCTGCTCCAGTCACATACTTCCACCAGACCAGCAAGCCATCCACGGCTCCTCTGAATACAGGCAGCCTGCTTCTGTAACTCTCTGTGTTCCAGCACTCCCCTTCTGATGTGTCCTTGTTCCCAGATCCAGCTCCAAGCACCCCTCATCCCCTACCATGGGGCCTCGCCTCTCCATCCTTTTCCCTGGTCAAGGTAACAGACTGTCCCCCTTCTTCCAACTGCCTGTAAGCAGTTGTACGAACATGTTTTATCTCTTCTCCGGGAGGAAAATTTCTCAAGGGCAGGGTGATTCTTTGAACTTCCACAGGCCCAGTCTTGCAAGTAGACATGTACTGAATTTGATGAGTCATACATAGTAAGCTGGGATATTTCTTGTCCGGTAACACCAACCAGCATAGATGGGGCACTTCTGCTGTCCTGGCTGTGTGAGGAATATTTAAATCACTTCTGGTTTGGTAAAGTATCACAGCTTGCAACTCCTTTTCCCTCTGGGCGATTCTTGAAGAAAGTTGGTAAAGGCGGAAGAGGGCAAGGGCAGGTGGGAGTATCTTACTTAGCATCTGCTACACAGGACAAGATTTGCAAAATTTCTCTTTTGGAGCTCAGACAACTCTGTACTGAGAGAAGTTTTTATTTTGCTCTGTTTTTTTCCAGATAGATGTTTGTACACATGTCTTGTCTCCCTTGTAGGGGAAGACATCACCGTCATGCTTTATCTTGCAGATGGTGGGTTAGTGTCCAGCCATTGTCCCAAGGTTGCCAAGAGACTATAGACATGCTCTTACATGGGTCTGGGCTCTGGAACAACATGAATGAATGACTCTCCAGGGACTTTAATGGGGCTGCCATAGAGTGAGGTGCTCTGAGTAAAGGGGGGTTTGTTGACATAGCTTTGGGGAGGTGCAGTTTTGGAAGAGCTATGTTCTTTTTACCCTTTGTCCCATTTAATTTATATACATTCCTCCATCCATCCATCCATCTATTCATCCATCCATCTATCCATCTATTCATCCATCCATCCATCCACCTATACATCTATCCATCTGTCATAGGATTGGGATTTAGGGAGCAATTTGATTTTGCAGAAGAGATAGGGAACAGCCTTACTATCTAGCTCAGGCTGGCCTTGAACTTGCAGTTCTCCTGCCAGGGCTGTAGGCATAAAGTCAATCTTATGTTCTGTAAAGTCTCTTTTGAGATATAGCTCTAATAACATTATCCCATAGATGTCCACACTTGTTGCTACATTTGAGTAGTTGTCTAGAAAGCCAAACAAAGGGCTCTGGTTCCTAGGTAGCTGTTTAATTAATCAATTGATTAAATGTATTAAGTGCTGGTACAGCACTTGTGTACACTACCTCAGTGCTGTTGCACTGGGCTCCAGCCCCAGCCCTGTTCTGGGCTAAATTGTAGGAAGAAAGCAACAGGAGTGAAAACAGGGTTAGTCTGAAAACTTTCCAGACTAATGTTAGGATTTTCTGGAGTTTCTTTAGGCTTCAGAAGTATGCATAGTGTCTATTGTATGTCAGAGATTACACACGTGACATCTACTCCTGTTTCCTGGGTCCTGGCAGTGGTTTTGAGTTCATTTGGGCTGTACACAAGTTCCAGGCTCTTTATGGGTTCCTCGTGAATGTCTGGTCTCTCCAGCTCTAAGTGGGCTAAGTGGCCTCCTGCTAGACCTGGGTACGGAGGCTGCTCTAGGTCTCACCCTACCTTAGTTCCACTGGCCCGCTAAGCTCCCTCCTTGCCCTGGTCTTTCTCCCTGGCAGACTTCTTTCCTACACGCCCCCAGTGGGAATCCTTCGCCTGACAACGTTACTTGTCCTGAGCATTCAGCTCCTTCGTGACTTCCTTCCAGAAGCCTTCCCACAGCCTGGGTACCTCTCCGTTGTGAAATCTCTCACAGGTGTCATTGCACAGAATAACGTACTCCACTTTCCCCTAGACTAGGGCTTCCTGACATGACAGCAGTGTTACACCCTTTAACCTAGGTAATGGCTGCTGTGCCAGGTTAGCCTGTTTGCTGTGGGCTTTTGAGGTGGGAACAGGGGCAGCCCAGGTGTGGCAGCGAGTTAGGGACAAGCCTGGAGGCATCTCAGCACCTAACACCCTACAGTCTGATTCTTTCCTCTCTACTTGCTAACGCGTGGCCTACCCCCCATCACATGCTCAGCTGATTTATTGATGCTCTCCTACTATGTACCTTAAAATGAATGATGTGTCCCTTGGAGACAATGCCCATGTCTTTCAGATCTTCCTCTTCCAGAAGCAGCAACCGCTTGCCTGTGATGTTGTTCTCCTTAAACAAGCTTGCGTATCCGCTCATCTCTACTGAAGCCTCACCTGGGGGAGAAGGGCAGAGGGCAGAGGATGAGGCTCGAGCACAGCAGCGACAAAGTTAGCTCCACAGATGCAAGGCTGACTCATTCTACTTGCCTTTTCCGACGAGCTGCTGAACCCAAAAATACTGCAAAGAGAAGATACACGTGGTTTGGGAGGTTCACATACAGGCAGTCGTCATTCTTAATGATTAAAGTCTCCCATAGATTCAGATGTCTCTAACTGAGCCACAGAGGGAAGGTAGAAGAGTTCTCTTGGTAGTTTGAAAGCTTCAAGCTTTCCAACTGGAGATATCCCTCCCACGGGGTGGGGGTTGGGCAGTTGAGACACTGCTGAGGGAGAGTGTACATCTCTCTTAGAGCTGCTACTGTAATGACTTCCACTCACTAGTGCAGGTGGTGATTGCTATGGTATTCCCCCCTCCCCCCCCCAGGAACTGTATGAGCAACAAGGACCATACAGCAGTGGACAGAAGATGGGCCAAATGAGAATGCTTGCTAAGTCTGTCAGGCCATGGTAGCCACGTAGGGGGACAGTGGTTACACCCAGGGGTTCCTTGTCCTTGACTATCAATCACTCGACCCCTGTTTCCTGGTGGCCTCACATTACACAGAGGAGAGGCCAGACTCGGTCATTCTGATTCCTTGGGTCCCTTGACAATGAACTTTTAGCTAAATGGCCTGGGAACCACTCGACCTGGCAGCAGAAACTGAGACTAGCTCCTAGAACTCAGATCTTTCAAGTCCTCCTCTTTCCAAAGGAGAGGAACCATCCCTGTAGCTGGGGAGGAAGCAATTATGGATAGGACTGGCGAGAGGCTTGGCTTCTAGGGATCTGGGAACGAGGAGGAACAGGAAGCTGGCACCCGGCTTCTTTACTTTGTGGAGCCTATGCTGCTGTCAAATGCTAAAGGAAGCTAACTTCATAAAGATACAAAGGGCAGAGGGACATTCCCCAGCCTCACACCAGGCTGAGCTGGAGAACAGCTCTCCTGGAATTCCTAGTCATGAGTCTTTTTCTTGAGAAGCCTTGGGGTGGCTGTCTCCCTAGGGTGGAGCCCATTCTTGCCAGGGCTACCTAGCACTCCATCTTTATCTTCTTCTTCTCCTCCTTCTTCATTAAATGATGCCTTTGAGCTTATAAAATGAGCCTGGACAGGCACAGACCCTGAGGTGGGTTTCTCTCTCTCTCTCTCTCTCTCTCTCTCTCTCTCTCTGCAGTTCTCAAAATCATTTCCCATTAAGGAAGCAGATCTGGAGACAGAATTGGCTACATGGGATTGTCCTTCGGGGAGTCTACCCAGAGGGGCACATAGCCTTTCCTGTGAACTTAAGTATCCTGCCTCCTGCGATGTTAAGATTATGGGGAACACTCTGTCCGTTCCTCCTGGGGAAGGCCTGAGCAAGGAAGGCAGTTAAGCATCTTGTCTTTTAATGAGCTGGCCTGAGGTGGGAAAGGGACTCTGTTGCAGAAAACTCCAGGTTGTCATTGTCTCTCTCCTCATGCCCATGTCTTCAGCTGGCATTGTAGGGAAGTTTAAGAAGCTATTCAAGTGTGTGTATTTGACACTGAGGATCATG
Source organism: Uromys caudimaculatus (assembly GCA_028551405.1). Lineage (NCBI taxonomy): Eukaryota > Metazoa > Chordata > Mammalia > Rodentia > Muridae > Uromys > Uromys caudimaculatus. The sequence continues at coordinate 96,498,533 of CM052701.1, forward strand.
GCTTTTATCTTGCTCTTGGTATTCTGCATTCTGGAGTATTTTCACAGCCAGTGAGGACGATAGGCTGCTCATGAGGTTTGAAGAGCTAGTTGCTTTTACCAGGGAGTCCTTATTTTCAATCTCTATTAGATTATTTATTTATGCAAAAAGAGGAGCTTGTTGATTTCTGCTAGTTAGACCCAGATCTAACTGCATTTCTAAACTTGCAAACCTGTCGGCCTCCTGCCCAGATCTAAAGAGGCATTAACAGAAGCAGCTTACCACATCCTCTTCAGTCCATGCACCAATCTCAAAGGAAGGCAGCAGCTGCGTGGGAGACATGAAGGAAATGAAAAAAGGGAAGCAAGATTATCCTTGCATTTGGTTTGTCTTCTCGGCTCCCCTGCTGCTCTGGCCTGCTTCCTGCTTTGGCTTGCAGGTTAGGCTGAGTGGAAAACAGTTCCCTCACTCCCCAGAGGGAGTCCAGCAGCACCAACCCATTCTACCTTATGAGCTGTTTTAGGGGGACTTGGTATAAGTTGGTGTAGTCTTCTTTGGCAGGAATGGCTTTACAGCCCACATCACCAGCTGTCAGAGCGGCCTTAGGATTCTCAGCCAACAGTAGGATAATAGGATAATTTACCATTGGAAATTCCAAGCAACCATAAGTAGCCAGGTGACTGATTTTTCCTGTTCTCACAGGGGGCTTCCAGGGCTTAAACACCTGACTTGCATGGAGGAAGCAGGATATGTGAAGTTGGAACTGTCCCGAGGCATCTGATCACTCTAACAGACTAAAACAGCTCCCTGTCAGGAATACATGTGGGAAGGGGGCTTGCAGAGCACTTTAGCCTGTGCTAGAGAAAGTTTCACATCAGTACATCCCACAGTTATGGGCTAAATAGCAAATGCTTCCATAACTTGAAAAGGTCCATGTCCTATGGCCTCGTGTGTGGTAAAGCCCTTAGCTTCAATTAGCTTGAGTTGTCAAAGTGTTTAAATGATTCATGAAAGAACATGCAAAAGTATCACCCAACCTCTGTTAGAAACAGTCTACAGAGAGCGGGCAAGTTGGGAAAAAGATTGTGAGGGGGTGGGTATGAGCTAAACACATTGTATACATGTGTGAACCTTTCCAAGAACAATAAAGAAAAGAAAAAAGTTGATCTTCATTGCTTTTACTGTTAGTGTGGCAATCCGAGGGTGGCTACGTTAATCTAACTTAGAAGCGCTTACTGTATACCCACATGTTCAAACTGCTAGGGAAGGCTGAGTCCCTTGAAGGAATTTTACTAGAACTGAGTGAAATATGTGTGGATTATATTTGGGAGAGGCCACTTTTATCATGGTTTTTTTCTTTAAGTTCCTAACTCACAATACTTGGTACATTTGCATGTGCGTGTATATATATGTTTGTGTGTGTGTGTGTGTGTGTGTACATGCATGTGTGCACGTGAAGGCCAAAGGACAACCTTGGGTGTCATCCCTCAGGTACTACTCACTGGGCTAGAACTCACCGATTAGGCCAGGCTGGCTCTGAGCTTCAGAGACCTATGTGCCTGTCTTCCCCCAGCACAGAGCTATAGGTTCATGCTACAACAGTGGGCTTTTTATGAACATTCTGGCTTTGGACTCAGGTCCTCTTATAGGCAAAGCGAGTATTTTACCAACCATGTTCTCTATCTCACCCTGCCTGCTTAACTTTTATCATACTATCTTCCAGAATGAATACAATTGTAGGATGCATGTATTCGGCTCCTATTTGGTAGTCTGTTGACAGGCACACAAAGACCATTCTGTAGCATACGACAGGAGCATGGAAGGCAAGTGGGTTGGGCTGGGGATTGCAGACCCCGGGGTGGGGTGGGGTGGGGTGGGGTGGGGTGGGAGAGAAGGCAAGGAAGAGGGAGTGGGTGAGACACTGCCATGGGGGATGGGGTGGCTGTGGCGTGTTCACTTAGAGAGGGGATGACATGAGCTTGTGTTGGAGGAACCAGAGAAAGAAGCCGATTCTGGGTGTGGTGAGCACATTTTATTATTGTAGACCCTCTTGTTTAAAAACCCACATGGACGTGCAGACCTTGTACTACATCTAGGCTACAAGAACGTAAAGCAGATATTCGAGTCAATAATATTCTCCCCACACTCTGCTGCTCATGTGCTTCCTTCCTCTGAAACACTCGGGCTGCGAAGGAGTCGCTGAGCACACTCACCTGCTTTAATAATGTGGCTGAGTGGCTGAAGGGAGAGCATCTAAAGTTGATCTCCATCAAAGAAAATATGTGGCAGGCTCTGAGAAGGGCAGCTGGACACAGCGGCAGAAACATGCCATCCCCTCTGCCCATTGTGGACACAAATGTGGAGTGAGAGACAGCAAGATACATTATAGCTGGCCTTTACAGGATGTCAGTGTGTGTGTGAATGTGGTGTGGTGTGGTGTGGTGTGGTGTGTGTGTGTGCATGCCTGCGAGTATGTCATTGACTTCTATATAATTTCCAAATAAGTGTGCGTGTGTGTGTGTGTGTGTGTGTGATTTGACTTCTATATAATTTCCAAATGTTGTGCTATACAAAATTGAGGAATAAGTATGTCTCAGATAAAGACTGCAAATGAAATAACCAACATCTTCAGCTTTCATGTGCAAAGGAGAACAGAGTTCTTGCTGCCAAAGCTGGCTCATCAATACTAGGCCACAGGGAAGAGCCTGGACTCTGCCTCATGCTCCCTCCAGCAGGAGTCTGCAGATGCTCGCAAAGATCAGTGAGGAGGGGCTGGAATAGGCGCTGCAGCAAGACAGTTTGAATCTGGCCAGACAGGGGATAGGAGTTAATGATCTGCAGCCACACAGAGGCTCCCCATCTCCTTCATGTTTTCTGTACCTTGTTAACATATCAGTGCATCTGCGGCAGATGAGCTCTAAGCCTTTTTCTTTGGGGATAAACAAAACAAAACAAAACAAAACAATCCCTTATGACTGCCCCTTAGTTTAGTAATTCATTATTTATACTCCACCAGACTTGAGAGAAAAGCACCTGTGTGCATGCGTGTGACACTGATCTCTTTAAAGGATGTTGGGAATCCAGTCTAACAAAGATCTAATGTACACAGCGACACATAACAAAGGGATTTACTGTCAAAACGTTTATTGCAAAATGGAGTCTTAGAACAAAGGAAAGCAGAGAAAAGTTCACATCAGAATGAAATGTACGACGCCGACTTGGATTACTGAATACATCGTGGACTCGGTGCCGGAATATCAGATTTCAACTACGAAGTCGGCAGCTAAACAGCCTCACCACACAGGCGCGCAGTTTAATCTTCTATACAGACATTGTACATGGCATTTGGCATAAGATTTGCTCAGAATAACATGGCAACAGAGTGGAGGGGAGAAGATTGTTATGCAAACACGGTGATGAAGCCTCCTTCTGAAAGCTCACACTCCAAGGATAGAAATGTTTTCTGATAGCAGGTTTGCAGAGTGCAGGAGCAATGTGTCATGTCGGAACTAAGAGTGTTCTGCACACACTATAAAACAGTTGCACTGGTGCCTGAACTCTCGTTTGAAATAATTATCCGCATGCCAGAAAGTTTCTCACACAAGCAACTCAGTGCCCACAAAGTTGGGGTCTGAGAAAACATGGCCTGTCCCGGATTTCCTGACAGACATTCATTTTCAACCACAGAATGCTGGCGACAGCTGTCAGGATGTGCTACATCCAGCAGGGTGGAGCCTCTGCTGCATAGTTACAGTCTACCCAGGAAAACAGTCTCACTTGAAAGCAGCAGCAGGTGCCTGATTATAGAAAGAATTACGCCTTGCTGTGTGCTGTGGTCCAGTGAGGCTCAACTAGTTCACAGGGCTGCCCGAGTCTAGTGTGACAAAAACCGTTTTTTAAGGTATCACTATTTAACTTGGACTAGGGTTTAAGACCATCTTTGGTAAAGTTCTTGGCACGCTAATGAAAACTAAAGTTATATACACACACGCCGGTAGGGAAATGGGTCTGAGTCTCTCCTAGGTGCCACCTCTTCCCCTAGTGCCTTTGATTTCAATGGGGAACAAGTGTGAATACCTCAGCTGGCCTTCAAAGTCTAACAAACTCTCTGCATGTTAAAAAAAAAAAAAATGACTGGTTAAAAAAGCGCAATCAGCCTTCAGTATTTTCAGAGTATCTAAAGCAGTGTGCCAGGTGTCTTTGACCTCATCCCATTGGCTATTTGTGAAACATTAAAATGTGATTTTGCTTAAAAAAAAAAAAAGTTAGGAAAAATTCCCCTTAAATGACTGCAGCATGACAGCAAGTCAGCCAGGCTCTACTATTGTAGAGTTACGGTAATGGGGCAGCGCCCCTCCCCCCATAGATGCAATAATTTCATGGTATTCCTACTAGCAACCTTGGGGGGGGGGGGGAGAAATCATTTCCACAGTCAGTGATTTGAGAAAAAAAGCTACAGCTCCCTAACACACACAAGGTGTCCTTATTGTTCTGAAAAGGCGCGGTGAGTTTGTTTGGGGGAAAAAACTAGAGAGGGAACAGCAGAGGTGTCAGGTTTAACCAGCTTCACAGTGGAGGCAGGACAATGCTATGGAGATTGTGGATGGAAACCGTTGCAGGGTGGGGCTGTCCCTGGCAAGCAGGAGGCCACCAGTCTACAGTAAATGCCGGTTGGCCAAGGGCATATTACCTCTCAGCTGAGAACCACTGTAGATGTCCTCAAATTCTACATGTTAGTTTTACGAGTAAAGAAAGAAATATTTTAAGGTGACTGACTGACACTTATTTCCACGATCTATAGTTCTAATTCTCATTCTGAACCTGTGCATGTTTCAGGATTTAACTTTTGAATTGTGTTCTTTTGTAAGTCAGGCCATTGGAACAAAACCTAACACTGATAATTGGCCATTTCAAAGCTGATCTAAGAACTGAGTTAGACCTTCTACATTAGCATCAGTGGAAACTCTTCATGTAGCTAATAGACATTTCTTAGAAAATTAACTGAATCTAAAGCTTTGCAGTAATCTTTACAGAAGGTGCGAGAACTCTATGGGTTCTGTTTATGTGAGTCAGGTTTCAGGTTGTTTGTGTTGTATAAATAATTTTGCTGGTACGAGTCCGGTATGTGCTGCGGTGGAGATGGCGGCTCGTTCCAGAACCACACCAAGCCAAACAGTTCCACGTGGGGGTTTTATTGGGGGGACAAGGTAGCAGCGAGGAGAGAGAAGGGAAGAAGAGGGAGAAAGAAGAGAGAGAGGGGGAGAGAGATCCTCCAATATATATGGAAAGTGACGTGGCATGACGTAGCCACAGGTAAAGGTGGGCGGTGGGTCAAGGTGAATTCTGGGAATATGGTGGCCGTTGCCTTAGCAACAGGTGGGCGGGTCACACTG
>CM052701.1:96504004-96632691 GCA_028551405.1 Uromys caudimaculatus
TGCACATTTAACGCCACTAGATGAACGCTAATTTGGGCAGAAGTAAAATGCCAAACAGCACATTCTGTGGTAAATGGCATATTCTGTGGTTCTAGATAGAATGGTTGGAAGCTTTTCCCTGAGGCTCGTTCTGCTCTATCCTAAGTCCTGTGGTTTCTTCATGACTGGAGTGCTGAGTACTGAACATGGTTGCAATGTTGGTAGAGAAAAAGGCAGCAGTTAGGAGATGGGGGCAATGTGCCTGGGGTGGGGGGGTCAACCTAGTCTGGGTATAGAATCTAGTAACTTTCCCTTACTGGCACTATCTGACTGATTTTTAATGCACTAAAATTTTTATATAGAATATGAATTAGGTATTAATTTAGGAAATACATTACTCCCATGCCATAGATATGTTCTAAACCAACTCTTGATTAGTGCGAGGTTTATGTTCTTACATAGAGGGCAGAACGCGCCGCCACAGAGGTCCCTTCACCTTCTTGGGCTCTGTGCAAACGTTACATCACGTTACAGCGGGCCTGTCCTGAGCGCGCTTTGAAGACTTCTCCCTCTAGCCCCATCTTCCTTCCTTGCTTCAGTTTCCAGCACTCACTCAGCGAAACCCTACCCTCGCAATGCGTGTTTTGCTGATTGCTCATCTCTGCTCACTCGCATGCGTGCTCCATGAGTACAGAGGCGGTCACCTAGCTGTTCCCTAGAACTTGGTAGACACTGGGTTCCAGGGAAGGCTTGTTGAACAGGAGGCTTTATTTTTGCCTGGACAGGTGTGCAAGAGGCTCCTGCACCTCCCACTGTCCCCTTCAGGTGCTCAAGGCATGCTGGGAAATCAGGACTTGCTAGGCATCCCTTCTGCTCCCTCCAAGACTTTCTGTTTGAGCAGTCTGGCTACATGTCTAGAGTACGCATGTGCAGAGGATTCCAGCAGGATGGGGGGAGGGGAGACCTGTCTTCTTAGGCAGCCTTTACCTGTCTGTAAACTCCCAGCGCATGTGGATCTGGCATGGCACATAGGTTCCAAGAGCAACTGAATTAAACTGTTTGTGCGTTTTACATTCTAAGAATTGCTCTCTGCATACTCCTGAGCAAGTGTCACTTGCAATCGATAGTTTAGTGGTCCTTCTGGTTATGGGACCCACATATTCCTCAGTGTCTCCTTTACTTGGCAATTAACTGTAACTGGTGTTACCTGGTCCCTGCCATGGCCTGGTGCTGTGCTACATGGTTACATACTTTGTTCTGAACCTTTTTCTTTGAAGTACGTTAGCATTCCTGTCATGGTAACAAAGGGTAAACAGGCTCAGAGATTACATAGTCTACCTGCGGCTGCACAGCAAACAGATACCCAGAACATTCCACTAGTTATTTCTTCCCAGATAAATCTGTAGTGCGCTCTCCATTTTCGATGCTACTTTTCAGTCCTCACCAAGGATCAGAGAGGCCTGTCGTATCTCAGATTCCAAAAGATGTCATGACCAAACATCCTTAGAAACAATAGTAGATGATATCTAGTCCTTTCTTGGGACAGAGTCTTGCAACATTGCTCATACATCATATTGTAACATAGCTAATACCAAACCCACTATTGTCCTGCCTCAGCCTCCGAGGGCCAGGATTATGGACATAAGCTGATCTTACAGCATCTCTATAAAAAAAAGGCCCACCGGAAGTATTTAACTTTCACTGTCAAATGAATGACACCAGTTTCTGAGTTAGACTGATAAAAACTTTTGTTTTAACCTTATCTAGTTGTAATTTTTTATACAAGTTTATAGTTTAAATAAGTTTTGGCTGCTGTGCTAGTCTTCTTCAAGTGTCTCTGGGTAGCATGGCCTTCATAGTAAGGGGTACCTGAATCTATTTCTCTAACCAGCATAACAGAGAACAGTAAAAAGAAAAGAAAGTGGGTGTGTTGGGGGAGGCTACATGAAAAGAAAGACCCCTTCAGAATGTACTGTGTCTAAGAAGGATAATTTACCTTTCCTATTTAGAGTGTTCTTTTTCTACCTATAGATTAAAATCTAACAGTACTATTATGCACCCCTGGAAAACAAAGAATCAGAGTGCCTTTATCACATGTAAAGGGCAGGTTCATGCTTATCCTGTTCATGACTAGACACGTCCCTTTGGGACGATGTGCTTCTGTGTAAAGGACAAGCTAAGCCTAGGGTGACAGGGTGCTCTTGTTAGGATGCTTCCAGCCAGCTCGGGGATGCAAGCTTGTAGTGTCATCTGCTGCTTGCTTCAAACCAGAGTATTTCTCCTTCAAATGTTACTACTGAGAACACCACTTGGGTTTTACTTTGAGGAGCCGTGTGCTAGTTGGCATTGAAAAACTCTTGGCATTTAGGTATTTCTGAAGAGGCATTTTGTTATAATCTTCTTTCTTAGAATCATCTCATCTCAGGTTTTTTTTTTCTTTTTTTCCCCCTCCTGGATTTAACCACCTCTGCCATGAGAATGTGCTGTACAAGAGGAAACCTTGGTGTGCTGGGGAAGAATCGGGTGTCAGATTGGAGTCGGGAGCAGGGTGCTTGCTCAAAATGGACATTTTCTCAACCAACTGAGTGAACGGATTAAATACAAACTACAGAGCATGCGCTTTAAAAAGAAAAAGCCCGCGTCGTTAGCTCGAGGGCATGATATGTGCATAATCACGTGTGTCTATAACCAGGCACCACACTCGCTGATAAATATGCCTTTAGCTTAATTCCCCGCCCTATTCTGAACCCAGAAGCGAAGTCATACTGAAGAAACCCTAAACGAGCTCGGCCTAAGGCGCAGTGCTAGAAACTCGGCCTCCCTATGCTGCTTTTTGCACAGAGATAACACATTTCTTCTGTTTTTCTAAAAACAAAACAAAACAAAACGTTTTCAATCTTATTCCTTTCTGCTGTCATTCGCTATTCTCCACGTCATTCTCCTCCTCACCATCATCGTCATCACCGTCACCTTCTGACAAGTCAAAGTCACTGAACCCCAAGGCCATGTTGACTTTCTTCCCTCTCCTCTTACATGTGGTTTTGGATGAATTCTGCTTGGCTTGCATGTTTATCTGCATCCCAGAATGCAGCACAGCTCCTGCTTTGTTCATTGAGAAGACATCCCCAAAGCCCATGAGCATCATGGCCTGCAGACTTGGGTTCATGCCATGGCCCTCCCCGTTACTTGCTGCAGTGATCTGGCATGACATCTCTGCACTGTTTGACTCCTCTGTTTTAGATTCAAAGTAAGACTCCTCAGACATTCTTGCAGAGAGAGGCAAGAGAAGCTATCAAAGGGGAAGAAAGGACAGAAGTGAAAAGAGAAATTAGTACCAATTTAAGTCAGGGGACAGATACCACAAAATTAGTTGGTACCACGCAGCAGGTGCATAAGGACTTTTTAATGGTGGACATGGCACCAGTGTATTGGCCATAATTTATAAGTGACAGGGTAAATCATAACGGAGAGCTCGCAAAGCACCATACTGAGCCGGATTGCAAAGGGACAGGAAGGTACCAGTGTTGAGTCCTTGCTTTGCTTGAAATAAAATAGTTTCTAGGATGTCTCTTAATTTTCCCAATTTCATTTCCATACAGAAACATTTGATTACCCATTATATTAATTTTAAAAGGAAGAAATGAAGCAGAGATTAAATCTCAAGTAAAAAATATTCAGAAACCCTGTTCCAAGGAAGAGCGCAGAGGAAGAACAAAAACAGTTTGGCTGCAGTCTGCATTCGTGCGTGCGTGCGTGCGTGCGTGTGTGCGTGCATGCAGCTAGGGAATGTGGTTGAGTCTACCGCTTTCCTTGGGACAGTGCTTTGAGGACACTCTGAAGACGACTTTACTTTCATCTATTACTGACTCGGGCCAGATCCAGCACTGCTTAATTTATTCATGTTATTATATAATTCACTTGGGAGTAAATTGGAGATCCTGTCTTTAAGTCAGCTATGGTGAACCTGTGGAAACTTGGGAGGACTGCTCAGGATTCACTTAGCCTGTCTCCCTGCTGCAGCCACCAATCCCAAAGTCTCCTTTCAGTGGGACTTGTCTATGAGGTCTTTCTCATATTGTCACAATGTGATAAATTACTTCCTTCCTTATGCAGTTACTTTCAACAGCCTACCTAATCCACAGCGCTTGCTCCTATTTCTTTCATATTAAAACTGTCAGGGTGTAAAAACAATGGTTTTATATTTTCTAAGGACAAAGCAAATAAAAGTTCATGATTTTCACAAATAATGCACAAATACTGGAACTCTTGGATGAACTTACATTCTAGGCGTGAAGGTACAGAATATTTACTATCTTTTTAATTTTAAGATTAAAAAAAACCAACCCATATCTATTGTTGTTGCAGGTACACGCATGCCACAGGTGTGGTAGTCAGAGGACAGCTTTTGGGAATCAGTTCTCTCCTACCCCTGTGGGTTCTCAGGACATGGCTAGGGTTATCGGGCTTGGCTGGCAGGGGCTCTTAGTGACAGAGCCATCTTGATGGCCCAATTTTCTAATTTAAGTTACAGCTGGAGATAAGTTTTCAAAAGCCAGCTCATTCTATTAGAAGAGAACTTTGTCACTCTGGTCCTGTGGCCCAGCCAGCCTCAGATCCTCACTGGTGGAGCAGGGCCTCACTCCCTTCTCAAATTGGTTTTTCAATTGACAGAAACTCTTTGTTGCTTATTTATTTTATTACTGCTGAGGTCTCTTCTCACGTTATACTAGAGTCTAAAGAGCTCCAGAAATATCTCTTAAATAAGGGTTTAATCTCTAATTTTTTTTTTTAACAGCAAGCCGCAACAATAATTACAAATAAGCTTTATCCCTATTTATGCGCAGAGATCTCATCTTTCCAACATCTTAATGTTTCAGTTTTAGGAAAATAGTAGCCCTGAAATAATTTGATAGTGTTTTTATGCAGTTGTGTAAGTGTTAGACTGTTCTATTTAAGATGAAGTTACCTAGGGGAAAAAAAGCCTCATTTTGCCCCTTTCAAAAGATTTCTCTTTCTCTCAGCAGTCTAGTTAAAAACCAACTAGAGACAATGGCTACTTATAAAATACCTGAGCACAAACTCATTTCCCTTAGAAACACCAGCTCTAGGCAGAGGAGACACTGAAAGCAAGTGTTATAAACAGAAAACCTTGGCCACATAAGTAAAAAGGGAGCGGACCTCGAAGGGACTGCGCCATGCTGTCCGTCGTTAGCTGGTGGCCTGCAAAGCACTTTCTTTAAACCAAGTTTCCTGGGGTTAAAACACAAGCGCACAACCTACTAAGCACCTGTAGCGTATTATTCTTTATTCCACAACTGTGTTATCAGCAGCAATAATGTGTGCAAGGCAGCCCATAATTTCCTAGCAAGACTGATGCCAGTAGACCAAGGCGAGGCTCTGAGGCATACTCTAAGCGGTTGAAAGTTTTCTTGACAATAAGACATTTAGAAAGAGTCGAGCCATGCAGTGCTTTACAGTTATGGTTTCAATGCATTTAAAAAGCGCAACAAAACAGCTTCCTGGCCCTCAATAGATGGGCTGTAGGGACGAGGCTGTGCTTTCTTGCTCCCACCTGACTGCGAGAAGCAAGGCTCCTTCACGGGGTTCGGAGTGGTATATCCTGCAGCACCAACTCAGCCTAAACAGAACCCCCCCTTTACCCCTTCTCTGAGAGTCTGGTTCAATTCACAGGGCTTGCTAACAAAAGTGAGGTACCCTTTTAATACCTCATGCCAGACTTCTGTATAGCAATTACCTCAGCATTCCCGGGATTACCAAAGTCATTTTTGAAAAGGGTAAATGTGTAACATCTAAATGTATTCTCCTTTTTTGGGGTGGGGGGCGTTCCAGATTGTGTCTCCATAGGAATTGGAAATGGAGATGAACTCTCTTGTTCTTTAGATATCGGAAGACATTTTGAACCTGCCACTGGCTGCTCAGTGGAGGTTAAGACTTGTCCAGATAGGTCTTTGAGGAACACACAAGGAAGGGCATTTAACTTTTTTTTCTTGGTATATTTGCCAATAATGTTATTTTGAATCTCTCATTCCTTGTGATTTTAAGTGGACAAATATCGTCCACTGAAAAAAAATCCTAAAAAACCAATCCTACGCGTTTACTTGATTCCTAAAAGTAACTCTTATTTAAAATCTAGAAGGATGCTGGAACGTGATGCACAATTTAACACACAGCTTAAGCTCAAGGTTAGAGATGAGTGGTCAGTCCTCCTCCAGTCGTGGGAAAGAACAAAAGTCTTCCCAGAGGTAGAGCGAGCAGGCCACCTGTGCCGGGAGAAGGCTTCTCCCCATTTGATGCTGCTCATACTCGTGGCACTAAACCAATAAGGAGTATTAATGCTTGCCATCTCTGTGTCAGCAGGCCAGCTCAATCTTAGAAGAAACTGTGTTTAAGCTCGGACTCACCCACGGCATTCCTGGCGGCCTGGCAGCTAGTTATTCCTTACCAATGCCCTAAGTGCTATGAACTACAGCAATTCCTCAGTGCTCTGAGGGCCTAACAGGTGGTCTAAAATACATAGATCTTACTCTTGTAATTTTAACATACAAATGCAATTCTTAAGGAAAGATCCGGAAGGAGGAATTTTCTTCTAAATAGTTTTTTTTTCTTTTAAATCTCTGGCATTTTGGTGTTTCATACTTCTTACTACCAATGAAGGCCTTTAGTTCTCAGGAGCAGGGCAGGGAAGGGTTGGGGTGAGAGGAGACTGGCCATGCTGCCTTGCTCAGCATGCATGCTGAAGCATCCCGAAGGCTGAGGAGTGCTGCCGGAAGCCACTAGGTGGGGTACTCACCGGGGTGTTGGACTGCTCGGTCAGCTTCTGCTCCCACATCTTCAAGCGTCTCTCCCGTTCTTTGAGCTCCTGCTCTTTAAAGCTGAGATCGCGCTCTAGTTTCTTCAGCCGCTCAAGGGTTGCCTCAATTTCACACCTGCAGAGAGAGAACTCAGTGAGCCTCCGCTACTGCACGGCCCCTGGGCACTCAGTGGGTCCATGCGAGTGCTAACCAGGTAAAAAGCTAGGGTGTGGCCTTTGAATTTGGCCAGGAACCAGCCAGAGTAGCAGGACTCTTATTCTTCAAAATCGACAGGTAGTTTCTAGTTGGTGAACAAAGCATTGAAAAGCAAGCGAGCGACCCAGGCCGCACTAGTGGGGAGCTGCGAGCGAGCGACCCAGGCCGCACTAGTGGGGAGCTGCGAGCGAGCGACCCAGGCCGCACTAGTGGGGAGCGGCTAGCCGTTTAGTTCCTGCTTATAGTTTAAGAAGCTGTACAGCTCACAAAGCATAGTCACGTGGTCTCTCATCTTACTCCCAAAACAGCCCCAAGAAATGGGTGCGGATCTGTACTGTGGATAGGAAAATGACACCAGGCTGTATAATACGCAGAGCGAGCTACCAGGCTGACACTCTTGCCCATAGAGTGGCTCAGTGAGGCTGAAGGGGTGTCAGTTTAAGACACCACGGCTCTACAATGTACTGAATCCTGAGAATTCCTGGGCCTGCTTGCGGAAACAATAAACCACAGGTGCCCAAGATGACCGTAGAGAAAGCACCAGACTGGCTGCCTGGCAAGGCCTGCCTGTTTCCACTATTTAATAAACATGGGCAACTTTTTTCTCCATTTTTCTTTTACTGAAAATAGACATTTTCATATAATATATTCTGATATGGTTTCTCCTCTTCCTAACTCCTCTGGGATTTCCCCACCTCACCCAAGTTCATATCCTTTCTATGTCTTCTCCGAAAATAAACAGGCATCTAAAGAATAACTGTAAAATAAAATATGATAAAACAAAAACAAGCAAACTGGAATATGACAAAACAAACAGAAGGAAAACAAAGCCAAAGAAAAAGTACAAGAAACACATAAAGGTGTGAGCATACACACACACACATACACACACACACACACACACACACACACACACACACACACACAGGAATCCCATACAAATAATTTTTATAATCTAGCAAGCATGGAATACTTGCCCAGAGAAATTCCGAGTCTCTTTTAGACTCTAAACTTTTAAAGGAAGTTCTTTCCCTCCTGTCCAGGCCACTCAGGACACTCTGCCCAGTAACCAGAACTGTTCCTTACAGAAACTGAAACTGGCAAGATGTCTGGGCACAAACTTTTCCTCCTTCAGGGCTGTCACAATGTTAATGTCTAAATTTATGCTCTGAGAACTGGAAGTTCTCTGCCTTGAGTTTCTGAAGAGTTTGCACATGAGCCATGTAATGAGAGATGAAAGGGCTTAGGGTGTGGGGTGTGGGGTGTGGGGTGTGTGTGTGTGTGTGTTCGTGCATGCGTGCGACCTGCAGAGAGGCACGCAGGAAGGAAGACAGGAAGGCTACAGGGCGACACCTCTGCTGTCCTTCAAGGACTTTCTTGTTAGCTGCTGAGACAAGCCTGTACTACACACTACATCTTCAAGGCGAGACCTTGGTGTGGAGGGAAGGCATGCACCCCAGAGCTCAGCGGCTGGAGATGCCCTGGCCTTGTGTTTCCAGGGAAGGACAGAATACACGGCCATCTCAGTCTACTCCTAGGGATGAAAGCTGAGTTGCGTAACTCGAGGAGCAGCTTGGAGGCGGGTCTGCATTTGAACCCAAAAGTTCTCTTCCCTGCCTGTATGAAGAGGCCTCAGCATGGGAAGGTTTTAGCGTAGCTTCTGTATATCCCGGTCCCTTTTACTTGGGCCACGTGAAAAAGCATGAAGGGACAGTAAGTCACAGTACAGTCCCAAGAAAAGTCACAAAAGTAGAAATCTTTTAGAATTATGACTTTATCATAAAATCTAAGTTTAATTCTTAATATTTCTGACAAAAATATTATGCCAATTCATGAACAAATTTGTTTTAACTTTTCAATCAGAGGATTAAAGAGAAACAAAAAAGAATGAGCCACTTTGAGCATTTGAGAGGGTCACTGGGTGGCAAGCAGGTCACAGAGTTGGGCATACTTGGTGGTGGGATGGCCTGGGCCACTGGTCTGTGTGACACTTGATAAGCTTGTCCTAACTCTCCTGCCAAGGAGACTGATCCCACTAGACACTGCTCCTTTTGGTCAGGACGAATGACCAGCACAGTCAGTTTTGCTTGTAATTAAATCCAAGGTCTCATCTCAAATTCTGGCTCGGGGAGCCCACTGTGATTTTGAGCCCTTGTGGAAAACAGATCAACAGTTAAGTAAGCTGAAGGCTGTGATAGAAACACATACCAACAGGGACGATGCGCTTCCTTAGTCTGTCCTGCAGGCCCAGAGTCCCAGCGGCTCGAGAGAGTGACCCAAACCCGAGGACATGAAGACATGTCCCCTTGCTGCTGCCTTTGCTTTGTGCATCTGTTGATGCATTTAGAAAACCTTCCCATTCTAAAACTCCAGCTGTTGAAAACTGGTTCTCTCAAACCAAATCCAGTCAGGGTTGGTTTCAACTAATATCAGTTTTCAGGCAATGAACTGTAACTATTCTTTCATTGGACAGATTCACTGTGAACTCACAGGTCAAACTGAAGAAGCAGCCATAATGGCTTCTCTATTATATGGTAAGTAGAAATGTATTAAAGTTGTGGTACGAACACGTGATGGGTCCTCATACCCAAATTGCAAAGAATCCATTTTTGATCTCTGCTTTTTGTTTTCAGAAGGCATGCCATAATCACAGTACTTTGGCCGCTATGGAAAAACAACCAACAAAAGTGTTTTGCTAATAGGCAAAACCTAACTGCTCCATCTCAGCCCCATGGCTCATTCACAACGATGCAGGTTTGTGCATCCCACGTGATAACAACAGAAAGCAGAAAAGCAGAAGTATTGGGACCTAGGTTCTGCTCCGACTATTCAGACATCGGGGGAGGGGTAGCCCAAGGTTAGATGAGCAGAGTCCAAGGCTAGCTCTCTTTTAGACGGTTTAAGTGGCCTTCAGTAAGCTAGTTTTACAGAGGATTTTCGGGATCACTTAATTTTCTAAATTAGATGGTTCGTTTGCCCCCATGGAGAGAAAGCATGGGCAGGCGGCCATCATTTGCAAGTATCCCAGCATGCCTGGACTCACACTTCACAGTGACTCCCATTTGCTGAAAGTCTTTTGAGCCCTGATAAATGGTGAAGCAAAGGAAGCAACAGCAGAATGTCCTGTCCTTTGAACTATGAGGTGATCTGAAAACCCATGACATTCTCTCTGCCACGTGGCACACTGAATGGCAGGTTTTCACTTGACTGATAACCTAAAGTGGTCACACCCTGCAATTTACTTCTGAGCAAAACAGAAATCTGGTAAAAAGGATGCTGCATGTTAGTGGGCAGTCGGCATGACGGATGACCGATGGCCGTAGCCCTCATGGCCTCATTCCGGCTCCACTGCAGAACGGCGTGAGCCCAGGTAAGTTACCCAAGCTGCTGAGGCCTCAGGCTAGCTCCTGGACGAGATTGGGGCTTCTGTGGGGACTAAGAAAGATAACCCAAGGGAAGCACGGGTACCTGGAGGAAACGTATGAACAATAACCGATTACCAGTATTTTAAGCATCATCCCTTGTGGCTTTAACCAGTTGTCGAGTTCAGTTACCATAGCTCTGCTGCCTCAAACTAGTTTGAGGTGAGAGTCAGGTGAGATATACACGCTATAGCAGAGCTAACAGCTCCCAAGAGGCCTTGAGAATGCCCCTGAGAAATGGAGCAGCCTTGCTGATCAGGGTACCCCCTCCCCCCATTCTTTAGTACCAGTTCTCGTCATTTCCCATCTTCAAGATGTGGGGTTGTTTGTCTATGCTGTTGAGATGGAGTTCTGCTTGTTGACCAGGCTGGGCTTGAATTTGTGGTCCTTTGACCTCTGCCTCTTGAGTAGGTAGGTCTACAGGCATGCACTACTCTCCCCAGCTTTCACCTTGAAGTATTTTAAACATTACATTTATCACTCAGTTAATCCAGATGTAATGTACAAGTTTTAAAAAATGGCAAATAGGAAAACGCCCTCCCTCTGCAACCTGCTGGCTCTCTGCTGCATTCTCCAGTGCGCATGTCCGCTGGCTCTCTGGGGCATTCTCCAGTGCGCATGGGCATACACAGTACTGTGCACTGTTTTGTTTTTTTTTTTTAATTCCACCATTTTGAATAAAGGAATTTGTAGCCTCCATTTTAAGCTCATTTCCCAGATCCGCTGATCAGAACTCATGGGTGCGGATACACCCTGCTAGGTGTGGAGACACCTTTTTTGAAAGCAGTTCTTTTATTACACAAAGTTCTGTCTCCAGCTTTGACATCTACACGGGGTTGTCTGAACAAGTCCCCACACATTCTGTTAAAGCCTTCCCATTGGTTTGTCCTGTAATAAAGCCATAGGACTTCTGGGGCAAAGCATTTGTACATTTTTAGGGCATCTAATTGTCCAGCTAAAAAATAAAATAATAATAATAATAATAATAATAATAATAATAATAATAATAATAAAGAATATATGAGGAAGCCCATTAGCATCACTTAGCTTTATAGTGTGAGATTCTGAATGATCTCATGAGTTATTCTTCCTTTTGCTTGTTTGCTAAGTGAAGCTGAAGATTTTCCGTGTGCTTATTAGCCATTTGACTTCAAATTTTTTATTTATTTAATTTAAATTAATTTGTCAGGTTAGCATGCATAAGAATGCGTTCCATCCTGGTATTTTCCTGAGTCACTGTACTGTGTGCTCACTTGTTATTTGCTCCCTTGGCCTTCTGTCCTCTACACTAAACCGCCCGCCAGGCCTGTGCTCCTTGTCCCACGCATTCTGCTGCCTTCTCTATTTCCCACCTCACTCAAAGTTTTTCCTCCCTGCCATGAATCTCTTTTCAGTTCTGCAGCCCACACATAGGTACATATAAACATACACATGTAGTTTTATTTTGTGTATGTGTATGTGTGGCACTGTGGCTTACCATCTATTCCTGTGGGTATGCACTGGTTGGTGTGTTTATGCAAGTGCGTGCGTGCATGTAGACAGAGGTGATGTCAGGCATTTTCCTCAATCCTGTATTGAACTTGAAACTCACAGATTTGACTGGGCTGGCCGGCCAGTGAGCACCAGGAATCTGCCTGTCTCTGCCTCCCCAGCAGGGGATTACATATACATCCTTTACACACACACACACACACACGTTCTGCATATAACAGAAAACACATGGTGTCTGGTCTGTCAGTCATATTTCACTTAACATAATGATTTCCAGTTCTACTCATTTTCTTGAAAACACCACAATTTCGTTTTTCTTTACACCTGCATGACATTCCCTTGTGTCACATTTTCTTCATCCTGATGGTCACCTAGGTGGGTTCCATTCCCTGGCTGTTGTGTATAGTGCACTGATACACAGGATGTGCATGTGGCTTAGTGATATGCTAACTGTGTCCTTTGGTGGTTTGAATAGGAATGGCCCCCTTAGGCTCATATATTTTAATGCTTAGTCATCAGAGACTGGCACAATTTGAAAAGGATTAAGAGGTGTGGCCTTGTTGGAGGAAGTGCGTCACTGGGAGTGGGTTTTGAGGCTTCAAAAGCCCAAGGCAGGTAGAATGGCTCTGTTCCTGCTGCCTGGGGTCAGAATGTAGGACTCCAGGCTTTTCCTCTAACATCATGTCTGCCTGTATGCTGCCTTGCTCCTGGCCATGATGAGAACGGACTAAACCTTCAAACTGCAAGCCAGCCGCAGTTAAATGCTTGCTTTTATAACAGTTGCTGTGGTCACTGTGTCTCTGAGGAGTATGGCTGAGTCGTATGGGAGTTCAGATTTTGCCTCTTTGAGGAATCTCTGCCCTGACTTCACAGCGGTGACACAAGTTTACTATCCATCAGCAGTGAAGGATCTCTCTTTCCCCACCTCCTCACCAACATCATCATTTAACTTGGGATAGTACTAGTCAATTTCTTGTTTATGAAATGTGCTGTCATTAGAATGCTGTTTTAACTAAGCTGCTTCTTGGAGGGCAGGAGTTGTAGCATGGTTGGGGACGTGGGAGAGCTGCTCAGAGAATTCTTGAGACCTAACTGGTTTTCAAGATCGCACCATGCCAGACGGCACCGTGACAGATGGCAGTATGACAGAGCTGGCTTTTCTACCCTCATTCTCTCAGAAGAACATATAGTTTTCCTCACATTTTATGGCATATGGGCTGTAGGATGAAGGTAGAAGAATTTATTATTATTTTTAAAAGATTTGTTTTTATGTGTATCTATGTGTGTGTCTATTTGCTCATGTATGCATGTGGGTGGGATCTCGAGACCAAAAGAGGGCAATGGACAGCCTGGAGCTGGAGCGCCAGTGTGCCCTGAGACTCCTGATGCGGGTGCTGGGAACTGATTGTAGACATCCAAAGGAGGAGCAAGTGTTCTTAGCCGCTGAGCCATCTTTTCAGTAGCATGCATTTACTATTTTTTTTTTTTACCTGAATTAATAAATACATTTAAACCTTTTCTCAGTTCTATTTTTAGTGTAATAAATATTTCCAGATATGACTCACTTAAACAAAAATTTCTTGGGGGTCCCTCAGTAATTTTTAAGAGTGAAATAGAGATGTTGGAGAGATGGTTCTCTGGGTGGGGTGTGACCTACACAAGCATGGGGTAGGGCTGGGATCCTGGCACACACACACACAGTTGGGCATGGCGGTGCTGTGTGTAGTCACAGCACTGTCTGTGCCGGGCAGGGACAGGAGGGTCACTGGGACTTGCCTGCCATAGCCTGTCTCCTGGTTCAAGGAACAAGGAAAGAGTGTGATAGGGCAGGTCCTCCGTTTCTGCACACATGTGTACCCGAATACTCATGTGCATATAACACCCCCATGCACACACATGAATATAAACCCAGGGCTTCCCTCTGTTTCTGCACACACGTGTGTACCTGCATATACATGTGCCTATAACACCCCATGCGCACACACACACATGAATATAAATCCACCATGCACATAAAGACACAAAAAGTGAACTGGAGTCCTAAACACAAAAATAGCTGAGACGCTCTAGTCTACCACTCTAGCACAGAAAGTTATAACTGAATGTCGTTTCTCTTGTAAACTTTTAAGGATGGGTATTGGTTTTGGCTATGGGAGATTTAAATTTTTTTTACAGAAAATTTAGTAACTTTGCTTTGTTTTCATCGTTGGCACACTTAGAGAACCCCATCTCAAACACACTGATACCCAGTTTTAAAATCCCTCTAATCCTTTGGATAACAGATCAAATAGCATTTCCTTAGGGAAACCCTGTATCATACATTCAGGTTGGATAAGATTTCGTTGTTAACGCTCTCTTAGCCATTCCTTCTCTGTCACGTGGCTTGTCAGGGCGGAATGCGGATGGTTGTGTTCTCATATTTAGCATTTTGACACAGGTGTTTTTGAGGCTGCTGCTGACTGTGTCGTATGTCTGGGGACACTGTGCTAATCACGGTAGCCCTGCACCTGTAGGAGCATTGGCCAGGAGAGGTTTAAGGAATCTGACTAGAAGCATGATGCCAGATGTACTGGGTACATATTTATCCTCCAAGGCAAGAGCAGGTGTTTACATCACTACAGTCATGCTCTCTGACTGCCTGCCGCCCTCCTTCCTTCTCTTCCTCCCTTTCTCCCTCCCTCCTTCCTTTCTTCTTCATACGTTTACCGAGCAATTGCTACCGGACAAGATGGAGACAGAGATACACAAAACAGTTGTTTGCTTTCCCAACACTCCAGCTGTGAGACACATCTATGCCGTGATCCCAGAGCTCTGTGGAACTGACCTGGCCAGGGAGTGGGGGTTGCTTCCTTGCAGAAATACAAGGTCACCAGCTGCCTGGATGGCTATTGGGAGCTGGGGGAGGTGGGGCAGGAGGAAGGTGCAACAGAAACGGGGGAGACTGTGCTGAGAGGCTCTGGTGAGGAGACCTGGGCCTCTGTGGAGGGACTGATAGCTCAGGGCATGCTCAAGATGACGCTGGATGGTGGGTCTTCTGAATCATGTTTCTGCCTTTGTCTGAAGAGCAATGGAACATACATATGGAATTTGAGGGGAAGTGGTCTGAGTACGTTACTGTAGGAAACAAGTCACACCAAGGTTTTGTTAAGTTATTTTAGACTGGGGGGGGAGCCCTTAGATCTAGATGAGAGCTCACTGCATTATTTTATATTGCTAAGAAAAAAACCATGAAAGTCAATGGCCCTAGATAGCTGTTTCAAAGGCATAAAAAGAAATAAATAAGGCCACTGTAAAATATCAATCAAATAAACGGCCCCCAGTCATGTGTACTGCCAGGCAGCAAGAGCCAGTGCATGCAGTACTGACATAGCACCAGCAGATGGCGTAGGGCATCGCGTTACTGCCATGGATATCGGGAGCAGGGATGAAGTTACTTCAAATCTCCGCTGAGTCAGGGGAGGAACAGTGTCCAGCTCCTAAACATGCTATTTATATTCCCTGCGTCATTCGACCAGGTCCAACTGTTTCATCTTGGCTTGTTTTTTCCACTCACACAATCCGATTCTCTCTTTCTTCATTCATTTTGCTAGGGTTTATATAGGTTCCCCACGCCCTGCGCTAGCAGATACAGGGCTCTACACATGGCAAGGCTAACACTATGCATATATAGTTTTAAAAAAGACTTTTTTGTTCTTTTTTTTTTTTTTTTTTCTTTTTCTGGAAAGAGGCCAAAGCTTCTTAACATAGAATATGTACAAAGAAGGATCTGGAAATGGCCTTTGTTTCAGAAGATATGACTTTAGTACCCTTCCCAGACACTTAGATGCATGCTAAGACAACAAGCATAGAAAAACTCTCACGTAGGAATGCAGGGTTATAACTCTTGGGCTTCCCGCCCTGTCCCCCGGCCCTCAAGCTATGCTTAGACATCAGGACTGTCCATCGGGGGTCTGGTTCTCCTCAGCCTCGGGCTGGGACGCAGGCTGGAGTTACCCACCTCCATTCCGCCTTGTTGTGTAAAAATGAGTTACACTGGTCAGGAAGGTTCGTGTCGTTTGACATAGACTCCAGGATTGAAATGATTTGCTTGAACGATGGCCGTTTCTGAAGAAGAGAAGAAGGAACCACCATGAGACTGGAGGAATGAGAAACAGGAGAAACTGCAGCCGCAATAGACAAAACCACGGCAGGGTTCTGACTTCATTGTAAGATCAGCAGACCACCAGGTGCCAGGAGCCATAGTCTTTACCCACAATTAATTATCCACAAGGATAGACGCATATGTTGATTATTTTCTTTTTTACCATGCAGCATCAGGTTGAGATAACAAGTACCGTTTGTATGCCGGAGAGAGGTACTAAGTCTTACTCTGAAGTGTGACCAAGAGCTCCGTCATTAACAGATGCACCTGTGTGGTAGACCCAGTCAAAGCTTAACTACGTTATACACTCTTCTGCTCTCCACTACACAATGTTTCCTTTCTGTCCTGTTTTTATAAAATGTGTGTGGGCAGGCAATATCTGCTTACTAGCCCATCGGAACTAATAAAACGTCCCAAATCAGATGGCCTGAAAAAAACACATTTAAAGCCAGAATGACGTCATTGTTCTCAAGGTTTTATCCCATGGCTCCGAAGGCAGCTCCTGAGAAAGCTCGCCCAGTCTGCCTCTAGCAGGCCCGTCTGCGTCACCTCCTTCCACTCCAGCCAAGGCTCAGACAAAAGGTTAAAACAAAAATGGAGAACAAGAACAAAAGGATGATGCACATTCGTTCTCTCCTTGCCGTGCCTCATAATTACACCATTTCAGAACAAATTACAGCTACAGAAAAAAAAAATGCATTTTAATTTAGGAGCACAAAAAACAGGAAGGAACAGTGTTGAGGTGGCTTGCTCTCAGGACCTGGTGCTTCTGACATTATTAAGGAAAGCGCTTCCCCCGAATTTCAGAAATATGAAACTAGGATATTTATTGACTTCTTCTGTCTTCGTTTATTTCGAGGGCACACACACGTGTGCATACACTGATGGTGTGTGTGTGTGTGTGTGTGTGTGTGTGTGTGTGTGTGTGTGTGTAGGAAAGCATGGTTAAATGTGACGAACAAAGAAAAATGCTTTAAACAGGGTACATGTAAACAAATCTATTTTTTTATTTAAGCTTTGTTCCCGTCTTCATGTCTCCCACCACGTGTCAGGTTTTAAGTGGAAAAAAAAGTGTAACTTTGCACAAGAAATGACTATAAAATAAATACAGCACATGTAGGATCTTCATTTTTCAAGGAAAAGCAGCAACAGGGCTAATGTTTTTTTTGTTTTGTTTTGTTTTGTTTTAAAAAAAAAAAAAAAAAAGACCTGGCTCGTGGACTCCAGGCTAGCTCTGCAACTCTGTGTAGCTGAGGATGACCCTGAACTTCTGATCGTCCTTTCACCTCCCAAGTGCTGGGCTGTACAACACACCTAGCTTATGCAGTGCGGGGACATGGACCCAGGAGCTTGTACGTATTAGCCAAGCACTCCGCCAGCTGAGCTACGCCCCCAGCCCACCCAATGAACTATTAAAGACTTATTTTCTCCTATGTTTAATTATTCTTGAAAGAAAATTAAACTCCTTTGCACTCAGGTGACAAGCATCCTTTAAAAACCATCTTAGCATCCCAGTCAAACCCTACTCTCACACATTATCAGAATGGGTATTTAAAACGCAGGCATAGCTGGCTGCAGCGGTACACTTCAGTAGTCCTAGCCGTTTGGGGGGCTGAGCCAGGAGGATTACTGGAGCATAGCAGTTCAAAACCAGCCCAGGCAAAATAGACACCCTGCCCCCAACAATGTAGAATTCTGTAGTAATGGTCTCAGGTGTGCTGTTTGCAGAACTGGGGTCACTGTGCAGGGTCTGGGGATGCCCGTCTGAAGGGCTTAGGTGCCTCGAGTGTCATGAACAGATTACTCATCTTGAAGAGAAGTCACAGTCAGGAACTTTTAATAAGCATCTTTGTATCTCATGTCTCTATTTGCTATTTCCATTTTGTACACAGGATAACTAGCTTAGAAAGGTGTAAGTTATCCAGCCGTATACAGAAAGCTGGTCACATAGAGAATGATACCAATTCATACCTAATTCTCAGCTTTAGGGATGCCATTTTAAGACAAACCAATACTCATCTTTCTTTTCTTATTTTCATTCCTGTGCATATATGGGTGTCTGTATACTGATATGTGTGTGTGTGTGTGGGTGTGTGTGTGTGTGTGTGTAAAAGGAAATAAAATACTCTAACTGACTCCTGCTCTCCATATAGCAGGACTGGTCCCAACTCTGAGCCATGGGATGAAAATGTCAGAAAATTTACTGGTTTCTGCATCTACTACTTTCTATTGCTGAGAATTAGGTAAGAATTGGTATTATACTCTATGAAATAAAAGAATTGATGTTTAAGTGTGTGTGTGTGTGTGTGCGTGTGTGTGTGTGAGAATATATTTATATTCCTACACAGAATCTGTAATCCATTTAGCAAGAAAATCTATCACTATACAAACTAGGATAATAACCCAGAGTGACTGTGGTCTGGGCAAGGGTTCCCAGGGTGTCTGGGAAGGCAGGCTTAGTGGGATATTGCTGGAAAAAGAGCCTGCTCAGAAGGAAGCCTGTGCCGGCAGGATTAGCCTGAGGAGCGAGGGGTGAGCTGCAGCCACTCTCTCATCAAAGCAAGCACAGTGGCCCGGAGTACTTTTATCAGAATAAAATGTCACGAAGGTAGAAAACAAAACTCTGTTTCGAACTTACTTTAGATTTCATGTGACTGGAACACAAGATGTTCTAAAGAGGGTTCAGCTTCCTACATGTTAAAGGCATGCCAGTTTCCTGGCTGTCGCTCTGGGCTTAAGTTCCTCTATGTTCCATGTGGTTATATTATTGTTTAAGTGCACATTCTTAGGGTGTTAACTAATGTTAGCACCAAGTTTTCAACCAAGGAATTAAATCACACTGAAATATAATTACAATTCTAGAGATCTGGGTGCATTATTCTAGTTCAATGCAAATAATTGCAAGTGAAATTTCTAAGCAGGAAAGAGAAGACACTGCTAAAAATCATTGTATGTTGTAACAGACATAAAAGTGGAGGGGCTGTGATAACATTGAAACAGTCCGTGTTTGAAAAGAAACATACAGACATCTGCTTATAGTTTAACTTAATTAGTGGTAAAGTGTACATTTCTTTTAATGCTTAATTATTAAGACCTCTCATTCTGAAAAGGAAAAAAAAATCACACACTGCAAGTAAGAGGCCCGAGAGCAGAAGGGTGGGTTGGAGCACTCAACCTCTTGGGATGCTGCAGGGTACTAATGAAAATAGTAATAATCGCAATGTCACAGGCTTTAAGAAAAATAACACTAAGTTACATGGAGCTCCACCTGACAAAGTCTGCTGAATGCCAGGGCCAAGGCAGGAAGCACATGGCCGGGAGCCCCTTAAGCAAGTCTTCCCAGTCACGGAAGCAAGGCACATGGCTGGGAGGCTTCCCAAGATGGGCTCTTGCTGCTGTGTCACTGTATTTGCCCTCGGTGTAAGTTAATATGCTGGAAATATTGGGTATGAATCAACATGAATTCTGTCCACACGCTCATTGTCTCTAAGCCGCTTCCACTAAAGAAGCACTTTGCCCAGGAACAGACATTCCTGGGGCTCACGTTCATCCCTGGGGCTCTCACTGGAAATGGGATTAAGTTATGGAAGAATTCCCTATTATTACGTTTCTTTGTTATTTTTTAAGGCCTCTATTTTTGAATCAGTAGTAAGACCTCACTTTCCATGAAAAAAGTTTTACAAATTTGAATTATGAATTTTGTTTCTTGAGTTTTGATTGCTCAATTGTTCTCATGTTTAATTTATGAGACTCATTTTAAAATTATAA
Organism: Uromys caudimaculatus; assembly: GCA_028551405.1. Taxonomy (NCBI): domain Eukaryota; kingdom Metazoa; phylum Chordata; class Mammalia; order Rodentia; family Muridae; genus Uromys; species Uromys caudimaculatus. Next base: position 96,523,834 of record CM052701.1, read on the forward strand.
CCTTTATTAAAAATCTAAGCATGCACGAAACAATATAACATGCTTCTATATTCTACGACTGAGCTTCAGAACTTACCACTGCCGGCTTGAATTTGTATAGCTCTCTGTTGTCCTTCATTGTACTTTGAAGCAAATCCAAGACCATCTATCATTTTACCCAACAATATTTCCACACGTATCTAAGAATTTTTTTTTTCTGAGACAGGGTTTCTCTGTGTAACAACCCTGGCTGCCCTGGAACCCTCTCTGTAGACGAGGCTGGTCTCAAACTCACAGAGATCCACCTGCCTTTGTCTCCTGAGTGACTGGATCAAAGGCGTGCACCACCACCGCTCACCCAAGAATATTTTCTTACAGCTGAACTTTGTGGGGAAAGGAGCTGGGCTGTCCATGCTTACAGGTAATAAATGCATTAAGCCTAGGATTGGAATTTCTTCACTTTTATTGTGACAGCTCAAAACCATCCCTGGGGTTGTCCAGGGAGTACACACTGTGATTCTACCTTTGTTAGAGAGAGAGGCAATGGAAAAGAGGCTAAGGCGGGGCGTCATGGCAGACTCTCTAGGTTCACATCCAGCCCCACTAGGACTGGCCGTGTGGCCTTGACCCCTCATTTAACCTGTGTCTCCTTGGGTCCATTTGTGAGCCAAGGTTGACATCAATCAGCATCTATATCCAAGAGTTAATAGAAAGTGCTCGAAACACAGCCTCACCTATAGTGTGTACTGTGTTAGCTGTTTCTTGATTTTTGTTTTTGGCTTTTTATTTTTTAACAAGGTACATGGTCATGATTAAAAGCAAAAGAACAAAATTGTTTTTGAGACCAGAATGCTGGCAAATGCTGTGTAAAAAAAAAAAAAAAAAAGTCAGTATAAGTCACTTGATCAAGATATGGAGGTATCAACCTGGGGCCTTAGCCATCATCCTGGGGCTCACAGGCTTGGCAATTCAGTTGCTACCCCAAGTTTTAAAACCTCAAAAATGGACAGGAGAGGTTTCAGAAATGTGAACTATAGTGAACATACCTTGGCATCAGCTTCCCAACACTGGTGTAGCAGCTCAGCAAAGCTTCTGGGGCAACTGCTTGGAATGGTTAATCTCTACGACAGAGGAGGAAAACATAAGAAAAAACACGGCTTTGCTCCTCGAGACAAGAAAATGACTTTTGACGGATCGTCAAAGCGTTAATTTAGAAGCTTAAACAAAACACAGAATTTAAGTCTTCCACAGATTAATACTAATATGTGAGGGAGAATTCATGTTCCGATCTGCCCTGCTGATCTCCCGGGGCTCCGGCTTTCCCGAGTGGAAATCCTGGTAGATGGAAAAGTCGGGCTCATCGTGACAAATGTGGCGGAGCAATCACAGCTACAGCGGGAGAGGGGCAAGCTGGGGCCTAACACTGTGTTTATAATCACAAATTTATTACTGAGTTTTTATAGCAACTTAAGATTTGTGCACACCAGCCAGGTAACTAGGAAACAAATTGAGTTTTGGCATTAGGTGTGAGGCTCTGAAACCATCTTTGGCACAGAAACTCACTCTGCATTTTCTCACTGGTAATTCTGAGTGTGCCATTCAGAGTGCACGATTCATTTGGCTTTACCTCTGGTCACACCCGTGTACTGAACCGGACTTGATATAAAACAAATTGGCTTGTGAGGATCAATCCTACTCACACACCCTACAGTTCTGGCTCTCACAGAACATGACATGCCCCTATCTCAGGGAGGAATGTTTGTTTTAAAAGGCTTAGCGGTCTGGCCAATAACTCATCAACAACAACAGAATGGCCTGGCATGTATGAGCCACTGAGTTTGATCCTCAACACTGTAAAGATAAATGCCATCCTTCAATATACCGCAAAGCGTCATATAATCAAGAACTCTCTTGCAAGCCACCACATCTCAAATGTTCCCTGTGTATTTATGCAAGTAAACAAAATGAGGTTTATAATTTTCTGGACTTAGCATCTAACTAAATTACAAATAAACAGAAATTTTTTTTAACAGTTTCCAAATACACGGGACTTCTCAAGAGCACAACACCCGCACACAAGAAGTCAAAGGAGACTGGTTTTTACATTATTCACAAGCTAACTATGATTTTTAAGTACTGTCACGAGCAACAGGGCTGGTCTTGGAATCAAGTCATTAACACAGCTTACCCACAAGGCTAAGCACCTTAGATGGCCGCATCATCTTGTCTAGTAAGGTTATGCCTAGCCTGTATTTTCTGTAGTATTTTCATTTATTCTTCACATTACACAGCTACACTGACTTGAAGCATGTTGCATGTGGGCAAGTTGAGGTTTTCTGGTTTTCTCTTCAGCAGAGCCAGGGCTGTCAAAGCAGTTGTTACAGAGAGCACTGGGGTTGGAGACACCGGGCAGAGCAACAGGCTCTCAGGAAGCACTGGGCTGCATCCCCGGTGCTGCGTGGGTGGTGAGTGGGTGTCGTGAAGAACTGTGAAGCTAAGCACTAAGGTGTAAGTCCCTAGAACTGTCTGCCAAGGAAATTTTACAAATAGAAAATTTAAAACTGAATTTGGCTGGATTTGGGTGAATCTATGCAGAGACCTAGAAAAATAGGTGTCTGGGCAAGAAAACTGATAGTCTATACATTACATTACATTACATTAGAATTACAGATAATCTTGATATTATAATAAAGTTAATAAATAAGCAAGCTCTCCAAATTAAGGTGATGCCAAGCCTTGGAAACTCCTAGTCTTTTGACATCACAGAGCAGAACGATGTTTTCAACTGTTATCTTAGTGTATTGTGAACTGCACATTTTCGATGGAGATCTAACGGAAAATCAGTTGCTTAAAAGACAGAAGATGGTTGCGAGTGCGAACGAGTAAAGACACACCACAGTTGCACGCATGCGGCTGTGTGTGTCTTCCGTACAGATGGACAATAGGTTTCAGAGGGACACACTGCAGCACAGCCGTGTCTCTGTGCTTACCAGTGAAGCGGTGTCAACAGTTGAGTGCCCTGTCATCCTCTTTTCTCACTGGGAAACCTTTTAGATACAACATGTCAAATAGTACACAAAGAGAAAAGCAATCTTAACTGCCTAATATTGTCAAGGATTAGTTAATCACAGACTTAGATACTTTTAGGTAAGGGATTTCTTTACTGCATTAAAAAGTACTTCAAAATAGCATCTGAAGTATTTATGTCCTGAGAACATTAATGCATTCCCAATGCATCCAAACACTGAGATGGCCACGTCTTTGTGCTATGTAGTAACACTACTTACAGCTTAAATATTTTAGAACAACAATTTCACATTTAAAAGTAGAGTGTCTCTCAATAACTAAACTAGGTAGGGTATTTTTTTTAAAACATAATTTTGCATCATTTTATATTTAAGATGTAAAAATTGTTGGTTTTATCTTTCTAAAGTTAAAGAGTAGTAGATTAAATTTAAAAGTTTTGTGCTACATTTTAGTGTGTGTATGTGTGTGTGTGTGTGTAAGTGCACACCCGTGCCTTGGCGTGCATGTGGAAATGAGAAGACACTTTAAGAAAGCTAGTTCTCTTCTCCCGGTGGGTCCTGGAATTACACTCAGGTTGTCAGGCTTGGTGGCAAGTGCCTTTAGCTGCTGAGCCATCTCACCGGTCCCAATAAAAACTGAAGTTTGATGAAGATTTTTTTATATTAATTAATTTGCTATTTACAATGAAACACATTTATATTAGAATTCTACATGTTTATAAAAAGAAAAATTATACTCTATGACATTCTGTAGAAATTATACTCTAGAACATTCTGTTTTTTTTTCATGGAGATAAAAAAAAAGCAAATACAAGTATCTCTTGTATTTAAAAAGTTCTTAGTAGTGCCTTCGGAAGTCACTGCCTTCTGTGCAGGTTCACCACTCCCTTGGGAAGGTAAACAGGGTTTATGAATTTATTTTTAATAGAAGCTAATGTCAGAAATGATTAGTCAAAAGCCTTACTCCTAAGAGTTGAGAAGCAAAGGTCCTTAGGTATGTTAGAAAGCATGACCTCTCTGTAGGTTCAGATTCGATGCTCTGTGCAGAGCTAGATTATATACAGAAGGACTCCCACCGAGTTTAAGGGTGTGGTCCCAATCCTAACTGACCGGCTTGGATGCCACTACAGTTATATAAGGCATTAGCAGTGGGAAGCTGGGTAAATACTTTTACATACTCTTAGGAGTCCATAATTACTACAAAATAAAAATCTGTTTGTTTTTTTAATTTACCCTACTAATTGGATATAGATGTTACAAAATGACTAGACAGGTCACATTAGCCATCTCTCCTTGGCAGTTTAGACATGTCATTCTTAGTTAAATGAAGACTGCTGGAAATGTGGAAACCTTTCTCCAACCCAATAACTGAAGGTATTCAACAATAAAGACAAATGAAATATTGGAAGTTGAGGAGGTTTTATGAGTTAGGGTTCTTGAAGTGAACTCAGTCTCTGGGAATTGCCTTGACACTATGTGAGCAGAACTTATCTGAGAACCAGTGCCTCTAACATGGCAAAATGAAGACACCTTCTTGAATGTAACACTGCAAATCCCACTGAGGCTTAATTTCAACATTTCCCCCCCACAAGTTAGTACTATGCAGAACAGGAAGAGTAGATAATTATCCTTAAATCAAGCAGTTGTACTCTGATTCACGGGTGAGCTGAACTCATGTCACTGTGTGGGTTCTCTCAACTTCCTGCTTCTTAATGAACAGCTCATCACAGCCCACCACAATATGTCCCATTGGCTCTAGGGCCAGGAGATGGCTTCCTGTGTGTGATGTTAGTTCTGAGGCGTGTTAGTGGCAGCTTCCCAGCCCTCAGGCAGGATGGAAGCCTCTCATTCCCTTCAGCTTTAAATACTCAATGCTTTAAAAATGCGTTGGATTGCAATCTACTCTGTCTTGCTCCAGATAAAATATTATTGCAAAATACAAATTATTTTATCAACTCCGGAGGATCTGGGTGGCTCTGTAAAGCCCTTTCCTGGTCCATCCCGTGTGGTGTAGAGATTGCACAGAGTGTCCTACTTCTGGGTCAGCTGAAAGTCAGTGCTGTCTTCACTTAGACTTGTAAAACCTGAACTAAACACCCAACCACCTCACTGGCAAAATATATAGAACAGAAACAAGTGGGTCTTCATGTTCAAAATGATCAGTTATCCCGTGTGAGGTCTTACTGAACAGTGCATGGAAAATTACTATCGTCTAATTAAAACCTAACGGCTCTTGTGGAGCAATGAGTGAGGCCTGGTCTTGGACGGAAGTCCTTTTCATCTCTTACGCTGGGCAGCCCTCTTCCATCAAATTCAGCCACTACTACATGCCTCCCATCCTCAATGAGTCGAGAGGACAAATTAGTCCGGAAGTTCTGGGTTAATGGGATCCAGGAGACAGAATCTTGGTTTCTTCTGGTCAACAGCAGCTTTCTGATTAACCTGGCTTGCTCACATAGGGGTGGGGCAAGTCAATCCAGTTCTGTGACAGTGCTAAAAGGGACTATCTTTATATAGTCTCCATGTGGTGGTTATCTTACGTTAAGGTTACACTCGGCCTTTGTACACGGACATGAAAATGAGGAAGTTCTGGGAAATAAGTGGTTTTGCCTGGCAAAGGCGAGTGTGCACGGCCACCACGCCATCTCAATTCTCCTAAAGCTGTGATATTGGATGCTTCATCCTTATGCTGAGAGATTTCCATGGCTGTGCGTTTCAGTGACAATTTGAAACCTTTCAAAATGTAGTTGCTCTCTTTGATATGGATGTGCCATGTTCTCTGATGTAGGCTCATAGGTCCAACTAGCTGAAAGCCTCAATTTGTGGGAAGAAGAAAAGCGAGGCCAGGGACACAGCACACACGGTGTTTACGCCACTGAAGTTCCTTTGAAATGGAACGACTCTGCATGAAGAAGCCAGCGCTCTCGCCACCGCCTCGCCGATTCCAGTGAGAAGCTCATCTTCAATGTAGTGCTCAACGTAGGTGGCAAAACTGTAATTTTTCCCCTTTTTGAAACTATTTTTTCTTCTTTTATTTTTGAAATTCTCATCTAAGCGACAGTTTCTTGTACTATAGTGACTCCTGCTGGGAGAGGTAAGTTGAAGTAGCTGAAGGTCTCTTATAGATATATCAACTCCCGGCCGGTAAAAAAGACGTCCTAGACGCAGGAGATGCAGTTAAACTGTCCCCTACCTTGGACGCAATGGCTTCTTTCATCACTAAGAACAAACCCCCAGGTTTTACAATTGAGACTGAGAAACTAGTACAGTACTTGTACAATTTTTGATCTACAGCATCACGACGTGAAGCTGCAACAATTAGATGTAAAGGGTCCATTCATGAGGCATAACATCACTTTGACCCTTTGTGTTAGCTCCTACTGCTAATCTTTCCATAAGCGTGAACTTACTTTCAATTTGAAGAAGATGAAAAAGTCTTTTGCAAAACCCCAATACTGTTTTCTGATCTATGCACCTGAATGGAGAAACGGAGTCTTACCTCGTTTTTTTCCACTACAAGCCAAGCTACTTGTAATCCTTCCAAACCTTTAAAGGGGACCTCCCTTGTTAGCATCTCCCAGAGAACCTATAACAAAAAGAAAATGGAATTTTTATTCTGGTACTTTATATTGGTATATTACTGAAAATGTAGCTAGCACTTAATTGTATCCAATTACTAGACATAGCCAACCATCTGTAGAAAGTTCCACAATATATGTATATATTCATACATAAGACTTCTACCATATATTATATACTTTTATGTTCTTTGTATATAAAGAAAAAAAGCTTGTTTTAGAAATTAGAGTGTCTACACTTAAAATTTTATATTAGCGATTAAACTTGATCTTACAACTCCCCAGAATTTTTACATATTCCTATAAACTAGGTTTTGTATTTTGTTAGAGAACAATCTTTCTGCCTTGAATCCCAGATACATTTTTTATTAGATAGTAACCAGGAATTCAACAGTTTTTAAAGGTTCAATAATGGCCACATTTTTAAATAAAAAGTCCCCAGTGCAAATCAATAGCAAACTCATCTGCCCCATACTGATAGATACCTGTGAAGTTATAACATTTAGGTATTGCGATTTGGACAAATTTCAGAATGAGTCATTTTAAGGGATCCATTCCTACATACATGTATTATATCATATTCTGAAGTATAGTGCATATTTAATAAACACATGAGCTGACTGTGTGCATGAGTGAATCTATACATCCAACTTTGTGTAAAAGTCAATGTGGCAATGAACATCAACCAAAATGCCATGGAAAGGAAACTCGTTCTAGGACAGTGGGTTTGTATTCTCTTTAAACACTGAGTAACGGAGATTTGAACACCCAGTTGCATTCTCTTTTTATTCAAATAGGCATCCAAAAGATTGGTTTCAAGACAAAAGACTGGCTATGTAGCTCAGGCTAGCCTTGAACTCATGATACTCTTGCCTCAGTCTCCCAAGTGCTAGAATTACAGGCATGTGTCACCATGCCAGTCTGATATCACAAGGTGTAGCCTACCAGTACTTTGCAAAGCACAAAAACCATTTCAATTTTGTTAATAATCATAATTTGACAAGCACTATAATTTATTGAAGGCCCAGTGTGCTCCAAATCCCCATTACATGTGCAGCCTTGATCATTATCAAGTCCTTCGATATCATCCTCAATTCATAGGTGAGGATAACGGTGTTTAGGCGAGTCAGATGAACGTGCCTACATACACCCAGCGACCAAGTAGGTTGGCAGGAATACAAACTGTTTTCTTACGGGGAGGCTGCGCTCTCATCCCATGTAATTCTAGGGACAGGGAAACTCCATTGCTGGAGAGAACACAACAGGCTCTGCTGTAGGTGTGGAGCTGAGGCAGACTCAGGGCGACAACTCTGCAAGGTAGGTTTTCCTCTCCCTTGCTGCAAACTCAAAAGCCTATTTGTAAATACAAGCCTAGATGGAAGGCATGGCTCTATTCAGAGAAGTCCCATAAGCCTTAAACTGTATAGTCATTATATCCTCAGCCAGTCTGCTGTCTTGTTCAAGTCATAGCATGCTAAATGAATGCTGGAGAATACAAAGATAATTAGCAAGAAAATCAGGGAAATTGGCAGATGCTCCTCAAGCAGAAGAGGAAAAAAAAAATCCCTGAAGCCTCTTTGGGCTTTTTTTAATCAAGTGTGTAAGGTACTTCTTCAGAAGAGCTACTGAATAATTCTATTTGAGTCACACAAGTGATTAGGAAAGGTGAGGGGCACCCCAGAAGGGGAGGATGCTAGTCCTGGCTGTAAGCTAGGGAGAAGAGTCGGCAAGGACTGCAGGCTCCCAGCCATCCTGCCTGTGCAGGAGAGAGGCAACACTAGGCTGAGCAGGAAATGAGGTCCTTCCGCTTCCTGTGATCAGCACTCTCTGTTAGTGCTGGGGACAGAAGCGGACAGAGGATGAAGAGTGGGGAAGTGGAAATAAGAAGGTAGCTTCGAAAAAGTCAAATGCTTCGGCCTCGCAGGCAGTCAGGTGAACAATTCATGCCCCCTTCTCTAAGTCTGGGGGCACATACAACAGGCACACAGGGTGTGCCCATGTGCAAAACCGCCCGGATTCCACAGAGTGAAAGGCAGTCCCCGAGACTCGGAGGCATAGCAACAGAAAGGTATTTATTCTTCACTTTTTAGACCAAAACGTTTGGCTGGAAAATATCAAAAGTCTAATCAATGAAGAGGTGTGACCCTGGAACAACTGGACTGTGTCACTCCACCTGTGTCTCTGAATAGCTATGGCTCCAGTGGAGGGACTTGAGGGGTTCAAAACTGCGGGGACAGAGCTGCACACTGCCAGGAGCCTCAGATATGGAACCCAAACAAGGTCTTCTATGTGGTCCCACTACCAGCACCTGCAATAACTTCCCTTTAAGTCCCCAGATTTGGGAATGTACCCAAACGAATGAAGAACGGGCTAGGGTGGCTTTTCTTTTTATATACATTCAATAAAAATGACATTTGGCACAAGAAGTAAGTCTGTTGAGGAAGTCACTTTGAGGTCTAAAAATACATTAAGCTGATGCCTTAAAATTCCAGTTCCGAGGATGCAGGCCAACCCTGCTGTGATCTTTCACCTTAAAAATATTTTCCAACTCATTGTATATTGAGACGTCCTCCCACTCACTGCGCTCACAGGAAAATTTCTATTTTCAGTTTACAGAACAGAAACTTGGATGCGGCTGTGTATTTCTGCCTTTTCTCTCACAAACAATAGGAAGCCATTACCTGAGCCAGGCTGGTTCTGGAACAACACTCTAGACAAGTTGCAGAGGCTGCCTCTTAAGCTCCCTCAGTTGAAGCTGGCTTTGGCTAGAAGCTTCTAGGATGGTAACCCTTCCGTACCGCCACTGGGAAAGCTTGGTCTGCAGAGGCTGACAAGCCCTCTGCGCCGTTCTCAGCAGACCATGTACTAAGGGTGTACAAGCATCTTTCTTGTGAAAGTTCCCCTGCCTGCCTAGCACTGTTGTTGCTCCACGTAGCAACAAGAAGTGTCTTTGAAGCAGCACGAAGCTAGTTAGTTTTGCCATGTGTTCAGATAAAACTCAAGTTTATCAAGCGGGGAAAGACTAAAAACAAAACCATGCCTCGTGTTTTGGGATGAGTTTCAAAAATCAACTCTTTGATGGCCATGTTCTCTCAGCTATGAACTACTGCATGTTTTAGGTAAGAGCGGCGCTCTTCCTTTGGAAGGGACGCCACGATTCTGCATAACTGTATTGTTTTCTTAGGTAGGTGCTACTTTTGAAGTTTGAGGATCCCGAACGTCTACGCCTAATGTGGCCTTAATTGGAACAACTATGCACTCTCTTTCTCTGATGCTCAACCTACTGGGAACTCATAACCGCTTTCGGGTTTTTGTTTGTATAAATGGTTGTTTAAAACAAAAGGTTCTGGAAAGCAAGGCTTGTATTCCCCCTTTCACTGATGATGCTTATTTAGAAGGGACAGTGTTAAATGTCATTCTGAATTCTTACTGTGAAATCAGCACGAACACACTTCTCTGGAGTTCTGCTGAGAGAGTTCTCTGTGTGAGGCAAGCCAGCATTCTCAAGCTTCACTCAAAGAGAAACTAAGATTGGCAGATGATTTTATAATTATTTACTTTATATACCACATGCATGTGGTAGTCAGACAACAACTTCAGAGAGTCTGTTCTCTCCGACCATGTGGGTCCTCCTAGGGATTAAACTCAGCGCGTCCGGTTTGCCAGCAAACACTTTTACCCACGCCGAGCCATTTGTCAGGCCCAGACGCTGGCTTTGTTGTTTTGAGATTTTTATTTATTTTTATTTTCTGTTAAGTTTGCTTGAATGTATGTCTGTGTCTGACATGAGTGTAGTGTATACGGAGGCCAGAAGAGGGCGTCAGATCCCCGGGACTGGAGTTAGAGTTACGAGACCCTATGTGGGTGCTGGGAACCGAACTGAGGTCCTCTGTCCGAGCAGCCATCTCTCCAACCCCCTAAACTCATTTTAAGGAGACCATGGAACATTTCTATTTCTGCCACTCAAGGACAGGAAGGCTCTTGCATGAATTCTGAATTGAGACTGATGGAGTCAGAGGACTGGACAGTTGGGGTCTGAGGCACACCTGGTGTGTGGTATAGGATAGTCCTGGCAGTGTGGATTTATTTTAGGAAATGACTTGTTTGGTGTCTGTTATACCCCTTTCCCAGGCAGCAGGATGGCCCATGTCTTTAATACCAGAGGCCTGACCTACATAGAAAATTCCAGGTCATCCAGGGCTTCATAGTGAGCCCTTGTTTTTGTTTTTTTGGTTTTTTGTTTTTGTTTTTGTTTTCTAGACAGGGTTTCTCTGTGTAGCCCTGGCTGTCCTGGAACTCACTCTGTAGACCAGGCTGGCCTCAAACTCAGAAATCCGCCTGCCTCTGCCTCCCAAGTACTGGGATTAAAGGTGTGCACAACCACTGCCCAGCAAGCCCTTGTCTTAAAAACAAAACAAAACAAAACCATCCTCCCTCCAAGAAAGCCACACAAGGTTGAACAAAGGTGGAGGTGGCACACATGTGACTGAAGGCCTCACGTACACATACATAGAGATCCCTCTCTCAGAAGCAGCACACAGTCCCTGGAGTGAAAAACTTTTATAAACAAAGGGAAAACCTACAGCTCCAGAAAAAAAACCAGGCAGCACTTAAGGAAGTGCTCGGCAAGAACTGCCAGGCAGATTTAAAGACACAGGAGCAATCCTTGGCTCAGTATTAGGAGTCGTGGTCAGCAGCTACGGTTTCCAGGGGAAAAGGCATTAACTCTTGGTTACAGGTATCAAGAGGAAACTAAGGGAAGGCAGACTGGTGCATTTCACACAAAGTCCCAGGCATCTGGAAGCTTTTGAAAGAAAGTGGTAAGGGGTTTATTTTCATAGATCCAATAATATTGAAACTAAAAGTTCATTCTATACACAACTTATAGCTGTGACTTTAGGTCAAAAATCTCTAATAGGGAGATTCCAAGACTTGGGAAGAAATGTCAAAGTTCAAATTATACATGGGCTGATGGAGTAGGAAACAAGCCAGAGAGCTGTCAAGCTAAGTGAGAACATGGGTATATGGGTGTGCGTCTCTATGCTTATGTACACCTGTACATGCAGGGAGGGCCGGCCAAAAGACCCACGTGTTCAGCCATGTTGCTGCCTTCCCAAGCCCCCTGTTCCACAGGAGAGTCGGCAGAGTACGGCACATTGGCTTCTGTTCAACAGAATGAAATGAGGGTCTGGTGCCATCAAACATGCTGTGTGAAATCAGCCCACGTTTGTGTCCAGCCCAGAGACTAACTCAGTAGGTAAACATTTTCCCTCAAGGCCCATATGTTGGCAAGAGAAGACAATTTCACAGAAGCTTAATGTGTTCCTTCCGTAATGCTGGGGATTGAACCCAGGGCCTTGTACATGCCAGGCAGGTGGTCCACCAGGCAGCTAAGCCTAAGCACAAAAAGCCTTAAATTGTAACAAAGCCCCTGTTTTCAGAATTTTCAGATGAGTGTGTGTCGATTACACTGTAATGACACAGAACACAGCCTGGAAGCTGGTCTCCTATGGGACTGTTATTCTGTCCCTCCCCCCTCCCCCCCCCCCCGTTCTATCAGTGAGAAATGTTTTCTTGCTCTCAGTAGTCATGCAATTTTCATTCTTAGAAACATTCAGAATTAAGGGGAATTAGATATTTAAAGCTGATACTGTTAGCATCTAACCCCTCTAAAACTCTAGACTTTAGCCAAAAATATACAATCCATTCTTGAAATCGTTTTCAATAGCCATCAGAATTCACCTGTCTATAAGAGGTGCCATGATTTAGGAAGCACTGGCCCACTGGAAAAGTCCCACACGTAAGGAAGCTAGCTCACGTGTGGACTGAAGAGAGATAGGGGTGTGCAGAGGGGTGTGAGCTGTTTCTTACAGCGATAGTGTCCTTTTTGCGAGGTAATGTGTAAAGTGGAGGTGGCGTCCATGGCACAGAGGGTAATGAGACCCAGAGACTCAGAATTTCCCATGATGCTCTGGGTCTTTAAAAGGATATACAACAACACTTTAGGGGAAAAATAATCTTCAAACAGGGAGCCACAAAGGATTCCTTCCTGCGGCAGGAAATGCCCTATGAGAGGCTTCTTCCTCCTACATGATCCTTCCTTAGCTGGCTCATCCTTCAGTTCTACTCTTGCTCCTGTCATGCTCTCTGCTCTAATCCCTTAATGTCACCATTTGTTTTTATAACATTTGCAGCAGTAATGGGCAAGGTTATCTGGTCTAACTACATGTTCTTTTGTAGTTTCGGAAATGCACAAGTTTAGCTCGATTGGCAGCTCCTGTCCGTCACACGCCATGTGGGCATCTATTACACACAAGCATATTCCAAGAGGTTTGCAATATCAGTGCTCTATGGTCGGTGGGTCATGCTTCCACCCAGCACCACAGCACTCCCGGCAGGCTCCGCGCTGATCAGGAAGTAGTGGTGGCTCTTCTTGTTGCAGGACAGATTAGCTCGGTCATAATGATCAGAGCACACATTGTGACAGCTGGGAAACCTCTCCCTAACGCCTTTACTGTGGATGCCTCTCCTGTCGCAGGCACAAGCAGGCTAAACTGTGGCCACTTTCTTCTCTAAGCTGTGGGCCCTTCCCATGTCCTTTGGTAAACAAGAAATGAGAAACGTACTCACCACACCATAGGAATACGTGTCACAGGTTTCAGACACAGGGAGACTCTGGATAACTTCTGGGGCCATCCATGGGAAAGTTCCAACCAAGGACATGTGTGTGGTGTGGTTATGGAACCGCGAGGCACCGAAGTCACAAATCTGAGGACACAGGAACAACGTCAACTTTCTACCCACTGCTGATGGGAGATTGTTAGTCACAAAGCCATCATCAGAAACGGACAACTCTCTTCAGATGAAGAGAAACAGTCCTACCTTCAGCACTCCGTCAGCAGCGATCACAACTGGAAGAAAATGGAGAGAAATTATGAAAATCATTTCTGTTTGAATCGTCTCAGCACCGAAAAAAGCACAGCTTCATGTTCCTAACTTTGAAACGGCTACATTTCTAACTTCACAATATAAGCTGGGCGTGGTGGTGTGTACCCACAGCCCAGGCTGAGGCAGGAGGACTACCGTGAGTTTGAGGCAAGCCTGGGCTATACAGCAGGAACCTGTCGGGATATGTAAGAGCACCCTGTTCCATTTACTTGAATTTCTATAAAGCAGGTATTTTGAGCAGCACCTCATGGAATTAAGCTTCTAAAAAATGTTATCTGCCTTACAGGAAGGAACTCTCCAGCTCAGTAAATATCTTCATTTTATATTTTATGATATAAAATGCTATCTCTGTGTCCCTCTCTGTGTGTCTTCTTCTGTCTCTCTCTCTGTCTCTCTGTCTCTTTCTCTCTCTCTCTCTCTCTCTCTCTCTCTCTCTCCCTCTCTCTCTCTCTGTGTGTTCTTCCCAGTTGAAGATTAATTTTCTGAAAGGTGAAAACAACACTCACTCACTTACTCCCCGTGTTGTTGAGCACCTACTGGGGTCAAAGGTCACTGCTGCCTCTCCTCTCCTCTCATGAAGTCTGCAGTCCATCAGAGAGACCATTAAACATCCACAATGAAGTGGGGGTAAATTGTATAATGAGAGAAAGAGAGTTAATAAAGAATCAACCAAGAGGAACATCTAGGCCCGGGGAGGTTGGATGAGGTTTCTGGCAGGAATGGATGCTCATACTAAGACTTGATGACAGAAGAGGGGAGCCTAGGAGGGAGAGTAGTTTCACCTATTCAGGTGCAGGTGTAAAGGCGCAGCCATTCTGGAAGACAGAAGCCAATCCAAGTTGTGGTCTTGTGGGAAATGAAAGGCCTCAAAGAATGTGATCTGGAAGAATGACAGGAGGGAGACTTCAGGGGGCTGACGGCCTGCATCACAGCACAGACCAAAAGGCAAGAGGCGGGGTCTGGGAGAGACTGGGAGAAAGAATGGCAGACTTAGTGGGCAGAATGGAGAAATGTTTAGGCCTGAACCAGGGGGCTTGAGGAGTAGTGGTGGCTGGAGGGGGCTCAGAGATGAAATCCCGTAACCTCTGGCCTAAGTAGCTGGCAGGCACTGCACTCACCAAGTAAGGAAAGGTAAGATGGCTTCTTAAGGCAGCAGGGGAGAGATGAAAAGATCAGGTTGGACAGAAGACATTCAAGCTCATGTAAAATATCTGTGCAAGTATGTCTAAAAACAGTTTCAACACTGACATCAGCTTGGGAGTATTGCTATGGGAGTATGCTTTTATGGGAGTGGGAAGGTCAGCGAGAAGGCCAACGACAGAAGCCCTGAGAGGGTTTCCAGGATTTATTTAGTAAACCACTCAGTGCCTTGAGCATGGTAGATCATCAGTACAGCAGATGTTACTAGTGATTTTGGTAACTGGAGAAAATATCCTGTGTGATCTAATATATATAAAAATAGTCTCAAAGTAAATGTGGAATGGCAAGAAATGAGCTAAATAACTTTTGCAAATAAAAATGCAAATAAATATTACTGTTGTATTCAGTTCTTAGAATATCTCCCTGTTCCTTTTTCGTGACATAATATTAGCAAGTGCTCATTAAAAAAAAAAAAAAACAATAAACTTAATACGGCGGGTGGAGAGATGTTTCAGTGGGTATAGAAGCATTTGTCACAAGAGCCTGGTGTCCTGAGAAGAATCCAGAGACCCATATAAAGGTGGAAAGAGACAACCAACTCCACAGTGTTGTTCTCTGACTTTCAAGGGCATGTCATAGCACACGTATGCACACACACACACACACACACACACTAATAATACAGGCTTATTTTTATTACATTTATTCATTTTCTGTGTGTGTACATGTGTCAGTGCATACAGGCCACGGTATACACAGGAAGGTCAGAGAACAACTTGTGGTAGTTGGTTCTCTCCTTCTGTCATGTGGTTTGGGGGATCAAACTCAAGTTGTCAGGCTTGAGAGCAAGTACCTTTACCCACTAATCCATCTTGCCAGTCCAGAACTAAAGTTTTCAAAAATATTACAAAAGACAAAGTCTTACTCCACCTCCCAGTAAAAACAAATTGCCAAGGTTAAGCTGGTATTCTTTTGATATTAATGTATACTCTTTCCTTTTAGCTACATAATTTGTAATGTTTTAAAAATGAGGAATTCTCCATTGTTATATATAGTTTTCATGCTAACTACATGAGTTTTAAAACATCAGATAACTTGTTTATATTGAAACTAATAGCAGGAACTGAAATTGTAATCACACAAGTCTGTCACTTCATACCCGAGGAGAGATTATCTTCTAATGACTTCCTGTTAAGCTGCTCTTTATTACAAGTTTGTAGTTCCCGGAAGTGTCTGTTGCAGAAGAGCCAAAAAAGAGTAGGAAAGAGTGGGACAGTCAGCCGAGCCAGCTGACCGGGTTAAGGAGAGGCCAGGCTGGATTCTCAGGGTAGCAACTGACTACAACTTCCTGTCCTTCCTGTTCTCCACCTGTCAGACCCAGGCCTGGAGGTCCTCGGTGTGAGCGGAGCACCTGGGGCCTCCTCATGTCAGACCCAGGCCTGGAGGTCCTCGGTGTGAGCAGAGTACCTGGGGCCTCCTCATGTCAGACCCAGGCCTGGAGGTCCTGGGTGTGAGCAGAGCACCTGGGGCCTGCCCAGGCTCCTCCTGCCCACCTGCCATCACCACCCATTCTAAGGACCACACTGTTGGTAAATTCAAGTTTTAGTTGCTGTGGACTTAAGAGTTCTAAAAATAAACACTTTCCTTCTCCCTGCTGAGAACTGCTGAAAGTGTAGAAATAACTTATAGCAATGGCTGCTTCCTCCCTTGAGTGGCAAACTCTGGTATTTACTTAGCTAGCTCTACTAAAGCTAACTAATCCTACTGCCTTTCTAACAACTCTGATGTGATGTAATGGAAGAAGGTAGTGTCGAATCCTGCATGCTATTTTAAAACACTCATTTTCCAGATGATAAATATAGGCTCAAAAAGTATAGAAAGTACAAAAGAGGAGAAAGAAAAAAAAAAAAAAAAAAAAACCCTGAATGCCTTTATGTTCTGAACTCTCAAGCATCCTGGTCATCTTTGGGCACTACTCCAGGTAATATAGGTGTGAGTGACCAAAAGATGTATACCATGTAATTCAGAAATAAAATTCAAAATCGCTGGCAGAAGGCAGCATCTAAAAATAGGAGACTTAAAAATACATGACCATGCCCGGCAGTGGTGGCGCAAGTCTTTAATCCCAGCACTTGGGAGGCAGAGGCAGGTGGGTTTCTGAGTTTGAGGCCAGCCTGGTCTACAGAGTGAGTTCCAGGACACCCAGGGCTACACAGAGAAACCCTGTCTGGAAAAACAAACAAACAAACAAACAAAAAACGCAAAAAACAAAACAAAAAAACCACATGACCACACACTTTGACCTAGTGATGCCAATTTTAGAAAAGATCTCTAAGGAAATAATTAGAGACGTGTTGAGAGACTTGGCCAGAAGGCATTAAGCTAAACATTTCTTATTTTAGAAAAACAATTTAAGCAATCCAGTTGTCTCTGTCCTGTGTTTGATTCACACAGTAGAACACTATGCAGCTTCCTCAAATAACATACAGATTTTGATATTTGTAGACAGTGAAAATGTTTTCATGGTAGTGCGTGGACCAAACAATGAGTTACAAAAACAGTGGAAAGCACTGTGCTGAGTTTATTTGCAGGCGCGTGCAGACTATGGCAAAACACTAAGACTAGAGGGCATGCTGACTCACCGTTTCTTGACTTGAGGTCTCTGTGGATCACCTTGACTGGAGCCTCCATGTGTAAGTAATGCATTCCTTTCGTAAGGAGGGAAAGAGGGTTAGTGGTTTGTGGTACTGCTTCAGTATGACCACTCACAACTGTGCAAAGAAATCCATAGCGGAAAATAAAGCTGTATGTTCTGCTCTTCCATGCTTGATAAAAGAGAAATCACGTATGTCTACATTAGTAACAATCTCTTTAGCTATGCTGATACAGGACTTTACTGTGGGAGACCTCACTTCTTATAGTACCTAATAAGGACACCATGATTTTCTCAAACTTGTGCAAAGAGCACAGCAGAATGACCGTAATGACCCCTGAGCATCCACTCCCAAGTGCACGTGCTGCCCGCCCAGGCTTAGGCTCCACAGCGCTCACTTGGATATCGGTAGCCGCTGAGCTGCAGCGCCGTCACTTTTCTGTTGGGCCTGGGAATGGGACAGAGCTGCGGTGTGCGGCTGGCCCCCCCATGGGCAGAGGCATTGCCATCCTCTGGTAGCTGTGCAATGCTTACAAAATATTTTCCTCTCTCGAGAATAAAATGCCAAGTTCACTCTGAGAAATGTATAATATGAATTAAGGTGCTACTGGGTGCACCAAATGTAAATAATTTTATTAGTTTGAATGAGAAATTATACTTTAAGATATATTTCATGGTTACCCCCGAAAAGTGTTTGGCCTTTGCTGTTTCAGGCAAAGACAAAATGTAGGGAAAACACATTTCTACATAGGACTTCCTCTCATCTCTCATGTCCTCTTTCTCAAACAGTGGAAAGAACAGTCCTTCCTCACACCAAATCCAGCAGGACCCCCACTGGTTTTGATGAGATGTCCACCAAAGTAATTTAATAAGTATAGCTGGTTTCTTTTTAAGTACACAGAACATTACAATTTTATTACGGAGAATTTAATAGTGATTCTTCTTCTACTACTCTGGTTATTATATATCAAGGAATCAAAGAAACAAAGAAAATAACCAAAAGGTTTAACTCTTGTTACATGATATCACTGAAGCAAGTCAAGTTAACGGAAGTGTTAGTAACTTAAATGATCTTAGGTGATGTCACTGGGTAAAGGGCCTCATTTAAAAGCAAGTGCTACATATTCAAGCTGTAAAGCTCAACGGCTGCTACTTAGTGATACTTAGTAGTCTGCAGGACTGAATTTTATAGTTATGTCTTCCTTACTTTAAACTCAAATTTCCAAATATGTTTCAGGTATGGTCTATTTGACTATGACTAGAAGCAAGAATAGATGATTTTTATACTTGCTGACAAAGATTTCAAAAGGGAAGATTTGACAACAAAAACCTTAAAAGATAGGCATTTCTCGACTCTGTGTCAGATTGCCAGAAGAAAAAGTCCCATAAACTATTGGTGCACAACGTATAGTACCCAGCTTTGAAAACTTGGTGCCCATCTATGTGCTGTCATCACAGAATTCCATTCAATTTGCTTTTATTGAGTCATCTGCTTTGCTTTTCTTTCAAATCACTGAAAAGGGTTGAAAACACTCTCTCCTGGTTCAACGGTTTGTGAGTTATTAAGATCTGAACAGTACCATGGGAGAGCTTTGGACTGAGGCTGGATTCAAGCTAGCCTGCTCTACTTGTCTGCTGTATGTAATTGCAGAAGTTCTCACCCACCCACTCCACTCCTCATAAGGAAGAGGATCCTTGCAGCTTTGAGGGCATCTCTCAACAGCAAAGACGTTGAGCAATACCTATTTCCAAATGCATGAGTCAAATCTCAGAATGAATTATTCATTCTCTAATGTCTCAACATATGATTGCTTCAGTGGCTTCAATCACGGTCAACCCAAAAGGTGCACAGGCTGAATTTGAAAGAGAATCAACAGAGTCAAGTTTTCCTATTTAAAGTTTACACTTCACTGTAGGGGAAAGGGTTGAAGTCAGAGAGTCTTAAAGTCTTGATTCCTTTTTCTCTTTGCAGACCATCTGAGATAATTCCCACATATTACATATCACTTTTGATTACAAGCAAAAGGGCCCATTTTCTGAGACCAAACACATGAGATTTTGTCTTAGAGAATTAGTTCTTTAATCAGGCAAGAGGGATCTTATTACTAGCTTGCGGACTTTTGTTCTTCCAACCTTCCTTCTTCCGCACCTCTGCTTCCATTTTGCTACTTAATTCTGCCCCTTCTCTTCCCTGTTCTTCTAAAGCAGAGAGGCAGCTCTTGAGAGAGTGACAGTCCTATTCTGGAGCCAAGAGGTTTGGCTCTCAGACAGGACCATGTGACAGATGACAGAGTGGGTGCTGCAGCTAGATCAGGAACACTAAGGTAGAGAGAGCACAGCTGGAAGCTGTCACTTGATTTGTTTGCTGTCTATCCATCCTAAGTACCATTAAGTAATAACAGGAGTGTAATTAGCTGAGCACCCAAAACATACGTCAGAAAAATGCTGTAAGGACTGTGTGTTTCCACCTGTGTAGGTGTGTTTCCACAATGCTGCAGGCAACTGCCAATATCAGCACATCACTTTGCCTACTCGCAGGTGCTCCGTGTGTGCTATGGGCACTCACAGGTGCTCAGTGTGTTCTATGGTCGTGCAGAGACATGACAATAATATTACATGAAAGCATCTCAAGAACATGGGACGTTAAGACAAGTTTATGATGTTTGATGAATGAATTAATAGCTAAGTCCATCGTCACAGCTCAAGGATTAAGTACCCAAACAGTTCACAGGTAGCAACTGGCAGCATTGGTTTAAAACTTAATTTGCTTTCTTTTTCCTTTTCCCATTAGAGGAATTTGGTGGGCGCTGGCTAACTTTTACCTTTGCAGTGAAAGCAAAATATTAGCTGCTTCCCTTATTGAATGGTAAGTGACACTATTTGCTTTGTAAGGGACTTTTGTAGGAAGAGAGTGTTCCGATGCACAGGTGCTAACTACCCAGGTAAAGTGCCAACCACTTCTGCCCAGAGGATCCCAGAATATAACCGTGACAACCACAGCCAGTTCTTAGAGAAAGGCAATTCAAACAGTTCTGATAGAAATCTCAAATGGCCCAGGTAGGAAAGAGCAAAAGAGGAGAAAAATGAATAGAATTTGAATTGCTTCAAGAAGCATTAATCTATGCAGGAATTTCTGGAGAGGAGGAAGAATCAGGAAGCTGGCTTGGGATTTTATATACTTAGAATATTTAAGTTTAAAAGGAGATATCCAGGTTCCATTACATATAAAATAAAGTCTGAGCTACTTTGCATGCAGGCCTGTGGTTACCATTTGAGTACATTATTATGCATTCAAAACAGACAGGCCCAACCCTACCACGAGTCACATTTTAGACCCACAGAGAGACTTTTCAGGACAATGGAACCACAAGCTTTCTATTTAATATGGCAAGTGAGTTTGTTAATTACAGCGTCACAAAACAGCAAAAATCTCTGCCCTGAAACTTACTGACTTTGTAAGACTTGATTTAAGGGGGGGGGGGGGGATGAAGAAAACAGAAAGACAAAGGGAATTTAGTAATGGAAAGACAATAACCTAAAATATTATCTGTTCAGTGAGTTGAATTTTTTTTTTTTTTTTAACAAATTTGATCTGCAAAAAGAATGTAGACACAGAATAGAAAACCTCTGACAGAGCATCCCAGGTCAGGGTGGGAAGACACTGCCCACCTCGGGGTGCACAGCAAGCAGAATTACCTTTGGCTACGTCTGTGGCCCAGGTCATGATGTGTTCCATGTCCATCTCTTCACTCCTGTTGCTGTTAATGTAATCATACAGGGATCCCAGGGAAGCATATTCTGTTTTAAAAGGAATGAGTGCACAATTAGTTGTGCTTCAGAAACTAGACTCTACATTGTCATTGAGAAAACATGTTGAAGAGCTTAAGAAAGATGTTAGGACTACATAAGAGTCACCTTGGTCATGGTGTCTTTTTTTTTTTTTTTTCCAATTTGATGTTTCTTATTTCTTTCTCTTGCCTGAGTAGATGGTCAGGAGTCTTCATACCATGCTGGATAAATATGGTAGGCACAGAACTCATCTTGTGCCCAGGCTTGGGGAAACAGCTTTTCAATCATTAAGTACGATGCTAGCTACAGATTTTTGTAGATGCTAATTATTGAGAAAATTCCTTTCTACTTCCAGTCTGCAGAGATTTATCGTTATCACTGGGCATCATAGTCTCTCAAGCGCTTTCTCTAGGGATGGGGATATAGCTCAGGGACAAGGAACTGCTAGCATGCCCAAGGACCTATGTTCAATCTACTACACAGAAACACCGACAACAATCAAAGGCTTCCTCTGTATCTTTTGAAATGTTCATATTTCAAGTTTCTGTCTCTTATTTTATTACCTGTTATTGTACCTTATATTAACTGATTTTAGATGTTAAGTCAACACCTTGCATTTCTGAAAAATATCCCATTGGTCATGGAGTATAATCTTTTATTGTCTTTTTAATTTAATTAAAATAAATTTCCTCTCACTTCCCTTCCACCCTTCTTGTGTCTGACCCTCTCCCAAAGTCACAGCTCTCTCTTCTCTAACCATTGTTCTGTATACATCTAAGTGAATAAGCAGACATACAACCTGCTGAGCCCTTCCGTGTTACTTACTGGCCATTCTGACTAGCTAACCCCTGGGGAAGACCAAGTCTCCCTCCCTCAGCAGCCATTAACTGCTTGAAGCTCTTCATCCAGGGGGTGCAGGCAGTGAGATTTCCCTCATCTCCCTTGTGTGTCTACTGTTAGAATTGTTCAGGTCTTGCTTAGGCAGCCCTGTCATGGAGTACACTCTATTAATATGTGGCCGAATTTTTCATGCTACTATGGCTACAGAGTTTATATCGCATGCATGAAGGAAACCGACCTGTAGTTTCCCAGTCATGACTGGGAGGTGTGGCTTTGGGGTAGAAATAATGCTGGTCTGATTGCCTTCCGCCCTCTGTCTTCAGAAAGAGTATGGAGAAGGGTTGATATTGTTTCTTCTATAAGTATATGACAGAATTCACTAGGTAAAAGAATCATCTTATCTCTGTGGGAGTATTTTAAACTAAAACTAAAAACTTAAGTTTTTCTTATACATACAATCAAATTTTTCTTGAAGTGAGTTTTGTTGTTGTTGTTTTATTTTGTTTATTTGAGACAGGGCCTCAGGCAGTCTAGGCAAGACTCAAACTTGCTATGTAGCTGAAGCTAGCCTTGAACTCTTGATACTCCTGCTTGCATCTCTAAGTGCTGACATCATTACAAAAAGCACATCTCTTGAGTCAGTTTAGATCACGGTATCACTTTAGGAGATGGCTGACTGTATACACACAGTCTAATTTATTAGCGCAGAGGCTAACCACCCACTACAATCTTCTGAAGGTCCCTTAGGAATCAAAGTGTTTTCTTCTCTCCATCCGTGGCTGTGCCGATGTCTTTCTTCTCTTTTCTTAGTCGATCTAGCTGAGGATTCACCGGTGTTACTCACTGCTGAGTTTCCCTCGCCATTTCCACCTTCTGTTTTACTGCCCTGTTCTAACATCTCACCTCTTCTTTTCCATGGCTTATTCTGTCCTTTTAGCTTCCAGAGACGACACATTCCCTGCTCAGTGCTTTACTCTATAGTTCTGGCACGTTTACATTTTATTTTTTTCTAGTTTAAATGTTTAAGGATCCACTGTGATTTCTTTTGGGCTCTAATAGGCATTTAGAAGTATGTTATTTAATTTTCAGATACTTGGTGTTGCTTTTCATCATGTTCTTCGGTCACCCATTTCTAGTATATTGCATGGTTGGAAAACATGCATTAAATAATATCGAGTAGTTTTGATAAAATGAATATTATTTAATGGCCTCACTTATGCCACACTCTGAAGAATGCCTTCTTGAATGGCTTGCTACGTATATGTGAGTTAGGGTAAGTTGGCTGAGAATGTTCTTCAACTTCTCTATACCTCTGCCAATTCTGTTTAGTTATTCTACTAATTATTGAAAAGAATATTGAAATTAATTAGTGTTGAATTGTTATGTTATTGTTATATTAGTATATTGACCCCTTTATCATTATAAAATGGCCTCATTTGTTTATTGTATTATATGAAGTCTGTATTGTGTGAAATTAGTATAGAAACCCCAGTTGGTATAGAATATCCTTCTCTTTCCTCTCATTTTTGACCTGTGTCTTCAACGCTAAGATATGTGTATGGTAGACAGTGTATAGTCAACCTGCTTTGTCATCCTATCTGAGAAATCTCTGCCTTTTGATTGGAATATCAAGATTTCTCATATCTAATGTAATTAATGACACAATTGGGTTGACATCTGAAATCTTTTCTTTGTCTCCTGTCCTCAGTCAGATGGTCCTTCCTTACTGTATCCTAATATATTATTTTACTTCCTTAATTTCTTTAGAGATTTATTTTCAAGGTTGTGTTTGTGTGTGTATGTTTGTGTGGATATGTATGAGTGAAGAGGCCAGAGGTGTTTGATGCAATCCTGGAGCTGGAGTTATAGGTAGCTATGAGCCGTCTGGCATGGGTGCTGGAAGCGGAACTCAAATCCTCTGCGTGAGTAGTATGCGTGTTCTTTTTGTTCCGGCTCTCGCTATGTATCCGTGGCTGGCCTCAAGCTCACAGACTGGCCTCACATTCACAGAGACCCGCCTGCCTAGCTTCTTGAGTGCTGGGATTAAAGGAGTGCATCGCCACACCAGGCTCTCAACTGCTGAACTCTCTCCAGCACTCCTGAGGTTTTCTTTAAATAGGGTCTCCCTATACAGCTCAGGCTGGTCTCAAATTCACAATGGTGTGTTTCAGCTTCCTGTGCCCTGGGATTATAGATTCCTGCCATCTTTTGATTAATGTGTTTTTAATTTCTTGAATGACTTTTTTGTAGTGACTCCAGGAATGATAAAACACATTTTATAGCCCAATAACTTCAGATTACTAATCTGAAATATAAAATCTTTTATACGCTTTTCTCCACTATGACCATTTCTCCCTGATCTTTTATACTATTATTATAATATGATAAATCTGTATAAATCTCAGTGAAACATTTATTGCTCTATAAAATTGTTTTTAAACATGTTATAGAAGAGAAATGAAAATATACTTAAAGAATATTTATGTTACATTTTTCCATTTCTCCTACCCATGAATTCTTTCCTTAAATTTTTATTCCTGAATGTCTTCTGTCAGCACAGAGGACTTTTCTTTAATACTGCTTCCAGCTGTTGTTTGTTTTCTTAGTGAGGCTCACACCGAAGGCCCTTTTTGCTAACTACATCTAAGCTATTCCCTATACCCAGTTATTTCTTATAAAGCAATTCTACCTGCTATAAGTTCAGTCATTCTCTGACTAAGAACACCTCTATAGCTCTTTCACCATTAGAGACCTTTTCCTTTGCTTGATGCAGTCTTTTCTTTCTGCAGCTCCATATCATTTTATGGCCGCGGCCTCCATTATTGAACACGAGACTCAACACTGATTATATTGGCCCGTATATGGACGGGAGCCAATTTCCTCTGACTGCATCCGCGACTTTAACTTTGGCTTAGCAACTGTCTGACCATGGTTTGGGTGTGAGCTCTTTTATAGTTCATGTTAGATAGCTTTAAATCTGTGGATAAAAAAGCCAGTATCTTAACTTCTCCACCAAGGGAGTGACCTCTTCTGCCTTTTTGGGTGTCTCACTGGGAACTGAAGACTCACCATATAGCTCTATGCCTGTCAATCACTTAATGTTTCCCTAGTAGATAGCTTATTGAACTTCAGTGTAAAATATTTGTTTTAATTCTTGTGAGAGTGTGTGTGTGTGTGTGTGTGTGTGTGTGTGTGTGTGTGAGAGAGAGAGAGAGAGAGAGAGAGAGAGAGAGAGAGAGAGAGAGTGTAAAGCTCATGATTTTATTGTTTTCATAATAAAATCAGCTTAGAGCTGGATCACATGGCCCATTCTTCCTTCCTATCGACTCCTAGTTCAGATGCTCACATTTCTCACTAGCCAGCCTTCTCTTAGCTCTACATTGAGCTTAACACGCTCAAGTCTCAGCACAGCTGTCTTTGTAATTTTAGCCTTTTTGCAGAAAGCAGGCTTAGTGTGATCTCTGTAGCCACTCTATTTCCTGTCCTAAGACAGTTTTCCTGGGCACACAGAACCCTTGCCCTTCTGATACTGTGTCACTCTGTGGGGTTCCTGCTTGCCACGCTGTCCAGCGAACCCTAGAAATGTTCACCATGTTCACAGGAGTGACATTGGCACAGAAAGCAGTTTAATTATTTTTTTAAAAGATTTTATTTATTTTATGTATGTGAGTACACTGTAGCTGTCTTCAGACAGCACCAAAAGAGGGCATCAGATCCCATTACAGATGGTTGTGAGCTACCATGTGGTTGCTGGGATTTGAACTCAGGACCTCTGGAAGAGCAATCAGTGCTCTTAACCGCTGAGCCATCTCTCCAGCCCCAGTTTAATTCTTTTTTAAAAAGTCATTAACACATTAAGCAAATATGTCCTTTGATTTGTAAGGTGTGGTTTTTTTTTCTTTTTGAGTTTTATGGTAATAATAGCAGGCTCTGAAAATGCAAATATATACAGTCATTCCTTAGAATCCTCAGGGGACTGAGTTCCCCATCCAGGCACCTAAATCTATGGATGCTTAGGTTTCTTCTATAAAATAAGAGTGTTTGCGCGCGCGCGCGCACACACACACACATACACACACACACACACACACACACAGAGAGAGAGAGAGAGAGAGAGAGAGAGAGAGAGAGAGAGAGAGAGAGTTCTGTATTTTAAAATTTCAGATGGTGTAAAACTTCCACATTTGTTAGAAACTACACTCTGAGCTCCAGTCCCTTCTTGCTGGTCATATGCAACGTGGCAGTTTCTGTTATCTTGCCATACTGAACAGCAGCAAAAGTAAACCATGCCCTCCATTCCGTCACGAGGGTCACAAAGGGAACCTCTCATGTTCTACGGTGTACTGTGTTGCTGAGCTATGACGTTTAATAGGTTAGGTGCACTAACTGCACATTTGTCGTGGACACTGGCATTTATAATGGGCCTACTGAGGCATGAGCCCACTGCAAGTCGGGGAGCATCTGACTTAGAATCAGCCCTAGACACGCACACTAGCAAATGCAATTGTAGGCACTGTGGGAATGAAGTTGTATTGCATTGCTTCCCATCTCCCCTTCCTTTCCAGCTCTTTCTCTCTCTCCTTGGTTAAATTCATGAATGGGGAATGTTTGCCTGTGGAAGGCCCAGTGTACTGTTCTTGAAACAAATACCATTATCATGACATTTCTTTATAATAAAGTACCATCGAGATGACCTCAGTTTAGATTATAACTAGCAGAACAAATGAATTTGGGTAAATGTCTGCAATCTGTTATAAAATGTGACATTTGTCTTTAACTGGCTAATAAGAAGGACCAGCCAACGTCAGAATACACACGCTGATGTGCCTATGATTGAAGTCAATCAGATCAAGTTAAAGGAAACGAGTCTGGGTACTCGATGTGTTCTGTGGTTGAGCAGAATGAGGGCTTGGGCCTGTTGACAATCCATGCAGAGCTAGTCTATTGCCTTGATGCAGTGGGATGAGGTGATACGGACACATAATAAACAAGAGGTGTAATCAGCCACTGAGCCCAAAGATGCAATTCTCTATACTTCTGGGGTCCAAATCATGTTTCCTCTGGAACACTGGGGCCAAGTCTGATGCCCTTCCTTCCATCACTCTCGGATCACCACATCCCTCAGTGGGACGTTCCTCTGACGACTTGCCATGAGTGACCACGTGGCCTAGCACCTGATCACTCTGCTCTCCTGTCCCGGGGGTTACATACGTTAGAGGATTAATGTGCTTCCAAGGAGGCTGGAGAGATGGCTCAGTGGTTAAGAGCATTGACTGCTTTTCCAGAGGATTCAGGTTCAATCCCCAGTACCCACATGGCAGCTCACAACTGTCTGTGACTCTAGATCCAGGGAAACACAAAGAGGTTTCCACGGACTAAAACAAAACCAAACCATTATCATATCTTTTCTTTTGACCTTGGAATCTAAGCTTCTAGTTATTCCACTGCTTTATAGATTTCCAGGGAGATGTTACTTTCTCCTTAAAGGAAAAAAATTGACAGTTGCCCTTAGATAATTTCCTCATAAGCAGTCCTGTAAATCCACGATGAAAATGTCCCACAAATACACATGCAGAAGAGTGTACATACACCCCCAGAGGGCGCCTCTCTGATCCCTTCATTCACACAAGGTAATGGAGACTCAGAGGGAATCTCAGAGGTTTAGCCAACTCTGCTTCAGTAGAGTTGGAACAAGGTCTCCTATCTTCCAATCTGCATTGCAGTACTTGTCTTCTCTGTCCCTCTGATAAATCATTCTTTCAAGTGTAAGTGACAGCAGTTGCCTGCTCTAACAACCTTTTCAATGGACAAAGGTCTCAAGCTGAATGAACCCAAGCCGTTCAAACCTCTTCCCTCGGAGTCTTCAACATCTGGAAACACCGTGAGGCTCACACAGTTGAGGAGTTAGCCCCCAACAAGGAATGGCTGGTACGTGTCCTGAGTACCAACACTGCAGGGGGTTCATCCTCACACTGTGGAAGGTTGGCCTAACTGGCTTGAATAAACAAATGCTTAGCTGAAACTAAATCTCCAGGCATAAAGATACCTGTATTAAGGTGCTATGCTTTCAAACAACAAAATTGACTAAGTAGTATCTTCAGTAATCAATCTTTTCAGTAATCAACCTCACAGGTTCAACGAGAAAACTAGAAATATATGATTTTCTATTATGTCATGATTCTGAAACTTATTTTTAAGAAGTATTTAACGTTAACATCTACTCACTTACTGTCTTTCAGACATAAACACATAAGGGAACAGATCCCTCTAACCAAAGACTCTGAGTAGGTAAGGTTAGAAGGAGAAACACCTGCAGAAGGGAGGCAACAGAACGACGCCTGGCCAATCAGATAAGCATGCAAATAAAATCAAACCACCGCAGGACTGACGGTTCTATCAGAGGCAGTGGCTCGGACTGCTGTGCCATCTTACACACTTTACCCTTTCCTGGACACTGACAGTAAAACCTTGGAAAGGGATTCACATCTCTTTTCTATTCTCACCTCAGGAATCTAGAAAAACTCCCCCGAGTAACCTAGTTAGGGTGTTTGTTTGGTTTTTGTTTTGCCATAACCTAGAATTATCTATCTGGGAAGAGGAATCTCAATTGAGAAAATGTCCCAAGTCAGCTCATATTTAGGCAAGTCTGTATGGCATTTTCTTAATGATTGACGTGGGTAGGCTCAGCCCATAGCCGGGCGGTGCCACCCCCCCGGTCAGGTTGTCAGAGAGCGTATAAGAAAGCAAACTGAGCAAGCAATGAGAAGCAAATCAAACAGCACCCTTCCATGGCCTCTGCTTCAGTTCCTGCCTCCAGGTTCCTGCCCTGATTTCTCTGCATGATGAACTCTAATCTTCAAGGTAAAATAAACCCGTTCCTCCCCAAGTTGCTTTTGGTCATGGTGTTTATCACACAATAGAGCTAAGGCAAAGCCATTGATTTGGTTCAGCTAAACTCCCCTTCTCCACACATTAAACTTCAGAGGAATACGAGAAACTTGCTATTTCTAATCTCATTAGTAGACAGGAATAACATATGCTTGTTACAAATGTCAGCTACAAGCAAGGGTCAGAAAACTGGATTCAGACCTATACGGTGAGCATAACTAGTCAAAGGTAAGTGTGGTGCACTTGGGAAAGGGAGCTGACTAAGAGACTGAGGCAGATAAAGACTTAACATTGAATCAGAAACCTGACAGCCAAGGTGTGGCATGGTTCACCCATAACAGCAGAGCCTGTTCTGGGGTCTGCGCATTATACGGCACACACATTCAAGCGCCATTTCAGTACAGATCAAAGACTGCAGACTGGGGACACAAATCCCTCCACCTAATGAGGACATAAAAAAAAAAGATGCTACACAAGGGCAGAGCACATGAAACTACTAGAGGATGAATGGACAACCTGACCCTGTGAAGAACCAGCGACCCTTCCAACCCCGGCTTCCGGGCAGGAGGAGCTCCTGGAGAAGAACCTTGTGAGGTGTCTAAGCCACTCTGGGTCTGCTGCCCACGGGGTGACTGTGTAGCAAAGGGAAACTTAACTTAGAGTTTCAGCTTCTGTCTTATAAAATAGAATTAGTTTGTTTACTTTGTAGGGGTTTTTTTATATATATATATATATATATATATAAGAAATGTATAAGCACCCAGCACAGTTCTTTCTGTTATGAGTGTTTTGTTGTTTTTCTCTAAGGACAATACAAGTCCTTGCCATTATAGTGCAGGAAAAGAGGGCAAATCCCTGAAGGTTTTCTTACTTGGTTTTCATTGGAGTCAAAGAGTTGCCAGGACCTGACCAGAGTTGTTCTTTGTAAAATCCAGCATTACAGTGAGGCAGTGAACCTAACATTCCCCACCAGGAAATACAAATCTAAGTGTAAAGTGTTTTAAAACCTGTGTCTTTTTAGTTTCTTGTAGCAAAAAATTTCCACGTGTTCATTTTCAGAAAGGGTATTTCCATCAGCTAAAAATTCCTGCTCAAAATTATGCAATAATTTAGCTCAAGGTCGTTATTAGTGCAGATGACCAGACCTGAAAAATATGGTCCTCACATCAGAGACCTGAATAAAAGGCTCTAGGGGGAGTAGAACGGTCTGCAAGAATTACAACGTGAATATCTCAAGAAATCTTAATTTACGAAAGGTCACAGAGTTACAAAAAACACCTCTCACTTCAACTAATTAAATGAAATTTTAGTTAAACGGCACCTTACGTATTGGCAGTGCAGCTGCAGGTGCGTTTGAACAGCATCTACACAGGTATAATTAGCCACAATTAAACGTGGGTAGAGGTGGAAACACCATTCTTAATTATATTGATATAATCAGTTTTATTAATGCTTTATGGCAACAAAAGTGACGCCTGACAGTAGCACACAACCCACAACAGAACCGAATAGTAAGCATTTTTTGCATCTGAAGGAATCGGAAGCCGGGCACCTGGGGAGGAAGGCGGCCCAGAGGTGAGTTCCTACCTGTGACAATGCCATAGTTAGGGGGTTCCAGAACCACTCCGTAAAACTGGATGATGTTCCTGTGGCTGAGGACGCTCAGGATTTCTGCCTGTATGAAAATCAAATGCAAGACGTGTAAACGGTCACGGGTATGAGGAGTCTTTCTGTGTAGATCACGTACACTTTCCTGCCACTTACATTTACAACGACACATACGCACTCAACAAGGAAGTGATGTTGACAAGACTGCCTGCAGAGCCATGCTCCAAAGTCTAAAACTTCCTAGAAAGGCAGCGGCAACAAAAGACACAGCTACCAGTAAGACCACGTGACGGCGGCGGAAGCTAAAGATGCAGACAGTATATTTATTTTCAGTGACAGCCCTTTTTCTTGTAGCTAAATATATATATTTTTTTCTGTATAATATCCCTTTGAGGGCAGAAGTGCAGAAAAGCTGGGCTTTTATCAGTTGAGAGTCAAAACTAAGCTGGAAGTGCTTGAGCACTAAGAAAGTGGTTCCCAGTCTTCCTAACGCTGAGCCCCTTAACACAGCTCTTCATGTTGTGGAGACCCCCAGGCATAGGATTGATTTGTTGCTACTTCATGACTGTAATTTTGCTACTCTTATGAATCATAATATAAATATCTGGAATGCCGGGCAGTGGTGGCGCACACCTTTAATCCCAGCACTTGGGAGGCAGAGGCAGGCGGATTTCTGAGTTCAAGGCCAGCCTGGTCTACAGAGTGAGTTCCAGGACAGCCAGGGCTACACAGAGAAACCCTGTCTTGAAAAAACCAAAAATAAATAAATAAATAAATAAATAAATAAATAAATAAATAAATAAATAAATAAATAAATAAATATCTGGAATGCAGACTATCTGATGTGTGACCCCCAAAGGGGTCATGACCCATAGGTTGAGAACTGCTGCACTAATGTTATATAGATCGGCTTACATTCTGTTACTTACATCATCCCCTTTATAGTGATTTTCCAATAAGTAATTAGAAATACATTATTGTTGTCCTTCTGTGGAAACATAGATTCCTGATGTATTGTTACAGTTTGAGAATATATTAATACTAGAAAGCTTTCCAAGAGTGCCATGGGGAAAAAAAAAAAAAAAAGAGTTACATTCATTAAATTTAACTGTTAAGACTAAACATATGCCATGGTGAATATGTTACTAGCTAAAAAAGGATATCGGGTGTGCTGGGTAGTTTTACAGCAACTCGAAACAAGCTACAGTTATCTGAAAGGGAGGAACCTTCCAGGAGATCCAGCTGGAGGGCATTTTCTTAATTAGTGAGCGATGGGGAAGGACCAGCCCGTAGTGAGTGGTGCTACCCCGGGTGGTGGTCCTGGGTTCTATAGGAAAGCAGGCTGAGCAAACAAAGGGAGCAAGCCAGTAAGCAGCGCTCTTCCATGGTCTCTACATCAGCTCCTGCCTCCAGGTTTGTGCCCTATGTGAGTTCCTATCCTGACTTCTCTCAGTGATGGACTATGTCTGGAAATGTAGGCCAAATAAACCCTTTCCTCCCCAAGTTGCTTTGGTCATAGAGCTTAATTCCAGCAGCAGTGACCCTAAATAGGACATAAATTGGTACCAGCATTGTAGGTTATTCCTGTGACAGACCTAACCATGTTGGGTGTGTGTGTGTGTGTGTGTGTGTGTGTGTGTGTGTGTGTGTGTGGTGTATGGAGGGACTTTGGAGCTTTGGGCAGGAGAGCTATTGAGTGATCAATGCTTTGTGAGCTGCTGTGTGGGAGCTTGAAAGGTGGGCACGTTGAGGACAATGTGGAGGATGGTGGCCTGGACTGTGAAGTCTCGAAGGAAAGTTTAAAGACTGTTGGGGCCATTTTGTTATTTTGAATTGGGATTCTGTGGTTCTGGTAGCTGGGGCTGAGGAGCTGGCTATGGTTAAGATGCCAGAACTAACAAGAACATTGTTATAGAAATCACATATATTAAAGTCTCACTACTTTATGGAGATAAACTATGGTTAATCAAGAAATTTAAAATGTAAGGAGGCATAAGTTAAATATAGAAAGGTTTAATATTTCAAGTATACAGCATACTATTGGCAACCAGAAAATACATTTTTAGTTCTCCAGCCCAGAAAGGGGATAGCAAGAAAAAAGTCAGAAAAGGCTCTGGTGGATTCTGCACACTGTGAATTAGTATGGGTTTTGCAACACAATTATTCCCATATAGCTCACTGTTGATGTAAATTCTTGAGGGGGGAGGGGGGAGGGGGAGGGAGAGAGGGAAAAGGAGAGGGGGAGAGAGAGAGAGAGAGAGAGAGAAAGAGAGAGAGAGAGAGAGAGAGAGGATTTGACAGCAGTGCTTCACCTCTGTTACTGCCCAAGCAAACCAGCACCTTTGTTGGAGAGCCCTTGCTCACTTTTCACTCTTTGAACACGCCTGGGTCTTGCAGTGAACCTTTCAGGTTCTTCTGGAAACCTAGCTGCTCAGTGCCAGTGATGTCATGGTCATGGGAGGAGGATCTTCAAATACCAATGTTCTAAACCAGCATCTTCCCTAAAACCCACCTGTAAACATTTGTGCTTTTGCCCACAGGTAAGTGCAGTCTTCACTCCTTACCGGGGAAACTTTGTAACGGACAGAGATGGCTACGGAAAAACACAACCAATCAAAATGCAGTCCCAACGGATCCATCTTCAAAACACTCCAAACCTAAGGCTCAGGGAACATTGCAGGGGAGGGGGCAGAAAGAGTCTAAGAGCCAGAGGTTCAGGGAGTTTGCTGTGAGATCGTGTCTTCTAGTCATGTCAGAAACTACACCCATCAAGACTTACCAACATGGTTACCTAAACATGAGCAAACAAGGACAACAACAGACGTGCTAAAGTAGGTAGGGAAAGACCAAGAAGCACAGCCCCACACAAAGAACTGCAGGCAACTGAGGAAGCAGGAGAGATGGCCTTTCCCAGGGAAGACTGCCCAGTGCCAAATAGTCAGCCCCTAAAGCATACATAGAAGTAACACTGTATGGGCTGAACAGGCTATACTTAGGAATAGCTATGTATATACATACATATACGCACGCACTAACCATTCATGGGAAACGACCATGGATTTAAAGGAGATCTGAGAGAGGTATGCAGGAAAGTTTGGAGGAAAGAAACAGGAGAAATGAAACTGCGTTATAATTTCAAAAATTAAGAAAAAGTGATAAGAACATGATGCTTACTCAGCACTAAGTCTCCCACTCTCCTCTCCTGTCCTATAGAGTCTGCCTCTATGTCCAGAAATGCTCCTGCAGGTGAGCCACATGCCGTTCTTCATGTTGCTGCAGCTTGTCTGCCATGCACTGGGATGGAGCCCCAGCTCTCTGCAGCGGGGCCTCTCCATGCAGGCTGCCCTTCCTGCACTTAGCCAGCAGCATGTGTATACACCACGATGCACCCGGCCCTCCACCAGAGAGGAGCTTGTAAAGGGGAGCCCTGGTTTCCCAGTACAGAGTTCCACTCACTTTCATGACCACATTACCCACAACTATTGTGCTTAGTAGGAGAGTGAAAAGGCAAAGAACAGCAGACCTTAAAGTTACTTCTGTGGCAGTACAGAGAGAGCTATGAGGCCAGGCTGCCTACTTCCTTCAGGCCAGGAGTAGGCAGATCTTCCCTTCCAATCCCTTCCCTGCCAACTATTGCAGTCTGACCACCAAGGCAAGTGAAGTTCTTCATCTCGGTCCTAAGGTTTGCGTGAGTCAAGTTTCCAGGGGCCCAAATAGACCCAGCCGAGAAGCACGCTGCTTGACTGACTGCATTCACGGCAGGAGCGTTTTTCCAAAATCAAGACTTTGTAAAAAGTGATTCATACATGACGGTAAAACAGAAATCTAGCCCCTTGACTTTGAAAACCCTGCGTTACACGAATGACTAACAAAGCAGGAAGGGGCATTTGATCACCTGAGTGTCAGGCACAGGTCACACTTTTGAGTCACATTGGGCTTAATGAGACCGATTCACAAACTGACAGGCAGCGAGCTCTACAATTCTATAGATTCTTTTTCCAGTGAGGTTCCCTAGGTATTCAGGGAAATAAGGATGGTTAAACGAACCAGATTCAGGCTCCATAATAGGAATCCTATATTCCTAAAGAGATTTGACATCATAAAGAGTCCTCTCTCCTTTTTTTTTTTTTTTTTTTTTTTTTTCTCTTTAGGAAACTAGTTGCAGATGCTAAGAAAAGCTAAACAAGTCATTCTCTTCATGTTTCTGGAAAGCTGACATGAAGTCACAGGAAGCTTTGTCAGCCGTGTCAGCAGAATTGGGACGTCTCTGGTTGCTCAATGGTTTTCCTGGGTGGGGTGCTGCAGCTGACTCATTATCTGGAGATGGCCTGGGCCCTCTGTGTTAGTACATGCTTAACTCAGACTGAGGGTAGACTAAACTGGCTGAACAGAGAGTGGCAAGAACCTAATGGAACAAACAGTGTGAA
The DNA here is from genome assembly GCA_028551405.1 of Uromys caudimaculatus. Lineage (NCBI taxonomy): Eukaryota > Metazoa > Chordata > Mammalia > Rodentia > Muridae > Uromys > Uromys caudimaculatus. The sequence goes on from CM052701.1 coordinate 96,558,710, forward strand.
GGCTTAAGACTAAAGAAATGTCCCAAACCACAAGTGTGCTAAGAGATTTACATTCATTGTGCCTGTAACTAGGTGTCACTGGTTAGCATGAAAAAAATGAAATATTAAAACAACCTGTGTTCAAATTTGGATGACCAAAGTACATGTAAAACTCTGGCTTTTGATCAGTTACTTAACTTGGTCAAAGAGTTGGCCACATTATGCTAAATTATTGAAAAAAAAAAAAAAAAGCTCATTCCCAAAGAAAGCCTTGGGCCTTGCTTCTTCCCAGAAAAGGACTTGGGTGGACACATCTCCCAGTTCCTTTAGTTGTAATAATGCCTGTTAAATTTCCAAAGATAATTAATGGATTACTAATAAAATTTTTTCATGGAGGAGGTTCTCAGTAACTACACAATGAACTGGACATGGTGTATTAGGACCTCCTCCTCTGTAGTGGGAGTCTGGCTCTGACACTTAACTGGGGACTGGCAGAGTTGCATTTTTAATGCCCCCAAAGCTCCATGCGGTACATAAAGGCTTAGTCTCTAGGATGTACTACTGGGAGATGAAGAAATCTTTAAAAGGTGGGGCCTAAAGGGAAGTCTTGCCCCTGAGTAATAAAATGGGGCCTCAGTCTCATCCCTGTTTATGGCTTTTGTACCCAACCAAAAAGGAGATGAGCATCCTCTACCAGACGTTCCTGCAGTATGCTGTGGTGCTGCAGGCAGTAGTCAGTCATGGACTGGACCTTCTCAAACTGCGAGCCAAGCTAACCTTTCCCCCCGTTTAAGCGGGTTTGTCTTTGGTGTTTGTTATTGTAACAGGACGTGAACACACAAGGATTTTGAAGAAATGAAGACCCTGAGACCCATTCTTCTCACTTGCAACACAGGGACAGGAAATCCCTCCTCAGTTCCAGCAAACACCAGGTGCTTGACTAATGCCAGTGTCTTCTCCAGCCTCTTTCCTGCTCCCCTACGGTCCATCCATCATCAGTCAGTCCACAATTCCAGGTCAATTAATCCATTTCTACTAGCAGTGGATTCCATTGACATAAGTTGCCGAATTTAGTTTCATATATTTGTTTTTCCATGTTTATTTAAGATTTTACCTAAATACAATACAACATTTCCAAAGCATTTATATTTTCTCATTAGGAAGATACTTTATTGTATTTAAATGTTGAGGAAACTGGGTCTTAGATGGGCTTATTAGCTCACTTGTCAAGGGCCTAATAAATATTAGTAATAAAATCTGATCCCAGGTCTCCTACTTCCATCTCTTTTATGTATATTTCTGGTCCTAATCTCTTTAAAGAATGTCTAGTAAAATTGTCTATTTTAGCTTGGTGTTGCACACCTGTAATCCTGAGCTATATAGGCAGTTCAAGGTCAGCCTAGACTACATGAGGCCCTGTCTCAAAAACAAACAAACAAACAAACAAACAAACAAACAAACCACAAACCTAAATGAATAAAATATTTAAAAAATTTAAGATAAAAATATTTATTAAGAACTGCCTTGCTCAAACGGATATGAATTTTCAGAGTCCCCCGTATCAAAGGGTAACATTTTTTGATCGAGTGCCTATTATGAACTAGATTAAGCTTTCATTTTCTCACAACAAACCATAGACTAATCTCTAGTATCTCACTACAGGGGAAGAAACCTAAGCAAGCAGACAATTTAAAACTCATCAAGGACACAGTGAATGGCAAAACCAGACTTTTAACACAAGTCATCTGATCTCAGAGCCCCACTTGTAATCAACAAATCATAGTGCTTTACCTACAAACCTGCTTTGAGAACAGAAAAGAATATGAGTTTATAGAACACCTAGACATTACAAGAGGGTTGGAAAATTCCAGAGCCCTCCTAGTTACAAGAAAACATAAGGAAGCTTTCAGAGGCTGGGCCACTGTCTCTACTGCAACTTATTCACACCTTCTTGACATTTGGCTGCGTAAGATCAGGTCAGAAAGCAAGATCTAATTCTCCCCAGGCGCTGGGGCATAAGGCCAGCCGGCAACAACCAAATTTATGGCTAATAAAACCCGTTAATTGCACAGCATGAGGCAGCCACTCTCTATGCAAAAATTACATGGTAGGAATTTTGAGCAACTTCACAATCTGATTAGCTAAGTGCTTTATAATATTACTCTACAGTGCAACAGACTTTGATTATTTACATCCCATAAGAGAAATGTTTGCCACATTTATTATGGAAATCTACAAAATCACTTAGAAGAGTTTAGGCAAATTTCATTTTAAAATAGTGTGAGAAGTCCCTTAACATTTTTTACACTCCAAGTAGACTGTATCTTGAATACCTGGATATTTCAGGTAAATTAATAGCGATTTTACTCTTTTGGTGTTCTAATATCATACTCAGTAACTGAAGGTGAAAGCATATTTGATAGCTGCCTTTATTGATTGGAAAATAACAGCACCAAATCTTGCACATATAATCTGTTATTACAGGGTTTAAAGAGTTATATAAAACAACACAGGACCAATAGACAGATGTGCCCACCAATAGAGAACCCAGAAATCCACACACCCCATGACAGCCACCTGGCTTCCTATAAAGGTGACAAAAATATATATTGGAGGAGAGACAACCTCTTCAACAAATAATGCTGGGAAACTGGGTTTCCACAAGTAGAAGAATGATATCAGATCCCCCATCTGCACAAAAAAAGATCAACATATGTACAAAAAATGGACCGAAGCCCAAAACTTTGCAACTTGTAGAAGAAAACATTTCAAGACATAGGCACAGGCAAAGGCTTTCAGAAAAGGACTTCAGTGGCTCAGGAAATACTTGCAAGAACTGGCAGAAAGGAATCTGTAAGATTCAAAGGTCTCTGCACAGCACAGAGAACAACTATTAACGCAGCAAAGAGGCAATCAACAGAATAAGGGGAAACTGCCAACTAGCCAGCAACAGATTCATACCTGGAATAGTTAAAGGGCTCAAAATCTTAAACGTTAAAGAAATTCCCCCAAATCATCCAATTATCCAATCAATCAATCAAAAGAGGAAACTAAGGAGGCTAGTAGATGGCTCCAGGGTAAGGTGCTTTTTATGCAAAGCTCGAGACTCGAGTTTGGATCTTTATAACCTAGATAAAAGAGCCAGCAGAGAGGGTGAGCCTGTAATCCCAGTGCTGTGAGACAGAGACAGAAGAATCGCTGAGCTTGCTTGCAGTTTAGCTCATCTGGTAAGCTCTGGGTACAGCGAGACACCCTAACCCAAAAACTAAGTTCAAGAAGTGATTGAGGAAGACACCCGGTGTCATCTTCTGGCCTCCACGTCCTTGGGCATATACACAGATGCAAGAAGGAAGCAAAGGACAAATAAATGTATGAGAAAATGTTCAGCACCTTAACCATCAGAGAAATGAACATCAAATGTATACTGAGATCCATCTCACGTCAGTCAGAGTATCTATCATTAAGAAAATTAATCCATGAAATGCTTGAGAAGTTACAGGAGAAGAAACTCTTACACACTGCTGGGTGTGTGTAAACTAGTTCGGCTGCTATGGAAATCAGCCTGAGGGAGAGTCTCACAGCAGCTAAAATTAGAACAATCGTATCACCCAGCTATAAGCTGTGTATCTCCAGGGAATGTATCCAAGGTAATCCAAGCCAACACACCAGAGATACTTGCATATCCATGTTTATCGTGGTGCTACTCACAAAGACCAAGATACACAATGTGCAAGCCTATCAGGAGGTGAATGGGGACGGGGTGCGGGAGATGGTTCAGTGGTTAGAGCACTTGCTGGGTTCTATTCCCACTATTCACACGGTGACTCACAACCACCTGTAACTCTAGTTCCTGGGGACCTGAGCTCCTTCTCTGGCCTCTGTGGGCACCAGGTTTGTAGCACATATACATACTGCAGGCAAACACACTTAGGAGGCAGAAAGGCAGATCCCTCGGGCTCACTGGCTAGCCTGACTAGCCTAATTGGTGACCAAACAGTTCCCAGTGAGAGACCCTGTCTCAAAGTGAACGAAATACAAAACCCAACAAGATGGACAGATCCTGAGGAAAAACACCCTCTGGACTCACCTGTACCATACATGCTCACGGTTTTATATGCAGAATCTAGATTTTCAAAGTCATATAATATGAAATAGAAAAGTGTGTGTGTGTGTGTGTGTGTGTGTGTGTGTGTGTGTATGTGTGTGTGTGTGTGTGTGAAGGAAGGTATGGAGAATAGAAGAAGAAGACTGGAACAAAAGAGGGTGACGGAGAAGAAAGACAAATGTGTTATGCTCTCTCATATGCAGAGGATAGACATATAGATGTAGAGAGACCATATGCACATATCTACAAAAGCAGAAGGGTGATTATTTGGGGAGAAAGGGATCAAGAAAGGGATAAAGAAAGGGTGAATGTGAGCAAAGTGCAATGAACCACAAATGACGGGGTCATAATAAAACCTATTATTTTTTATGCCAACTTTAGACATTTAATGAAATAAAAAGAATCTTAAGGAAGAAGGAGATTGGATAGCTCCCAACCTTTTCCTCCCTAGTCTTCACCCACGCCTCCTTAGGTCAACCATTAACAGGGAGCCCTGAGTAATACAGCGGGCATTCTTTAATTAGATCATATGTAAAGTTATAACTTTAGCATAATGATCTCAGCAAAAAGAGCATTTGTGATTGTGCTGAATAATTGGCTTGTTTTTATCTCGTTGTTTCAGTGACCATTTTAACAAATACTGTGCGCCACATTTCAAATAGTTGCTGGGAAGGCTAAAGAGAAGCTTGCGGCCAACGTCTACAAAGTATGCTGAGCCTCATGGGTATGTTCCTGTCAGCATCCATGGACCAAGATCACCTGTGTTACTGCTCACTGACTGCATGTGACTCTCAAGACACAGGAACCACGGTGGGAATATGACCTGAGAAGAACTGATGTAACACACTAACTTTTTCCACATACATTCAGGCAACCGGAGGCATTCAGGAGAAATACACAGAAGAGACTGAACTGGGCGAGGCTGTGAAGGTTCAACATGAGCCCAGGAAGATGCCGGCTGTGATGCAGGAGGAGATAGATTCAGCCAAGGGCCTACAGAAAGATAACGCTATGGCATTTGACACACATGAGCCCAATGACAGTTTCATTACTGTCATCCTTCTGCAGTCCACAGATGTAGAAACTACTGAGTTTCAGAAGTTATAAGCGGAGTTCATTCTTATTCATACATTACAGTAGATATCATGTGTGGAACATTTCCTATGTAGGAGCACGATCAGACCATTCTGTGTGCATTAACTTGTTTGATCCTCGACTTAATTATCATCTTCAGTTTATCACCAAGAAAATAAGTAACAAAGAGATAAACAACCTGCACATGGCCAGATGGTTAAAACACAAGGGGAGCAAGAGTCAACCAGACGGTCTGGGTTCAGAGCTATAAAACATGAGTACAGACTCTGAGAATCACATAGATGCTGGGCCCATGCATTTCTACAACAAAGAGAGTACACAAACTCCCCTGTGGTTCCACGCGTACAAGGTCTTGGATCATAATAAATCTCTAGCTCATTTATTGGGTCTGAGGGTGGAAAGCACTGCAGAGTAAGAATCAAGAGGCATACTTTCTCATCATGGCTATGGTGCTTAGGTGAGAAGGACAGAGTGAATGACCTAAAGTCTCTTCACACTAATATTCTGACTTCAGTCTGATTTATTTGGCAATGGTCATGGCATCTTGGAAGCTCAGCAGGTGAGTCTGGTAAGCAGACAGGACTTAGAGCTACTGGACTGCAGCCTAGTTGCTCTGGAGTTGGAAAGGTCTTGAGCTAAACTTCCACTCAAGAATAATACACCACCTTGCTCTTTCTGAGGGAAATAAGAAAGCCACTGTCAACTTGAAACAACTGTTCCAAACTCACATGAACTTCATGTAGGTATACCTTCTCTTTAATATTAGCTGCTAGCAACAGTGAACAGAGAAAACCTTCCAAAAATGTATAGAACCGAACTCAGACATACAGAACATCAGCTAGAACTACAAATTGTATTTTAAATTGTAGTGTCACTATTAAGTCGTGGAGACAAATGAAAAAGGAAAGGATATAGTTAAATAGTTATGTACCTGTGTGTCAAGTTGGGCAAGGGTCCATTGTATTGGCTGATATTTTGGGAACTTGACACAAGCTAGGGTCATCTGAGAAGAGGTAACCTCTAATAAAAATATGCCCTCATCAGACTGGCCTGTAGTGGTGGTGTCATCTTCGGCCAATAGTCCTGGAGTGTATATAAGAAAGCAAACTGAGCAGGTCAGGAGGAGCAAGTCAATAAGGAGTGTTCTTTCATGGTCTGTGCATCAGGGCCTGCCTCAGGGTTCCCACCCTGACTTACCTCAATGGACTGTAATATGAAACAAACCCTTTCTTTCTCAAACTGTTTTTAGTCAGTGTTTTATTACAGTAATAGAAACCTAACTAGGTACACAGTATCTTCTCTATGTGCTCCTGAGTGAGGTTTCTGTTGTATTGGTTTGATCAAATGGGTCCCTAAAATAAGTACTATATTATGCATTCAAATACGCAAAGGCTTCTGATTCAAAGTCAACAAGAAGTATATCTTTGAGTTATTTTTTTCCAGTTGTTAATATGAGTCATGAGCTCTTATTCATCATGAAACGATAAATGTTTAAGGATATGGAAACGTTAATCACCACGGTTTGCTCATTACACATATATATGTATGAAATGATCACACTGTACCCCATAAATAACAATTAAAGCATAAGATAAGCCAGGGACAGTGAGACCTTGAGAGGTGGAGGCAGAAGGATCAAGAGTTCAAGGTCCGCCTCATCTACATAGTGGGTTTGTTCAGGGCCAGCCTAGGCTACATGAGACCCAGTCTCAAACTCAATTATCTCTTTCTGTGCCTCTGCATGTGTGTGCAGATGCACATGTGAAGTGAAAGCCAGATGGTAATAACCTTAGGTATTCTTTCCCAGGCAACATCTACATCTTTTGAGACAGGGTCTCTCATGGGTCTGAAGCTCACCAAGTAGACCAGGCTAGGCTGGCCAGTCAGCAAGACTGTGAGATTCACCGGTTTTTATTTCTCTAGTGCTGAGATTACAAGTGCCACCAGAGCTGGGAGTTTTCTTTTTGTGGGGTCTGAGAATCAAACACAGGTGCTTGCAAGCACTTTACTGGTTGAGTTATTTTTCCAGCTTAGAGAAAATATCATTAACCCCCAGAAGCCATAGGGACATGCAATGAAACAGAGCACAGGAAGCATGTATCTAATTAAGGCAAATCATGGTCATGGAAGAGTGGCCACCTCTGGGATAGACCAGATACCAACCCAGACAGTCAGCCTTTCTAACACTGTGGATTCTAATCCACAGAATGGAGATACTAAAACTGTTCTTAGATCACATTTTTAAATAATCGTTTTATTTTGTAGAAATTTTAGTCCTCTTCTCCCTACCACTCAATTCCCACAGTTACACCTTCTGCCACTACAGAACATTACTGTGAGTTGAAGTTCAGGCTTTAGTTAGACTTTCTGGCAGTTCTGGGAATCAAACTCAGAGCCTTGCTAGGCATGCAAGCTAAGGCAAGGCTCTCTTACACAGCCACCACTCCAACCCCTTTACTGAGATTTTTAACAAGGTCTCCTAGTGTCCCAGGATCCTTATAGCAGTCATATGTTCTTTACGTCCCCTATCCTCATAACTGGAAGTTTTAATACATTTAAGTGGACGTGAAAACACTCTTAAAAGCATGATTTACCATAAGAACACAACTTCATGTTGTTAAACACTAAATAAGTTCATGCATGCAAAGTACCAGAAAGCTCTGATATATGTTGATCACATTCAACCCAATAAACAAGAACAAATATACATATTTATTTCTATATTGTGTCTACTTCTATGTGTAGGCTTAGGTTTTTCAAAACCTTCAAAACCCCCTTCTAGCCCACTGTCCAAAGGTAGGGAAGAAAAGATGATAAATAGGACAATGGGATGTGGACTTGTTCAGAAGTAGTTCTTTGGGTCTTTGGGGTGATTCCAATCTCTGTTGTCAGGATACCAACAGTCTAGTTCAGCAGTGCCAGGATACTAAACACAAATCAGCAGTGGGCGTGATCCAGAAGAAACTGCCAGGCTTCCAGCAAATCTGCATGAGTCAGTGGGAGAACCAGTACCAGCCAGAATGCCTTGAGAAGTTCTCTGGTATGCCTCTCTCAATGAAGTGAAGATCAGCGAAGACAACAAGAACACTGAAGCATTGCAAGTCTACCTATGCAAGTACCCTGTCCTTGTCTGTTGAGTCCTACTTATACTCTCTCCAAAAATCAGGTGTCCTCTCATGGGTCTTGCTTTAGGTAAACATCATGTGAGTCTGCATCACATGACATAACCAGAAATTTCCACCTCATATCCCCCTTTTCATTTAAAAGCTGTCTTTCCCCCTAAGATTAACAATCTACACATAATAAAAATAATTTTAAGAACCATAAAACCAGAATGTTATCATATTTTAAATAAACAGCTTATATACAATATAGTCTAACAAAACAATCTTAAATTTCTATTAATATACAATAATTCAAACAAAACAACCTTAAATTTTTATCAATATACAATAAAAATAAAACAACCTTAAATTCCTATCAGTATACAATAATTAAGCAAAACAATCTACCATCCAAGATGATAATAACCATAACACATCAAACAACCAAAACCATTCACTCCAATTTAAGAGATCAGGATGACAATCTTCTTATAATCGCTTTCTACTGAATTGGGGCAAAGAATTCTTGTTTGGAGCCCAAGGGGGTAAAATAGTTAAAACAGTTATCCTGAAAAAAGTTCTCTGTAGCATTTGTTATCTAGTCTCTGTGCTGTCTGTCAAGTCTATGTGTTGTCCATACAGTCTTTTGTGTGATTGACCATTTGGGAAAACCCTTTTGAAGATGATTTGCATGCATATTTTGGAGAAATCAGTAACTGAGACAGTCTGTGAGAGTGAATCACTGGGCTACTTGCCTTATGAAGACATTCATGTCTTAGCTGATAAGAGGTTTTCCCGGTCAGATCTAATCTTTATAAGTTTTGTTGGTAGCCATATTTTCTCATTTCCTGTATGTACATAAACATAACCACATCACCATCTTAAAACTATTGCAGGTTTCCATTAATGTCAACACATCCTTATAGTATACTGGTCGGCCTAGTTCCTCAGTTTTTTTTTTTTTTTGATAACCCAGGGTCTCTTAGTTGCTGTTGTTCCTTTTTCACCAACATTAAGAAAATTGAGAGTTAGCAAAGTATTATTTAGTCTGTTCCTAGGGGTTTTTACTCTCCATTTTGTTTAATAAGCATCTCCTTTAAGGTACAATTGGCTCTTTCTATAACTGCTTATACTGTGAAATTGTATGGTATAGCAATAACATGCTTTATATTGTAATATGCAAAGAATTGTTTCATCCTATTGGATACATATGTGGGTGCATTATCAGTTTTAATTTGTGCAGGTATCCCCATAATTGCCATTATCTCCATTAAGTGTGTAATTACACAGGCAGCCTTTTCAGAAATTAAAGCAGTTGTCCATTAGAATTCTGAGAATGTATCAATAGTATGGTGTATATACCTTTGCTTTCCAAATTCTGCAAAATGGAAACCATCTATCTGTCAGATGTCATTTCTTTTGGTGCCCCTAGGGTTGCTACCAGCAGGTAATGGAATTTGGCTGTATAGAGAATATGTAGGACATTTTTTATTATTATTTCTTTGGCTTATTGCCAAGTGATGGAAAATGTTTTCTTTAAATCTCGCCCATTAATATGTTTTTCATGAAATTTTGAGACTTCTAACACATTTTCTATTAGTAATTGGTCAATTTCCTTATTAATTTCCTTAATGGACTGGGCAAACCTATATGAGACTGAATATGAGTAATCTATAATAGGTAGTTTCTACTTCTGATGGCTTGTTGCAATTTTATAAATAATAAAGTTAATTTTGGGTTATCAGGTACAAATTCAGTAGTCTCTATATGCAAAACAACTCTTTGCATATAAAGAAATCGTGATTATATTAAGAGATTCAGGAGAATCTAATACCATAAGGATTGCATATAATTCTAATTTTTAAACTGAGGTATATGGACTTTTGAACACCTCACTATGTTGTCTGTTTTATAACCTGTCATCCCCATCTTATTTGCATTCATATAGAATGTTGGTCTCTGGATTTGGTGTTCTCTTTATGATATGTGGAAGAATGCAATTTGTTCTTTTTATAAACTGCATACTTTGCTTTTCAGATATTTGTTATTAATTTTGCTCAAGTAGTTACTACAAGCTCGTTGCCAATCTTCACTGAACACCTACAATGACATAATCTCAGCATTTGTAAGAGATGCACTTTCAGACAGATCTGTTCCTGACCATTAATGTAATCACATTCTACTTTTTATAATTAATTCAGAAGTCTTTCCTATATATGTCTTCAATTTTTTACTTTGTTTATGAGCTAAGAAAAAGCCATTCCATAATACTATCTTGTCTTTGCAATAAGCCTGGTAGGAGAATGAGTTGAAGACAAAATGTCCAAAATGCAATCAAGTTTAGGATCAATTCCATCCACATATGCATCTTGTAGTCTTTGTTCTACAGGAATTAATGCTTTTTCTGCTTCAGTTGTTAGCTATCTTGGATTGTTTAAATTCAAATCTTCTTGTGGTGTTTGAAACAAATTACTTAACTCATACATAATTAATCCAATTGTAAGCCCCAACCAGCTAATATCTCCTATTAATTTTTGAAAATCATTAAGTGTTTTCAATTTGTCCCTATGGATCTATATCTTTTGAGGTCAAATTTTTTGCTGATTGATTTTATAACCCAAATAACTAAGTGAATCGCCTCTTTGTATTTTTTTTCTGGAGCAATCTGTAACCCTCAGCATGGCAGAATTCTTTGTGTTACGTTAAACGTATTCTCTAAAACATCTTTGTCAGAACCAGCCAACAAAATATCAGCCATATAATGATAAATGGCATATTGAGGGAATTGCTTATGAACTATTTCTAATGGTTGTTGCACAAAATTCTGATAAAACGTCCCAACATTACCTAGTCAAAGACACTGAGCACTCAGGCAGACTTGACAATGCATGAGATAAAAGTGAGGATAACCCAGAGATCAACAAAACTGATGCATTTCCTATCAAATCATGTGCACACAGCATCCAAACCCCACTGGCAGGACAGAAAACATGGCTTGGGGTAAGAGGGAGGTCTTCTCTTCATTCCTCAGCACAGACCTTAAAGGACTGCCCACATTGCACAGCTGAGCACTGGGGAATAGAAAGCTCAACTCTTCATCTTTTTGGAACAGTAAAATTCAGAGAAGGCTCTGTACCCAAGTCTGTACCAAGACACTCGGCACCCTGCCTCTTGCAGCCTAACATCTTAACAGAAAGCTCCCAGAAGTCTTTATGACCCAGAAGGTAGGAAGGACACTAAATCACTTCTGAGTAGAGCAGCCAACATGTCCACTTAAGGCTAAGTCTGTCAAGCCCACTAGATACCGCACAATGTTAGCAAGGGACATGAGTTATCAAGTGGGCATCAAGGGGAAGGGGTTAAATGCAACATAGGAAACGACGAACTAAAGTTTTAAATGATAACAAATATCATTTTCTTTTAGTTTTCTGCATTGTCTTTGGGAAAATAATGTATTAAATAAAAAAATAACAAAAACCTATTTTCTGTGTCCAAGAGCCAAAACTAGGCCTTGTATATGCAAAAATGTGCTCTGCAATGAGTTATATCCCCAGACTCAAAGAAAAAAAAACTTTTAAAAGGTCTTAATTTTTGTGAGGCTACTTATGAATACCACGTCAAGAGAATTTTTGTTATATTTATTTTTTGTGTGTTTGTTGGGTACGTATGTGGAGGTCAGAGGACAACTTGCAGGTGTTGGTTCTCCCCTTCCATTCTGCAGGCTCTGGGGAGAGAACTCAGGGTGACTGGTATGGCAGCAAGTACCTTTAGATGACAGTTACCTCACCAGCCTTGGATGCTTCTTGATCAAGTTTATATTTTTAGAGGTTAAGGTAAAATCATGTTAATGAAATATTTCATAGTTCCTTTTTTTTTTTTTTTTTGATTTTCGAGACAGGGTTTCTCTGTGTAGCCCTGGCTGTCCTGGAACTCACTCTGTAGACCAGGTTGGCCTCGAACTCAGAAATCCACCTGCCTCTGCCTCCCAAGTGCTGGGATTAAAGGCATGCGCCACCACTGCCCGGCTTTCATAGTTCCTTTTGAACTAATGATAGAAGATGTCTTTGGGCCAGATTCATGTTTCAGAAAGGTTAAGACACTGCATGACGTCTAGCTGTACATACTGTGTTGCTCATTATGTTGTGTTTGGGGTAGGAATAGCACCAAACAAAAATTTCATATCCTAGGCTGAAGAGATGGCTCAGTGGTTTAGAGCAGAGTACTGCTCTTCCAGAGGACATAGGTTCAATTCCCAGCTCCCACGTGGTTGCTCACAACTGTCTGTAACTCTGGTTCCAGGTACTCTAATGCCTTCTTCTGGCCTCTGTGGGCATTGCACACCCAGGGTACACAGTTATGCATGCAAGCAAAGTGTCCATACATATAAAATAAAAATAAATTATTTTTTTAAAAAAGTCTACATCCCAGACATCTTCTGAAGCTTATACACACACACACACACACACACACACACACACACACACACACACACGAGGGGAGCTGGACCCCTTCTTCAAATAAACCTAAAAATTAACTTAGATCGATCACAAGCATAAATGTATGAACTAAAATAACAAAACTTTCTGGAGAAAATTCAAGACTAACTCTTGATGATCCGAGCTAGGCAAGGGCTCCTGAGATATCACGCAAGGTATAAGGAAAAAGGAAAAGATAAATTGGACTTTCAAAAACTTTAAAGTGCTGGGCTTGAGAAGATACCATCAAGAAAGGAAAAGGATGACCCACAGAACCATTTACAGACTTCTCAAGATGTTTTCCTACACAGGCACAATGAGTTTGTCTGCAAATACAATTTTACTTTGGCCTCTCTAGTCTTTGTGCCTTTGATTTCTTTGATCTCAGTGTACTAAAATCTCCTCTATCACCCCGAGAAGAGATGGTGAGGACATATGGCCTTGTCTTACTCTCTTAGAGAGAAAAACATTCAGAATTTTACTGCCAGGAGAAAATGTTGACTATAGGTTTTCTGGTTGATGCCATGCAGAAGACTGGAAATTATTGGCACTTATTAGACCACTCTGTGGTCTAGCCCGAAGAATATTCCTTGTGCACCTGATAAGAATGTGTATTTTTTAGGTGTTGAGGATAATGTTCCAAGTTGCTCAAAGGGAGACACTTAAAATTTACAAATATAAACCAGGCAATGTGTCATATCTCTGTGGTTCCGGTTACTCAGGAGTCTCAGGGGAGGGGAGGGTGTCACATGAGTCTTGGAGGTAGAGACTAATATGGATGACACAGCAAGGCCTATCCAAATTAATAATAATAAGTAAATAAAGCAGAATGTAGTTCACAGATCCAACTGTGGGCTTGTCTGCTTCTTGCTAAGTTGTATTACATTTGTTTGCTTAGTTTAGAAGTTCTGCTATTAGACATCAATGATTATTATATTTCATAAGTAACTCCCTCCCAGCACCCCCGTTATCTCTGATGAAACGCTTGGCTCTCGGTGGTGGTGGTTGAGATTCTGTATGGGACCGTCCCCTGTGCGTCCCTCTGTGTGCCTCTGTACTTTCTAGCACTCTGTGTCTTCTACCTAACTTCTCCTATAGACCACACACAGCTAGATTCAGACCAGAGTCTGCACTGTCATCTAAAGCACTGAACACAGTTCTCTGTGTTGTTGAGTTTAAGTCCCTGATCTTGTCTTTTCATTTGATTTACCTGAGTTTCCTTGTTGTTGCTTGTTTCTTGTTTGGTTTGTTTTGTTTTTTAACTTTTCTTTTTTACTGGCTTCGTAGTTCTGTCTCTTTGCTTTTTACTTGCTTTGGGGAGCTGTTCAGTAGCTGCTCTAAGACTCTGACATTATAGCAGTCTACTTAATTTTGTAAAAGTAAAACCTCTCCATGCTTTGTGGCTTCCTGTTATATATTCTGATGGATGTGCATTATAAAACCCCGACTATAACATTACAAATTCTTTCAAGCAGTTAGCATTCTTTTGAAGCAATTAGTGAGATAAAAATATATTTATATTTACCCACAAACATACCACACTTCGTCATCTCTTGGAGACCTGCTGACAGTAAATTATCTCAGATTTTATCTAAAGAGCCACTGTCCCACATCTCACCCTCATTTCCAGGATATCCTAGCTGGCTACAGAATTCTGATTGGCAGCCCCTGTCTTCCTTTGAGCAGTGAGATGGTCCTCCACTGCCTCTGGCCTCCATTGGTTCTGACGAGCAGTTACCAGTGATCTGCATGGTCTTCCTTGATGCAATGTGCCATTTTTCCCCCTTAGCAACTTTTTATGTCTTCTCTTTAAATTTCATTTTCTCTTTATGTTTCTCTTTAAATTTATTTCTTATAAATTTAACCTGGCAGTAACTGGGCATGGCATAACTCTATGGTGACTGGGTACGGCATTTTTATTTTTTTGCTTTAAACTTCCCTTACCTGGGGTTTGCTGTGCTTGTTTGAACTAGTTGTGTGCTTTCCACTAAAGTGAGGGAATCTAAAGCCATCATTTATTTTTCAATATTTTTACTGCCCTCTTCTCCTTCTCTCTTGCCCCTCCCTTCTTGCCCCTCCCTTCTTGCCCCTCCCTTCCTGCCCCTCCCTTCTTGCCCCTCCCTTCTATACCTCCAATCATATATCAACTAGATTGATATATCCAATATGTAACTTAATACTCTTTTTTTTGTCTGCTTGTTTTATTTTGTTGAGATGGGTTTTACTATGTAGCTCAGACTGGCCTCCAACCTATGATCCTCCTGCCTCAGCCTTACGGGATCACAGGAGTGTGCTGAAACTGAGTGGTGGGCCCTCTCCTCCACCTTTTCTCATGAATTCCTCAGATTTGACCGTTTCTATTGTTGTGCGCATGTGTACTTAGTGTTCCTTTCACTGTTCCCAACCAGCTAGTAAGACCGGCTCAGTAGAAGTTAAGTTTCAGAACAGTAGCTGCAGAGTTCTGTTGAATTCCACACTGGCTCTTACCTTAACTACATTTCTCTTTATGTTCTTGAACGTTGATAGAAGCTGCTCTAAGGACTATGATAAATGCAATTTCGTGTATCTATTATTTATTATGTAATGGACGGGAATGTAATTTTGTAAAATAAGGCAAGCAGATAGTATATAGGTAAAAATTTGAAGGTTATTTTAAAAATGGAATGAGGTAGCTCTACATACTGCTGCATGAAAAGATGCTGTGCTGTCCCTAAGTCTGCGACTCAAGCCGGACAGATACAGTGTCTGTGTACGTGAAATGTCATGAGCTCCGACTGTGGATTACTACAGTCAGAAATAGCACAAACAAGTTCTATATTTTCAGTTAGTTGATAAAGTCTGCTGACCCTGGGAGAGTTCATCCAGTGTCCCTGCACTGGTGTGTGTCCTGCACCCTTTGTTACGTGTGTTTATTTTGTGGTCACCACCACAATCAAGATCCAGACCAGTTCACACAGTTACCTGGTAGCACTCTTTCAAAGCCTCCTTTTTTATGGAAAAAAGGTAACAGTATTGTTAAAAACACAGTGGAAAAAACAAACAAACAAAGCAATTCTGGGATGCTACAAGCTGGTGAGTTTAACCTGTAGGTTTGTACAGACTTTTGCTACAATGTCGCCATCTATTAACATAAAAACCTGGAAGATGCACATGACATGGACAGATGAGGTTGTAACCATTGCAGTCACCATGAACAAGTAATAAAAAAGTCCCTGTTATACTAATGTCTGACATAAAAATACATTACTCAGGAATCTACTTTTCTATTACTGTTACACGCACATTAACTTCTGTACTAAGAAGCTGTCACTTTTAGTTTCCGAGAGTGATTCTAAAAAGTAACAAAAAGACCAAAAAAAAAAAAAAAAAAAAAAAAAAAAACCCTGCAGAAAAACTAAAAAAGCTAAAGTAAATGTAGTTCTTTTACTCATAAATAAGAATTAGGGGGCAAATGGGCACACAGCATGCCTACTTTTATAAGTGTTTCCATGGAGTCTAATTCTAATGTTGGGTTTTTTTTTTTTTAAATCACATTATGGTATTACAATAATTCTTTTCTCCTTGACCCAAAAAAAGCTGTTAGGCAGCATGTTCAGAAGCTCAGAATAGCAGAGAGCTATCTAACATTAGAGTTTTCCAGATGAAATGGACGTCCCAGGAGGTCACTCAGTTCCCATCATTAGCCGCCAGAATTCCAACAGACTCGAAATGCCCATTTGTGGCAGGGGTGCTCGTGAGTACACCCAGGCATGAGAAATACAGTCAAGAAAGGGCTTCTCTGGCACCGAGTGCCTACCAAGGCCAAAGAGCACTGGGCCACGGGCAGAGAACTTCAGATCAAGTTCTGGTTTTTCCAGTGTGATGCTGGGCACCACAGATCCTACCCCGTCATTAGAGGGGAGAGCTTTCTAAGTGACAGGACACCATCTGAGTAATGTCACTCAGCATTGGGAATGGGCATGTTAGGTTAATGTCGTAACAGAAGTTACACAAGTCAGCCACTAAGGAGAACTTCTGGATGGTAAGGATTATGGAACTCATTTTGTAGAGAGCCTGTGGAATTTTAGCAACAAATATATAATTCTCACTATCTAGGGTGACTTAGATAGAATCTTGATCTAGAACAAAAAGCTGAATTGTAATTTATTGGGCACCAGGTCCTTAATGGCTCAAAATACCAGAAAGAAAGCAGATGTTTTTTGCCTGCGAATGCCTAAGTATTATTAAATGCCTACCATTCGGTAATATTCAATCTTCTCTCTTGTGACAAGCCTGGGTGGGTAGCTGCAGGAATCTTCCTGTCTTGGCTTCCTGAATGCTGGATTAAGGGTGCAGTCTATCACGTTCAGCTTTCAATATGTCTTTAAAATAAGCCACATACCTGCGGCCAGTAAGGATTATGAAAGCAGACAGAAACTGCTTGAGAACCCTGTGTAGGTTGGCTGGCTGAAGAACATTCTTAATTCCTCTTAAATTACATCTTGCTGCCCAAGAGCCAAGTGTGTTAGGAAATGCGACAGTCACAGCCGGTGCTTTCAATACTGAATAAAGGAGAAGTGTCTCCTTTTGCTCGGGGGTTGCTCTTTTCCTCTCCCTTAGAACACACAGACTTTCACCCGAGTAATTTATAAAATACAGTAACAGCCACATACTGACTGGCTAACAGGAAACACTTCTGACTATTAAATATGATTACCAGGCAATCTCCTTCACGTATAAACTTGGCTATATAGAAAAAACATCGTAGCCTGTTAGGTGAATGAAAAGAGAGACTTTTTTTTTCTTGGCCCATGATATGGATGTCCGCCTTCCCAGAGGATGAATCCTCTCCTCACGTCTACGTCATGCTATACCTCAGCACCAAGGACACTCTCCCAATGTACAAAGTCAAGACGGCTATAATCTCTATTATCATTTGAGTTAAGGGTTCTGGCCAATTCCTAGTCTAGATTCTGAGAGTAAACAAAGACTTCTGCATATAAGTTTCTGCATATAATATTCTTATATTTAAAATGTATGAAAGATAGACTAAAGAGCATAATAACGCCAAGCACCCTGACATTCTGCATCAGCAAACACAAGATGTCATACATTCCCAAGCGAAGTTTGTGCGTGGAACTTCTAAGCCTCTTTTCAGGTCGTGGGAAATGGAACAAATGGGAAGACCACGATCCTCTGCATATTTTTGTAGCTACTATCCCTAAAAACTGGTGCTTCTTGCAAGAAAAAGATGGAACAAAGATCCCAGTGTCGCAGGTCTGAAAGCCAGCCACATCAAAACCAGGTAGAGTGGTCCTAAACCTAAGCAGCTGGCAAGCTGCTGGAGAGATGTGGGCACACTTCTGCCTAATAAAATCTGAATCAAACACTTTGCATCTGATTCTCCATGTGAGCTTTTATGCAAACTTCTAAAGTGTAAGGGATCCTGGGGAGGAAGAGCTATTCTGAGAGATCTCACATAGTTCACGTAATTAGGGAAAGCACTTCCTTTGATTGTAAGTGTTCAAAACAGCCGATTCCCTCCTATCAAAGGCACTCTGTGATTTGGGTCACCTCTTTCATGTTTCTCAGGATGAGAGGTGAAGCTGAAGAGCACATTATTTAGGGGAAAAAAGATCTGGCTTTTTGTTTTAGGGATTGAACTGGCACTATTCAAAAGATTGTCATTAGAATCCCCCTCTCCACCTCACCTTCTGCCTCTTTCCTCCTCTACAGGCTCTTCAGGTGCTGCAGCACACGCCATCCCAAGATGCCAATTTAAGGCTGGTGGAAACTGTCATATTGTGTGTGAACGGCTTCGAATGTTCATGTTTGGTTTCAAAACATGGTTAGAAAAACAATCATCTGCAGGATATTGATCTTTATATTATGAATTTTTGCCATTATAACACTGAATAAGGAGAGAGAGAGAAATATAGACAGGCAGATAGATAGATAGATACACAGAGAGAGTACAAGCTACCATCAGCAAATAGAGAAGAGGGTACCACTTTGTTCTTACTCCTAGGGTATCCTTTCTCTCTATATGTGGAACCCAGGCTCACTCAACTCAGGTCCTGCACTGCTCTTGCTACAGCCAGTTTTGCACTGATCTCTCTAATGTATTCAGGACAACTTTCTAAAGCACCGTGGTCAGTTATCACAATTACCTCTGTCAGAAAACTCACTGTTGACCATGCACTCCATTGGTGACATTCCTACAGAATACAAAGCAAATTTAACAGCTATCTATCTGCTGAAATCCTTGAGATTTTAGTTAAAGTTTCAGCTAATTGGAATTCAATGTGCACAAAAGCTAGTGAGTAAATATGATGAAGCTGGCTAGAGTAACAAGACCGCCACCATGTTTACTGCACTTCACTGTAAACTCAAGGGGTTTACTGGCCTGGAATTATACCCATTAAATGAGTTCACATAAGCAAGCTACCAAACACCCCAGCTAACAAGCACAAAGGGAAAGCGGATATAGATCTGGAACAGAGCAGAGGGGCACAGTTGTCCTGGCTCTGTTCCAAATACCTACCACAGTTCTAAAACCTCAGTAACTTCTCTGGCAAACACCTCACATTTTAACATGTTATAGACCAACTGTAAACCACCACACAGCCACGTCTTCCTCACACTCTTCTTACACTTACTTTCCAGAATCTACATGAGGTGTTTTGTCTTTCTTGCTTTTCATTGTTCTGTTTTTTCCTGTTTCTACCTCCTGAGCTCTTGCTCAAATCTGTCGACATCTTTTTGGGCTCATACGGAATCTGATAACACAGTGACTAGTTCTCTTATCATAGCAGCAGAGAGTAGCAGATACAAACTAACTCATCAGTGGAGGCGCTCAACAGGACACTGGGAAAAATTACTTAATTATACAAAAAGTCAGTGTTCTTCAGGCACTAGAAAATTTGCTTGCAAATCAGCTAATATATTTACAAAAACTTTATTTCTGTATTTGAATTTTAGGACTTTTCAAATAGTAATCTAAACTCTTTGCTCCCATCATGGCCATAAACTTCCGCATTTAAAGAGAAAATGATATAATATAATGAACACTTACTATGAACTAAAACATTGTACTGAGATGACTTGTATCTTCAAAATAAGAAATCCAAGGCACAGCTGTTAAAGAACGTGTCTACAGATTTACCTAGTTATGCAGATGATCTGGGGATTTAAAAAACAGGCCTCTTAAATCTAGACCCAACATTTTAGAGCCCTGCCTGTTTTAAGAACACTTAGGAGTTTATCTTGCCAAGTTCAACTGTGTGGCCCCTGTGAATCTCCCAACTTCAGCACAGGTCTAGAATGTATTCATCACTTAGTGACTGCCTTCTGAATTAACCTGGAGTTGGTACAAGAAGGATGCAGAAGTCTCTGCAGCCTAAATAATAAAATAAAGTTAAAGGGGAGCATCATGGCCACCTTCAGAGACAGGGTTTAATGGCTGCCAGAGGAAGAGGTAGCAGATATAATTTAAGAAGTGCAAGAACTAGATTAAAACCCATAGACAGAACTAGGTTGAAGCTAATCCTACAGGTAAATCAAATAAGACCATTAAAAGAGAACAATTAAAAGAAGAAAGGATATCTTAATAGGAAGTTTTCACAACCAGAAGTAATTCAAGTGTCCAGATAACCAAATGACCTAGCAATCCCTGTCACACCTAGAGTCTCTCGTCTCAGTGGCTCTCAAATGCCTGTCCATTCCCTGCTTCATGAGGCATGTCTGCTCAAAAGAGGGGAAATGAAAACACACACACACACACACACACACACACACACACACACACACACATGTGCACACATATACATGCACACACACAGAGAGGCTCTTCTCTGGACTGAGTTAGTCAGAATCCTTGCAGAGTATTTTCAGAAGCCCACCAGAGCATTCTGATATGTAGTTAGTTAGAAAAACTGATCTTCTGAGGCCCTTCTAGGCGCTAAGACTCTATAGCCTACGAAGCTTGTTCTCAGCTCCTTTTAATTTTATGATCGAATTTAAATTCTCACACTGTAGCCTGAAGACTCGCCCTCTGTGCTACACTCTGGCCTCTCGTTCTACTGCTCCTTCAGGAGGGAAGCTCTCCCAGAAGTGTCAATTTGAGAACAATGGTCCCCACATCGCTCATCCCCTCTCTCTCTGTCACTTCATCAGCTTTCAGACCACACGTGTGCTTATTACCATAGATTAAAAACACTGGCTATCCACTTCTAGCGGTAAAAGAGCCTGAAAGTGGACAGTGCCTCGTTACTGCACTGTCTTGTAAGTTTATAGAATAAACTAAAAACAATCAATTCCTCATCTTAAAATTGGGGGGGGGGTAGACAAAGTATTAAAAAGGATTGCTGCCTAAGATGGTTCTTGTGGCAGAGGCAGGAGAAGTAACGGCTGAGAACTATCCTGGGCTATACAGAGAGACAGTCTTTAAAAACACAACATCCCAAAACTGTATTTGTCTCCGTTACCAACTTAGTAAAGAAACACTTATTTAGGGTTGGAAATACATAAATAAATCACATTTTAAAAATCAATAAATATTTTTATTACTATCTGTAAAGTATAATACTGTAGGGCGTTTGGAAGTACAAAGAGGCAAGGAAAAGAGGGTTGCAGAGTGAATATTCCTATGTGCCAGGCACTGTGTTAAACTCCTCTTGAGTACTAGCTTAGTTCCCTTAATAAGCCTATACGATCTTACCAACATGTCCATTTTGTAGAATGTGAGATTTAATGGCTAAGTAGCTGGCCATGGGTCACAGGGCTGGTGAAGTGGTACAGGTGAGACAGATTTAAGCCAAGTGACGTGTGTAAAAAGATAGAATGCTAACACCAAGGACAACCACCTGGGGTCCTGGATTTCTAACACTACAGCGGGCAACTAACTTGGAAGGGTCGGGTTGGTTCAGGGGCGTACAAAAGCACCTAAGACAAGGACTGTGTGGAGGGACGAACACTGAAAACACACAGGGTAAGAGAAGGCAGGGCGGCTGTTGTTCCAGCTTGCTCTCTAATGCTCTTACAAACACCATGACCAAAAGCAAGTTGGGGCAGAAAGGGTTTAAGTGGCTTACAGGTTACAACCATTGTCAGGGGAAGCCAAAAGGCGGAACTCCAAGCAAGCAGAGACCACGGAAGAAGCTTGCTCTCCATTGCTTGTTCAGCCTGCTTTCTTAAACCAGGACCATGTGCCCAGGGATGGCACCCCCCACAGTGGGCTGGGCCCTTCGCACATCAATCATTAATTTAATCAAGAGTATGGCCCACAGACTTGTCTACAAGTCAATCGTGAAGGGATTTTTTTGGACTGAGGTTTTCTCTTTTCAGATGACCATCTCTGGTGTCAAGAGGATAAAACAGCAAGCAACACAGCTGTGAAGAAGGGGTGTTGCAAAGACAACTTCCAACAGTCAGGGAGCAGGTAGGACACGTTCTGCCTATCTGGAGAGTATCCCGTCCTCGCCTGAACTGCATCCTCACCCTGCTGAGGGGCAGGAGCAGAGAAAAAACCATTTTGCTGGGGGTTGACCTTTTAAAGGCATAAATGCCTGGTGCAGGGCTGGGGATTTTTTTTTTTTTTTTTTTTTTTTTTTTGTCTGAGACACTGAAAGTCATCAGCGGTCTGGTTCAGACCAGGCATGACTGGATCTGGTTTCTTCTATCGTAAATTTGGTGTCCACATGGCAGATGGATCATCACTAATTTTTAAATTGTCTCGCTATTGACAAAGCATACGTGGTTGGGGATATAGCTAGGTAAACTCCTATTCCTTCGGGAGTCCTAAAATAGAGCCCTTCTAGTCCCTAGAGACTATCTTTGGGAGTTGAAGGTTCTAACAGGGGAGTGGACTATGCATATATCTTTGACCAAGAAACAGGCCTCTCCTATTAAGAAAGAGCATCCTCTTCAGCCAAGCAGACAACTGCAAGAGGGACACATGGTGGAATGAGGGAAGGAGACTCTGCCTAGCCAATCCAATTGTCCAAATCAACCTTGATTATCAAAGGGGTGACAGGCAGCCCAAGCAGATCACTTGCACTTCCCACAGCCTTTGATACAGGATCCACTGGATTTCTACTGGGGTGGTTTGGGGGTGAGATCAAGGATATTTCATAGCATTAGACATCTAATACTGGCTACAAACTACCCATAGAACTAGGAAAATATAAACTAACATCAAAGCATTAGCTGACATGGTGCGTGCCCGTGTGCACGCGTGCTTGTGTGTGTGTGTGTGTGTGTGTGTGTGTGTGTGTGTGTGTACCAGAGGTCAATGGCACCTATTCTTCCCAATCACTCTCCAGTTTATTTTCGAGACAGGGTCTCACACGGAACCTTAAACTCAGCAATTCAGCTTAGCTGGCTGGCCACAGCCATGTGGATCATCCTGTCTCCACCTTCCAGTTCCAGAGTACAGTTTAATACTGCTGCGCTCACCCTTTTAGAGGGTGTGGGGGATCCAAACCAGGTCCTCCTGCTTGCCCAGTAAGCACTAGCTCCCACCCTCTGTTCTGCCTCTGTAACACTAGAGTTTGTCCTACACCTGCTCCACCCCAGGGTTTGCTTTGTTATCCATTCAGAGTCTACTGTGTGTACCTTAGGGACCCTTGCTGCCTGATTGACTGCCAGCCTTCCAAGTTTCTACATATTTGCTGGATTTTACTCATCTTCGATTAAAACACTGCCTTCCAAATGTATCTAATATGTCACATAGTTTTCTAGCTAAGTAAAAACTGCCCCACCCTTTGACTTATAAAACAATAAACAATATAAGGAAATGCCACAAATTAATATTCATTTTGAAACATTTACATTTTAACTATTTTGAAAACTGTATGCATATGGTTTAATGGCTCCTATCTCTGGATAGTTTATTTTTCGCATCACCTCAAAATGAAATTGCCGAATTTCTAAGCAACTCTTTCCCCATCTCCATCACACTGGGTATCCATGGCAACAAGTCCTGAAGAACTGGTATACTGTGGCATTTCATTGTTTAATGGAGCACCTAATGTCAATTACTATACATATAACTTTATGTGTGTGTATGTTACTTAATCTCCTTTATATTCTCTAAGGCACACGAGCAGTCTCTGACTCCCTGGAGACAAAGCATTATCCCCTCTAGTGGAGAAAAGCCAGAGCAGAAAAACAAAATGAGAGCATGCACCGGGATGATTTAAGATCTGGGGCTGAGGCTGTTTCTGCTGTTTCACCGAGTCCGAAGGCAGAGGCAAGGCTTTTATCTGTGCAAAACACAAATGCTGTTGCTCCGTGGAATAATTATATTCTCTTGAAAGCTGTGCCCATAAACACGTCAAAATCTGTTTTGGGAAGCTTTGTGCTTGTGTCATTAAAACTATTTATTTCTGTAGACTTTGGTTGATTTGAAAGCCTTGACATATTCTGAATCCTGATGTTATTA
Source organism: Uromys caudimaculatus (assembly GCA_028551405.1). Classification (NCBI taxonomy): domain Eukaryota; kingdom Metazoa; phylum Chordata; class Mammalia; order Rodentia; family Muridae; genus Uromys; species Uromys caudimaculatus. The sequence goes on from CM052701.1 coordinate 96,582,890, forward strand.
AAGTTCCGGCTTTGTAGTGACACAGTGATCCTCGTGTGGCAGGAACCACCAGCAGCCAGGACAAAAACAGAACAGAAACACAATCTGTCCTTGAAAAAGCACTTTCCCAGGGAGGACTCTAGCACTAGTCTGACAACACCCTGACATTCTCACCCCTGCAGCTAAGTAGCACACACACAGGACAGGCAGTTTTCTGTCATAGTCCATTCTGCACATTTGTAAATCTGCATTTACAATTTGAGCCAGAAAGATTTTCATCATAGTTGTCTCATTTTACAGATGAAAGAGCCAGACAGGAGAGGCGACTTACTTCAGAGTCTAGAATAAAAAGTGAACAGCTTAAAGACACTGCCATGCTCACCTGCTCACTGTCCTTGCTGAGAACAGAAGCAGGTTCCATCTCAAGGCAGTCCTTCTCTAAAGAAATGTAGACTATTTTATAAAATATGCAACTGGCATTATTCCATGCCAGTAGATATTGGTCTAAACCACTGTTTTCTGTACCTGCTTACTGTCGTTGATGGAGGATACCAGAATTTATTTACTCAATCCTGAACAGACACTGAGGTTGTATTAAATATTTCTTACAAAAATAATTATATGAACATTGCTCTACATTTCCCAGGTGAACTTGTTTGCCCAAGACTATGATATATAATTAACTGTGAAATGTTCAGGTCAAAAAGTATGAACATTCCAATAGATAATTCATGTACTACAGAGACGTCAATTTGGGATTGCACCACAATGAGGAGAGGGCCTGTTTCCCAGGCCTGGTCAATGTTGGCTGTATTTGTTCCCTCTTTATTAACAGGGAACACTCTATTCTTTTCTGAAATGTTTCTTCATATCCATTTTCCATTTTTATAACAGTGTATTTATCCCTATGTTCTCTACTTTAGTAAAGTGGGTCTTGATTATAACTTCAGATCCTAGAAAAGGCAATTTCTATATGCTTTCAATATTTCAACTATAAATAACCTATCTAATGAAGCTTCAGTTCTAAATTTCTCCACATCACTTTAACTAAAGGGATTTTTGTCTCTGAAAGCACAAATCTAACTGTAGTGAACCTCTGGGTGTAGCCAGAGAACCAGGCTCAGAGCCTGGCTCTGTTACCCAAGAACTTTGGTGAGTTTCTGACGTCTTCAGTCCTGGGTTCTTTGCATGCAAAACCATTTTAGTGTCGCTATATTGCAGATTCTATGATGTGTGTTCCTTCTGGTGTCGCTGAAATTATTCTGTATGGTAACTAGGGATCCTACCATTTGCACTGGCAATGTTTGAGATCTTAGTGTACACACAATGAAGGTCATTTCAATCCAAAGCCACCTTAGATTTCACAGAACAGGCCAGTGCCCTCCTCACAGGACTGTACAGAAAGGAAATGAACTCAGCACATGCCCACACGGCCTTATTTGGCTTATAAAACTCTACAATTTGATTTCAGTGTTTAAAGATTTGCAACATTTAGTTCCTAGGTTTTAGCCTACCACACTTGAATTTTCTTCATTTTCAAATCACCACAGGTACAAAAGGGTATTATTTAAAGCAACCTAAAGGGAATTCTGTTTGAGCAGGAAGTGATCTATTATTCTGCACTTCCAGGAAAGAATCCTCTCTCCTCAGCATCCCACCGCCAGGATCTGAAGCACAGCCTCCCAGCAGTTGTGGGAGAAATAATACAAAGAACAGCATGGGAACTTTTGATTAAGGTCGACTCGACCGACCGCAATGTTTTCTACGCGCTGCTCGGTCAAACAATCTTCTGCAGCTGCATAACTCAACATCATTTCTTGGGAGACAAAATAGAAAAACCACCACTGAAAAATAATAGAGATAGCATCTGGGCAGGAGCAGGAGCTGAAAGTAACATGAGGGAAAATCACGTTTATTTCATCATCTTCATGATGCTTCTGCCTTAACACAAAGTCAGTTATTGTATTTATCTTGCTAGTCACAAAGAAAAATGTTAACAGGGAGCGGGAGGCATCAATGGGCACAAGACGTGGCAAAGGCTAGGCGTGTTTTGGTGGAGAGAGAAAGAGAATATACGTGCAAGAAGGCCAAGCAAACACCATTGCAGTTCTAGATTGACCATGTGTTGACCATAGGACTTTGGGTCACAAGTTAGCTGCCCTGCATTTTGTCATCTGTGCCTTGTCACTAACCCCCAAACTCATAGAAGGTGTCCCCTAAGAACAGACACTCAGCACAAGCCAGACATTTGGGAAGAGGTCAGCAAAGGGCTGAAGGGACAATCATATTAATACTCGTTTGTATGCGCACACTCGAGGGTACTGATTTTATCTGTTACTCTTTCTGCTCTCATTTAGAATAAATCTTACCAATGAGTTTCCAACCAACACACAAATTCTTGAATTAGCACTTTCCTTTCCAACTCCACTCCCATATCATTTAGGAATTAGGCGATTTGAATATTAAAAAAGAAAATCCCCCCAAACCTGGTCTGGTTTACTGGGAATGTAGTACACTTCGGCTTTTTCTCATCTCACACGCCAGCTGCTTCTCATCGTCTTCCTTCCCCACCCATAGCTCTTCAAAATGAAACCAGATTTGTTTTTAGCTGAGGTCCTAAATTTGAAATATCATCTTTTTTAACAGAATCCTCAAAAAAGCAAAATCGTTGCTTCTGAAGCCTCAGAGAAGGGAAATGAGAACTCTGTCCCTCCCGTCTTCAGCCTGGCAAATCTCAGCAGAAGGCCCGAAAAAGCAATCAATTGTTAATTAAATATTTAAATTAATAATAAAATAGATTTCTTAAGTGATGTAGGAGACAGAGGGGATGAGCAGAGCGCCAGCCTCTGGAGGGTTCCTGGCCAGTGCTCATCCATCTGGCTCTGCCTTCCTAGACTTCCTGTGGTAACCAGAGGGGCAGATGGCCACTGGGTGGTCCTCTCCAGTAGAAAGTTGCTTTCTGATGACTGTTTTATTCTTTTTGCAATCACAGTCCTCATGTTTACAGAGTGGCTGTAATGCTAGTCCCCACTTCCTGTTGTGTGTTGGAAGAAAACCACAAAACCGAACCAAACAGGATTGTGGTTTGGTAAGGAAATAAGTGTCCATTCTACAACCACATGATGGTCACAGTGAGAAGGGCCCTTGAATGTTGCTCCACCATCTGAGATCCAGAGAACTCAACTGGCCTGAGGTGTGGCTGTGGTCATAACTGGCCTGAGCTGGGTGGGCACTACCCATCTAAACAGCTATCCTGCTCTCCTAAGCCTGCCCAGACAGCCTGTAAGACCGTTCTGCAACCCAAACAGTCCCTCTGCCTCTTTGCTTGAAACTGACCATAAAATAAGACTGAGCGCTCTCACAAAGCCCAATTCTCTGAGAGCTTAGACAGCACCTGCCCGTGTCACAGCCGGATGACCATGGCATGTTACCCTATGCTTAACCTGGCCTGGCTATCTACACAAAACTCTCAAATTCCTGCACCCATTCTAATTTATATAAATCCTAGTAAGTGCCACTGGCAAAATCATCACACTAAGTGTTTTAAATATATATATATATATTGAAACAATGCCTCTTTCTTTGCATTAAGTATAAAGAAAGGTAATTATATTGCTTCAAAGCATTTTCCCTTAATCATTCTAGTGGTATAATTTCCTGCTCTTTTAATGGACAGAGCACTGAAAAATAGTATTGGGAAGTATACGCCCTTCAATTTAATAAATGAAAAGAAGACAAAGACAGGACTTTCTGAGAAACCATCCTGGAATGCAGTGCACCTCCCCTTGCCTCAGTGTACTGGCGTTTGTTTCGTGTGTTCCATAGCATAAGGTTCTGTTTCCAAAGAGCAGGCATGACACTTAAGTGCAAGATAAAGAGGGCTACGCAGAAGACACAGCATGCAAGGCTGCTGGAGGGGCTGGGCTCCCTGCCTTGCTGTGGTGACAAGGGGGACTCTCCACAGTAGAAGCTCGGAGACAGCTCAGTCTCGGGATTTGTAGCCATAATAATGGAGACAGAAATAGCAGACAAGAATGTCTTGCCCTAAGGAAGTGACATTACACCAGGGGTATTTTTTCAGAGTAGATTAAACACATCTATCTTCCATAGAATGTATAAGATGACTACTCAGCAATTTTTCAATATATTAATTTTTTCTTCTACTTTACAAAATGTGCCAGTAATGAATTACTTGCCTTTCAGTTATGCATCTATACCTTGTCCTCCTGTGTGGTACCTAAGCTGAGCCCTGGGAACATTTGTTCCTGTTGCTGGTGTGATTCCAGGCTTTGACACCACTGCATGGGAGGTTATCCCAGAGATTCTCCGGTCCCTGCTGCCTCTCTCTTCTCTTTTAGCATTGCTGCCAACCATGTGAAGGGAAGCTAGTCTAGGACATCTTTCTGACTCCTTAGCTGCTGGATTCTTGGATGCCAGCTACATGCCAAAACCTGATGGGTACTGTCCTGTCTATAGCTTGAGACCACTGTACTCAAGTTCGGTAGCTTTGTGTTCAGCTCCAACTGAGGCCATCCACCAAATGTCACCAGCATCCTAGCCAAGCACATGAACCATCCCAGCCCATGCGACCCTAACAATCTCCTTTATCGTCCATTCACAGCTACAGTCTCTTTAAGAGTCTCAGTCATAGCCTGGGCCCAGGCCCTCTCTGCCATCTGTTCATCTTTGGATATACTTCATCGGTGCTAGAGTTTACAGCTGTTCTTTGTATCTGTTACCCCTGTACTTCTCAGTCTCTTTTATCCCATTTGGTAGTTAGTTACCTTTACTAGTTGAAAATTATATACTGATGATTCTGACTGAACCTGAGCAACGCCAATTGGTTTTTAGATAATCCCAGAGACCCTGAAAAAGAGAACTCGGGATTAGTTTGGCTGTCAGCTCTGACTAGAATGAAGAACCAGTTCCCTGCCAATGGGACATGGAATGCTTCAGAGTAGGAATCAAATCCAGCAAGTTACCAGCTGTAATGAACTGCAACCAAGTACCAGAGTCAAAAAGGCTTCTGCCCTTGACGATTGTGACAGGAAACATGGTTGGAATGAATCCTTTTGAATGCAAAGAATCATTTACCTAAAGAAACCAACTGTGGGGCTGGGAAGATTGCTCAGTGGTTAGAGCACTTATCACTCTTACAGAGAGTTTGTATTTGGTTTCCGGTACTCATGTTGGTCTGCTCACTATGGCCTGTAACTCAACATGCTCCAGGGGGCACACAGTATCACCCAGAAGGAAGTAACTCATACACCAAAACAAACACACACACACACAAACCCAAACTAAACAAACAAACAAACCCCTCCAAACCCACAAACCCTGGAAGTGTGTTTAGGAAATATCAGTGGTGTTAAAAAGAGACCAGTGGGAATAAACGGTAGATGAAACTGCTTTCATGGCTAAAATTGCATATCAGATTCCAGAGTTAATGTAAAATGTGTTAGCTCCAGAAACTGTAAGTGTCTCTAACAGTTTACATGGCTAGTTGACTGAAACCTGAACTCAGTGTAGCCAACATGTCATGAGATTGAGATGCCAGACCTCTCCTGGCATAATACTGAGAAATCCAAAGGCTTAGGGATATACGACTGTTGAAGTGATTAATCATGTATGAACTACATATGTACCTACCTGCTATGGTTAGTCTTATTAACTTGACCTAATCTAGAATCCTATGAGAAGAGAGTCTCAATAAGGGATTGTCTACATCAAGTTGGCCTGTGGGCATGTCTGCAGGGGATTGTCTTGATTATATTAATCAAGGTAGGAAGATCCACCCACTGTGGGTGTCACCATTCCTAAGCAAGACTGTGAACCGTGGAAGAGTGGGAAAGGAGCAAGAGTGCAAGCATGCATGCATTCATTGCTTTGTACCTGATGATGGACATGATTTGACCAACTCCATCAAACTCCTGCCACTGAGACTTTTCAGTTATGATGGACCATGACCTGGATTTGTGAGCTAGAAGATTTCCCCAGGCTGATCGTGTCAGGGTATGTCATGACAGCAACAGGAAGCTAACCTAAGTTACCACCTCAACTACTATCTCAAAATTACACTCCTGAGAAGGAGCAGAAACACTCCCTACATGAAGACCCTGAAGAGCACATTCATCACAAGACACTGCATCTCTCAAAATTTCCTGTCACTCTCTTCTGTAGACCAGATACGACCAAAGGATATGCCAACAAACACTCTAGAGGCTTCACTATTTCTTTAGGCATGACTGAATATATCAGGAACAGTGAAGGTTAGGTACCAAAGACATGGTTGGTATGTTTACCATCAAAGACAGCAAGGTTATACTAACCAAATGCTTTATAGCCCACAGACATCTCCATTGGGAGTTAACGTATCCCAATTCCCCAGGAATAAAATCAGTGTGGAACCTTTAGAAGGTTGTATTAGCTACATAATAGAAAACAAAAGACCCCTGATATATCTGGTGGCCATTAAGTCACCTCTGTGGGGAACCAGGGTAATGCTCAGTTTCTAGGTATAGGCCAATTGTAAGACCTAGAACCCTTTGATGGAAAGGAATTCCAGGCTTCCTGAGGAAGAGTCCATGATGTCATCCAGGGATACGCCATAAGTCCTCCAGGCGTCACCAAATGCTGCCATTTATTAGACAGAGAGTGCAAGATGGGGAACTATTCAGAATTTCAAGGATTACTAACCACTAGCCTTGAACTGCCTCCACATTCCCTACATCCCTACAACAGATTGAGGGAAAATAAAACATGAGCTCAAATTATAAGTGGTTCTGTGTGATATGTTAGTACCCAATGGATGAGAGTGTTTAAGTGTTCTATTCCCATTAGGGATGACCCCAAAGAAGAGCATTTCAGGAAAATGCTCCCAGAGGCAGAACTTTTGACAATTTATTTGGTAACTCACTTGGTCTGGAATGTGAAATGACCCAAACTATAACTTTCTCCTAAGAGGTGACTAGTTACTCTTTGGCTGGATGATCAGGCATTCTGATACATATGAATTGGAGACCAGGGACAAAGAACCTAGAGATGATGTATGTGGACAGACCTTCTACCCTGGGCAGACTTGTGCCCCATTGGAAGCTGAGGAACAGGCTTCCATTGCAGAGGAGTGTCTAAGTATCTGGTAAAAAAGACTGCTCTGCGGATGCCACTCAAACTCTTTTCTAGCCATCCCAAGGCATGCTCATTGAGCCTGAGAACAAAGTGACTACGATCGTCAGGCTGGGGATCATATGTAGGGCCAATAAACACAAGTTCCCCTTAACATGGCTGAACTGTTTGCTGGTTCTGGTAAGTATATATCAGATCTGCTAAGAAGAGACTCTGAGCCCAACTGTCACCATTCCAAAGAGGACAGATTGAGGGCACTGGACATGGGGCAGGAAGTCATCTTTCCTGGCATAAACACATCTCCTGGATAAGAATTTGCCATCCCCAGATGCATTGCTGCTGACAGCCTCTTCATCCACTGCCTTATTCACAGAAGGTCTTATTCACCATGCTAGTATTCCACTGTCAGCGGCTGCTGAAGGAAACCACTCACAACCCAGGAAGTGAAGCAATCGTCTCATAGCAGTGGGATTAACTAAGCTAAACTCACCACACAGCTCTCCCCTAAAGCAGCAACTGACTAGCAGAAAAGTGGAGCAGTCCACTGGAGACTCAGTTACAGGAACAGCTGAGGAACAGCAGCTGCGAACATTCCTTGTTTATTTACAGGATGAATTACATATACTCTGCCTCAACCAATGTCTCCTCTATGTACATGGGTCTGAACTGAAGGCGAGGGTGGCCCCTATCACTATGATGCCTAATGAGTATCTCAGTAATAATGACCTTTGTTAGTTCTGAGACTTTTGGCCCCAAGCACAGAATGTAGAATGTCCTACTAGCCTTTCTGGTCCGCCATCGTTGGTGGAGGCGCTGCCACGATGCAGATTTTTGTGAAGACCCTCACGGGGAAGACCATCACACTCAAGGTTGAACCCCTGGACACTATAGCAAATGTACAGGCCAAGATCCAGGATAAGGAAGGAATTCTTCCTGATCAGCAGAGGCTGATCTTCGCCAGTTAAGCAGCTGGAAGATGGCCGAACTTTGTCTGACTACACCATTCAAAAGGAGTCCACCCTTCATCTTGGGTTGAGACTTCGTGGTGGTGCTAAGAAAAGGAAGAAGTCTCACACCACTCCCAGGAAGAATAAGCATAAGAGGAAGAAGGTCAAGTTGGCTGTGCTGAAGTACTAGAAGGTGGATGAAAAGGGCAAAATCAGCCGACTTCGTCGAGAGTGTCCTTCTGACGAATGTGGTGCTGGAGTTTTCATGGGTAGCCATTTTGACAGGCATTACTGTGGCAAGTGTTGTCTGACTTACTGCTTCAACAAACCAGAAGACAAGTAGTTATGTATGAGTTAACAAAAAGAAGGAATTGGAAAAAAAAAAAAAGATCCTACTAGGGGACATACTGATCCTACTGAATTAAAATATGAGAATGTCACTTGGCTATTTTAAAGTTCTAGTCTGCTACTAAACTTACAAGCAGGGGAAAAAAAAGTTCTTCTCCTGACGGGAGACTGAATTACTGAGGGAGAACTGGGCTGTTGCAAGGAAGTGCCATGATCAGTTTTGTCTCGGGGACAGAACTCCCAAGAGAATCCACCTAGAAGGGAGGTTTGCTTTGGCCCTTGGTTTTACAGCTTCGATGCATGAGTGGTTGGCTCTGGTGTTTTGGGAACATCATAGCAGGAGCACATAGTTGTACAAAGTCACTTTCCTCATAGGTGCCAGGAAGCAAGAAGGGAAAGAAAGGCAGGGGTAGGGTTCCAATATCCCCTTCAAAGACACACCACCTGAGGCCTAACTAACATCCGCCTGCTGGGTCCGCTCTGAAAGTCCTCGCCTGCTCCAGGCAGCAGCATGAGGTGGTGGCCAAGCCTTAGCTTGTGGCCTTCAGAGGACAAGCAAGACACAAACCAGAAAAGAATCCTATGTCTGAGACCCAGGGAATTCTGCAAGAGTGTCCTAGGCTATCCATACCCGATAATAAATGTTAGTAAAACATACAAGAGTCCAAAACAAACAGGAGTAATAGGGACTGAGAACCTTCAAGAATAACAGTTCAAGGCCCCTCACCGGGTAAAGTCCTTCAAGCCCACTGAGGTTTAGGCTGAGGGAAAACAGAAATATGGAGTGACTATTGAGTGACTTGAAAGAGGCAAGTTAGAGAAACGAGGACTGTAGTAGCTTCCAGCATCTTACTTTGCTTGTTCTTTGAATGTGCATGGACATGTGTGTATGGTATGGCCTTCTCATTTCTCCTTCTTCCCCTTATGAGGCCACACGTAAGTTGTTGGGGTGGGCTTTATGACTCAGACTTTAGGTAATAACAGTGTATTGTAGTGGAATCTGAGCGGAAGTCAATGGAGCTGCTTTGTAATAGCTTTATGGGTAATTTTTTCTGCCAGATGGCACCATGTTAGCCTGTGTCAATAAATGGTGCTGAAGACACTGCAAGGCACAAGCAAGGGAAGAAATATTTCTGGTGTGGTAGTTTTCCCTCCAGTGGCCAGCAACAGGTATAGAAGCATCTCCTGTAGGCCAGCCCCAGCGTCCCAGCAGGTAACATCCACGTGCCAACAGCGGCTGAGAACTTCAGTGTGATACAACAATGCCTCCTGCCACCCCGTGGGCTGTACCTCATCCCACCAGATAGATAAAATCCAGATTTCGGGGTGGGGAGCACACGGGATAACATACACCTCCTTCTCTGTACTGCCCTCTGTTTTTGCTAGTCCCATAATCTCCACAGTCTATTGGAGGTTGGCCTTGTGTACTGTATATCCAGATGCTGGTTTTGTGATCAGACATCTGGTTATGAGGATGGCACGGTCAAGCATCGCTGGTCTCAATGTTATGTAAAAGCTGTTTTCCATCATCTCTGATTGGTTAATAAAGAGATGATCAGCCTATGACTGAACAGGAAAGGACAGAAGAGGCGGGACATTGGATCCAAGAGACGATGGGTGTGTGGAGACCACATGGAGAGACCAGGAGGATTCACCCTAAGGTCTCACGATGAGAGAGAACAGCTATGAGGACACACATGGAGCAGGGAGAGCCAAAGCAAGACTCATATGGGAGTAATGGGGCATTTATGTGGGTATTAACATCAGATGGGAGTAACGGGGCATTTATCTGAGTATTAACAGCCTAGGTGGTTAGAATAGCTCAGAACCTGCCCAGCATAGTGCCAGCATCTTGTTAATAAAACTACCTGGTCTATTCAGGAGCTGTATGGGCGAAAGTGGGCGTAGAAACGTTCTGCAGATAAATGGAGCTGGGGGGAGAGGCGTAACTACCCCCCCCAAGTACCACTTTTGGCAGTTAACTATTCTGCTGTTTCCTAACAGGACTCTGCTATAATCTACTACTTCTGTACTGAAGGGCTTATTGTGTCACGGTATTATTCATTTGACAGAATATACAAGTGAGACAGTAGACGCCCAAAACGTAATTACAGCTACTTTTAGGACTATTAGTTTTAAAATATTTTAAGGAAAGAGCAGGAGAGGATATAATTCCTTGACTGAGAAGTGAGAGGAATCAAGCTCAGTGTGCTACGATGACATAAACACAAAAATGGTGGTGAGCCCTGCTAATCACCACTGACCGCGAAGCTGAGCTGGCCACTAAGAGCTCTGTCGCCATCAAGGAATCCTTGTCAATTACATTCTGTAACCCAAGCTCTACCTAACACTGTAAAGTCATTGTGCTCGGAACTTGCCCCTCTGTGCATGTGACTGTGGCTCCCTGAGGTTCACATCTTCTGTAGCCAACACATAAAATAACTGCATTTTTTTTTTAACCCATTGATTTTTTTTTCTAAGTTGATCCTCTATGACAAAGTTGGAACAGAAAGACAAAATTCAGGGAATCATTTCAAAGCATTAACCTGGTTGGTGAATGAATGCCTATGCCTAGTTCTCGCTCCTACGGCTAAATTCATTAATGTTACTAAATTCAGATCTCGTTCTAGAAGCACATAGTATTTATTTCCTTTAAAAATGGCTGCAGCCGGGCAGTGGTGGCGCACGCCTTTAATCCCAGCACTTGGGAGGCAGAGGCAGGTGGATTTCTGAGTTCGAGGCCAGCCTGGTCTACAGAGTGAGTTCCAGGACAGCCAGGGCTACACAGAGAAACTCTGTCTCGAAAAACCAAAAAAAAAAAAACAACCAAAAACAAAAACTAAAAACAGCTGCAGAGAGCCCCGGGGGGGGGGGGGGCACCTTTAATCCCAGCACTTGGGAGGCAGAGGGAGGCAGATCTCTTAGTTCAAGGCTAGCGTGGTCTTCAGGAAGCCAGGGCTGCACAAAAAACCTTGGGGGTGCGGAGGGGGGACATCCTGGGGAAAGAAACAAACAAAAACAAACAGTGGCAGAGGTGACAAGTTCAAAGTCATCCTCAGCTTACACTGTGAACTGACTACTTCGTGAGACACTGTCATCAAACTATGATGAAACATAATTAATCTTGAGGCCTAACTAAAATATTCAAGTTTTCTGTGACATGCAAGAAGCAGCAGCTGGCTGTAGACAACATACATTTGGGCTCGGAATTTCCTGATTACCATTATACAAAGACCAAAAAGCTTCCTGGGGTAGGTCTTCCGCCAGACAGAAGGTTTAGATGCAGGAATCTGGTCATGTCTTTCCATCTGCCACACCTGCAGGCATCCACCACCCCTGCTCTCCCGCCACAGTGTGTAAAACAACAGGCACATCACCCAGGGAACAGGGAAGGCCTTTGTATAACTTAGATGTCTTCATACAGCCTAGGCGGAAGTTGTCTGCTATGGAGTGCCAGAGACGAATCACAAGCATGGTTTGTATCTGTCTCGTTCACACGTGCTGTCTGGCGGAGCTTACTGCTAGAGCACCCCACTCCATTTTGTGGAGTCTTGGAAATTATTAGCCAATTCTCCTCATGTAATTAAGAGTAAACTTCATTATACTTTATCAAGAAAAACATAAATGAGGAAGTTTAGAAGTTTATAAGAAAGGACCAGGATTTCTCTGTGTAGCCCTGTTTGTCCTGGAACTCACTCTGCAGCCCAAGCTGGCCTCAAATCAAAGAGATCCACGTGTCTCTGCCTCCTGAGTGTTGGGACTAAAGGTGTGTGCCACCATGCTGGACTTAGGTTTAATTTTTAAAATTACAATCATTTATTTGTGGGAGTGGACGGTCGGAAGGGGCCAGGGCACACTTGTGGAGTCAAAGAACACTTCAGGGAACTGGTCCTCTCCTTTCAGTGTGGGGGCTCTGGGGATTGAACTGAGGTGGCCAGGCTTGGTGGCAAGCGCCTTTACCCAGTGAGCCATCTCACCAGCCATTCTTAAGAAATGCAGCTGAAACACTTCTCAATCTTTCAGGTGTACTTTATAGATAAATTTTAAAGGAACTCTTTCCTGACCTCACCATCTACACTGTTAAGTTCTAATGAAAATACACCCGACGGGTAATTAGAGACGCGAGATACTCTTTTCTCTGAAACAAGTTAGACCCGCTATCTCCAGACAGTTCTTGCTGCCGTCAATGACAGTCTCAGTAGAACCACTCAAGAAAAGGAACCCGACCTGCTTCTGTTTCAGGCAGATCAGCGAACGGGGATTTTCTGCAGAATCATCTAATTTTGGAAGATCTGGGATGCACGTTCAGAGCAGCACACAGACTGAGCGCAGTGCAGAGTGCCCAAAGCAGCGGTTTTCACCCTACTTAAAGGACGGGCCGGCACAATGCTGTGCGCAGTGGTGGCGCCCTCTGCCCCTTTCCCACAATTCCTGTCACTCCTCCTGGCGCAATGCTTGGCTGCCTTTACTCTTCTACTCTGCTGTGTGAAGACTCTGGAGCCTATAGCCCTGATTAAGATTGGAATTCCAATTCTTGAACTTCTCAATGTTGCAACATTTGTCAGATGGTGAGTTTAATTTTTGACAAAGTTACTAAACTGAACCTGTGAACATGTTAAGTCTTATTTTTCTTTTGGAAAAAAAGAGAACACAGAGCTAGGAGATGCACATGAAGTTACTGTGTCTGCCTTTAGGGCACAAAGGGTAAAGGAGACAAGAAGCATTTGTAAGCACTGAAACAAGTGCATGACGGGAAACATCCAGGTGTGGAGGCGAGGAAACCCCGGAGGCTGGCGGCCATGATGAGTACGATGCTTAGCTGTGGGAGACTGAGTAGGTGGATAAATAAAGGAGGGGCACAGAGCTAGGCTGCTCATTTGAAGGCAGAGTGATGACAGCTCTTTCCATCAAGTGGCTGAGCGTAAGTGGAGTGTGGTGGTGAAGATCTGCAGCGGGGCAGAGATCGTGACCGTGGACAGTAAGTCCACTCTGTGATGAACAAAGGACTAGTACTTAAATCAAAAGTGAGAATGTTTGCAAAATGAAGAAATGAGGGTGCAACCAACTAATTTTGATAACTCCTGCTGCCAAGCCTGATGAGTTCGATCCCTGGGGCCCACATGGTAAAAGGCAAGAGCTGGCTCCCATAAGTTGTCTTCTGACCTCTACTTGTGTACCTAGGCATAAGCATGCACACACAGTGACAAAGGGAGGTAAAAAAAAAAATATGTAAAGGGATTGATTTTTTGATGGTTAATGAACTGACTCGACCCAAGATGACATCATTCATTTTCATTTAAAAATTAAATAAAATTAACTTTGGTGAGGATGAGCAAATGCTGATCAAAATTCTACTTAGGTGTAAGTTCAAGCCATGTACCTCGTGGTGACCATAGTCAACCTGTTCTGAAAGTAGTTTTTAAATGTTCTCACCACAAATAAGTATGTAAGGTAACACCTCTGTTAAATAGCTGGGTCCAGCTCTATAGAAGGCGCATATTTCAAAAAGGGAGAGAATTGTTTTTAATTGTCAATTAAAATAATTTCCTCTTTAAAAATTGAAAGTATGCTAATTTTATTCATATCCTACTTTCTATTGAATTAAATTCTTTGCTAAAAGGGAGGAGGATCCTCACACACTTCCCTGGAAAAACCAGCCCTGTCAGCCTACCTCAGTGGACTTCCTATCCTACTAGGATAAGAGAAACATTTGCTAACTCAAGTGGGAACCAAAACTGGAAGGTAGCTTTTAATTTACAAAAAAAAAAAAAGTCCTAGAGCCTGATTCTCAGAAAGCACATTATAGGAAGACTTTGTTTGTCACACCTCAGCTAGGGGACTGAAGGGACAGCACAGCTTGTTCTGCAAGAGAGAGGAGACCGCGGGAGGGAAGGCTGTGTCCGTAGAGACAGCCCTCCCTCGGCCTCTGCACTCTTACCCAGAAGAGTCAGGCACCAGGCTTCTGTTTCTTTCCTAAGCTCGGAACACAGGCGTTTATGGAGACCCCGCCTCTGTAGACCATGCTTAACTAAACAGGTGCACACACTTTTCTCTCTATTGAATTCTTCAAAAGGAAAATTTCATCCTGCTCATCCTGACAAGTGGCTGTGGGTAAACATTCCAAGCTTTTTATAGGTTTGCTAAAACAAGCATGGGGTGTGGGAAGGTGGGGGCCATACTGAAGTGAGAAAGGACTGACCGAAGTCATGCCCAAGCACTGGCCACACACTCTGTCTGTTCCATCATATACTGCTGCAGATTCAGATCAGAAGCAATCTAAGCAAGGCAAACTCTGGAGCCTTACTTGCTAGTAAGCAAAAGGACAAGCTGTCCTAGCTGCACTCTTAAACATCAGGAGAAGAGAACCACCCAGTGCCCAGACGGATGCTAATGGCACACCTAACATCTCCAGTGTTTCCTCGGCAATAACCACAGAAACTTACGAAGATCCTGTTGACTCTCTGTTACACATAGGCGGGCCTTCATGATGGCAAAGATACTGGAGGGTGGCAGGGGGGTGGGGTTGGGTGGGAGAGGAAGGAGACCGGAACTCGGGACATCACTGACATTCTAGCAGAGCTGAAGGAAAAGACACCCGAAGCACAAAAGTCTATGTTCAAGGCGTTCTGTATGGGTTAAAACTACACAGGAGGCTGAATGCCCATCTGTACAGAACAGCAAGCAGACTTAGGATTTCCTTGGTAGTTTCTATGCTACCAGATCGCATGTACTTGGTTTCCTTCCTTCCTTCCTTCCTTCCTTCCTTCCTTCCTTCCTTCCTTCCTTCCTTCCTTCCTTCCCTTTCTTTCTTATGATTGTACAAGAACACACAGGGCTGAGAAGATGGCTTAGTGGTAGACAGCTTACTGTGCAAGCATGCAGTGCTGGGTTTGAGCCCACAACACCCACAGGAAAAGCCAAGAGTGAGGGTGTGTGTGTGCCTGTAATCCCAGTGGGTACGCAAAGATACGGGGACCCAGGGACCCACTGATCAGACAGTTTAGCCAGTCAGAGAACTCCAGCTTCAGTGAGAAACCCTGCCTCAGAAAATTAAGTGGAGAGTGACGGAGAAAGACATCGGGCATCTGCCTCTGGCCCACATACCTCCCCTCCCCCTCCACATCCGTGTAGACAAGGAACACATCCACACAAAAAGGATATCCATACTGTCTCCAATTTGCATCAACCAACAACTCTTACCACACGAACATTCATTTCCCATATTCCCCCTACCAACAAGTTCCTACAGGGGAAAGTGGCAGGTCACACAGCATTTTTTTTTTTTTTTTTTTTTTTTTTTTTTTGACTTGTCAGTCTCTCAAGCTTCCAGGCTATGCCATTAGAGATTCAGCACGAACGTGTGCTGTTATCCACCGCAGCGCTAAGAGTCATTGTTCTTGTACATTTCTGCCCAGCTTACATGGTCTACAACACAGAACGCCCTACGTGACTGACTCTCAAGGACAAGGAGACTCAATTTCCAGGGAACAAGGGATAGTATAGTTAAGGTGCTTAAAAACACCACGGTTTGTAATATAAAATGCAGTAAGTCAATGACAAAATATTGTTTGCTGGTAAAAAAAAAAAAATTAATAGGATCAAAAAAGTCATCACTGAGACTGAGGTTTCTCAGTGTAGGAATTCCGTCCTACAAGATAATGCAAATAGCTCGCTATTTACAAGCTCTGGAAAGGGAAGCGCCACAGTGATGTGTGCTAACAAGTCACAGAGGAACGCTGGGTGTGTTCAGACATCAGGCTGCTGAAATAACAGCAGGAACAGTTGTCCCATACAGGAGAGCTGACTGCCTGGAGCCATGTGCATGTACTCACATGGGTTACCTTAAGTGGTCCTCACGGCATCCTTAGGAAGCCAACCCCATTATTATCTGCATTTTATAGCAGAGAAAACTAAGGCTTGCTCAACCTGTCTATGTGCAAACAAGCTGGGGAGCTGGGATTTGAATCTCCACTGACTGAATGAAGTCAGGCCCTAAGCTCTTAAACACCATGCTAACAGTGCCCCAGGACTCCAGTGACTCTGTTTTCGACAAAAGGTGGGAGATACTGTTTTAAAAATATGTTCTATTTCAAAATGTGTGAGTGGAATTCAATCTGCAGTTTTCATAAATATGTGGCCGCTCTCTGCCAATGGAGCAATTTCTCATTATGAACATATAGACAGGGTCTTTTGGGGTTCGCATTTCCCAGTTTCTCAATAATTACCTTGTTCTTTGTTATTGCTGACTGTTGCTGAAAACCCAGATCACACAAATCCCAGCATCTGGAGTTAGGGAAATCTTGTCTTTGGAGAGATTTTTTTCAGTCCATACACTTGTGGCAGGGTCTCATGTCCAGTTCCTGAGGCCAGAGAACCCTGACTCTACCATGCCCTAAGATGACCTCACACCATCCCCAGAGCCAGCCTCTTTGTTCCTGTTTCTCCATGCTTGCATAATCACCACAAAATGGCCAGGCAACCCTGGCCCTCTGCCCATTAATTCTTCTGTGGCCACACGTTTTCTAGCTGGCCCTGATTGCTTACCTCTCCATTTCCCTTCCACTACATGCCCACACTCTATCATCAGCTACACCCCTAGCCTGAACAAAACTTCTTCCCTTCTTAGACAGAAGCTGGTCCCCAAGGCAGGCCTCTCAGCAGCTGCTGCTGCTCTGACTCCTGGCATGTGATCCCAGGTCAGGATCAGCATCCCCACTTCAGGTGTGGTCCTCACCTCTCTAAAAGCTAAGTCTTCAGTCATCAAATGGAACCAGCCACTGGCCTCCACTGTGCACCAGGTGTCAACAGGCTCACTATCATTTCTTAATGATTTTAGCCCCTCATCTACCACCACATTCTCTCATTACTCCTTTTGATGGCATGGTGGTACAAGCCTGTGGTGGCAGCCCTCAGGAGGCTGAGACAGGAGGATGGTATCTTCTAGATCAGTCTGAAATACATAGAGACTGCCCTTAAAAAAGCAAAAAGATTTGTCCAGCAGCAGATGTTAATAAAATGCTGTATCATACTTAAAAAATACATATCCAGTGATTAAAAGGAGTATGTATTTCTTAAAGTAAACTCTACATTCCGGTAACAGAAGCAATTCGGTTCCCACCAAAGGACATACTGCCCTGCATACTTTAAAAATGTCCTGAGTTACAGCCAGCGAGATGACTCAGTGGGTAACAGCACTTGCTGCCAAGCCTGACCACCTGAGTCCAATTCTGAGTACCTAATTGTAGAAGGAAAGAATCGAACCCCACGGTTGTCCTCTGACCTCTTGCCTGTACACACACACACACACACACACACACACACACACACACACACACACACACAATAAATAACTATAAACAAAAGTTTATGGTAGTGATTGAAACAGACTTTGCATATTAGTTGCTGAATACAATCCCTCTAGCAGAGCACGGCAGCTTTATAGTCTCCTTGCTCTTTGACAGAGACTGCAAAATGCTCACTGCAGATTTCCACTCTTCAGGGTGATGTATCTAAAGCAGCTAATTTTATCAAGCACTGTTTTCCTGGACGACCGAAGAAATTATATTTTTTCAAGTCATTAAAATCCTGCCAGGCTCATGTCGTTGGGACACTATCATTGTCCCCAGATCACGAATCGCTGAACATCTGATGCTTGTGGGGCTATGAAAGAACATGTCAGATTATTTTTGCAAATACAGCCCAAACCTAAGCAAATAAAGAACCAGGGCTGTGAAAAAGCATTTCTCCTGGCTATAGAAAGGCCTTTCGTTCAAAGACAAAGTAACTTTTTTTTTTCTTTATCTTTTTCTTTTTCTCTTTTTCGAGACAGGGTTTCTCTGTGTAGCCCTGGCTGTCCTGGAACTCACTCTGTAGACCAGGCTGGCCTCGAACTCAGAAATCCGCCTGCCTCTGCCTCCCAAGTGCTGGGATTAAAGGCGTGCGCCACCACCGCCCGACAAAGTAACTTATTAGGAGCTAAAAAAAGAAAGAAAGGAAGGAAGAAAGAAAGGAAGGAAGGAAGGAAGCAAGAGAGATCAACCACATGTGGAAAGGGCACAGGTAGACGAGAGGCAAGCTGGACCCTCGGCTGTGGATTCAAAACCAGCACAAGCTTCCATCCATTTCACAGAACAAGGCTGAGCTAAGGTCTGGGTGCATCACTTCATTCACGCAAGGCTGCACCGGCCGACTGTCCTGTGGTGGGAAAGTCACTCTGTGCAGTCTAGAGACAATGATCAAGAAGACACAGCTTCTGCCCTCAGGAGGCTGACATCTGAAAGAAGCCTGTGCACTTCCAGAGGCAGGGGCCAGTGCCAATCCCAGAAGTTCCACCATGAGGAACTTTCAGGGAATTGAAATACTCTAAAATTGTGCAGCATACACCAAATATGACATTGACGGCCATGTTTAAAAGGCAACTGGATGTCTTGTTGAGGGGTAAGAGTCGGAAAACACTTGGTAATGTGGTTTTGATGCCTGAGTGCCACAGTGATAATGACTTCTTGTCTACCAAAGAGCAAGAAGTCACAGGTACCTTTAACACCCAAGTGAAATAATTCTGTTTTTGAAGATTAAAACCAATCATATCTATTTTAAATTCTCTATCAATCTATCATCCATCTATCTCCTATTTATTTATTATTGAGAGAGAGAGAGAGAGAGAGAGAGAGAGAGAGAGAGAGAAAGAACACAGGCATTTGTGCCATGATGTGCATGTGTAGGTCAGAGGACAACTTAGGTCACCTGTTCCCTCCTACATGTGGGTTAGGGATAGGACTCTAGTGGTCAGAAGTGCCTTCACCCTCTGAGCCATCTCACTGGCTGATCACCCCTACTGTGCCATGCTCACAGGGAGCTTCCCGAAACTTTTGGAAATGTTCCCAGGTATTTCTCTCTTCCACTTTTTCCGTTGTCTAATTGTACTCTATTTAGCTTTGGCTTTCTCGGACACTGGAGTCACGGTGCATGCTATTTTTCTTCTGTAGCAAGAACCTGACTTTACATAAAATCAGCTGGTCTGCACATACCATTTTTACTGGGATACATTAATTGGTTTGATTTCACCACAATATTTAGAGCATGGCTGAAAAATAAACATTAACTAACTGAAATGTTTATCGCTTAATATACCAAGATCAATAATACCTTAATGAGAAACTGATATAACAGTTGCAATCATGTTCCTTCTATGACACAGGAAAGTAGTCTCCACCTATAGTAAATATGGAATCCTGACAGAGTGATGGAAGGATTTTTAAACCTTTAAAATAAGTAACAAAATAAAGACAGGGGCTTTTGCTAGCAAATAAAGTATCTCTACGGTCCTCTCAGTGATCTCAAAAGTAACACAGCATGATATGTGTCTTCATGCATTTAGCAGGCTATGGTGGGTACTTTGTAAATCATCTTGGCCCCAGGAAGGCCAGTCTGTGGCTTTTCCTTACTGACTGCTTCCATAAGGTTCGTTATCTTCAGATATATTGACAGTACATGGTCACTCATTTAATCTATATATTTGTTCAACCTTTGGACAATTTTCCCTATCTCTTTTATTGCAGTTCACCTCAGAGTGTCTTTGCTTATAAGCTCCTGGTAACAGGACTGCCTCACAGAGGAAAGCTGACTGAGAGATGCTATTTGGTTAGTGCTTCTGGAAGGTGCCAGCGATCATCAATAAAATGATACATTAGTTTAAGCTGTTTAATTTTTGGTTCAAAGCAATGATTTTTACATATAGAGTATAGTCAAAGTAAAACACTATGAAGTGTTTGAAAGTTCTTAGACAGAAATGGCTTGTCAGCCTAAAAGGTATAATTAAGAGCCCTTGCAAATTCAAGCATCAAACCATAAGCAAAGTCATGACCAAGAGTCCAGTAACTATGTTACTGAACACAAGCCTGCTACTGTATTCACAGTGATGAGTGTAGATGGGTCTGTTCTACTCTGGTCACAGCTGAAAGCAGAGCTAATGAAGAACACACAGGCAATCAATATACAATCCGTCTCTAAGGTGGGCAGCAGTGAGAGGGAAGTCCTCTGCAGCATGATGCCAAACAACAGGACAAATGTTTCAACTTACTCTTAGCAATGCACAGGGCCCAGCACCATGGGGCTTAGCAAGGAAAACCCACACGAAGGAAGCTATGTGTGTTGGCTAGGTGGCTTAGCCTGCTTGCTTAGCCTTACATCCGATGCGTCAAATAGAGAGTACGATCCTGCAAGGTGACTATGAAGAAGCAGAGAGCAGTAACTGTGGCAACTGGGTTGGGTACACTGGTGGTGATCAAGAGAGTGACAGTATCAGCTGAAGAGATAGCCTTAGCCTTCTGAGAGTGCAACAAGGGTGCTGAGCATGCTGCCTTAGTTCTTGTTCTGTGGCTGCGATGAAACACTCTTGACAAGCAATTCAAGGGAAAAAGAGCTTATTCAAGTCATAGTTCATCACAACAGACGTCACACTATGTGCACAGTCAGACGAGAACTATAAATGTGTGCACTGTAGTGATTAGCTCCAAGTCTACTCTCTACAGTCCAAGATGCACTGCCTAGGGAATGGTGCCATCCACAGTGGGCAGGTCTTCTCTCCTCAGTCGATGTAATCAAGGTAACCCTCACAGATATGTCCAGCAGCTCATCTCCCAGGTGACTCTCACTCCTGCCATGTTGACAACACTAACCACCGAACCACCCATGTGCTTGCCCACATGCTATTAACTGGGCCTTACCAAGGCTCTCTCTTTCCTGTTGGTTGCAAATGGAGCACTTGCTCCCTGCCCAATATACGATCCTAGGTATGAATTCATTGGAATCTTCCTAAGAGATGTTGCCTCTCTGCTATTACTTTGGAGTGGAGTTGAAGATAAACTAATGGTGACGGGTATCCAGGTCTTCCCTTGTATCCAGTGCTCTTCCACAGAGTCGACATGTATTATCTCATTTAATCCTTTCAAACAGCCCTATGACTCGGGTACTATAATTAGCCCCACTTTTTAGCTGAGAAGCCACAGCATGCACACATGGAAAGTTAGGTGACCATTCCTTACAGGAATGCTCGCATCACAGGGCAGCTGTAATCTTATGTCAAATTAGAGGCTTGGATGTTAAATGGTATAAATTCAGAAGAAAAAAATATTATGGGACTGAGAATGTTCATGAAAAAAGAAGAAATTAAACCTGAAAACTGGGTAGGGCCTGACCAGGGAGAGGAAACAATGGTATTACAGGTAAAGGAAAGAATGTGGGCAGACATGGAAGAGCAGGACAGAAGGACTGACAGGCTGAGGAGCTCAGGCCAGAAGATACAAAGCAAAGCAGGCTAGCACCAGAGGGGAGGAGCAGGGCCAGGCTGTGGCCCTGAGGGCTTTGTTTTGTCAGTGTTCCTAAGTCAACCCTTGGTCCTCTATGCTCCATGAGATTGCCCAGAAGGGCTTGGGCGCAGGAGCTCGGCTGCATTTGGAGAAGTTAAGGGTAGCCCAGATCTAACAATACTAATCGACAAGTTCTCAACATAGGATGTCACAGAAACCATGCCAGAATTCAGCAGCACTGGCGGGAATCTGCCACACTTAAGTTTCATTTCTGTTGGATGGATCAACATATTCAAAAACTGACAAAGAAAGTGAGTGTCATGTTCTTATTCTTTGTTTGTTCAGGGACAGAGAAAGCATTAAAACCACAATCCTACAATTAAACACTGAGAATCCACTCATAAGAATGCTTCAGAATTGCACAGACAGGAAGTGAACTCCCCTAGGGCTAATAAGCAATAATATTTAGCTAGCTTTTCCCAAGTGTAAATACCATTGCACTGATACACTAGGCATAATAAGGCTTTTATTTTTATCTGAGTTCTACATCAGTTCCAATATTCTACTTTCTAGTTGATACAGATATCTTTTCTCTACATACAAATTACTAATAACCCCCATTACTATGACCAGGTGACATTCAGATGTCCTCTCTTCATAAATGTGTGCAGTGCAGATCAGTTCTTAAATGTAAACTTATCTGGCTTTCAACATTTCCAAAACATGGTAGGATTGTTGTTGTTGTTGTTGTTTTGATTTTTTCCTTAAACATGGGGAGATGCATACACCAAGGCCAAGAAAGAAAAGACCTATTTTCCTTCTTAGTGATTCTGCCCTCTTTCAGTTTAGGGGTGGTGGGGGGATAAAAAGTGATGTTTCTTTCATTGCAAATATTTAACTGTGGAGTGTGAACACTGTTGAGTAGCAGCAGGTTTCAAGGTAACGTGAAGGCAGTGATGGTTAATGTCGTCTTGGTTGGCTTGAGGCATGCCCAGGGGATTACTAAAGACCTTGGGAGGAAGAAGCACCTGAATGTGGGCAGCACCGTTCTATAGGCTGGGGTCAAATGGGGGAAGAAAGCCAGCTACCATGGCCACACTCTCAATCAGTATTTCCTTCGCCCTCTCCCCCCCCTTCCTCTCTCCTCCCTTCTTCTTCCTCTCTCCCTCCCACATCCCTGTTTTCTCCCTCTCTGCAATCCCTTCATTCCTTCCCTGTGAGTTGCCCTGCTCCACCAGGCTTTCTGGGCCACGGGGAAGTACGGACTAAGGGGAAGTACGGACTAAAACCATGAACAAAATGAGTCCTTCCTCCCCTAAGCTGTTTGCCCAGGTATTTGGGAATAGCAGCAAACAGTGAACACCAAGGCTTACAGGTTGCCATCTCCACCAGACAGAGGGACGAGCCACATGAAGACACATCTGTGTCAACATGTCATCAAATGTAAGCTGCTGTGTTTAATCCTTTTTAAAGGTTCACACTGGGACTCTGGTGAACTCTTGCAAACTCTTGCTTGTGTAGGGATGGTTCACTGGGCCAGTGGTTGTAAGGAAGACACTGGGAACACGGTGGCTTTCTCTGCAGCTTCCACTCCTTGCTAAACTTCTGCCTGAGAGGCTCGTTTCACCTAAGTCAATCAGCAAGCACCACTCATGGCTTCTTTCCATACTTTTGGTAAATATTCTTAAGATTATATTGCTTTTTTCCTGATGAAAAAAAATTTTTTTTAAACAGAAAGAGCATGGTTAAGTACATCTGTAAAAATGTAAACAGACGAGTTCTGAGGTCTGGGGACACTGCCATGGGACAGCAGCGTGACAGGGAATGTCCCACGTTGCAGAGAACCTGGGGCATTAGTGTTGTATGATCCACTCACAGTGGAAGCTTGGTTCACTTGAAATTGCTGAGGCAGTGCTACAGATTGTCAAAACTATGCTTTTTAAATTGTATTTTTCCGATTAGAAACGTAAATATATGTCATAGTCAAACCACACTTCTAAAAACTTAGTGACACGTATCTGTACCACAGGGAAAAATAAAACTAAGTACAACTGGGCTCAAACAGTAATACACTTGACGACATGTTCAAGGGAAGGATGCTGATGCTGACTGCTGGGGTGAAATGCATTGGACAGACTGATGGATGAGTAAGGCGTAGAGAGCTGGCCATACCGGTGATAAAGTATTCTTGCTAACTATGTATTCCGTATGTTGTGTATACTGATGTTCACTGTAAAATTTACTTTATGTTTGAAATTTTTTCATAATAAAATATTGAAAGAAAACATGAAATCATAGAAAACCACAGACATTCAAGAAAAAATAAAAGCAGCACCCTGACACCAAGCATATAAGTGTTTTATAACTGGTCTTCTTCACTTCCAGTAAACTCTGAGCATTTTTTGAATGCCATGTGATGTTACTGCATGGGTAGCACAGCACTGTCCCCATGTATCCCCATCGCCCACTGGACCTGACTCCCTATCTGACACCTCTAACCGCTGACTTAGAAAGCCCCAGAACACCACTTCTGACACACGGAAAGTAACCGTTTGGAGACCAGTTTCTGTGTGCTACATTCTTCTAAACTCTTCTCTGAAAAGGAAAACCTCTGTCTAGCCAGAGGTTTGAGTTTAAAATTTAAACACTCTCATAAATGAAATAAAATAAAATAAAAGTGTCACTTTTGCTTCTACCAAAAAAACAAGAGTTCTTTTTCAAAAAATCTAAACTATGCACTCCAAATACTCCCATTTTGGTTCCGAGATACCAACTCCAAGTTGGGGGCTGCCTCAGAACTTCCTGAAAAAACGGCTGGCCCAGCAGTGGGGCAGGAGTTATGTGAGCTGCGTAATTTTCTGTGTCTAGATCAACGGTGCATG
This sequence comes from Uromys caudimaculatus, assembly GCA_028551405.1. NCBI lineage: Eukaryota > Metazoa > Chordata > Mammalia > Rodentia > Muridae > Uromys > Uromys caudimaculatus. Next base: position 96,607,478 of record CM052701.1, read on the forward strand.
TCAGAAGACACAGAAGCAGCCCGAAGGAGCTCTTGCTTACCAAGCTGGACAGAAGTATATGACTTCGTGGATTGAATCGCTTTGCATTGTAAATGGATTTAATGTCTATAAACAAATAAGCAAACTGGACAGTATAAACACAGGGAAAGAGAGCGCAGCACAGGGGACCAGCGCAGGAAGGAGCCTCTGACTTGGCACAAAGGACTCTTATGATAATGCTACAACTAAGACAGGGTCAACAGGGATGATTACGCTCAGAAGACACCCACACAGCCTCAAAGCAGCTCCCACACTTAATTACAACAGAGAAATAGGTATTTGCACCACAGAGGAATTGAGTGGGCTTGTGACCAGGGAGGGGCTCAACAGTAATATTACCAAGTCTAAGGCAGACAAGGGCTACCCATCACACCACACCAAGAGTCAGCAAGGATACACAACAACTACAACACCCCCACCACAACCACAGGAACCGCAGGAGGGGAAATCCACAAGTCCAGAACAAGGGGCACTCTGCAACATGTGTTCTCAGCTCTTCAGAACTGTCAAAGTCTTAAAAGGCAAAGAAAGGCAGGATAACTGTTCCAGAATAAAACAGACTAAACAGACACACAGCCATTTGTCATCCTGGAGTGTATCCTGCGTAGGGAACAATTCCCATAAAAGTCTCTTGGGACAAATGGAAAAATCTGAAGGTGTATTATCCAATAAAGTAATATAACCGTTCAATTTCCAGACCTTGTTAATTGGGTTTTTAGGAGATGCTTAAATACTTTGAATAGACACATATAGCATCTGTAATTTACTCTCATAGTCATTAAGAATAAAATAATTGTAACTGTATATAAATCAATAATATTAATAAAAAGAAAAGGTAGATGTCACAAAATGTCACTATGTGGTAGACTTAAGTGGTATTATAGTTGGTGTTTGCTTTAAATTGTTTTCAAAGAACATTTTAAGTAAGTGCCATTTTTTGTTCGTTTCAGTAGAAAGGTAACACATACTTTCTAAAAAAGAGGGGCACACCATATCCTCGCTATACTAGGGGTCACAAAGGAAGTGCAAGCAAATAGTCACATAGCTGTGACAATATATTTGGCACATATTTTCTCCACATTTGACTAAGTTCACAAAACAAACATTTAGTTGGATGTCAGACCATTCTCAGAGTCCTATGAAGTAAGTTACAGGCACTTTATTAAAGGGTCTGTCTCTTCTAAATCTCATTGGAAAAATAATGACAAAGAACCATAGGATTGAGTATATTAATGAGGGAAAGACCTTTGTCTTAGCACTGAAAAGTACCTAGCCAGTAGCCAACACACATCTTATAAATACAACTCCACAAGGGGTACATACGTCCTCTCCAATTACTCCTACGGCCTCATCAGACATTCACACGAAACTCCTGTGGAATTAGCAGTGTGGGGTACCTGGCACAGGGATGGATAATGACTGTCTCTCAGCAACAGGCCCCTAAGTGAAGTGCAGTTCTGCTTGTTCCTACTTACAGTTTATGAGTTATGCTCTCGCAATAGAGAAGCCAATAGAATTTGGCAGCCTCCAGCTCTTGCATTCACCCCGTGCTCTCCCACAGAAAAGGCACATCCTATGCACCTATGCTGGGGAGGTTGGAAGTGAGTGGGCTAAAAGGAACGCTTCCCTTCCAATCAGTTTCCAGTCTCATCCAGTAACCATAAGAAGCCATGTAAGTATCCAAGTCCCATGACCTACCTTTACCGTTCTTATATAAGTGGATGGAATTGGCCTATTTTCTATTCCTGCCTGGTCAACTAGAAGTTACCCAGTCAAACACTGAAGAACAGGAAGCTGGGCCTCCTGAATTCTATCTACCCCTACTGGAGTAGTTAATACATTTCTCAGTGCTGTTTCCCAGTCTATAAAATGAGGGCAATAATGCCATCTAACCAGATCAAAGAGCTTGGTATGGCTCTTAATGCAAGAGTTGATCTTTACTTAGTACCCTTCTGCTTCATGTAAAACACAGACAGCCCATGGCAGAGACACCGCGGTGCCAGTGTCATGGTTTCAACCCTGGGCGAGCTGGCTGATGAGCTCCAGCTACGGCACACTTCTGAGAGGAGGTCTGCAAGGCTAACACTGGGTTCTCCTCTCTCATCAGCCAGGTGGCTCGCTGTGGCGACTCACGCTAACAGTAAGATCGCATGGGGAGCAGAGTGTATATCTACCTAAAGGTTTTCTTGAAAAGGAACAATACTTAGTGAAAAGTGGACATAAGAAATGGCCACAGTAAGCATGAGAGGGAGGGTGTTAAAAGCCACCAGCAGGACAACTACAGTGCTCGGTAATATACTGTAGATTTCAAAGAGACAAAGGAAAGACATTTGAATGTTTACATCGTAAAAGAAATGTTAACCTAAGCAATGGCTATATAATGGCTTAAGCATACGATGCAATCATGTATTGAAACATTAACACAGCTCATAGATGGCTCATAAATTTTTAAAAAGTACTTTAAAGAGAAAGTTACCAAGGTTTAACTCTCATGGAACAGCTATACAAATCATTTAACTCTTGAGGTACCAAACTGAATATGGTGGTGGCAGCTAAGAGTTCAGGGCTCATCTACTTCAACACAAGTTCCCGACTCTCAAAGCCAAGACCTTATTCTGATTTTACAAGGCAAGACAATTCTATCTGGAGCCTAATTCGTTATTGCACAAAACGCACCGCTGTGAGCATGTAGAGGTGAAACCTAAGAAGCTAGCATTGCTTAGTTCAGTTGACAAATAATACTCTTATTTTTCAAAGGCACCAAGAGGGACCACCCCCAACACAAGGGGTGAGAATAGTAAGCAATGAAAAATGTTACCTCTTACTCTTTACTGCCCCCTCCTGGTTCTCCCGTAGAAGTGAAAAACTCAAAACCGCCTGTTTCTGTAGGCTAGCCAGCTCAGAGAACACTGGCTTACCATGGAAAGAAATCCTCTAGCTTCAGATGACCCTTAGTAGAGCTCAACCCTAAAGCACACAGTGCAATATTTTCTATTTATGGGGTTCCCAGAATGGGAATTTGGAAGAAGCCTCATGGACCAGCCCCAAAGGACCTGCCAGATCCTTTCCAGCCGTGTGACCCTCTAACTCGAGGCTGGAAAGCTTATGTAAGAACTGGTGTGAGAACCTCCGGTAGCAGAAGATCTTACCTCCTTCTCTATTTTGAGTAACTTCTTCACAGCCACCTCCTTGTCCTGTGATATCCATTTGGCTCGATAAACACTCCCAAAACTTCCTCCACCGCAGTTTTCAAAAAACTGCAAGTCGTCAAATTTAATTTGCACAAAGGAGGCACCGAGAGACGACATCTCATAATGACAAAGTAGTAAACGTCCACAAAATCTGGAGAGAGAAAGAAGAAATGCTGAACCACAGATAAATTCAAGTCATGCTCTAGATATTTATAACAAGTCCCGTGAAACTTCCAGAAAGACCTGATGACTTCAGAAAGAGAAGCAAGACAAACAAGTCGAAATGAAAGCACTCACCCTGGCAGTTGGCTTGTCCAGGCTTGGAAATGGCTCAGATCTCCCCCCAACAAAACCTGTCCCAGTGCTTCCTACAGATCCTCAGGAGCTCTGCCTAAAGGCTACTGTGTCACCAGGTCTCCTACCAGGAAGGCCTGACACACAGAAACCATGCTTTCAACAGCAAGGTTGCATAGCTCCTCTGGCATGTGCGGCACGCTGGCTCTCCGTGCTGCCCTTGCTTCATAGGAAACTTACACAGCCTAAGGCCCTGAGCATCCTGACACCACTGCAGCCAGGATGCTGCAAAGTAAACACACATGCAGTGTTTAGACTCCAAACAAGACTTCACTTGGGGTGAAAGAAAAGCTGGCCAAGGGCTTCCAAATGTGTCTCACTAGACTGCGCACCATACAGAACAGATTTTCTAAGAGACATTGTCCTTGATTACAGTATATTAAGTCATCCGAGGGATACTGCCAAAGATGCTTAAAAAATATTATGCTTGTTTCCAGAGGAACGGATGACCCCTCCCAAGATTACTGCAGTGCAGTTGTCTATGATTGACTCGTCCTTACTCTTCCCCAGGTAGGTGTTCATTCTTAATCCTCTATTCCAAACCATAAATTATCAGGAAAAACAAAACCCGAAACACACAGCTGGTGGAGTGAGCTTTTGAGCAAGTGTAAGAAGCTACAGGCAGTAGATAAAAACAATCTGTACATGCATCCTTTCTGCAACTAAACCACAATATTATAACCGTGGAGCAAAATGACGAACCGATACTGGAAGACATGCTCTCAAGCAGCTGGTTTGTGCTCCTGATGGTCACCAGTGTGAAACGCTTAACAAATAACAAGAAAAAGATCTCTATAAGAACTTAAAGGCAACTAGGATGAAACACAATGTATGATCACTTTCTGCATTTATCTTGTATAAATATTTAGACATATGAAAATATGGCGCCTGCAACTTACTTGATGATTTTGACACCACCCCAAAAGTACACAAGCAGGGGCACAAGTCTGTGAGGGGGAGAAAGCACCATGGCAGAGTTGAGAGCCACAAATCAGAAAGGGCCATGGGCTATGTACTATCCTGGCCATTTTCTATGAAGCCTGGATTTTTTTTTCTTCCAAAATAAAAGGTAGAAGGGAGCAATCTGGGTCACTGTAAGTTCAGTTTCTCCATCGACTACTCGGAGCTTTGCGGGGAGACGCACTCACAGGGAGCTCCGAGAACTCAGTGCACAGCTGGCTCAGCCATTCCATTTTCGGAACATCAGCTCACTGAAGAATGTTGATTTCTTATTGCGAAGTCCAAGTCTGCTCCACTTTGGGGAGAAGGCAAGAAAGAAAAACGAAGCAATTTGTTTATCCTCTACTGTTTAGAGCTTGTAATGTTTAGAGGACTGCGTTGACAAGAAAACAGGGAGAGAATGGCTGTGAGGAACACAGACGCACTCTGCGGCTGCGTTTAATTCAGTGATTTTCCACACAGACTCCCTACAATCCCGCTAACTGTAGAAAAGAGGGTTTATAGAAAATATAGGGGAATGTGCCAGATAAACACAGACAGCGTGTGCAAGGCAAAAACCTCACACAACAAAGTCAAACACTATACGCTAGATCTCCTCAGCAGAGGATGGGTAAGTCTATGCTTTTGTAATTAATTTTATCCAAGTGTAAGAACTGAAATAGGACCACGACGCTTATAAGACACTGCAGAGCCACTGCCTGGCTGTTCCCCACTCAGCTCTGACTGCTGAGAGAGCAACTCGGAACAGCTCCGTCCAGCACCTCCTCCTCTTGATCACATTTCTAAGCCATGTGTTTAAACACTGTTGCTTCTTGTTATCAACCATTCCCTGTGAAACAGGGATTCGGTTCTTACACACCATCCTTCTCACCCCATACATTCAGGGGCCACACTGGTCTAACCTCTGTTTACAACTTGAATAGTTAGCTAAGTCAATAGTCACGGTTTATACTAGTCCTGCAAAGTCAATTACTATTCCCAGAACCACTGTGCAGCAATGGTTCCATTTTACTCGGATAACCTTTTGTTTCTCCTGGAGATATGAGTCGTCCTGCTTCTGTCTCCTGTTGTTTGTTTAGCTTTGTATACTACTGATAAACTTATCCAACTCATCAAGTCCCCCCAGAAACTACAAAGCTCCCAACAAAGGAAAAATCACCAGCTTCTTCCTTCCTTCCTTTCATACCGGAGGAAGGAGGACGTTGGTTTTCATGGAGACATTCTTTCTAAACACTTCCTCTTGATTCAGTCTGGCTGCTGCTCCCCAGGCCTGACTGTAACTGGAATTTCATCTCCTCTGCTATTCAGTGACCTTCCTTCTCTTTCACCCTCTGAGGAAAACCCTGCCCCTGGATCTTCACCTTCTCTTTCTTGGTTTACTTCTGCACTTTGACAACATACATCTCCCACTGGCTCCCTGAGCAGAGGCCACCATGTGGATGTGGGAATTGAACTCATGGCCTCTGGATGAGCAGTCAGTGCTCTTAACTGCTGAGCCATCTCTCCAGCACCCTCAGCTGATTTCTTTCTTTTTTTCTCAAAGAATTTTTTTAAATGTGTATGAGTGTTTTGCGGGCCTGTATGACCGTGCGCCATGTACACACCTGGTGCCCGTGGCATTCAGAGGAAGGCGTCAGATCCTCTGGAATTAGTTAAAGACAGTTGTTAGTAACTATGTGGGTGCAGGTAATTGAATCCATGTTCTCTGAAAGATAACAAATACCTTAATCGCCGAGCCATCTCCCTCGCCCCTCCCCTCATTTCTAACGTTGCTATGGAGGAGTGTGATGCTACTCTGATGCCTAAACCGTTTTACTTTTTTTTTTTCTGAGAGCTTTTAGAATAACTTCTCTATCTGTAGAATTTTGCCTTTTTTAAGAGTGCTTTTAGAGATGAGATGATTTCTTCAATTCACTGGTAGGACACTCAGTTCCAACCTTTAGCTCATGTCTTTGAATCGCAGCTGCCTGGTAGTGTTCCTTTAGGACTGTAGCCATGTCCATCTGGGGTCTTCTCACACATGCATGAAGCACTGCCTCGGGTCCCCTTCCGTGCTGACCTCGCCCACAGCTCCATGCATGGCGCAGGGGATATACCTGCTCCAGATCTCCATCTCCAGCCAGCAAACCTTCCCCTAACCACAATTTTGAAACCCATATGAGAAACTGCAATCTCCCAAAGCACCTTTATCTATTCCACCAAATTCCCACCAGAACACAAACTCCCTAAACCCAAAATTCCTTTTTTCTAATACCTGGATTTTCAGCAGCTCACTTATAACCAAACGCACAGTACACACCTTTTCTACTCCAAACTATTTGTTCCATTAACAATTTTTAGTTAATTTTTCCATTATAGTTCCTAGAGCTACAAAAATTCCAACTAAGTAAGCTCAGCCTTGCCATTTTTTTTTTTTAACAAGTCCCCAAAGAGGATTCTAAATCCAATTCTGTTTCGAGAAGCTTCCTCAAGCTTCTTGGGAACCTTGGCACCTCCAGTACTGGGTGCCTCTTGGTTTGGGTTGAGTTAGGGAAGAGGTGGAGAACCCCTTCCCAAACAGAGGAGGAGGAGATCAATAAGAATTAACCTGACCCGACAGGCCAGTACCCTTGGCTGTGACCACCACCCGTGATGATAGGCAACAAGGCACATTCTTCCAGATCAGTTACTCGTGTTGCAATACGCCCTGCCATTGGAGAACTGGCTCTATAGGAATGAGCTATGCAATTACTTGGACATTTTACTGACAATGTAAAAAATTACATCCTTTCGGAAGAGATGAGCAATTTCAGTGTGTCTCAGTACAGGTTTTAACTCCAGTGAGCTCAGTAAGACCATCATACACTTCAGATGAAAAATTTGGTTTAGTTTCCTACCACACACACACACACATACACACACACACATTTTTATGTGCACGCGTGCATGAGTGTTTGCTCATGCATATGCATGCATATGTATGTATGTATGTATGAATGTATGTCAGGCTATATATGTATGCTGCTTTCACTATTTCAAAAAGATCAATTTATAAGAAGGATGAAGCATGAGTTATTTCCAAGCATCTGGGACGAGATGCTGCTCACGTATAGCATCAAGACCTGATCAGATTATGCTCCAGTTTTTCAGAAGAATATCTACTGTCTAGACCAGTGGAGCCGTCTATAAAACAGGGAGCCATCTCTACCCATCTGCTTACACAGGTCACAGACAACGTTCTCAGCCCACTGTGGTTTAAAGTCAGGCTTCTCGCAATCAGGCAGTCACACAACCCTGCAGGTGGACCCAGAACAGGAATATCACAGAAAACAAAACATAAGGGGTCACAAATTTGAACAATAGCAAGTTGGCCAAATGCAATCATCAGCTGATTTGGGCTGTAGCCAAAACTCTGTGATTTTTAAAATGTCCCTAAATTAAAAATACAAAAGTAAGTTTAACTATGAACTAAACCGACAAAAGCATATATGGTATCATTCGTTAATTATAAAAGCCATATACAGTCAGAAAGATGTTAAATGGAACATTTTTTTACTTTTAAAAGTTTTTCCATCTTTTCAAAAAGGGGGCTAGGGTCAGGGCTTAACTCATAGATCTTTATTCGGCTCTTTGCTTTTTCAAATTGGTATTGATCTCAAGCCAGTCACCCATCTATGCGCCCTACTCGATTTCTGTCACAAATTTAAAATAACAACAGCAGCAGCAACAGGACTCCTTGAACTTCGAACATCTAAACAGCAAAGCTGCTAAGTCAGATGAGACTGAGCTGAGTTCTGTTTCCATGTCTCCGGAAACAATCACTTTTTCTCCAATTACTACAGGTCTAACCTCATAAATAAGAAGTTTAAAGTCACTTCCATTTGATAGCCCCAAAGTGATCACATGTGTGACCCGACGTCACTGGAAAGCCTTACTTCTAAGCACAGACTGCACCTCTAGCAAGAGAGTAGCAGATCCGAAGTGCAAGCAGGCTAGGCTCAGGCAGAGGACTGTGTCCTAGGCAACTCAGACTTCCCAGTCTTCCCCAAGGCCCGCCCTGCCCAGGAAGCAGAGAAAGTGCAGAAAGTCCTCGCCTAGCGTCCAGCAAGGAATTTGCACATAGCAGGTGGAAATTATGGCTTTCTACCTGCTGCCATGACTTTGAGGCCTTGCTTAGCCAAATATTTCAGCCCTCACAATCAGGTATGATTTCCCATTTTCAAAACTGCCTTCTTTTATATTTCAATCGCTGTTACTATACAACATTAACAAATAAATGACCCCTTGATCCTAAGTCCCTTTCATCTGTGTTTATTCTTAACTTCTTCTCACAGTTTTGTTTGCTCTCTTTGGGGGTGGGGTGGGGTGGGTCATTTGGCAAGAGCTATCTTACTATAGTGAGGATTACTTATTTATTTCTGAGACAAGGCCTTGCTATGTTGTTCAGGCTAGCCTTGAACTTGTGATCCCCCTGCCGCAGCTTCCCAAGTGCCAAAGTTAAAGATATACACCAGCATGCTAGCTATAATTATAATTGTTTTCCCTTTCAAACTTTTTTTCCTAGGGATGGGTCCTATTTAAGTTACTAAAAGACATTTTTTTCCTTTTGCACTTTTTAGATACTAGTATTTCTAGGCTGTATTTATTCAGTCATAGCATTTGCTTTGGTAGTGTCCCAGAGAGTCTGCCTTCCACAGGACCACTGCCTTCTTCCTGATGTTATCTGCTCATTTCACAAGGGCACCTAACTCAAGAGAACTCTAACCTGCTTTATTAAATGCCTCCACAGCATAATGAAAACAGGTTTTTTAAAAAATTAACTTTACAAATAAAGTTTTTGGAATTTCTCTGGGTTTTTCTCTTTTGGATATTTTTGACTTACATACTTCCTCTTTTTCTGTCCATAATTTATACTTTCCTTTTGTCCTCACAAATGTATCTATAAGTTTATTTCTGACACAACATAAGAAGAAAAACAAATTTGTGTCATTATGATCAAGATAAACTTTTAAAGAGATTTCTCAGGCTGAAGAGATGGCTCAGTGGGTAAGATTACTTGCTGTGCAAACAAGAGAACCTGAGTTCAAATCCCTAGCACATATGTAAAAGTCATGCATAGCAATGCATACCTGTAATCCCGGTACTAGAGGTGGGGGATCTGGGGGGCAAAGACAAATGGATTCTGGGACTCACTGGCCAGTCAGTCTTCAGATTCAGTGAGAGAACTTGTCTCAAAAAAATAAGGTAGAGAGAGATGGACACCAAATATCTTCCTCTGGCCTCTGCATGCCCTTGTCCATGCCCACATACACACATACCACACATACACACATACCACACATACACACATACCACACATACACATATACCACACATACACATATACCACACAGACACACATACCACACATACACATATACCACACAGACACACATACCACACATACACATATACCACACATACACACATACCACACAGACACATATACCACACAGACACATATACCACACAGACACATATACCACACAGACACATATACCACACAGACACATATACCACACAGACACATATACCACACAGACACATATACCACACATACACATATACCACACAGACACATATACCACACAGACACATATACCACACACACATATACCACACACACATATACCACACAGACACATATACCACACATACACATATACCACACATACATATATACCACACATGCCACACGTAACACACACATATACACATCACCATACATACACACACATATACAATACATACATACACACATAACACACACACACACACACATATACCACACATACACACACATATACAATACATACATACACACATAACACACACACACACACACACATATACCACACATACACACACATATACCACACATACACAAGGAAGGTAGGAGAGAAAAAGAAAGGATTTGGGAGCCAGAACGATGGCTGAGCAGGTAAACGCCTTTGCCACCAAGTCTAAGACGGACCCAGGAACTCACAGGGTGCAGGACTGTCCTCTGAGCTCCGTGCATTGTGCATGCGCAAATATACACACACAATAAATAAATTTTAAAAAACCTTAAAGATGATTTCTCAAAAGCACCCTCATCCTCTAGCAAGCCTTGCTGTTTCTTCATACAGCTCAGTAAATGAAAGAATCAAAACCTCTTATCCACTTTACTGTTTGGAATTAGGCCGTGTGTGTGTGTGTGTGTGTGTGTGTGTGTGTGTGTAGTGTGTGTATTTTTTTAAAGAATTCTGGGTTTTGTTTTGCTTTGTTTTTTAAAGAATGGGGAAGGCTTTGGTTTGATGTATTTCTGCATAATGCCAGGATCCAAGATTTAAAGAGGCAATTCCTGAGCAGACTGCTCTGTGTCCTTCTTTTTAAAAAGGACAAAAGCCACAATTGTCATCAATGACAAAAGCCACAAGACTAAGTTTATGAATAAAACTAACTAGAACTGTGTCTATGTTGCTATTTCCTTCAAAATTGCTTCCAGAAAAGCAGACCTGACATAAAATAGCTTGGGCCCAGGAAATAGGACTTCTTCCGGCATGGCATCTGAGAAAAATCCAACTTTAGGAGTCTGAATGAGAACAGACGATTCCCCGCTCTATCTGTGCTTTACCATATAAGTAATATGATTCTCTAGTCGGAGCAAAGGTTAAAATAAAAACAAGCTAGTTAAATGAAACATTCTTATTCATCCATTAATATTCCAATAAAAATGAAAATCCACCTCCTTGGCAGGATTCCTTGCCAGAAACGCTGTGAGCAGAAGTAAAAGAAGTAAGTAGGAGTCTGGAAAGTGGTCGGTGGAGGTACTGTGTGGAATGAGCCTGGGCTCAAATAGTGCCCAACTAGGAAACAAGACCCAGGGCATCCATGTCCTGGGCCGCAGGTCGGGGGAGGGGGGCTTCTTGTGGAAAGAGAAGAGAGGTGAGACTGCTATCCAGTAAAGAGGGGAACAGGAAGAGGGTGGATTTCTGGGGCTGCCTTGAAGAGTGCCCAGGTGCCTGGGGTGCTGCACATCTGGGGAAGAGGCCTACTTCCCAAACCAGCCGCCCACTCAGCCTGGGGATTTGCTGCACAGTTCTCTACCACAGAACTGTCCCTGTCAAATAGCAAATACCCAACCAGCCTGGCTTCTGACAAACAAGGTACAGCCCCAGACTGGTTACCTACAAGGAATGCTTCCTAACGAGGGTCTAACATGCAGGTCAGAACCGGGCCATCTGAAGAAAGATGGATAAGACAGACACGGGGATATTAAAATTAGCCAAGAGCAAGACCTGTATGATGCTGTGCTGAATGAGAGGTAAAATTATCAGAGACTACAAATTACAGAGTGGCTGGTAGCCCCACAAGAGGATATTCTGGCCTCTCAGTAGTGAGTGACATATCCCTACGTGCTCAACAGAAGGTGGAGGTGAAGAATGGAGACCTGAATCACTGAGACAAGAAAGCATGTGTCTGGAAGGTTCACTTCAGCCTTTCTAGTATGCTGACTAACCAGGCTAGCATGAAGTGCTGGCTGCCGGTCTTCCTTTACCGGAGATGCTGTCACGCACCTGACAGGAAACATGAGGGGATCTATATCTCTAAATAATAACGAAATAATAAAAGTCCTTGGGCCACCCTCCTGAAAGTCTTCTCACGTGGCTGGGGAGGTCTACATTCCAATGCCTGTCTTGTACTTCTCTCCTATCCCCAAAGCAAGGAGCCCTTGACCATAAAAATAACCACAGACTATACATACTCTTGGGATGATGCTGATTCAAGACTTTCCCTAGCAAAATAAAATCCCATTGCCTCTTCCATCAGACCGGGGGCTAACAGGGCCAATCCCATCATCCCATGTGCTTACTCCCAGGTATGCAGTAGACTACACTGCAGAGAAGGCGAGTGCGTCCTGTAGCATACGTCTGACTTTAAGATCTGGAGGAATAAATACATCTGTTTACATTGGTTCGTTCAGCTGAGCAAGACAAGAGTGGGAAGAAGAGACTGAAAAGTCCACATGGGTCTTTAAGATTAAATGAAAGACTTTTTTTAAGAAAATGTTTGCCTACACTAGAAGTGCTTATGGGCATATCTGCAGACCCTTAAGGGGACATACTCCTTCTCCCTCACAGTAGGGTACCTTGTAAGAAAAGGTTAATATGTAATATTTACTCCATGACCTAGAGATAAAGGTGTTCCTTCTTTTTTAGGGTTTCCTATGTCAAGTCCAGAGATAGGTCCAGAAAGGAGTGATAGACCGTAAACACAGGAGCTACTCAAGATGGGCCCTACAATGGTTCCGAGTGATCTTAGTCCAGGCTTCTTGTCATAGCCTGCCTGTGTTCCCCTAACTTCAAAATTCTTCATCTATATACTTAAGTGTATTAATTCTCAGATTCCTCCTCAACACATAGTTTTACAAAGCCACAAACAGTTGCTTTGGAAATCCTTATACTCAAGGGAGGAGTGGTTAGGAAGCCCCCTCCCCCCCAATCTCAGCATACACACTTAGTATGACAGCAACATGGCAAACTACTGTAGGCAAGCCCTGGCTGGGAGAAGCAAGCACATGGCTTGGGAAATGTGGGGAAGCCCTCTCTCACTCAGTCAAGGCAGGTGGAGCTTCAGGGACTAGCCCAAGTATTTCCACATGCTGTCTCATAGACCTCTCCCTGGGGAAGCAGGCATTACTGCCCCCCAAGGTTATAAAAGTCAGCTAAGTCTAATTTACAAATGACACAACCGGAAGTCAACTTAGGTCACCTCTTTTTCCTCCATAGTATGCCTTTTACTGCCTCTTAATCCCCCCCACCCCTTCTTTAAACAGACCCATTTCTTACCATAAAGACTGGATTGCATACTGGATCCACACACTGGAAGCTTTAATTTTCTATTGGCAATGGTGCCAATGGGGTTAAGTATCAAATGCATGGCTCCCTGTTCTCAGTCTTTTGCTGTGCTGGGATTACTTAACTCCTGTCACTCAATGCTTCAGCTGACTCTCAGAGGGTCTGACACAACAGCCCTGTATTATCAGCCCACCCGTTAGGCTCTGGGGTTGATGGCTCTCCTCCCTGCACAGGTAAGAACCTTTTGCTTAGTGCTGGGACTATGCTGATTTATGTGTTGTGGGCCAAGGTCAATCGCTACAAAGGAAGTAGCCTAAACTTCCCCACAGTAAGATGGAAGGTGTCTCAGCATTAAACAAATTATGTTTAGACAGAACAGTCTCCCACCTTGCCCCATCTGTCCTGGGTAGAATAAAATGGAATACAAATGATCCAAACTTTTATTCCCAGCAGCTGAGGGTGCAGAGGCTTTCTTGTTCCAACAGTACTTTGTTGTTCCAAATTCCTTTTCCCAGATGAACAGAACTCACTGACTTTTCTCTGACTGTGTCAAGTTCTAAGACCCACTATCCATTCTACTTCTACTGGGCACACTAAGAGTTTTATCTGACCTATTTTATAAAACGTTCCTGAAACTTCTCCAGTGTCTCCTCTGAGGAGTCAATGATTCACCCCACACCCTTTGTAACTCCTGCCTACCACAGGCCTATCAGACTCAGTTTCATTGCATAGCCCAGATAGGCACTAAGCCAATGTATTGCCAATAGCACTCACTCTGCCCTAACTTAAAATATACAGTGCAGCCTGCCAAGTTTCCTTATTTGGCAAGAAGGTCCCTCAGTTCCCAAGATCTTTGACCATCCATTTTTAGATCTAAATCTGTGTGCTTAATATTTGGTTATTATTTCCCTTAATGTGTTCTTATGTATCCCCTTTCCCCAAAAAACTTTTAAAAGATCAATCAGCTACTTGCTTTCTTAGACAACAAAACGATTCCCACTTAAACTTTTGACTTGCACATTCTCCAGTTTAAAAAAAAAAGTTTCTGTCGAAATTATATTGTAAATGACTAAAATAAACAGTGCTCCAAAAGACCATTTTTCTCTCTTAATTCTCTCTTTCCAAACAAGCTAAATACATGTTCATTTACAATCTCCCAAATCTCTCACTATTGTAGCAGAAATCTAAAACAAAGACTCTACAAATGATCAAAACCATAATTAAAATGCAGCCGTCACTTTTTTTTTTTAAATCATAAAGGAATGAAATTTCAGAGTAGAGACAGGCCTACGACAAAGAAGTCTGGTCTTGAATCATTTGTTTATTTTTATCGTAAATATTTTGGTAGGTTTGGATCCACTAAATGCTGGCAGTTGGTTTCATCTACGGTCAAGAAGACAACCAATTCTGGGGTAAAACAGGAACCCACTTTAACAACAATCCGAACTCAGATGTTTTCAATGCTTCTGGAAGACGGTTCTCACACGCATTATTAATGAAGGCTGCTTATTGTGAAATCATTGGAACGGGCCACCAAATGGTGTGCTTTCATTATTAACGAAACTAACAAAAATAGTAATTATGTTCTCCATAAACAGTGCTTATGCAGGATCTCCAGGCGCATGAGAAACATACATTTTCAGCAACCCAACAATGACGTGCCATTGTTTTTTTCAGGCAGTTCCATGTCATCTGGGCAGTTTAGAATTAAAGTTTTTTTCTGAGAGCTGTCACGCGCGGGGCGAGGCGTGGCTGCGGCCGGGGTCACTCAGCACCCAGCCGGGTGTAGAGCCCCGCGCCTGCGACACCCGCGTGTGCTCCCACCGAAGGCGAGGGTGCTCGGGAAAGGCAGCCGCCGCAGGCTCCTGGCGATCGCCGCGAGTTGTGCTAGGCTGGACTCTTCCGGGCACCGAGTGCCCCGTGGGACCGGCCCGCACATGCCCAAGCAGTCCTCGGCCCAGCGGCAGGAGGCTGCGGGCTTGGGGGCTGTGGACTCGGGGGCCACGGGACTCCAGGGCACGGGGGGCAAGCCGAGGACAACCGCCCGCCGAGCCCCGGCCTCCCGCAGCCGCGCTGCCCCAGCCCCGCAGGCCCCGGTCCCGCCGGTCCTCCAGCGGAGCTCCCTCCAGCCTCCCGGGTCCCCTGCGTTCCTTACCTTGTTCCCGGGCCGGGCGCGAGCGGCGGCGGGGGTCGGGGACGGCGGCCCGCGCGGCTCCCACGCTTCCGCCGGAGTCAGGAGTTGAACATTCCGCCTCTCCGCGCGGCGCCAATGAGGAAGACGTCGTGGCAACAGCACCACCTACCTCCGAGCGTGGAACCGCCGGCCCGCCAGCCTCCCGGTGCCCAGCGGGAAGGCCCCGGCTCGGGGTCGCGGAGAGCCCGGCTGCTACACGCCCCCCGTGGGACTTTGATGCTGGGAAGGGGACAGCAGGGAAGGTGATGTCAGGGTTGCGGGTGCCTCAGTGGAACCATCAACAGGTACTTTGGAGATTTTGAGGAGGAGTCAAGGCCTGCTACTCTGGTTGGTGACTTTTAAGATGAAGTGCCCGTGATTTCCCATCGAGAAGACAGAGTCCATTGCAAGTGTGAAGAAAACTTGGCACCTGGCTTCCGGAAGAAAAGACATTGATCAGGGAGGTTGGAGCTGCAGAGGAAAGAGAGGAGAGGTTGCAAACGTAGGGGAGACATTTTCTGAATTAGAATTTAGTCGTGCACACACATGGAGTAATAAGGAAAGTTGAAGTCGTGCAAAATGGATATTTGTGTTTGGGAGCATGGCTTTATATTGGAGCAGGAGGCTTCCAACCACATTCTCCTTCCTCCCCATCCATTTCAGTAGTGATTTAGAGAGTTGCCTAGGGATGGAAACAAGATAAGTGGTAGATATCGTCAGTATCTGGTTACAGATAGAACCGTGAAGGCCAGACTTAGAGGGTACAACATGGGATCTTTTTTAAAAAGGAAATTGGAATTGACAGACATGTTTCAGAAAGAGGCCACAGAAATTTGTGACCCACTCGGTTGGGAAAGAAGAAAGCAGTGATGCCAAGATTTGAGACCTGGGTGACTGGAAGAACGATGGTGTCATTGACAGAAATAGAAATCTGTGGAGAGGAAACTGGCTTCCTGCTGAGTTTTGAAGTCAGGAGAGGAAAAACAGGCAGAGATGAAACAAGAAACGGAAATCAGAGAAGCCAAAAGAGAAATAGAAATTTTGAAAACCGTTCATATATACCTAATATATGAATGGGAAAGGGTGGGTAAATATAAATTAATGAAAAAAGGAAACCACTTTCTGGTCTGTGATTACAACGACTGAGGATTTTAGATTAATAAATTGCATTTTGGTAACTGAGAAGACTGGTGAAAACTGTCCCACTAAAAAAATTCTGTTGTAGGTGATCAAACAATTGTTTAAAAAATTTTTTCAAACAAATTAAAAAGCTGTTTATCTACTCAAAAAAAAAAAAAAAATGAGCAATGAGCTCTTGAGCATGAAGAGACTGCAGTCACCTTAGCTTTAAATCACTCTGATTGTGTCCTGACTCTGGCTGAGGAGTTGGCGAACCCGGCTTTGCTATTGCTCCTCTTGGTTATCATCTGGGACACTTACAGGCAGGCCTCGGTTTCCTGCTCACCAGAATTAGTGATAGCTACTGCTGACTGGAGATTGTCAGCCACCAGCCATCCGTACATTGCTTTGGACTGGAATGGTGGAGCTTCCGGCACTTTTAGCTAGACCATCTCTCCTGCTTATTTCCTTCATTCCATTTTACTTCTGTAATTAGGCTCAGAGAGTAGCCAACAAGAACACTGAACCCTACAAAGTAGTTTCAAAAACATCCTTGAAGGAACACCTCACAGACGGCCTCCTGCCTTCCCATTATGTTGCAAGGTCCTCACGGTGATACCTATATTCTATTGTTGGGGACCATGACTGTAATAAATGCACAGTGATTCTGTGCTAAACTTAGGCTTGCCTCAACTTCTTTTTAAGACTTATTTTTAATTTGTGTGTGTTTCCCCTTCGTGTATGTACGTGTACCTTATGCATGTCTGGTGCCCACAGAGGTCAGAAGAGGGTGTGAGAGTCATTGAACTATGTGTGTTTGGGAGACACTATGTGGGTGCTGGTCACTGAACCAGGATCCATTGCAAGAGCAGCAAGTACTTTTAACCACTGAGCCATCTCTCTAGCCTCATTGCTTCAACTTTTGATTTTTAAAAACCAAACCGTGTGTTTACTTGTGAGTACAGTGATGTCTTTAGACATCAGAGCTAATATAGTCGATATTGTATTTACTCCTAACACTTGGCTTTTTCAAACTTAGAGGGGAAAAATCTTTCTGCAAGTTTGTTTTTTAGTTAATCCTCCTTGGTCAGACTATAGATTTACGAGTGTAAACAGCTATAACAAAAGAGTCCTTGTCAAAACTATCAAACCTTTACTTCAAAGGCTTCCACACTAAAAATAGATGTACTTTCAGCAGTGGGGTGGCTTAGAAGTCCTTAGCACCCTCTTATAGCCAAGAACACCCTCCAAAGTAAGCATGCATTCTGAGTTTTTAAAAAAACCTTTTCAAAGTGCTGTTTAAATACAACTTAACAACAACGTAACCCCTTATTCAATGGGATTGTTTCCCCTAAACTTCTCTTTAATGGAAACCCCGGAAATGCCACCAGCTAGCTATCAAAAGAAGAACAAGCAGATAATTTGAAAGGAAGAAAGTAGTCCTTGTCCTCTCCTTCCCTAAAGTGATAACATCTGCCACACAGGCTGGTACCTGGGGCATTCTCTCCAACCATCTTAGTTCTGTATCTCAGATTGGGAAGATGTCTGGACCACAGCATCACAGCTAAGAATTACCCAATTCGTCTGCAGAGACTAGTGCTGTACAGCTGTGGGTTCCTAGGAAATTAAGGTGCACAACCAAATATCTCTGGTACTAAAGCCTATATCACTGTCAGAAGGTAGCTCGCTGGAGATGCTCTGCCCTTCTACCACAGGGCTGGTAGCAAACACTTTATCCATCTTTCAGTCCTATATAGTGGATTGTGATGAAACCCAGATAGGTATAGTGGTTCACCACTATAACCCCAGCATCTGGAATGCAAAGGCAAGACAGCCGTTGTGATGTTCAGCCAGCCTAGGCTACAGAGTGACACCTTATCTCAAAAACCAAAAACAAATTGGAAAAAAAACCCAAAACATTGTCCAAACCTCTTCAAAAGTCAGAAAAGAACCTCCTCTTTCCCTCCCCCCACCCTCTCTTGTAAAACCTTCTGAGGGTCTTAAGTAAGAAGACATGGATTCTCATTCTGCTTCTGTGCTTAATGTATTACAACATCACACACGTGTACTCTCTGGAAAATTCTACAGTCATGGAACTACACATAAAAATAGTGGAAGTCAAGCCCTGGAACAGGTTGTGATTGCTATAGAGTCTCAGGGTGCTGAGTGGAGGGACTTCGTAGCTGGTACTGTCTCAGGACAATGTCACAGCTGGACTGAGTAGGCGAAGAAAGTCCTTTGCTAGACATTAGAACACGTGGGGCGTAGTCCCATCCATATCCTTAAGAAGCTGCCCACCTCAGGGGACTACGGTACCTAGTGGTCACGTGGGATGATGGAGGCCCACTTACTAGAATCTTCAGTCCTACTCAGGCTTGCTCATTACTGATGTTTGCTACACCAGCCCTTCAAATCCAAGATCTAAAAGTGAGTTTGTCACTGCCCTCCCACATCACGCCTTTCCATGTCCGGGCTCCACTCGCCTTACTTTGAGGTAGAAGTAATGGTAAGAAACTAATAATCTCATAAAAGATAAGACTTGTGGTTTCCCACAGGAATCTTAGATTTATTGCTAAATGGTATCCCTTGTGGGTGCGTGCCAGGGCACACTCACTGAAACCAGGAAGTGCTTACTTTTTTCTTACTGGAATCAGGAAGGGTGGTGTAGCTCTTTTTCATCGAGACCTTAGACAGAGTTCTCAGCATGATTTTATGAATCAGACAGAGATTTTAGCTGGTGGTGACACAGAATAATGTGTTGCTCTAGGAGCAGGGAGTTGATCCACAAGGGTTGAAACACCAGTGCTGTCAGGGTTTCCCAAGGTCTACTGCTGGATTCCCCTCACACATCTGCCCAGTCAGCATCATGGCAGCTCAAATGAAGACCCTGGCAACATGCGCACTTAGTGATGGAGGAACATGAGTATGGAAGAAATGGCCAACATGTTTGACAGAAGAATCATCTCAGAGGCTAGCAAGGTGGCTCAGTGGTTAAGCACATGTGCTGCTCTTCCAGAAGATCTGAGTCAAGTTCCCAACATCCACACCAGGTAGCTCACAGCCATCTGTAATAAGCTCCAGGGCATCTGACACCCCTGTCTTCTCTGGGTATCTACAATCGTGTGCACAGACACATGTAGATATATTTAAAAATAATAAAGATAATTTAAAAAAAATAATCATTTCAAAATTCCAAAGCTGCTGGGCATGGGGGTCCATGCTTGTAACTCCAGCATGTGGGGATCATAAGTTTGACCCAGCTTGGGCTGCACAATGAGATCTTGTCTCAAAAACAAACACCTCAAAAAATGTTGACTTTTTTTTTTTTTTTTTTTTGGACACCTCAGTTCATCAAGTACAAGTTCCTTGTAGCACATTCAAAAACCTTCAATCATCTAACCCAGATTTTCCCGCCTCAGATTGTCTGCCGTCTTGGTGAGCTTCATACCTGCGTCAGACTGAACTGTGTGCGTCTGCTCTCTGTTCTGCTTCTCCTCTAGCTCCTGCCTCTAAGGACCAGCGAAAGCCTTTGCTTCTCCGAGGTCTATCTTTCCCACTATTCTGTGGGTCAGTAATCCCCCTGCTGTGGTTTCTCATGATTCTTTATACTTGGGTTTTACCCCATAACCTAACCATTTAATAATTTGCACGCCTGTTGTTTCCTGTTCTTCATGAACCTTCAACGCAAGATCCATGAATATCACTCTTGTGTGAACGCTCTGTTCCTGCCCTAACTGACTCAAGGTAGTATTTGAAAGCACTCATATATTTAATGAGGAAAAGAAAATGAGTTACAGTTGGGTTTAGGATTCAATTAGTTCTGTCTTTAGTGATTAGAGACCAGAGAGGAATGGAAGTGAACAATGCACCTTCATTAATTCGGTTAGGCAAATCACTAGACACTTCGCAAATACATGAGTTGTTGAATGTATTTAATCCATAAAAGCAGAGGTGTAGACTCAAGTGATACTACACAGTTTGCTTGGTATCGCATAGCTCATGAGTCAGAATGAGCTCTGAGTAAACCCCGACCGCCTTGATCTTGTCGCCCATTTCCTTTCTATTGCACCATACATTAGAGGAGATACACTTGTGGAACTGTCCAGGAAAGTGATGACTTTAGCACATTGGTTCTCAACCTGTGACTTGCCACCCCTTTGGGGTTGTTGAACAGCCCTGTCACAGGGGGTGCCTAAGACCTTCAGAAAACACAGATATTTACATTACAATCCATAACAGTAGCAAAATTACAGTTATGAAGTCATAACAAAAATAATTTTATAGTTGGGGGGGGGTCTCCACGACATGAGGAACTGTATTAAAGGGTCATAGCATTTCCCAAAGGGAAAGATTGCAACAGATAAAGTGACAAATTGTGTGTATCCCCAAAGGCTTTTGTGTACAAGCAGGAAAAAAAAAATCCATGTTTCCTGCCTTCAGGATTTTTCAAAAAGACTTTAAGCTTTTTTGGTGTCAGTAATTAAAATTAAGCTCACAGACTAAGCAGCATAACAGCAAAGGGACCGGAAATCCACTCAGGCAGTGCGTTTCACAATGTGA
This sequence comes from Uromys caudimaculatus, assembly GCA_028551405.1. Classification (NCBI taxonomy): domain Eukaryota; kingdom Metazoa; phylum Chordata; class Mammalia; order Rodentia; family Muridae; genus Uromys; species Uromys caudimaculatus. Next base: position 96,628,732 of record CM052701.1, read on the forward strand.
AGACAACAGTTTCTCACTGTAATGGTTCAGGGACAGACTCCCAGACGACTGTAAAGAATATGTTCCTTTATGTGAACCCACAACACTACTGAAGTACTCAAGAAAGTAAAACACTCCACACACCCCTATGGCGGACCTGTATGCTCATGTCCTTCTCATGTCTGCCCATGCCCTTCTCATGTTTGCCCATGCCCTTCTCGTGTCTGCCCATGCCCTTCTCATGTCTGCCCATGCCCTTCTCATGTCTGCCCATGCCCTTCTCGTGTCTGCCCATGCTCTTCTCATGTCTGCCCATGCCCTTCTCATGTCTGCCCATGCCCTTCTCGTGTCTGCCCATGCCCTTCTCATGTCTGCCCATGCCCTTCTCGTGTCTGCCCACGCCCTTCTCGTGTCTGCTCATTGTCTTCCATTCTTCCACCACTGTCTCCTTCCCAGCATCATCATCTACTTGGGATCTTTCTATATCGATTCTGATCCTCATACTCTGCCCATATCACAGGTGGGGGGGGGGTAGAAAACTCTATTTACAAAGATTGTTATTGAAATCTCAAGGGCAGCATGCAGGATATAATTACCCCAACCCAAATACAGTAAAGGTCTTAACCCCAGATGCCTGCGTCTTAGCCTCAGGTGAGCTGGTAAGACACTGTGTCTTATGTGTAGATAAGCTGGTAAGACATAGACCCACTATTATTATTTTTTTGTACTTGCTGTATCTTCCAGGAAAAAAAAAACCATTGTTATCATGGATAAAACACATTCTCAGATTCAAGTTTCTAGATATTATAAGAAGTCAAATGATATAACCCCATAAAACATTGAGTTTTATTACTGCTCTCTTAGATTTGGAGTCATGTTTTCCATAGGGGTGGGGGAGAAACTGCTTCTGTTGATATCAGAAAAATCAGTAATTCGATTTCATAAAGAAATAGTTCCATTTAATAATATAGGCATAAATCAAGTGATATCAATAATCTCATACAAAATTTTTATGTATTTATACATTGTTCCTGCCTTTCTTTCTTTTTGAGACAGAGTCTTTCTCTTTAGGTCAAGTTAGCCTGAAACTCACTATGTAGCACAGGCTGGTCTGACCACATCCTGCTCTTCCATCAGACTCTCAAATGCTGGGATTACAGATGTGAACCAACCATGTCCAACCTCATGGCTGTTTTTCATTATATACATCATTAAATGATACTAACATATACTAACTGTTAGTTCCAAAGATGCAAGGAGAAAGACCACTGACCCAAATCATGGTCAAATTAATGAAAGCAAGCTTTTTTATTTGTGTACATGGCTGCCTTCCTCCAAGGCAGAGTTCAAGAGGTCAGCATTAGATGTGAGGAAGACAAGGTTTTTTAAAACTCAGAGGTAGGGGGTTTCCAAATGGGGGGATTTCTATGACAAAATAGACAGGGATGCAGAAAGAGAACATAACCATAAAGTAGTTATGATGACCTCCTGAAACAAAGACATGACTGCAAGGTGGTGGTAACCAGGTAGTCATAACAACCTTTTGAAACAAAAGTAGGGTTGCAAGATGGTTATAATAAACTTTTGAGACAAGCTCATAGTTCTTGCTTCCTGGAACAGGCAGTACAGGATCATTTGTAGTTAAGGTTACAAGTGGGGCAGAGCCCAGTCCTTGAGACCAGAAGTTTAATCATAAACAGAATGGATTTCGTTCGTCTTTACTATACAATGGCCTTTAAGCCTAAGATGGAAGCTGGTTGATTCGTCATTACTTTTTACCAATATTACTTCTTTTCTCTTTCATCTGCATTTATAATCTTATCAGTAAGACTGATCTATGTGTGGGCTTTGTTTCTCTCATTTCACTTGCTCCCCCCAAAAGTACACAAGTAAGCAACGTAGTTCCTCTGCTTTGCTTCCGTGCAAGATGTAAGGAGTCCGTGCCCCTCACAACCCGGGCCTGGCTCTGCCAATGCAGGCACACCGTACCAGCTTACACGGCCAGAACATTCTGGTCAACTATTCAACTCCTTTCCCTCTACTTCTTTTGTATTATTCTTCCTTGTGTTGAAATTTACCCAACTAATATCTTTGTTAAGTTCTAATTGCCCTTTCTGGGGGCCACGCTTGGCTCCTCTCTGACTTTATAAGGTCCATTTGTCTTAAGACCCTGTCCACGCTGTTGTCTGCAACACCTTCTAATTTAGTAACATCTGCAAATTTCATTAACATGCTATTTACTCCCTCTTCCAGATCATTAAAAAAAAATGCAATTTCTTATGTATTAAATTTTGTGATAGAATAGATTTAATTTGCTGGTGCAATTTCAGTGCATGTTTTCTAAAGACACAATGCAGTTAAGAATGGCCTTAACACAGGCTTAAATCCATACCCAGTTTATAGTTATTTTACTATTATGCAATCCATTTGTGTTCTCTAATCAGCCCTGTTGTGAGCTCCATTGAAGCCATAATCTATTGATTTTCTCGTCCCTCTTTTTCAGTGCAGTCATCTTGGCTTTAAATGCACAGCAGGAGCACAGTTAGCTATTGTTGTTCTCTAACCTGCAGCCATTGATAAAAGGAAATTAAGTCTTTTTTTCCTCAGTGAATGATCTTCCATTGATTTAAGAAATGCTCAACATTAAGATCTTTAACTCATAATCATAACATTTGTTTTTCCTGTGCATAGTATCAGTGTTCTAACACGAAGTAGAGTGTAACTATTTTTTTGTAAGCAAGGAAATAGTATATAATGTATAAAGGCTTTATATATTTAATAAAATTCATTTACTAGTCCGTATATTTATATAAACAAAGGTGGGTGTGTGTATATATTTATAGATATTTTAAGTATGTCTGCTGACTCCTAGAGAGTCTAAGATGACTTTGTTCTCTCCAGCCACTCTCAAGTCAGAGCGTGAGATTTATGAGGCCTTCACTGTTTGTCACACGTCACCTTCTTTATTAGTCTTCTACAAGGCTAGTTTGCATTTTCAGTGAGATGAGACTTCTGGTCACATGTGGTGGTTTCAAATCATTATACATCCAATTAGTCTTTGTGGTCTCTGAATTATTTTCAGAAAACATCTTCCTTTTCTCTCCCAATCTCCTTATTCCTTTCCTTTTTTTCCTGGGGTGTCTTCACAATACGATCCATAGTGACTGCTTATCTTTCATCTTGAAAGTTTTTCTGACTTCTAAAGTGTGGTTTCCTGATGGGGACCAGTCTTCTAATAGCTGTGCTGGCCATCTCGGGGTACTCTCATAAAGTTTACATGCAACTGTAAGATTTCTTTTTAAATGTGCGTGTGTGTGTGTGTGTGTGTGTATGTGTGTGTGTGTGTGTGTGTGTATGTGTGTGTGTACCTGAGTGCAGGTGCCTGTGGACGCTGGAAGAGGACTGGGTAGCCTGGAGCTGGAGAACAGTCAACTGTGAGCCACCAGATGTTGGTGTGGGGAACTGAACTCTGGTCTTCCCCAACAGCAGTATGTGCTCTTAACTGCTGAGCCATCTCTCTAAAAAAGTGGTTTATAAGATTTATAAAAGCAAATAAAATGTACTTGTTTACTGTAACAAAGACAAATATGTATATCGCTGCTACTGAGCGTTAAAAGGCTGTATTTCTAGAAGACTTGTTTCAGAGCATGTGCTGAGCAAATGCCCATTTTTCTCAGTCAACGTCAAATTGTTTCATCTCTGGTTTTGGATACAGTCGAATACTGAAGCTATGATTTGAAGAGAACATTTTAGGTATTTCAGAATTTCCCTGTCTTAACATAATTTTATTCATCAGATTTAAAAATAATTCCATAAAAGACATAGAGATTAAAGAGATAGAAGATAATAAACCAGTTAAAAGCCTGGTGTGCTGGCATGTTCCTTTAATCCCAGCACTTGGGAAGCACAGGCAGGAGGCTCTCTGTGAGTGAGAGGCCTGCCAGGGATACATAGTTCTAGGCCAGCCAGAGCTACATAGTG
>CM052701.1:96638581-96731541 GCA_028551405.1 Uromys caudimaculatus
TTTGCTTTTATTGCTATTGAGAAGGAATTCTTAATTAAAATGACCCAGCAGCACCCAGCTCACATAGAGTGCTGCAAGCGATAATCCCTAATTTAAGGTATAGTTTGCTTCATACTTACAATTTAATTTCTGAAGCCAGAAATACGAATGGATTTTATAATGACTTGTATATATTAGATAAGAGAAGATTAGGACTGTTGATGAAGAGGCAGCTTTTTTAGGCAAAAATCTCATAACCATGAGGAATTGATTCTACACTATGTGAACTGAACTTCTCAGTGGACACCCAGGCCACATAAAAACCTAATTTCTAGTATGATTTATGTGGGTATGACTTGTGCTTTAATTTAAATTCTTTCTATTTGGTTCTTCCATTTTTGATCATTTGATCTGTAGGTAGGAAGCATGGGTCTTAGGGATGGAGAGATAGCTCAGGGGAAAAACACTTATTGCTCTTGCAGAAGACCAAGGCTCAGTTCCCAGCACCCACATCAACTGGCTCAAAACTGCCACCCACGAGGGGATCCAACACCTTCTTCTGACCTTCTTAGGCACCGTCATGCCCACGATCCACATATACTCATGCAGGCACACACACACACACACACACACACACACACACATTTTTAAAAATCATTTTTAAAAAGAAGCAGAGTTTTTTTTTTATCTTATTTTCATTTTTCATCCTTTTCATTCAGTAATGTAAAGAATGCTATCTGTTAGCTGCAAAGAATTTTTAAGCTATACCTGCACACAAGGCATCCACAGCTATACAGGTTTCCTGGTTCAGCAACACTTGTCTAACTCTTGTAACACAAGTTTGGGGTACCAAGGGTGTGGTGGTTTGAATATGCTTGGCCCGTGGGAGTGGAACTATGAGGAGGTGTGGACTTGTTAGAGTAGGTGTGGCCTTGTTGAAGGAAGTGTGTCACTGGGGGGCAGTGTGTTGAGGACTCCTATGCTGAGGCCTTGCCCAGTGCAGAGTGAGAGTCCCCTCCTGGCTACCTGTGGAAGAGAGAATCTCCTGGCTGCCTTTGGATCAAACTGTAGAACTCTCAGCTCCTTCTTCAACACCATACCTGCCTGTATGCTGCCATGATGATAATAGACTGAGCCTCAGAAATTGTAAGCCAGCTCTAATAAAATGTTATCCTTTATAAGAGTTACTGTAGTCATAGTGTCTCTTCACAGCAATGGAAACCCTAACTAAGACAAAGGGCAACTGTTTAACATAATTCTCTAACTGTCCCCCCTTCCCAAGTAATTTTCAATGACTCAAAGCACTCTCTCTCTCTCTCTCTCTCTCTCTCTCTCTCTCTCTCTCTCTCTTTGGAACATATCCGTCAAAGTCTTCAGTCCAGGTTTTCCCTCCAAAGCCTATGGTACAGACTATAGCACACAGAGAAGTCTAGTTGATGGGCACCCCGGTGAGGCCGTAGTAGTTAGAAAGAGCCCCCCCCCAACCATGCAAATGTGTGTGCTCCTAAGTCAACCCCAGATCTAGCAATGCTCAAGCTTGACTTCTTTCTTTTGTCCTATGTTGCCTCTCCCAGGCCTGCTAAAGTCACCACGACAAATACTTTAAACAAGTGGCTTCACCAGGTCTGAAAAACTCCCAACAAACCGGAGTGGCAGACTCTCCAGCCATTTTCCCCATGTGTTGCCCTCGCTCTAGCAGATGGTTTGCAAGACCACAATGACTTTCTCTTCCATGCGTCTAATGTTTGGGCAGTATGATTTTGAAGCTCTGCAGGGGTGCAGGGAGGGCAAAGAAAAAAAAAGTATTTTTCCACCCTCTGACCCTCAGATGGCCTCCCAATCCACTTTGACTAGTTTGATGCTGTACAGTGTTGGTCACTCATTCTGTGCTGGACCTCTCAGAGCCTTTGGTTAACTCCTTGCTTCCTGCAAGACTTTCTCAGCCTACAAGGCTCCCTGGAGTGGAAGAGATCACATGGGCAGAGGTGAGGCTTAGCAGAACTGCCCAGGTGAGCTATTATCCATGGTTGTTTTTAGAAGTCATTGTTTGAAGTGGTTTGCTTTACTCTGTGATGTTTGATGTATGTTTCAATTCAAGGGTGTTTGGGGAATAAGGTTGACCCTTAAATTGGGGGATTCTGGGTAAGGCAGACTGATTTTAGGACAGAGGCACTCGGATGTAGCTGAGTCTCATCTAATCAGTGGAAAGCACCTAAATAGAAGAAGATGACCAGCTTCCCCCAAGAAGAATGCCACTTTCCAGCAGACTGCCTTTGGACTTCATCAGTACCACTAGGTCTCCTTATAACAGGCCCTTAGAAGTGACATTTGCTCACAAAGTACCAATTCTTCCCTTCAACCCACAGGTAACTAAGAGCACAAGGAAAACCTGGCATCTCTGTGTTCTGCTTTGTTTTCTATAGGTGTGTGTGTGTGTGTGTGTGTGTGTGTGTGTGTGTGTGTGTGTGTGTGTGTTAGTCACCATGACTAAAATCATCTTGGGGAAGAAAGGGTTTGTTCAGCTTACAGACCCAGGTCACAAACCATCACAGAGGAAAGTCAGGGCAGGAGCTCAAGGCAGGAACCTGGAGGCAAGAACTGGAGCAGCGATGGTAGAGAGAGTCTGCTTACTGGTTTGTTCTCATGGCTACCCAGCTTGCTTTCTCATATAACCCAGGACCACCTTCCCAAGGTGGCACTGCCCATAATGGGCTGGGATCTCTCACATCAATCAAGACCATGTCTCAAAGACTTGCCCACAGCCAATATGATAAAGGCAAGCCCTCAATTACAGGTGCCTATTCTCAGATGACTCTGGTGTGCATCAAGCTTGAAAAGAGAGAAAGAAAACAGAAAGGAAGGAAAGAAGGAAGGAAGGAAGGAAGGAAGAAAGAAAGAAAGAAAGAAAGAAAGAAAGAAAGAAAGAAAGAAAGAAAGAAAGAAAGAAAGGCTAGTCAGCATACTCTGCCTTCTGGCCCTTAGTTTGGGTTAGACTCTGCACAGGCTTACCAATCATCCACAGAATATCTTCCAGTTACCCTAAACTCATTGTCTTCCAAAGATGAAGGTACAGAGATGAGGCATTGCCCTAAACCCTGCAAGTCATCCTGGATTCCAGGAAAAACAAAGCCTCCCAGGACAGAGCCCCTCCCCCCAGCCCAGATTAGGACAATTACCTATGACAGTGATGCTCCACCCTGGAGCGGATCATCTTGTCAGAACTAGAGTGTCCCTCATATGACTACAGTAACAATATATATTTCATATCAGGCCACTTGGCAGGACCCAAGCTGTGACTGTGATTGACAGGCCCAGACCTTGACCTCCTGCTCCTTGCCCCACCCATCCTTTGTTTAAACCTAAAAGGCCTGTTACTGCCTGGAAGATAGACTTGGCGTCACTGGACATCTTTAGTTATTTTTCGTGATGTGCATACAGCAAGTCTCCCTTCTGTGCTTTTCACCATTACAGGCTTCTTTCATTGGCACATTAAGCCTGAGCTTATTAAACATCAGGAGTGGTGGCTTTCATCCGCAAGTGCTGGTTCTTCTCTGGCTCTTTACCTACAGGGCTGCAGCCTGGAATAGCGCTGGGCCTGCATTGGGCCTCCCAAGTCCCAAGCCTACCATCTCACACTGCAGACTGTGCTTGTCAGCCTCAATAATTATATGAGTTAATTTCATTAATGCTTCTCCTTTGAAGAAAATGTATCATAAAGAACAGGCTTGTTCCATAGTTCTGTCTCTCAGGAGAATGTTGACTAATACACAGAACAACTGAAGGACTCATGGGTAAAGTCTGTCTTTCCACTGATTCACATCTTTCTTTCTCCTTCTAAAGTTCTGGCATCCTGGGAACTGCAGCACCCACCTGCAGCCCCACACCAAGGTGGTGTGCTTTCTTACCTGGAGAAGTTCTCCCTGCTATGAAGACAGACCTGTCATCACTTGTCCACCTGCCCTAAAACATCACAACCCTAGCCAGGAACCACCACTTATGCTGTGTGTCTGCCAAGTCCCAGGTGATACCACTCTGGGGGCGATAGCTACCTCCAGCAAAGGGAAGGGAAGAAGGGATGCCGAGCACCGTCTACTTGCCCTGTAGACACAGATGCTACAGAAACTTGATCCAGAGAATTCTGTGCTCCCAGTATTTTCTTGTGTTGGGCTTCCTCTATTCCTGATTCTTCCTTGGTTAAGAAGAGAGATCCCAGAGAGGCCTGCGAGATAAGACTGGGGTGACACTAGGCAGCTTTCCTGTGGTGCCCCAGCCTATGCACCTCTCTTTTCCAGGACTGGAGAGGAATGTCAGGGCCTAAGAGCTTGCAGAACCTCAGGCTTCATGCAAAGCTTCGACTCTGATGGAAATTGCCAGAAAGAGCAAGATTCTGGCTTCCTGGGACGTCACGTTCCTGATCCCCCCTAACTGCTTGGTAAACACACACAATAGAAACCTAAGCAAGGCGGGCACTTACATCTGCACGGCTTTATTCTGTCAGGATTAGTAACATTAGTCATTCATTTCTTTCCCCTGTTCTGGTGTCAGACTAATACACTGAGCAATGGGATAACATAGATGGATCAATGCTCAGTCTCTGGTAAAGCCCCATGGTGAATGACATCATGGTAAAACAAATGTGAGAGGGGGGAAAAGCCCATGATGAAGAAGAAGGCAAAGAGAAAAGGAGCCTAGGCTTGCTCTTGAGCTCACAGGAATGAAGCAGGGTCCCACAAGAACTATATGCTCCTATGATCCAGTTACCTTACAACGGTTTCTATCATTTTCCAACACTGCCACACTGTTGAACAAGCTTCCACTAGGTGACCCCTCAGAGACACACCCAAGCCAGTTTTAAACTACTGTACCCAAATACTGAGTCCCCGGTCCCCTAGACACCACCTCCCCATGGGACACATTGGCAGGGTCATCCTAAAGGAGATGACACAGGTAATTGTGGGTCATGACCATAAGATGGTACAGCCACTGTGGGAGAAAGTGTGGCAGCCCTTCATAACTTGGTGAGCTGCGATCACCAAAGCTGAATGCAGTGGCATACACCTGCAATCCATGTGTTTCTCTGGCAAGATAAGAGGGGAGACATGAGGTCTTAGGAAGTCTGTGAGCCAGCCAGTGAGATAAGAGACACTGTCTCTAACAAGCTGAGAGATGGGGACTGACACTTGATGTTCTCTGACTCCACGCATGTGCTGTGGCATGCATACACAAACACTCACATGCCCATGTGTGTTTACACCTACACATTTAATGTATATACTTATATATGTAATAAATGTAAACAGCGTAGTGGTTAATGCAGACTTATTTGGTCAAAGTACCACATAGTCATAGCTCTGAGCACTCAGGTGTGAAGGAATCATCTGTACTCACCTGCTCCATTCAAGGCTCTGGGAACAGTGTGGAAGAGTGGGCAGAAAGAACATAAGAGCTAACCAATGAGGAGGAGAGGCGTGAGATGCTGATTTCTGGACATGACAGCGATAGGGCACACATCCATTCATAGCACCTGTGGTTATCTACTCAAGATCCTGTACAAGATCTAGCTGGTCAAAATTCCATCAGGAATGGAGGCGGGGCCCCAAGACTTCACCCTTGGTGGAGAAGCTATTAACAGTGGATGGTTGCTGATGGAGGAATTCACTCTACTTTGGGGAAGTGGGTGCTGGTAGGTTGTCAGAGCTTTAGCAGGTGATCTCACACCCATGTGCAGATAGACGGTACTGATTGGACTCAGGGGTTAATAATAACAACAACAAAAGGAGGACATGAACTTGGGAGGCTGACAGGGTGGGGACAGTAGCTGGAAGGAGGTAACTGTGGGTGGATAGGATGCCTTGGCAGAGTAATGGTGAGTATGGCCACCTTCCGAAATTCACTATATCAATATATGAATACACTGTATCATATGAAAACTTCAAAGAATAAATAAATACCGTTTGACAATTAAACATAGAATTGCGATATGATTCAGCAATTTCACCCCTAGAGTTAAAAAGCTGGAGTTGAGCAGGTATTCTTATGCCTATGCTCATAAATTAGCATTATTCACAATAACTAAAGGGTGAGATAAGCCCAAAGTCTGTCAACAGATAAATTAACAAAATATATTATGCACATAAACAGGCTGTTAATAATAAGTTAGCCTTGGGCTGGGGATATAGCTCAGTTGGTAGAGTGCTTACCTAGCATTCCTGAGGCCCTGGGTTCAATACTGAGCAATTCATAAACTGGGTAAGGTAATATGGCTATAATCCCAGTAATGGAGACGTGGAGGTAGGAAGACCAGAAGCTGAAGGTCATCATCAGCTTCAAGGCTAACTTGAGCTACACGAGACCTGTCTCATAAGGGAAAAAAAAATCAGCCTTAAAGGGGAAGAAATTTCCATTTTGGCACATGATGTAACACAGATAAGCCTCAAATACATTAAACTACACAAACAACTCAGACCAAAAGGGCAGAAGGGCAAGCACTGGACACCGTGCTTACATGCAGCTCATGATAAGCACATATTGAGACTGAGGCGGGACAGCGGTTAGTTCAGCTGTAGGAGAAGTGGGGCTTACTGCTGGGGGCGTAGGGCTCCACTCTGGGTGCTGAAAGGGTGTTGGACAGACACGTTTGATCCAGAATAACTTGGCTTCAGTGTATGAGAACCAGCTCGGAGTTACCATGGAACCAAAGAAAGAAAAGATCTAGGGTTACACAGAATGCAATTTATTGGGAGAATTTACTGAGAAAAGCCAGGTCAGAGGCAGCAGCAAGATGGTACAGAATCCTTTAGCTGAGGGAAGAGCAAGCATAAGGCTCAGGTTGAAAATGACTTAGCCCAAGCCAGAATGTAAAACGCCTGGTTTATCTTAAACTCTTCTCAGAGTCAAGGACATTCCTGGCTCCAGGATCCGGTTGTAAAGTCCCATAGACCACTCCAATTACTCTGGCTGCTTCTGGTCTGCTGGGAAACTGACCAGTGTTACTCTGGTAAGTCATGGCAGTTGCAACTCAAGATGGCTAGGGTTGTATGGGGACAAATCCGTGTGGTGGAGTGGCATTGAATTGCTTACAAAAGAGTTTTAAATGGTAACTTTTCCTTTCTTGTGTTTCATCACAATGAAGTTGAAATCTATCCTACAAAAGACTGAGGTGATGGGAGGGTGTGTGACTGTAGGTTTGGTTTTTTGTTTGTTTGTTTGCTTTTTCAGCTCCCTCTGTCCTTCCTCCCAACCTGCACAATACCGTGACTAAGGCATGGTGGGCAGCACTCTTCATAAATCAGGGTGGTTGGACAGATCAGAACAACAGAGCTACCCTCTCTAAGACTTCACCATCCCAAGTTCAACTCTATTCTTCCATGTCTGTACACTCTCAAGTAAAAAACGAAGGTGTGAAGGGCTAGCATGCTCTTGAGTCTTCCTTAGCTCGCCAGCATCTCATGGCGTATTCTTACCCACGAGCCCTGTAGGCACCTGAGCTTCCTAGCCCTTGCTACCAGAATCATTTCCACCATATAACAAATTCTCTTCCTCCTCTCCTTCAGAGCTCAGCTCAGCTGTCAATTCCACTGCCATGTTCTCCTTACCTCAGGCATTTAAAATCCTTATTTTGCATGCTAACATCATAACTTCCCTTGGATGGGTTTTTATATGTCTGTCTGATTATGCAAGTGGCTTCTTCTGTTTCATCCCACTCTATGGTAAGCTCTGAGAAGATGAACTCCCTGTGGCTTGTTGCAGCATTGAATCTTGAGTCTGTAGAGATCTCACAAAATACTTGAGATCTGAGGAAGAAAATTATATTTTGGCTCATGGTCAGCGGTTCCAATCCAAAGTCATTTGACCACATAGCCCTATGGCCTGTTGGGATACATGGTAGAGGAAGCTCCTTGCATCAGGATTGCCAGGAAGCAAAGAGAAAGAAGAGAGGCTTGAATCCTAGCAACCCTTGCTCCTAGTGACCTCACTACCTTCCACAGGTCCCACCCATTAAAGGTTCCCCTATGACCTCAATTCCTTCCATAGGTTCCACCTATTAAAGGTTCTACTATCTCCCAATATCACCATGGGTTGGGGACAAGCCTTCAACATAAAAGCACTTCAGGGACACTCAAGATCCAAACTATAGCACATGCTTATCATTACCTGCTAACGAATCAATGGCACTACTGAGCAAATAAAAATAATGACCAGCAATAGTTAAGTTAAAGGTTTTCTCCAATTTGTAAGTAAAGGCTGCTGTGGCCTGCTTATGCAACACTACACTGTGCTATGTAGGACAGATTCAAATTACTCAGAAGCAAGACGTGTAATGCATTTTAGATCGACAACAAAGGAAAAGCTATTCAAGGCAGGGGCTCATTTTACTACACTGCTTCCTCTATGCTGAATTTTTATTATCAGATGGCACAATTTGAAACCAGAGTGACACTTCTTTTAATTTTCTCACACTGGTAGTCATTGATCAGCATTCATAGCTTGAGAGGAAATGCCATTGTATTCGGGAGGGAAATGTATTTAACCTGCACAGCGTTCAAATGCTGCCAAGAAAGCATAGCTACTGGACACCACGCCAGTGACCTTGCTGAGCGGGTGTGTTAAATGCTTAAATGTATAATTTTCTACTGGAGCTTTTGGGAAAAACATTCTCTTTCTTCCCCCCCCCCCCCCCCCCATCTTTCAGCAAACCTCATTATCCTTCTTATGACCCCGTAGGCATCTCATTTTCTTTTGGCTTGTTTGCAAGTTTTAAAATATTAACTGCTTCTCGTCTCCTGATTCAGGAAAGGTTGCCTGGCTACTACTGCATACTTTTCAGAGTACTAATGTTTTTGACCTCATCCTTTCTACCTTGGATAAAGGAATTTAATGTATTTATATAAAAGGCAGTCGTAATTAAAACCTCTTATCTTTATTTTGTGTAGTAATTGTTATTCTCATTTGGGAGACTAGGGTAATACACATGGGAGAATATGTATTAATTTTTTAATAATGTTGAAAGTAAATTAAAGTGAGGTTAGAGTGTGTCAGCCACTGTGGAATTGGGGAATGGTGCTGGTGAGCACAGGCTAGCAGCTAATACGAACCGTGGGAATAAAGAAGAATAAGACCAAAGCAAGGAAGAATGGACAGCCACCCTATTAATGATCTTTATAAATTATCTAGAAATCCATAACTGTAAAACCTTGGAGCTGATTGAGGCCTATGATATAGTGAAATATCGAACAATCACGATTATAGGGAAATTTATTTTGTGATTTAAAAACATCATTGTGTAGTAAATCCGAAGCATTGTATGTGTGTACTTATGGGCAGACGTCAATATTGCATGAAATAGCTATTCTTTATGGCACTGAAATATTATATAAACAGTCACAGAAAGCCATTTACCTTGTTTAGCATTTGGCAAGGTAGGTTTTAATTGTGGGAAGTTAAACAAAGTTTAATTGGATTTCTCAGAGCCATTAATATATTAATGAGAACCAGGATGCATTTGTAAAAACCAGACCTGCTATGCATGGCCTCCAAGTGTATTTGAAGATAATGTCTTCTTCTTCTTGTCTCCATGATTGTACTTCTGCTGATGGGGAAATAATGTGAACTTGTGAAACTGGTATAGTCTGGAACCCACTCACACTATGGAAAAAAAATAGACTTACTAAACAAATACATAGGTCCACAGTGTGAAGGATTTTAGGGATCTCCTTAAAGCATCACACTCAGAGACAGTGTGGCACCCTGTACATGCAGGTCCACATTCAACACCTTTTCCCATCAGCAGCAGTGGCCAAAAGGTGATGAGAGGGGTGAAGAAAATATGGCCTGTCTAACACGCAGGGGCAGCCGCAGAACGGAACAGACTGTGATACAAGAGGTAACATGGGAGAACCACAAAGACATGGGGTTAAATGGAAGGAGTTAGACACCAAGGCTTGTAGCACAGGGTTCCAATCGTAAGAGGTGCAGAGCGAGCTCCTGGCAACAAAAAATAGATTAGGGTTGCCTGGGGTTGGAAGGAGAGTGAGAGACGAATACCAATGACCAGCCCCCTCACACAGCCACAATCTGATGTCAGTGATAATGGTTTTACAACATCACAAGCACACTAAAACTCACTAGATTACTTTGAGAGAGTGAGTTTTAGTATTAGTATATGAACTTATTTCAATTAAAACAAAACAAACAAATTCAGGCTGGGTTGTAGCTTTGGTTGTGTGCTTAGCATGCATGTGACTCAGTTCAGTCTCCAGCACACCCACAAAGTTGAGTGTGTGCTTAGCATGCATGTGGCCATAGGATCAGTCTCTGTCACACACACACACACACACACACACACACACACACACACACACACAAAATAAATAAATGAAAATATTCCAGTACCCACAATATTGAAAGGTAACACTTTCTGTATCAAAGACACTGACAATAAAAATATTTCTTGTCAAGTATATTTAATGAGATACTGGCTGTTATTTACAGAAGAGATATGTACATACAATTCCTATACATTAAATGTAGTCTAATTAAGAAAACAGAAAAAATGTACTCCAAAATTTCATACTGAATAAAATAAATAAAAAGGAATTATTTGGCACAATGTCTATTATGTAGCAAATAAATAACTCTATACCATTGACTGCATAACCTATTTACAATCTATTTGAAAGTGCAAAACAATTGCTGAAAATTAAGATTTTTGTAATAACATTTAAGTCAAGAAAATATGCTTTTTTTTTTTCATCAGTAACAATAAATTTGTAGTGGAAAGGTTTTTAATGCCCAGGAAAATATTTCAATTTTGAAAAAATGTTTTGTGCATATTGTGCTCTTCTGAAATGTTACTTTCTATCTTAACGCTGGCGATATTAAGAACCTTGGTGTTTCTTAGTGGAATTCTTACGTAAGTAATCCTGACTTGTAAGTTTTTAAAAGTTACAATGTAAACATATTATTCTATAGATCATTCCAAAATTACAGACCAAACAGCCATAATGTTTCATAGTGTTGTGGTGAGGTTCCATTCTTTCAGAGGTAATATTATGGAGATGGAGGGACATGATCTATAATTTGGACTTTTACAGTATCTTTAACACCCTCCCCAACCCCAGACCCCAAATAAGGTGCTAAGTAAACAAATCATTCAATTATATCATCGCTGGCGCACCCAAGCCAAACCTATCCTCGGCACAGTCTCATGCTGCAAACAGCCTGGGAAGGGATGTCAGGGGCCTGGTGTAGCCCTCACCAAGGCGATTTTCTCACATGAGCCTGCCGGTGGCGTGCCAACGATGGAGGAGGGTGACTGTAACTGATGATTCCTAAGCTACAGCATGTCAGCGTTAGACAAGTCAGATCGCCACTCCTGTGTGGTCGGAAAGCAGGATGTGGCCCTGAGGGGCTCTCAGGATGTGTCTCTGCTCATTCTGGAGAATTCTCTAGTAGCAATGCAGTCAGTAGTAGCATACACAGCATCTTTTGAAAGATTGTGGACTGGAGACAAAACATCACTCTGGGTACTTCAGATGTCTATGGCCTGCGAGGCTCTAATCTGTGTGACATCTGTGATAAAGTCCTCTGGTTGTCAATCACGTTTAATTGCCGTACATAATTCCGGACATCCTGATGATTCTTATTAGCTTGAGCAGCATCAGGATCTGTTAAAAGAAGAGCAGATGAGTTGGCACTGCATAACATCTGCATGTGAGATGCGGCTTTATCCCCCCACTGACTTATTACATTTCTTGTAGATTCCCTGGGTTCTGTCAAGACCGTTCCACACACCATTCACTGGAATATTTCTACTTGGTTGGTCCATCTACTTCCTTCTACCCTCCAATTTTCTTTACTTCCCTGGAATCAGTTCTTTTGATCATTTCCCTTTGCATTGCGCGCACACACACACACACACACACACACACAGGCACCAAATAAAAAGGGAAGCGTCCGTCTGATGGCTCTGGTGACAGATGAAAAGTGTTTTCTCTTCCCGGCTCACCTCTGTGCCTCATCATACTCTGTCTCCACCTCCTTTGATCCAGGTGAGGACTAATGTCAAAGATGGAGTTTCATTAGCAACTCGGAAAAGCACTTAACATCATGACTGATCTGAAGCCAGCCAGTGGGCATTGCGCCTCGTAGGCCCCCTTTGCCTGCATACAAATTTGGTACCACTTCAGCTGTAGGTCCCTAGATACAGCTCAAATTAGGGTATAGATACCTTCTGGCTAATTGGTGACTTCTGGTAAACTTTTCTTCTCTGACATGACTTGCTCTGAAAGTCCACTAAATGTTTTATTTTATCTGTGGATGAGGTTACCTGGGCTATCAAAAAAGGTGAGTGCATTTTATTTAATCCAGAACTCCAAGAAAATCTAATGTGCATAGTTCCTACACACGGTATATATCAGGAGGAGGAATGCCACATTCAATAGCAGAGCGGGAAACCGGAAGCATACTACCTTAGGACGTGGCTGTGGCTACTGAGCTCCTGACCACCAGCACCGTGTAGGGATCTGTCCAGAGTAGTCAGTCAGACCTTCCCTTCGCTTCTGTTTGTTTCTTCCTACCTTTTTCCCTCTTTTTTTTTTTTTTTTTTTTTTTTTTAAAACAGGGAATCTAAATGTGTCCCCTGTAAATTTCTCCAAATTTTAAATCAAGACTTTCCATACAGAGAAGGACATGTTTATACATAGCCCAGCCCTCTGCTACAGTCCATGGGCCACTCTCCTGAGGTTCACTCTCTTCTTTAGTAGTATGCAGGAGTGGCCAAGCTGGAATCTGGACTCTGGACCAGAGTTCTTCCCTCCCACCCCTACACTGCTTTCTGAAGTCCGGTTGCTCCTGTTAGCTCCACCCACTATTCCACAAGACAATTAGACCGCCATCTGCCCATCTGTGTAAAGGGTTGGAGGGGGGAGGGGGTGAAGCAGGTCTGAGCACAGAAAGCAGAGACGAGCTACAAAGGCCCCTGCTCGCTGTAAGAAGAAACTCATCAGTATAATTATCACATATAAATAATACCACAGTGAACCACAGAACACATTGTGCTTAATTTCCTCCCCTTCCCACTGGCAGTGTACTCTGCATGTACAATATACTGTAATTACATTGTACATAGCCCCACGATGTTTATGAATCTATTCCTATAGCTTTATCTATAGATTGTTGACTTCAGAGCCCAGCAGCTGTTGTTTACCAGCTGATAAGTTCAACAAATGCAGTGGAAAATTTTTTTTAAAACTCCCCTCTCTTCTCTCAAAGATGTGGAAGATCCTAGAATTTACTGCCAAAGAGGCTGGTCCTATTACTTCTCCTGTTTGGTTGTGGAACCTCCTTGAGAACCCTTCTTGAGGCTCTGAGCACACGGGATTTTTTGCATGTGATGCCGAGAACGTCTTGAAATCCTTGGAAGAGCTGTGGATTCTGGCTTATAAAGCTTGTTGTAACTGACACTGTTTCTCCTCCTTTTCAGCTGACTTATGGCTATGTCTTTTTACACACATAGCACGTTACTACAGGAAAAGATATGAGACACTTGAATTCTGGCAGAATCCACGTAGAAAGGGTTAGAGACATATAAGACTGTTCTCATTTTTAGAAGTTGAGGGCATGGTTGTTTGAATTAACTTTTAAAGCTCTTCTCACCCCCTAAGCCAAGACTACTTTCTCTGATTGGTTTTTTTTTTTTTTTTTTACTCTTGAACATTAAAAAGAAGAGGAGGAAGAAGAGGAAGAGGAGGAGGAGGAGGAGGAGGAGGAGGAGGAGGAGGAGGAGGAGGAGGTAGTCCTGGCATTCTGTTAGCAAGCCCTGGCTTTGAGCCAGAACTACAGTACAAAGAGCATACCACTGTGATTATTAAAACACGAACCTGTCAGTCTCTACTGGAGAGGATGGTAAGGTTGGCTGTTGTCACATCTGTGTCATCTTACCGATGTCAGTTCTCCAAAATGACTCACATAATGACATTAGCACAAAACTTCCAAGAGTTCACCTGCTGTCTCCCAAACTAGACTGGAGGCCCAAAGCTCTGGTCCTTATCCCAAGTTCTAGGCCTGGGGAGACAGCAGCACTGACCTAACATGCATGCCTAGCTGGCGTTATGAGGCAACTTATCTGCCACCCAGTTAAAATGGCCATTTGTCAATAGTAATGCTTCATACATGTAAAAACAGAGCACAGGGGTTTACGACATACACCCAACATGTAAAAGAGCCCTCGGGAATACTGGGAATGTTATGTAGAAGCCTGCCTGCCACAGGACTTTTTGCAATGTGCTGTGAACATTCATGCATACTCAAGAGACAGAAAATATTACCTTTCCCAGTTTATAAATGATTGTGCTGACTCGCCAAGGGCTGCTGGGCTTCTCAGCGTTGAGCACCAGTCACACTGGGAACAGCTTGGAGGCAGGCTTGTGTGGGCCTTTGCAACCTACCCGTTCTAGCTACACTGAGATGAGCAATTGAATTTCCTTCAAATTCACTGATTAGAATAATATTCTGACCCTATTTTCTAGAGTTACAATTTCTAGAGTTGCAATGCAAATATAGTTTTGCCTTACAACAGCAAAACAAGGTTCTTAAACCCAAGGCACACATGGGTTTCATGGTCCAAGCTATGTCAAATGCCGTCCAGACTCCCAGAGTGTCTTGGAAGTCTCATTAAAAAGGGCTTAATCACCACCATGTCCATGACAGCATGCAGAACTCAGAACTTACTGAAGGGCTGACTCCTGTAGTAACGCACCGTTCTGGCAGTATTTGCAATCATGCGCTGGAAGGAATTAAAAAAGAAAAGGAAAATGCAAGTCAGTTTATTGTATAATCCCCTAAGGGGGGAGGGGAGCATTATTTATTCCACAAGACTTGGTATCACAGGAAACAGCATGTTCTGGAATGCTGAAGGCAGCTGGTTGATGTGTAACTTGCACAATGACATTCGAGAGGCATCTTAGTACAAAGCATTTGCAGGTAACAAATATTCATGACTTCGGGACACAGGTCTTTGTCGCATTGTGTGCTTGCTCCTGGCATTGTGAAAATGCATCTCTGACATTGTGCTTTGCTGCTGGGAGGCCGTTTCTACCATCCCTTGAAACTGTCTTGGATCTGAACAAGGGTTAGCTTTCAACTTTCTCCTAGTGAACGGCAGCGAGGTGGTAGATTTCACGGACGGAATGGGAAGTCAGGATATTCTCCTTGAACTGCTGCTGCCACTATGCTTCCCTGACCACTTTTAGTGTCAGCAGAAGTATGAGTTTCAATCCAAATTCTGCTTTCCTTCTTCTTTCCTTGTACCTCCTAATTTATAACCCTGACACAGTAGCAGCGTAGGAAATCAAAATAGTAAGAACGAAGTAAAAACTGTGTAGATAGTAACTCAGGGAGTAAACTCATTACTATTTTGGTACATTGACATATAATACACACACATACAAACATATATACATATATATGTATATATATCAGATAATACAAAATAAAATAATTAACAATATATATTGTTTGTTTGGCTTTGATTTTCAAGACAGGGTTTCTCTGTGTAGCCTTGGCTGTCTAGGAACTCACTCCATAGACCAGGCTGGCCTTGAACTCAGAGATCTGTCTGCCTCTGCCTCCTGAGTGCTGGGATTAAAAGCATGTGACATCACTGTTGGGCTAGCCTTCTGGTATCTTAAAAATAAACATGCAAACGTATTTTTAAAAGTTAAGCCATATATTTTATGTATATTTTAGTTTTGGTTTTCACTTTCATGTTACTCTGTGGTTATTTTCCATGTCATTTGCATTTTAAACAGTCTTGAAACAGACTATAACTCAGTTGGCCTATGTTAATTTTGTCACTAAGCAATCTTAATTTCTTAAGTATTGGTTGCAATAAAAATTTAAAAGTATGTGCCTGTGAGTGTGTGCGTGTGTGTGTGTGTGTGTGTGTGTGTGTGCGCCTGTGTGTGCCTGTGTATGTATGTGCATATGTGTGTGCGTGTGTGCATACTGACTCAGAAGAAGCAGGAATGGGCTGGGGAGTTTGGCTTAGTGGGAAAGCACTTGCTGAACATACTAGAGGCCCTCAGTTCAGTCTCCAGTACTGACAGGGCAAGGCAAGGACACCCTAGCATGAAGGCTGGGAAAGGGGACCTCAGCTGCTCAGGAAAACCACAGGTGAGGCCTAAGCACTGTTCGTTAGCCAGGATTTCTGGGTTTAGCTTAGGGCACTTCAGCAGTAGCTTGACTTTGAGGACACTACGTGTTTCTGGGCTTTGTTTCTCAGCTTCTGAGAGGAATCCTGCATAGATGCTGGATGAATAGTCCAATCAGCAGCAAAACTGAAAAGGCTCTATCCAGGAAAAGGGACTTTCTGATTTCCACGGAGCGATGTAAACCCAGTACCTGCTTTTCTCTTTCATAGGCCCTTGGTTTACCAAAGTATAAGAAAATGACTTGGAGAAAAGCTTGCTATGTAAAAACAAAATGGCAGAAGAGTTGAGGCCTTACACATGTGTGTGCACGAGCATCAGGGCCTTACACTGTATATACCCGGCATCACAATGTGAGCCGATCGCTTCTGCTTGGAAGGTTCTGACAAATGAAGGTGGCGCATGTCTGCACGAGATGCTTTCTCTCACACAAAGCGGTAGTCGGAAAAGTTGTTCAAACTTCACTTTCATAAAGGGTCCCCCAAACCAGCAGGACTGTTGATCGGCATGAGAAAGAAACGACAAACACCTCCAAGAAAACGCGGTGCACAATGTATAATTAGCCTCTGATATATGGAGCCCCAGAATAAACAGTAGCTATGATCATCTCCCTGCTAATTTGCTTTATGCTGTTTTTCCCTCCTTTAAAGGCTTTGCATCGGAAGGGCACAAGTATATTCCATGTAGAATTATTGTAATTCTTCAGATACTGAATGGCGCGTAATTACTGGAAACCCTACGGAATGCTGCCAGTACGCCCCTCTGAGGAATAATGAAACAATTAACAGAGGTCAGAAACCTCTTCCTATACCAGTTTGTAGAGAGTAATTGTTCTGCTTTTTAGTTTTGAAAGATAAAACACTTCATTCTGACTTTAGTTTTAGACTACTCTTTATAGCTATCCTCTGAGGCTTCATAATTTTTAGCTCATTATGTAGTTTAAAATGTGAGAACAATTGTTCAAATCCGTAATTTCTAGCCCCGAAGTTCATTTTACCTTTCTAAATCTTTGATTAATTTTAACAATGGCTTTAATTTTGACATATCCTTTTAATTGTATTGCCAAGATAACTTCAGCTTAACTCAGATCCAAAGCGGGCTTTATAAGGAGGTCCGTTCTTTCCCTTTGTGAGGTCCGAACAATGTTTAATGGCGTGAACTTGGTGATGATAAGTGAAACCCATTATCACTGCTGGCCAATATCTGCTTGTAGAATATTTTCAGAATGCCAAAAAGGGGGGAGGGGAGGGCTAACATGATATTTTCGTTCCAACCTCTTTTGCTCCCACTGATACATGCAATATTTAGTATGCTACTGAGGCTTTAGAAATCCTTCCCCCCAATCATTTCCAGAGTCTATAATGCCTTCTAGAGGCTGCCCACAAGCCATGGCTTCCCAGTGCTTGACCGCACCCAGCTCGGGAACAGATCATTTCTAAGGCCAGCCTTCTAACTTGTAAACATTTCTGACGTAGAATTGGTTTGCTATCTGCTATTTCTCCCTTTACCTTTTGCCCACTGAGCTCTGGAATATTAACAAATATGTAGGTCAGTTCCTCAGACACACAGAAATCCCACCTTAGGTCTTCTCCGACTCACCCTAAACAGCCCTGATTTATCCTGCATTTTCTTACAGGACGATTTAGCTTCTCCTGGACAGTTTCTACCTTGACATCTTAGAGTGCAGAGAAATCACTTTCCCCTTTCTTGATCTGGCTGAGTTATACATCTAAGTCATAATTTGAATAAAATGATGTAACTGACATCTGTTGAGCTTCAGAGAATGAAAACCTGCCACCTGGGTAACCGGGACGCAGCTCTCGGCTCTGCAAATGTGCAGGTGATTTTGGGGACCAAGGTGAAGGCTTTTACATTTATCTCCACTAAGACACAGCTAGGTAGCCTTTCTGTCTCCTGTATTCCACAGATGTCATCCCATCTTCAGTGGCAGACAAGCTTATTCATTGTTGAGCTCAGCTGAGGTTGGCCGAAACTAAAGTTAAAGACACACGGGTTTCATTATCCAACTGCCATAATGGAGAGGGAGCAAAAAAATTACACCTTGGGCTTAGAGGTCTTGCCAGAGCAGGTTGGCCTGCCTGGAGCCGGCCGGGCAACTCTGTAATGCCAGGCGGGGGGTTGGGGGGTGATTACTCCCGAGCAGGGTGTCTCACCTCTCTTTTCCACCCCATCCCCGCCTCCACCCAACAAAGTTGAGGGCTATGACTCCTATTAATAACCAAAGTGATTGGTAATTTGGGGTGTGAGGAGAACACACCCCCTCAGAAGGGGCATCAAGTTGGTGGGGTGGACAGACTGAAACCCCTTGTCATACCTGAAATGCTTCTCTTGTGTTCTACGTGTTGGTCTTCACAGCTTGTCTGCACACTTAGTGCCTTGTTTGTACAGGACTGAGAGATGGAGCCAGCTGAGGCTGAGGGATTCTCCTCAGGATGGTCATTTGCAGAAAAGCCCACCAAAAAAAGGAGGAGGAGGAGGAAGAAGAAGAGGAAGAGGAGGAGGAAGAGGAGGAGGAGGAGGAGGAGGAAGGAAGGAAGGAAGGAAGGAAGGAAGGAAGGAAGGAAGGAAGGAAGGAAGGAAGGAAGGAAGGAAGGAAAAAAGTAGTCGTGCCTGATACACTCAGAAAGCATACCCGCCATTTATTTCTCTTTATGACTGAAGGCAGGGACTCAGAAACAGATCTTGAGGCCTCGATGAACGCTATGGAGATCAACTGTGCCTGTGCTTCACCTCTGAGGTGACAAACCTGACACAAACGTTCTTCAAGCTCTGAGGTAGATATTTATCTTTGGATCCAGTAAGGTGTGAAGTGCCTTGTTCAAGGCCTCAGCCTTATCTGTGTACTGGTCTGTGGACTAGCCTTTCAGGAGCAGGCTTACCCAACCAGGTGTTTCCACTCACGTTTTCACGCCCATGTGCACCTGGCACTTTTGCCAGGTCTCTTAGGCTTTCTAGCCTTTCCAGTTTGTTCCTACTGATTCTCGTCCCTGCACACGCTCCTGACTCCTCCTGTTGCTGAGGAGATACAGGCTTATGTGTCTAGTGTTCAGACTAGCAGGCCATCAGGCAAGGGCACCTGACGCTGTAGGCTCCGACACCATGAGTCCGCTTCTCTGGGCTTAGGTTGTTTGGCTCCTGAGCTAAGAGCACCCTGAGCTAAGAGCAGCTCCTGGGAATTTCGCCTCTTCGAACAAGTGCCTGTTAGAGCAGATTTTGCTTCTCCTTCTCCTGACCTCTAAGTTCTTGAGCCATCTTATTCTTTTGATTTTGATTTTTAAGTAAGATCTTGCTATAGTCCAGGCTGGCCTTAAACTCATGACTCTCCAGTGCCAGGATTACAGACATGAACCACACTCAGCACCACTACTGCTATTATTTGCCAGGCTATCTTTTCTCTTCTGCCATTTCTGTTCCTATTGCTTTGAGTCTCTCTGTGTCCCTATGTTTATCCTGTGTAGACCCTCTATCAATCCTTTTATGCCTAGCATGTAGAAAAAACCCCATTTACAGTGGTAATAATTTTATTCAGACTGCTATATCTTCAGGACAAGAAACTTTTTTTCCCCATAAGAAGGTGCAGAGATATATAATCTTTCTTCTTCAACGATTATGCCCATGGTAGCAACCACTGGTTGTATGCAGTAAGGCCCAACTTCCTGGTACTCAACCAGTCTTTGATGTAATCATTTCTGAAGAAGCCTAAGCTTTGTCTCCAGTGGTGGATCTTTATATCCAGAGGATTTGTGACAAACAGACACACGTCCAACATACACAACAGTCACAGTACACAGGACGGTCATGGGGCGTCACAGTTCAGACACACATGGAGTACTGTATGCACCTCTGTGCACACTGCAGTAGAATGAAGGGCACTGACGGACAGAGTACCAGGAGGTGGGAAGGGAAAGAAGAACGCCCACTCAGGGACAGAAAGCTACACTAAAACAACAGCCCAAGACGAATCTCAGCTTTGTGAAATGCTGCAGGACACCCTCGTTAATTCAGTTTCTAACAAATAGAAAATGCTTCTGGATATCACACAAAAAAGTCCTTTTCAAATGCTCTTCCTCGTCAAGTCCAGCACTGAAATATCACTGGATTATCCTTCTATTTAATGACTATTTCTTGCATACTTGGAATATACCAGACACACTTATGGATGGTGTTCGTGAAACATCAGTAGCCAGCACAGACACAATCCCTGGTCTACGGCCCTTGCCTTCGAGTGAGGAGGACGGATGAGCTCATTCACCGTGAATGAGCAATGTAAAGGGCATTCACTCAGAGAAGACTCACAAGCACAAGTCTGAACCATGAAAAGGAGCCAGGTACAGGAAAACTGGGGAGATAACACTCTCAGGCAAAGGACCCAAGGCTGGAACGGAAAGAAAGAGGATGGCTTGGCCAATGGGCTGTCTACAGAGCAGAAGTCTGAGACAAAGTCTGATGGGTCCCTAGGGCAGCATGGCTGGATCTTACGATGGGATGGTCCGTAATGTGGTTTTATCTGCTGCTTACATGGCTGCAGGAACTTCCCACCATTAGCTTCTTTGGTGCATGTCTTCACTACTCTCATGACCTTCATTTTAATAACTTCTGTTGTCTTTTGTTAGTATTTAATATCCCATGTGTTTATAGCTTACCATTAAACAGCATAGATTCTAAAGGACCAGGGCTACTTTGTAGGCATCTTTTAATTTCCTAGTGAAATCCTTCAGTTGGGCACTCTCATCTGTTCTGTTGCTGTGCTCTTTAGGAAAAGCTGCATTTGTCTTGGTCTGCGAAGTCTATATGAAGTGTAAATCCCCAAATAATACAAATATAAGTATTCCTATAGATTTCCTTTGGATCCAAAAGGTCTTGGGGACCAGGCAGATTTGAACACTTAGATTTTTACCTAAAGATTCTTTTTCAGTAGCTCCAGGTAACAAAACCAATGCTGCACAGGAGCCTTTTAGGACACTACCCGTGTTAGAAGCCATATTGCTGCAAGTTATATAATAGCACGCCTAGAAATGTCAAACCGAAAGGATTCAAAACATTTCTCTTCTTTAATAAGCTTCCGTTTCTGTTTCCAGAAGTCTAGAAGTTTCTTCCATGGTTCTCATTCCAGAAAAAAATGACTACTTCAAAATCTTATTCTTAAGTAAATATACCTAAATATGGGTATGTCTGAAATAGAACCAGCTTCATGGTAGAGCAGCCGCTGTACCTATCAGCATGCTTTCTGCAGCCTGGGATAGTGGCAGTCGGCCAGCACGTTATCCTCTAATCCATTGCTAGTCTACCTTCTGAGTGTTATAAATATTCATACATGCCATAGAAAGCTATAAAGGGCTTTATTCAAACATCTTTTGAATACCCCTTTATGTTTCCCCCCAAAGAAAGAATGCCTGAAAAAAATTATTTTTTTTGCATAAGGATAAGAATGTAAGTTCTCTTTTGTTCATACTCAAAAATCCTGAAAACCAATAAGCAGTAAATTCTCTAATCTTCATTTCATACCTCAAGGGTGAAGACACTGAAAATACAAACAAACAAACAAACAGCGTTGGCATGCTGGCTTGCTGTGCCTGTGGGAGGCCAGCACCACAGAAAGGCACTGGTGTCCCTGGCTGCCCTTGGTGACTTCTGCCCCTGCCAGGGGTTCCCATGGGGACAGAGCCCAGCAGGTAAACTCACATACACACACACACACACACACACACACACACACACACACACACACACACACACATACACACACAGAGAGACTGCCGACTCTGCTTGCACCTGGTCCTTGCTGATGGATGCCTGACAAGAACCTAGAGAAGACAACACATCCTTCTCCTAGACACTTAGGGCTAACTGTAGATGGGGGTGATGGCAATGGTGCCCAGAAGAAAGGTGGGCTGGCTGGTGGGAGAAAAGTGCTGGAGAGCTGTCCAACACTGATTGATCAATGTCGACTGATAATGCCATATTGATCAGTCAGGTTTAGAAAGCCAGCCAAATCGATTTTGATTTGAAATTCTACTTAATTTTCTACTAACATTTAGCTCTGAAACCAACCTGTCTGGTAATACAATTAATCAAATAAAATAAAGCTTAGAAAACTGCGGGCACAGAGGACTAAGAGCACTGTCCCCAAATCTTCCTCTCCCTCTCTTCCATAGCAACAGAACCTTTGACTTTTAGTGAGATGCACTGACACCCAGAATGAGAGCTACATTTCCTAGCCTTTCTCTCCTGTGGTTAAATTTCTAGCTACTTAAATGTGATGGAGGTGGTGAATCAGCTTCTCTGTCCTTAATGGGAAGGCATTTCTTCACCCGCCCCTTTCCCCTTCCCACCGCTGGGGTGTGGATGGGATGGTGGGCCATCACGAACCATGGGAAATCAGAAGAGAGCTGAAGCCAGGAACCTTGAATGTTCCTCAGGGTGGAGCTACCATGCTCACTTGAGACTTTTGAAGTAAAAACAAATAAACTTTCCATTTTTCTAAATTATCGCATTGATGTTTAACCCATTGTTAACTTAGGCTTGTGTCTCATAGCTACAATGCTAGCTTAACTATTCAGTGGTTATTAAACAAACATGGCCGCCCAGAGAGCAGAACGGTTAGGATCTCCTTGCTGACTGCCTAGCAGGAAGGAGTTCACTGCTATGGCCCTGGGGTACAGACAAGAGGAGCCTACTCCTGGTCATCTTGGCTTTCCCTCTGCAGGCTGTGAAGGAGACATGGCTCTAGAAACTCAGAGATAGCCCTCAGTCTCCCCCATTAGATAGCTGGCACACTGAACACTGCCATTCTTGCTTGCTCTGGGCCATGTAGTTCATATCAGCAATCTCAAGTCATAAAGTCAGCCTATTATTCTAGGAATCCTAAGTTCCACATCTCTGTGATTAAGACCTCTTGGTCTTAGTCTGTTCTGCATAAGTGATTCAGAATTCCTTCCTTCCTTCCTTGAAAATGCTTGGGAATGTTTAATTCTCTATGCTAACAAGTAAGCAAATCATTTTTTCTTTTCATAAAAAAAAAAAAAAAAAAAAAGCCGGGCAGTGGTGGCGCATGCCTTTAATCCCAGCACTTGGGAGGCAGAGGCAGGTGGATTTCTGAGTTCGAGGCCAGCCTGGTCTACACAGAGAAACCCTGTCTCGAAAAAAACAAACAAACAAACAAAAAAAAAAATCACCAAACTGATACCATAGCAGAGATGTTCACGTGCTACCTTTGGTATACGGGGGGAGAAACCATTTGCCCACGGTGCCGTGTCTTTGAGGAGTGTGTGCTTATATCTGTTTCCTCAGGTTAAGACAGTGGAACCTACCAGCCAAAGCTGTGCTCCCTAATTGTAAGCTCATAGTGAGTGAGGCTGAGTCGGAGCCCATACACAGTGGGGTGTTTCAAAATCTTCTGCAGACATACGCACTAGTTTGATTTCAAGAAACAATTAGAATTTCAGGTCTTTGATAAGAACTCTCCAGTACTTTCTGACTTACAAGGAGACTCATGCACCATGGACCATCCATCTGCCTAGAGATGCCTGAAGCAGGCATGAGCCCCATTTTTTTGTTGAGGAAACAGACTCACACAGAAGATACGGAACAAAGGGAGGAAACTGGGGATTGACCCTAAATGTCTCCTAAGTTCCAAAGCCAGAGGCACATTCACACTGCGAAACATAGTCATGGGCAAGTGTGTTCGTCCTCAGAAACGAAGCTCTACCATTCCACACCTCCAGGATGCATGCGGCCCAGGGATCCGGAGACAGTGTGGCATTCCGTTGACGTGGACTGTGTCACTAAAGAAAGGCTTTGGAAGGGCCTGCTTTATTGCTTCACAGGAGATAAGAAAACAAATTTCGAAGTAGCTTTGCCAGACTCCCTCTTCTCTGGGTAGGGGCAGGGTAGATAGAGAAGGGGCTGGAAAATACGGAATACGAAAGTGCCAGTTTCACATTTGTTCCTGACATTTCATTGTTGTTATTGTTATTGTTGTCGTTATGGTGATCTCCAAGTCTCCAAGTCCCCTCTCTGAACTTGAGTGAACTTTATGAGACTAAGCCATACACACTTAGATTAATGCCCTATACTAAAGAGCTGCTGTAGTGTTGCCTCTTACCTACATGCACGCCAGTTGGCCCTGGCAGATAAACATTTCAAAGGCACCCTGGGGCAGTCTAGCTAGCTACACAAACCTTACAAAACAACGAGAAACGCAGAAGTCACTCTTGAATGTTTGTGTGTTTTAACAACAGGCAGCAGAGGGACAGAAACAGGCGGCGGCATAGAAGCTAACTGCTGCTGTGAGCCACAGCACAAAACCATTCAGCTCAACAAAAGAGAGCTGACAGCAAAAGACGGAGCCAATTTGAACCAAATGTTTAAAAACTCCATTCTGTGTAACTACCTTTGTAACACGGCAGCATACACAGAAGTTATTTGCCTTATTAGTACAAATGCAAATTTTATTTAAAAAAAACATTGTAGGTAAGGTTATAATACCGCACGTACCATTTTTTCAAAGTTTACTAGATTGTCAATGAACGTCTTGTTCCCCTCATGAGTAAATGTCATATCTGTAAAGAAATAAAAGCCACATTCTAGTCACTAACCGAAATATGTCACACTAAGAAAGTACAATAGCACCATTAGCATAAGCAGGTGGATTTGCATAACACTCTAGTTGAAAAGCTGATAATAGTTTCTTTTATGTTAGGTGTTTAACTTTCCAAATCACTTTACCTGAGGTTAGTAAAATCTCTACTGTAAACCCTTTTCACTCACGAAGCTTCAAAATCATGGGCTTTTCATACGGCTATGTTCCTGCCTTCCAACCCCTAAAAGAGACAGGGCCCCAAGAGCGGGTGCCAAGGGAGGTGGAAAGGCAGAGTCTTCTTGGCAGAGAGCCTTCTCAGAGGGTGTCGCTAATCTTCACCCCTCATGCGCCCCCTCCCGCCTGGCCTGGGTGTGTCTTCAGATTACCTTTAATAAGCAAGGGCATGAAAGGGATGAGGGGGGGCTCCAGCTTAGCTGCTGTCAGCCGGTACGCCCTGTGGTTTCTGGAAGGATCCTTGGGAGAAACAAAGGTGTTGTTGGTCAGTGATGAGTGATCCATGCCCCACCCCCTTTTAACCTCTTAGCGCACAAAGCATCCACAGCTGTGTCTTTGGGGAATGAGACGTTATGGAAGAAAGGAAGATTTAAACAGGTTTGTTTTGTTTTGAAACAACTTCACACACAGGTAAAACAGTACTGTGCTGTTGGTTTCTGTTCTGGTTTGAAGGCACCCCACAGGAGCCAAGGGGAGACATTCCTCTGAATACAAAAGATGAACTGTGTAAAACAAACCTCAACAGATCCCCACTCCATGAAGCCCCACCTCCTACTCAAAGGTTGGCACTCTACCCCATCTTCTTCCCAGCATAGCCAGTCCTAACTTGCCCTCTGAACCATTCCTTGCCCCCAGCAAGACCCATTCACCATTTTCCTGTCTGGTAACACCTCCCAGACAACAGGGAGGCATAATTTTGGCAAGTCAAGAAATGTAGCTTCAATCCATAGTCACCTGAGCGGTGTTAGGTAGGGACCCTATTACACTGCTTTTCTAACTTACACAAATTGACCTTATGTGGGACATAAGTCCTCTTTAAGTTAGTTCCTGAGGGTGCCATTCATTAGTCAGACATGCTTGTTTTAGCAGCACTAAAAGGGATCATAAACTTCTTAAAGTCATACAAGGACGGATAAAATTTCTGCAATGAGAACTTGAGCTAATCAGAAATTGGATTAATGCAGACAGTGAGCAGAGTGAAAGAAGCCGCTGTCGCTTACCATTAAGCTCTCAAACTCCGAGTAGAACTTCTTAAACTTGCTCGGCAGTTTCTGTTAATGGAAATGACACACACATCTGTCAGATTCTAGATCTAGATATGGTTTGTGTGCTACTGTTTCTAAGGGAAATGAATTTCTTCTGGCTCCTAATCAAGCACCTCTGAGCCAGGGTGAACTATCATGCCCCCTGGCACTTGAGAATAATCTCTGGAATATAGAGAACTTGCCTTGAAAAATCTTAATGTAGCTGAACTCCAAGAAGCTATGAATGCTTCTGGCCTTACTGCTTTATAATATATTCTTGACTGGATGATTCATAAGCAGGTCTGCCTGCATTCCTGAGACTACAAGCGGCCGGGACCCTCCAAACTCTTGTTTCTATTAACTCTTTGATTCCCCCAATTAGACACTTAGAATGGAGACCATTAGGATTAAAGAGGCTTGGGAATGATGAAATCTTCTTCCTCCTTTACAGAGAAAACCATGGGGAAAAAGGGCCTTCTTATTTCTTTTCTTTTTAATGTTTTTTAAACTGACATTTTCTCAGTGCCCAATAGCGCTGAGGTATGGAGGGACTCAGTTTGCTTTGAAGAGTTGAAACCTGTGCTTTAGGGATGGTAGGTGTTAGTCTCACAGACTGCCGGTCCCTAAGCCACAGCTGGCATCCCTGGCTCCTTTGGTCCACACTCCCTGCTTGCTTTTCTGTTCCTTCGCTTAGATGCTCTAAGCTGCTTTTCTGAGAGAGCACTTCTGCATGGTTTCTCTACCTAATGGAGAACCTGAGAGTTCTATCAGGATGCTGGCTTCTCCTGACAGCACCAATTGGTGCACCTGCTGGGAGAGACCAAAACATCAGGACCGGATCCCCTTTCAATCCAGTTCTTGCCATTTTGTTGAGAGTTGTTTTCAAAAAGCTGAGCTTTCTACTGCCCAACTCAGGGGGCAGATTAATGTGTTTCCCACAAAGAGACTAGGAAAGCATCAGCAGAACAGAGACCTAGAGATTCCCAACAGGCCTGCCCAGCAACCAGCCTTCTACAACCGCTTCATGGAAAAGCCCTCTGCAGTCCTCAGAAAAACTCCTCCTTGCCCTCCAGCGTGTGTCTCAGACTGTCATTTAATCGTTTAGTCATCTGTAAAACTCCTGCTTTTGTTTCTGGAAGCCAGTGCCTTGCACACCTTCCACATCCCTGAGTACCCATTTTCAAGGCTGGGGGAAACCACGTGTTATCTCTCAGAAGACGCATTCAAGGCTGAGAAAGCTGCAATGGGTGACAGGGGCCCGAGGATGTCACTTGGAACATCTGGAACCACGAGGTGGTAATACATATAGTCCATTTTAAAAATTAGACCTCTTTGGAGCTGGACATGGCAACAGACACCGTTAATTCAAGCACTCTGGAGGCAGAGACAGGTAGATCTTTGTGAGTTCCAGGCCAGCCTGGTCTCCACAGTGTGTTCGAGGCCAGCCAGGACTAAATACCCAGGACTACATACTAATCCTATTTGGATTAGACTCAAACACTCACTGATACCGTCCACTTTTGACCACACCTGTCATCCCAGCTCTCTCTTAACGTAGCCAGATTCTTAGAGCCAACAGGCAACATGGCGCCATTTCTGTGGCTCTCAAGACTATTCTCTAACTACACACCATTTCAAGAGAAGTGTCTTGGTAGTGGCCATTAGCCAATCCAGGGGAAGGCTAGCAATGTCAGCAGCCATTTTTGTTGCCACAGCTGTGGGGGTGGGCGTGGAGCAACAGGAAGTGCTTCTGAATACAGTGGGTGTGGCCAAGGAAGTTAGTTCAGTACCCTACAGCACACAGGCAGTCCTCCACTAGCTGTCAATAGAGGCAAGGCCAGCACTCTTAGCTCTTCGTCTCTGTGGGGCTTGCTCCCGGCTCCAAGCCCCTCTTCTTATGTAGGCTCCTGTATCTCCTCTTTTGCCCGCTGACTGATTCACAGTTGTTCTACCATCCTCTGAGACCATGCACCCTTCCTCCCCCTGTTCATGTGGCTACTCTGGTGCTCACAGAAACTGTGAGATGCCCTTGGAAAGCTTCCGTCAAACGCAGAGAAATGACGCAAAACAAAGGTGCTCATGAGTGCCAGCTCAACACACAGAATTACATAATCACACTCCACCTTAGAAAAGAAATGAAAATTTATAAATTACAAAAGGCTAATCTTTTCTGACAGAGATACATTGTGACAGAAAGAGAAGTTTGTAGACTCATGGCTCTTAAGCTGTGGTTAAGAGACTGGCCAATTAGCTGTTTCCTTTGCTGACAATAAACTGGCCATTTAACTGACTGTACCCTCCCTAGGGGCCTCTGAGGCAGCTGGAAGGGCTCAGATAGTATTCCATCTCAGTGTCTGCTTGCTGTTATGTGGAACCTACAGCTGACCTCCATGGGCCCTCAAAAAAGTTTAGAACTTTTTTTCCCCTAACCAACTGATTTGGACTCTGTGTAGGGGATCAGAAAGAAGCCAGAGGCAGACTGGGATATGCAGGATATCAGAGGGGAACCCTAGATCTCTAGAGATTCCAGGTAGCTTGGGCAGTGAGACACGGGCACTACACAACGGCCTCACTTCGTATTATTGGCACACCAACTCTGTTTTTTCCCTGCCTAGAAGACGATCCAGCTACGTGCCTCACAGGCCTCTCCATTCCCTCATGCCTATATTCAGGAGATGAACTGCTGCAAGCTGCATCTGCCCGGAATTTTAAGAGAAACTCAAGACAGGAGGACTTGCAAGGACTTGCCCTATAAACAATGGAAATATTTAGGAGAATCAAGGGAGGAAAATAGTTTCAGGAGGGAAGTGGATAGGAAATGACTTCACGGAGAATGTGGGTGTAACCCCCTGCTTTAGCACCACGGCAGAGTGGGTCTCAGATATTCCCTGCCCTCTGTTTCTGCAGTCCCTCTTACACATGCTTGTGCGTATTGGTCAAGAGTCTATTTTTGTGAATATGTTCTGTTAGAGTTTACTGTTTCTTCAACCATGCCACATATAAGGGGTAAGCACATCCCAAGGACTACTCGAGTGACACACGAAGGTGTCTTTCAACTGTCAGTGAATCACTCGTCCTGTGTGTTTCAGAAATTCACAACACATCTGCCTAACTTTAGCTTCAAAGACAGTCCATGCCAGCTGTTGCTCTGATGCTCCCAACGGCTGGCCTCTGGGCTGTTTCCCCCAGAAGCAAAATGACTACTTGGCTAAAATGGACCCTCTATCCTCTTTCACTCAGAGGTAAGGCTCAGGACAAAAGCAATAAGCAGACATTTCAGAGACAACTGAACCCGTGAGCAAAGTGACCTTTGCAGCCATCTGAGCAATACCGTTCCTTCATGTTATATGTGAGACCTGGATTTAAGATTATTTACGTTGTAGCGATGGGAAAGCTGAGGTTCCCTGCCCCTCCCCCACTTTCTCCACCTGGACAATGTGTTTTTAAACTCTCACTCTGAGGTAACTAGAAAAAGGAGACAGGTTGTCTCCCTCCAAGGGTCCCCACCTTTTCCATTGTTATGCCCGCTGTTTCTATAGAAAACGCTCACTGGTGAGCCTCTGATTTTATTCCTGAGGCAAAAGTCCCAGCTGGATGCCAGCAGCGGCTTACCTACCTCCCATGTTAGTGCCAAGCGGCTCACTGCAACGTTACTGAGTCCCATGACGATGGCGAAGAAAGAATTTAGATTTTTGTACTCCTTGCAGCTGAAACACAAGAGGCACGTGTTTAAGTAGAATGGCACTTTTGAGCAAGATTTTTTTTTTTTAAATAGAGTTCTATTTTCTGATTGTCATTAATATTTATCAGGACTCGTTTATATGAACTGACAATGACAGATTTAAGGCACTGCTGGAGTTCTGCTTGGCTCACCATGCTCTGTGGCTCGACAGCCCACTCTAGTTTTGGAAAGTTGATAGTTTAGGCCGTTGAGGGTTCAGTTTTGAGAAGTAGTTTAAATTCACCTCCCCTAAGGGCTGTTATTATAAATCCTAAATTTGCTAAATGCTATAGTAAACCCGGAAGGGGGTGGGGAGACATCCCCATGGGATTAGAAAAGGGAAGGCAGAATGAGTGGAGAATTTGAGACTTGGAGGTGGGTGCTGTGACCTGGAAGGTAGGAAGGCGATTAGGATGTCACAATGCTGTGGCCGCCCTGGTCCCTATATGCTATATTAGTGACACTAGATTGTTAAAAAGTATCAGCTTACGAGGCCTGGTCCCTGCAGGTCGGGCGGGTTGGGCGTTTGTTCTCCCAAGTTTGAGGTTGGGAGGTAATTTATCACATCAGTAACAAAATAACTGTACTTTAGTTTTCCTGACATTGGTAAGGTTGATAATTTTGGGTCTGTGTTTATTCCACTATGAGTATTTACAACTCTGTATTTGAGAATGAAGCACTTGGATCGAGCCTAAATTCTTATTAAAATAGCGTTGTTATCCCAAGTACTTGGTACACCTGATAGCAAACCAGCACAACCACACACCCTAAGTTCTCCATACCAGGCCCCCCAAAAGGGAAAGCATTCATTGTATAGTAAACAGACATCTTTCACCACATAGCAATGTGGCTATATAAGTTGACTGGCATCATAAATAAATAATGTTTGGACAAACATTTCTGCAGAAGGCTCATTGAATGGTTGCTCTGGTTGCTCATATTCAACTCAAAAAGTAGCAACGAGCAGTGCTTCATATATCTGTGGAGGCAGGGAAACGCACTTCAGAGGCTCTATAGTGGATTGGCTCACACACGAGAAAACAAGCAAAGACATCATAATGCTAGGGTAGTGGCTCGCAGGACAAGAGCTAGCATCACCTTGTACATAGCTGGCCTAGGCCTTGCGCAAGTGACTTGGAGATAAATCCAGAGCTGCAGACCTGCTCTGTTTCCAACTTTGCTCTCATTCAAGGCAAGTCAGGAGATGACTGTCTGTTTCAGTTTCTTCTTTTAATTCCTGAACACCTACCCCAGCTTTGCCTCTCAGCTTTTCTCAGCTCCAGACCAGGCCAAGAACTTAAAAGAAAGTGCTGCAGCTCTCTAAAGACTCAAGCAAAACAGATGCTATTGTCTACCTCAGTGGTTCTCAACCTTCCTAACGCTATGACCCTGTGGGGATCCCCAACCATAAAACTATTTTGTTGCTACTTCACAACTGTAATTTTGCCACCATTATGAATTGTAATGTAAATGTCTGATACACAAGATACCTGATATGTGACCCCCAAAGGTTGAGAACCACTGGCCTACAGGTTTCTGTTTGTTCTTGGAGACTCAAGGTTACGAAAGTCTACAGTCTGTAATATCCGGGTTGAGTAAACAGGTTCGTTGTGGGGCAGTAGCCTCAGCACAGGGCGGTATATGGTTAAATAATCAGCTGATATACAGGGAAGGCCAAGTCTACCTATAGAACCAGCAAGAGTCAGGCAGATAAGGGATAAATTACAAAGGCAGAAACAAACAAAAACTCCTGGGTGTTTTGAATCTTATCTGTGTTGCCTCCATTAAATGTCGGGCAGGTCCTCTCTTCCCTTCATGCTGCATTTGGCACTGCAGGCTAAGGTGAAGAGAGAACATGCACTCTGGGATGGGAGCGTACACCCTGTCATAGTTTCCATAATCCACTCATTCCAAACACATGAAGGCATTTGCTCACTGCCCAGAGGCCCTTCGTGCTGCTAGGGAAAGTGGCCACACCAGACCTTTCTTCAAATAGCCAGCTTTTCCAAAGGCAGAGCAAGCAGCACGTGGATTCAAAGGATCTGGTATTCTATTGTCCCCTCAAATTTTTTGGCAAAACAACTCAAGGCATTTGGCAAGCCAGCTTCTATAAAACACCAAGCAGCTTTCCCTTCTTTGTTTAGCTCTGGAAATCAAGAGTGTGGGGGGTGTGAGGGGTGGGGGAGGGATCTGAACTGTTTGGCTCAAGAAAATGCCTGGCTGGAGTCGCCTATTCTCCTAATCTTCCCGAGCTCGGGCTCTGCATTTAGAAAGGGAAGGAGTCTCGAAGCACAAGCCACATTTAGCTTTTTTATTTTTAGCACTGTGGTGATACCAAAAACATGGAAGTAAACAGGAGGTTGTCAAGCATATCTAAATAGCAGGAGAAGATTAAATTCATGTCAGGGAGAAACCTAACTGGCCCCTGCAGTAAATAAATTGTTTCCCAAGAAGTGCTTTTAAATAGAATATTTATAAGATGTTTGCTTTCTCTGATGTGCATGGAGATGATTTCCTGGTGCCAGGTTAGCTGGCCTTTATGCATTTTACTGATTTTATTCTCCCTGAGCTGCATGAGCTGTTGTCCCAGCATGTTCTACTGCCCTCTACTGGTGAGAACGTGTTATGTGCCACATTGGCTTCCAGAGCCTTACAACCAAAGTTTCTAAAGGAACTTTTGTTAACTTCAATAGCACTCTTCAAACAGAGGAGGGGAAAAAAAATCTGAGGAGTTCAGAGCAAAACACATCCACTCCTTTTGACTCCAGCCTCAGTACTACAAGATGTTAATTTATGTATTGATGTTAACTATTAAAAAGCCAGAAGACATTCTTCTCTTTCAAGAATTCAGCTGCTGGTGGTTCTTACACTCCATTTCTCTTTGTAAGGTGTTTTCCATGAGAACATAGTGCAGGGACATTTTTTTCCTCCAAGGTTAAAGACACTTACTGAGCCGCTATCTTGATAAATTTTTTCAAAAGCT
Organism: Uromys caudimaculatus; assembly: GCA_028551405.1. NCBI lineage: Eukaryota > Metazoa > Chordata > Mammalia > Rodentia > Muridae > Uromys > Uromys caudimaculatus. The sequence continues at coordinate 96,671,334 of CM052701.1, forward strand.
GAACACGTTTGCTGAGCTGGGAACAAAGGCAGATCTCAGTGACAACCCAAAACTGAATTTCATTAAATCTCCTCAGGAACAAATCCAAGTTTGCTGTGGTCTTTTTAAAATTATGCCTTCCAAATGTGTGGTAGATTAGCTCCAGCTAGAACAGAAAGGAAAACAATTTTACTTATTTGTTGGCTTTTAAATCAAAACGCCAGCCTGGCTCCTCTATTTGTCACGAAAGTGTTCTATCAAGCAGCAGATGTGAATTCAATCGCTAACCCGGATGTACCTTGTCACATAGATTTGAAGAGCTTTCATGAAGCTTGTGGAATATATAAATATAAACTAGGTGTTATTGGCTTAATAGACTCTGGAAGACATAGCATAGCATCACAGAGATTTTTTTCTTTAATACTTAAGGATTTTATAAGTTCAGCATGCACAAAACCCATCATGTGGTTTCCATATGGCAGCACACGGAAATGTGAGTTGAGTCGGGCCAGCAGGCTTCCTTCAGAATCCTATGAAGCCCATGCAGGCTCCTTGATGGTTACCTTACCTCATGCACGCAGTTGAAGAGTTCCCAATCGTATGTGGTCATCTGGTAAGCCAAGTCTTTTGAGCTCATCAGTTCAAATGTTCCCACTGTCCCAGTGGTTGGGCCTTCCTGTTCTGGCAAGGGAGTCTGGGAATGATTGTGAGAAACTGGATCAGAACCACAAAAGGGACCAGTACTTAGTGCCAAATGCTTTCAGGAGTTTTTGATGTTGGAAAGGATTTGGGGGATACTTTCAGGCATGTTTTGAAATGTCGGGTTTGAGGTTAAAAGTGCCTTTGCTGTTTGTTGTACTTGCCCCGAAGGCATCTTTGTCGTTACCATCATCAACCATCACGAATTATCACCATTGTCAACCGTCATTAATTACCAACAGTGTGGTCACCAGTATTATCACCACCACTACCATCTCAACTGTGAGCTATGGCAAACAAGGCTTGGCAAAGGAGGAGCTGGGATCTCCTGTGCCTGAGAATTGGGGGTGGGGGAGGTAACCTGGAAACTTCCTTTTCCATGGAGATGAAAGATGCTCTTGGAGACCTTCCCCTCATGTTTCCATAGAAACTATGATAAAGTCAAATATTAGCACAGGAGTTTGAATTGCTACCCACGGTACTACTTAACTTCTGGTGGTGACTGAGGTCAAGTTGCCACAGCCATGTCTTCACATACCACCTAAAGCAGTGAAATAGTAGAGAGTGGTATGAACTGAGACTACATGGAATTTCTAAGTCCTCAGCCTGACCTGAGAGCTATTGGGTTGAGAATGTTACTTATATGTTTGGGGCAAGACTACTTTGCTACTTTGAGCAAGACTCTTGTCAAAAGTTTTCTTTGGTTCACTTATCTCCTTTTGTGTTCTAAGAAATGCTATAAAGTGTTAGATAGTATAAAGTGTTTCTGAGACGAATGTCAGATGAACTGTATAATACTTAATATTTATCTGTAAGACTGGGAATGGATATTTAGGAATGATATATATGTATACACATGAAACACACACACACATATCTGTATATTATATATATGAGATAAGAATATTTGTCAATATGGTGCTAACAGTATTTGGATATTTAATATTCATGACACAGGTCTAGGGATGTAACTCTGGTTGAGCACTTTCCTTGTGTTTACGAGGCTCAGTGCTCTAGTCCCAGCCATTAATAAGAAAAAGACCTCATGTTAGAAATATTACTATTATATGGATTTCATCAACATCTTCATCACAGTTATATTCAAGGAGTGTCCCCAGTGTTCTAGATACCCAAGAAACGATATGCTCATGGTTTAGGTGGCTCCTGCATTGGAAAGTTCATCTGTGAGTGGAACAATCAAGTTTACAGTGTAACAGAGTCAACCTTACCAACAGGCGCGGGGCTACTTGTGGATACAGTTACTTGCTGGACTGCATTTGCACATCTGGAGACAGAGTATCAACAGACCAAACTACTAGGTACATAGGCAAGCAGGTGGAGGCACCTGCATGGACCTTTTGAAACAGGCTGCCTATTGGGAGTCAGTGTGTGATGGAGGATGAAGAGAAGCAGTGAGCAGGAAGGAGAGAAAGGCTTTTCTCAGGATGGCTTATGCTTCTGATGGATAGCAAGGGTGAAAATGAGGAAGCTGCCAGGATGTTTGATTTGCAAGAACAGATTGCAGAGAGAGACCAAATAACAACTTTTAAATAGAGGGCCTGAGTTACCAGGTTAGGAGACAGTTTGTCACAGGACAGATACTAGATCACATTAGTGCCAGTTTCAGCAAACGCAGACCGAACATAAACCCCACTGTAGTAACACATACTTGGTATGATCCCTTAATCTTTTGACTGTCTCTGTAGCTCCAGTAAATCAGGGTTATACTACCCAAGTTGGCAACTAATATTGAAGCTTGTTAAGAGGATTAAATGGGAACAATTTAAGTGCAGTGTGTAAATCCAGTCCTCAACACAGGGACGTCCCCTCTCTCCGATTAGGTCACTTTCCAGAGGGGTTGCAGTGCTACAAATGCACAGGAAAGTGTGGTTAGGGTAACACTGGGTTAAGAGCTAGGGTATGGGTCCACTCTGTAGAGCGCAAAGAACAGGGCGGAAAGCAACAATTCCAAACAGAACTGGTGCTGGTGGGTGAGTAGCTTATGGAACCAGCTGAGAATGGATCCAGCCAGGGCAAGTCTTCAGTAAAACAGTAGGTGGAGCCATGTCTCAGGTCCGCCGGGCTCTCTGTGGTCTCCCTTCTTTCCAGTGGCTGCTGCTGTGAGCACAGCCACTGTGCTCCACTCTGTAGTTGCTTCCCATTCTATTCACAAGTTTGCTCTCTTCTTGAGGATGGAGTAACTCCATCTCCCTGCATCTCTAGCACATTCCTTGAGGTTTTATGGTGTCTCATAGATGGGACTGATTAACCCAACCACTCCCATGGAGATTTCAACACTAAGAAAGACGGGAAGCCCATTGGAAATGGAGGTTGTGTTGTCATCCCTACATCCTTTCAGAGGTTCAAGAAAGCCTTGTAGAATGTCAACCTTCATCTGAGTGGGGGTGAGCATCAGCAGGAAAGCCTTTCTCTGAAATGGGGGGTTTACAAGTGCAGCCTGGACCCCACAGGAAACACTTCCTTGGGCCATTTTCTTGTGAAGATGTCCCACTGGCCAGGTACTGCAGAGCTTACATAGGGTCTACATAGAACGGGTGTCTGAGGACTGACAAGTTCCTGTCTCTGAACCCCTATAGGTCCCTCCTCAACCTTATTGAGAGATGAAATTTTTCCTAATGCTGGGGGAAGGCAGTTGGAAGAATGGCATTACCATGGTCCTAGTCCAGAGACTTAACACATAAGAAGAGAGTGCTAACTGTCAGTTTAATTGCTGGCTAAGTGCCCTACACCCCGGCACCTCTCTTTGCTTGTGCTACAACACCCACCTCTGTAGCCCAACTTGTCATAGTGGGTTCCCTCTGATGACACACTGGTCATCACGGGCTCCTTGAGAAACATGGTTTGTCTTTGAGACTGTCCACGGCCAGAAACATCCACAGACAATGGAATGGTGTGGCAGACACTAAATAAACGTCTTAGGAAACAGTGAGTGGATAAAAGCAGAGCCAAATTACAGTACACTGAAGCTTTGTTGTAATTGGCTTTGTACTAACATTTATTCTCAAAAATTTCAAGAGAGCAGAGCTCTGGAACGCAAGCCCTTCCGCCGTGGAATCAACACGGGCTCTCTACTAGTTTCAGACAACATGATTTAACACCGAGATTCATTTTCTTCTGGATAGCTTGGGTTACTCTCTTCCTAATTGGACTGTCATTGTCATAAGGACAGATGCTCCTGAGTACTTGCCATGCGAGCTGACACTTGGTAAGTGTGTGGTGATAGCTTGGAGGGGTCAGTCAACATTCCGCACGGTAGCCACCCTCCGGACAACTCTTTCTAGAAAGACGGTCGTTATAGGGATGTTTTAGTGAGGCCAAGAGGGAGCTGCAGGTAAGCTCTGCCCTCTCTGAGCACAGAGAGGTACACAGCACCCCCAGCGGAGAGGCTCACGTCCAGGGTCCTTGGTGCCAAGCAAATTCCTTCCAACCATTCAGGCCTCAAAATGGAAGATAAGCAAGAGTCCAGAACTTGGAAGGCCGTAGGGCTATGAGCAATAAACAGAAGCTTAAAAAGTTACTGTCTGCCCCCAGGGAGCTGGAGACAGTCCACGTGCCTAACTATTCCCCCCACCCTCCGCTCAGCACAGCAGCCAAGAACCAGCTGGCAAGAGAGGCAAACACTTCACCCGGCACCTTCGATGGCGCTTCAGCAATGCTAGCTGTTTAAGGCGTTAGTTTCCAGGAGAGGGTATGTGGACTCACAGCAATCTTTAAAAGTTATATGTGCACGCATGATATGTGGGGAGAGGAAGGGCAAATGTTCTCTGGCACCAGTGGAGGTCAGAGGGCAGTTTTGTAGCGTTCTCCTTGTGTCTTTATGTGGTTTCTTGGCTATTGATTTTAAATCCCTAAATGTCGAGAGATGTTTATTCAGAAAACAATGAAGACAGGTGATTGAAGAACTGAAGTACATGCAGTAAAGCTTGCGGCTCTGCCCTGATCGTCCTGTGCTGGTGCTAGGGTGAGTCGGTTGCTCTGGGCTTAGTTGGGGGAAGTGAAGGCACTGGGTCACATTCATGAAGTTCTTAAGTGAAAGCAAAATAGTGCCCAATGAGCCGTCCTACTGGCTCTGGTGGCCCACATCTGTAATCCCAGCACGTGGGATACTAAGGAAGGAAGACTGAGACCTACTAGCCACAAAATAAGGCCACATCTAAAATAATAACAATAATGATGATGATGATGGTGATGGTGGTGGTAGTGATGATGATGATGGTGGTGATGATGGTGATGGTGGTGGTGGTGGTGATGATGAATGAATGAATGAATGAACAGAAGCCCATGGCATTCCCTGAAGTACAAACCAGAGTCCCGATCAGGGAAAACATATCCTATCAAGATCTGAAAAGCACATCTTATTACTGCAGCTCCCTCCTAAAGTTCTAGCAAGACCTGTCTACACCTCACTAAGGAAACAGAGCTCTCCCATGATGTTGGTGCAGTTCGTTTCTCACCCACATGTTGTCTTTTATTTCCTCACAAGGGAAGGTTGTGTGTCCAGAGACAGAGAAAACTGGATTTGTGAAACTAAACTGGTCCTGCGGCTTCTAAGATCTTCTAGTAGGTAGTCAGTCTCGTGCTTAATTTTTAGAGGATAAACAGAAATGAATGTGTCTCTTCTTCACAGAACTTCTGAGTGGCTGGGACTAAGCGTTTTGACCTCTGGTACCCCATGATGATCTGAGAGCACGTTCAGGGGCGAGCCCTTCTAGACCTAGTGGTGGCTCTGCCATGGGTCCTCACTCGGGAGTCTCTTAAGGCCGATGGCTCATTGATACTGAATTTAAAGACATGTTAATGAAAAGAATGATAACCAAGACTCTGAGAGCTGAACTGTGTCCCCGTAGCAGCGGTGCAGCTTGGCTAATTTCCACAGAAGATGGTCTAAAGCCTGGAGCATCATCCCCAGTGAGCACCTGAGGCTTTCCCGATAGACCACAGTATAGAAAAAGCCACATAGCAGTCAAGAATTTTTAGCAACCAGCCTCAGTGTGGCTGTGAAATTAGACTGCAGACAAGGTTTTCTGATTGCACACGGTGCTCTGAGGAGGCCATTCACTCTTACCAGTGAGTCGAATTGCTCTCGCGGGCAGGCAAACAGGCGTCCATTAATGGTGAGCGTCGTAAATACTGAAATATCATTAGGTTTGAGCACCACCTTTTCTGTGAACATAAAAAGCATGAGATTGCCTATTAAATCCATCTGAGATTCGCTGTGCTGCCCTAATCACACCAACAAATTGCCAGCTTGGTGAATTACCGGAACACGCAATGCGACTGCATAAAACACAGGAGCGAACAGAGCCACTGAATAAAAAAGACGGCGCTTGCATACAGCCACGGAACTCGGGACGGCATCAGAAATAACCACACAACAACAACCCACACAGTCATTCAGACAGCAAGTTAGGTTTCTTGATGGTAACAATGCCTAGCACTTTGGAGATAGAAAGGTCATTATTAGAGACCTTGGGGGCACTTCAGAGATCTCACACAATTTTTAGTTGCAAAATAATATATTTTTTTAACTTGTGTCCTATATGGAAGCTAATAGCATTAACTACTTTGAGTGTCTTTCTATATTTTATGAACTAGTTTCTTGAATATGTTTAGTATTTAGTATATACCAGACACTAGGGACACATATCTCTCTATATCATTTCTTTAAGATTAAGCATATATTAAAAATCCTAGTTAACACAGAGGGGATAGGGAATGTGTGTGTGTGTGTGTGTGTGTGTGTGTGTGTGTGTGTGTGAATGTGTGTGTGTGTGTGTAAGTGAGATGAGATAAGGACCACAAGGCACAGCAGGGAAGAGGGTTAGAACGTATGTGTCAGGGGAACAGTTAAAACTTTAGATGGGGCATCGAGAGGCAGGTTTCAGTGGCACGCTGTCCTTTAGGTGAATGTCTAATGTATTGGGCCGCCTATGGAAGGATGTAATAAATGAATCTCAGAGGCCAGCCTAGGTCCGGAGCAACTGGCACAAAATAGAAGGAGAGGTCTTGAGAATCCATCATCCACTTTAAAATCCTGTATCAGTGGAATCATCTCCCCTCAGACAAGGCAGAAATACTTCATTCTATTCCTAAAGGACCCCTAAAGGGCTGTGAAGCCATCATTGGGGAATTAACCTTCTCACTGCATTGTGGGTGACCACTGCCCAAACCCCTGCCACCATGGGATGCAGGTTTCCTTTACTTCCCAGCTCCTCCTGGGCTGGGAGCAACTCATGAGCACAGTGTGTCTAATTCATCCTTCTGTCATTGCTACATTCAAGCGGTCAGACAATACAAGATGATACAAAATAACCTTTTGGGTAAATGTAATCCGGAAAGAGGAAAGGAATTTTAGTCCCAGGTTGGGGAGTGGAGTACCCCTCATGATATTAGAGCAGCTGAGCTTTGCTGGCTCTACTGGGTAAGTGGGGAACTTTCATCGGTTGAAAAGAACGAGCCCTCAACCGCCTCAGCTGCAGGTTTGTAGGCACCTGGAGTCTTGGCTTGTCAAACTCCATGCCCCATAAAGGTGCACCTTTCGCAGAGATCTGAGGCCCAGAGAATTTCTTATGGTTTCCACTGAAAGAGCCCCAGGCTGACACAAATGCCAGAGACTGCAGACACAGCTGCCGCCCATAAATCACTTCTCGCTCCTTTGCGTGGGAAACTGGAGGTTAAACATTTCATAAGCCCGCCTCTTGACACATTTCTGTTATCCCTGGGAGCCCACACAGGCTCTGCCATCCTTCTGGGTCACTGTGAATTACTCCTTGTATGGTTTTTCTCAGCCAGGATGGCTTATTTCATAAAAAGCCCACAATGCTAATCTAAGTTGTTACCTCCTCCAGAGTTCATCTTGACGATGATCAGGCCTTCCCCAGAACCGAGTTTGTCGGCTACTGCACTGATGACTTCCTTCACCGAGGCAGCTACCGGCACACGAATGGTGGTATAGGTGTGGTCAATGCAGTAGACCTTGAACAAAACTGCAGAGACAGTTGACAATATGAGAAAGTGGTCTCCGCCACTCAAAGAAAAACATAAGCTATGCATAGTACTTAGACATCTGTGGTCAGGGCCTGAGCAGACTCCCTGCTCTGCTGGGGTGGGGAGAGGGTTTTGTGCTGGGCATTCAACCAAGCCCCAAGAGATTCCACATCCTTTTAAGAGATGCTGACAGTCAGGGAGAGGCAGTGTCATTGAGGTTTGGGCAAGCATCTCCGCTCTGTCTGGGTACCAGACTCCAAGGACATAACTTATCAGGCGATGGTTTTCAGGGGGCAGGTTTTAGCCTGACATATGGGAAAGATCGGAGAGATTGCTCACCCTCGTCAGAACCACGAATAGGCTGACGCTTCTGGGCCCTCTCATCACCTGTGTTGAACTGCTGCAAAAGCACCTTGTGCTGTAAAAATAATAAACACAAGTGGTATAACGGAGAGCGACTAACAAACCATGACAACTCGGAGAAGATGCATCTGAGAAGCAATTAGAGCCCCAGAATGAAGCAAATAGATTTTGTGTGCACAAAGGAGACATCAATTCGGTATACTGAAATCCAGGGTCTCTGGATAATCTTGATGCTACAGGGTACAGATAGTGTTGGTCTCTGAAGAGCCCTTACCTTCTTCTGTGGAGCTTTTGCATCTTCTGAGCTACAAGAAGTAGAGAAAGCACACTGTTGAATGCCATTGCTACTGTTCTTTTAGATTGCTTTATTTATGTGTCACTTTAATCTTACGTTAGGCATTGAGATTGCACAGTCTCTCTGGACAGCAATGGGAGACTCCCTCATTTTAACAGTAAGAGGCCAAAACACAGGGAAGCAGCAAAGCCACTAGCTCTTGTCACAGGCAGATCCGGAGCAGACCTGAGGCTAAATGCTCTGGCTCCTGGCTTTCAAAGTCAATCTCATAATATACCCACTCTCCAGTACTTAATTTAATAGTCCATTAATGGGAAACCCCCAAATTCATTTCAAGGACAGGAATATTTGCAATGGACAGCTTTAGCAAGAGAGAATGAATTTCCCATATAGGTAACTGTCTTCGAATGTACTCAAACGTCACAGACTATTTTATTGCTAGGTTGTCTAAGGGACTCATGTATCTCGACCCAGGCTTGTCAAAAGACAGCTTCCCTCTCTATTGCCTGCTAACACAAATGGCATCCAGGTCCTTCTGCTCTTCTGGTCTCATTGCTACCTGTGCCTGGGGCCCAGGACACAGATCAGAACATATGGCTAACGCCAGGCCAGTGCTAGCCATTTTTGCAGGCAAGACTTCTTTGGAAGATGTTCTCATCATAAGGCAGGTACTGGCTTGATGAAAGTACCCCGTAAAGCAAAGCCCCTCCTTACATTTGTTTGACAATCTTCTCCAGCTCCGGCAGCTGCTCCTTGAAGGCAGCCATCATCCGGGCATCATCGGATACAGACACATAGAACTCCTGTAACCAGCAAAGGTCACAAGGATCTTAAGAACGGAAAGGTGCACAGCTCTCTAGACAGCGACAGAGTCATGCTCCTATGCCATACATGTTGCTAGCACCCCCAGACCATAGTTTCATGGAGAGGAGGAGGTGGGACGGGAGAGGACGGGAGGGAGGGGGGAGAGGAGGAAGTAGTTATGCATTTACATTCAGAATCGTTAGCAAGGAAAGGTCCTGGAATGAGATGGTGGTGAAGAAATGACTATGTATGAATTGGATATTTAAAAACAGCTGAAATAGTAAGTGTTATGTTCTTTACATTTTGCCACAGCAAAATTAAAACAATAAACTGCAAGTGGACTCCCGAGGTTAGTGTGAAAGATCACAACGTGCCAGGTTTTGGAATCGGCTGCTCTACAATCTGCACTTCCAAGGTCTCTTTAAATTCATTTCTCCCCAGGGAATTTTAATATTTAGGTTTTACATTACTTTAGAATTTTTCACTTATTTCCTATTTACCTCTGGCATTGTTGTTAACGGTAGAGACACAGACAGAGCCCTCAATGGCAGACTTGTGCTATAGTCCCATCTGATGCTCCCAGAGCTGTGCTGACCAATTAATAGTGACATCAGCACCTGTGCCCATGTCTCTCAGAAGCAATGGCCTCCATGGCGGGCCATGACAACCATGGCAGTCACAGGGAGGGGCCCAAGTCAGCACGTGGTCCCAAGCTGCAAGTGCTCTTGCTCAGTTCTAGAGGGGGGAGTGAGGGCCGTTGTTTCCCTTATCTTAGGAGAGTCATGTTCCATAGTATCAGTTACCAACTACAGTCTGGAAATACTACATGGAGAATTCTAGAAATAAATGATTCATAAATTTTATTACAGTACATTATAGTATTTTCATATCAGTTATTGTAGTTTACCTCCTAGTGCACTGAATTGACAAATTTCATTCTGAATGGATATGTGTAGAAAAGAAAGTAATAGACAGAGCATGGTTATATTAGCAGTACAGGTCTTGGAATATATCTGTGAATATTGGGATTCTACTTAATCCAGGGTCAAAGGACAAAGCCCATGTTGCAGGAAAGAAAGGCAGCTGAGCTGGAAATAGGGTTGATCAAGTAAGTGGTGTCCATTCAGAACTGCCCCTGGCTGCTCTGGCAAGTCCTCATTAAATCAATCTGCTTCTCAGCAGCCAACCTCACCTACCATTTGCCCTAGCCCTCTTATTCCCAAGAAAGTGAGTAACTGAAGACAGACCCACGAGCACAAATGTGCTTGCTCTACAGTTACTCTGGGAAGGAGAAAGTAGAACAGTGTGGGCACAGATAAATGCTTTTGTGGATAGTTATTGATGGAGCATCAGAACCTTTCATTACAAAGATCACACTGACATGGGACAAATCTTTACAGAGCTGAGTGGGAAAAAAAGCAACCTGCAAAACGCTGGACACTCATGCGATTACGAGTCTCTCAAACATGCAAAGAACACAAGAGCAGACGATAACGCACCCAATGGCACTGCTCATGGACTTGGAGCGGCAAGACATGGCTGATGTTTTTCTGTTTTTAAAGTACTTGACATTGGATATGCTAACAAGGTCTAGAACTGGCAATTACAGAGACTTTTTAGAACTTGCTGTACACCCCGTGTTAGGGGACAAAAGGATATTCTTGGGATGAATGGCCCCCACGTACCTCTAGGAAAGCCATGGCCACATCATCTTCTTGGAGGAGATCGCCATACATGGCCGCCCATTGCAGAACCAAGCGGATGACCCGCCTCTTGTTGTTGAGGGTATAATCCATTCTCTCCTGTTCTGTACCTTGAGAAGGCTGTGCGTGGTAAGTGCCAAGGAGTCAAGGAAACCACAGAGCTACTTCCCGCCCACTTCACTTGTGCTACATGCAAGGCAGAGGACAGGACCCAGCTTTGGACTGATGCAATCTCCCTGTTGGTCCTCAAGGAAACTCCCCATCATAGTGTCTGAAACACACACACACATCCTGGTGACTCCTGATAGCTGACTGAGGAGTTAGACTACAGACTGCATAGACTAAGGATAGACAAGGACTCCTGCAGGGTCCAGCCTCAGCTCTCAGTCCCCCTGCCTGGCCTCTACTCCACCCTTCACCAGGACAGTAATGTGATTTCCCATTGCTTATCTCTGGGTATTTTGCCTCAACCTGTTGGTCCCCTTAATTCTGCCCACTTCATTATGATCCTTCTTTACATGGATGTCCATTTTACTCTTCCTGGTGGATACCCCATTGTGGTAGGCCATGGCTGGTGCAATGTTTATATAAACAAGCCAGGAGCATGGAGATGAACTCACTCTGCATTAGGGAGCCCCTAGTGAGGGCTCCAGGCCCTCCTTATGCTGCATCTTCATCTCTCATCCAGAGCCAGAACCTACTTCATTATCAATTTGAGCACATGTGACCAGCCATCTTAATTACAAGCCCTGTGAAGCTTGGTGTGATGTTTGTCTTGTTTTCTATACCATGCCTAGTGCTGTGACCTTCATGGCATTTTTTTTTATTTATTCATCAATAGAATTCAACACTTAATTAATTGAGTGCCTACCACGTGTCTAAAGTAAAGGGTCATACTGTCATTAACACTCCTGTGTAGACCACACAAGTATTTTAGATTAGACACACTTTTCCTTTTTCAGTGATTTATAGGAGCTCATATCATGATCACCTAGTTCATAAAACAACTTAGCATTTATAGTTTATGTTATAAACTATACAAAAAGGACTTTGGTGAAGCTCTATTTTAGCATCTGGTGACAAAAATGTTTCCTTTCTAAAAGTGGTCAAACCAACACAAAAGGAACATAAAAGGCTATGATTACCTAGTGAGAGGGCACAGTTGGTTTTGAGTCCAAGACTCCCAGCTCTGGCTAGTTTCGTTCCCACTGAACAGGATTCCTGAGCCTTATAGCAAATAACAAGACGAGCCTCGTCTTAGCTAACAGCCGGGGCTTAAAAGGCGCCATAGACAACTGCCTTGTGGCGGTGCCGAACTCAAGAGCTAAAGCAGCAAAGACCTTTCGGAAAGAACTATAAATAATCATGATCAAGGTAAATGACAGAAACTTAAAGCAAAGGTTTACTGCATGTAAATGGGTTGCAAAATGGCTTTCATAAATTGAGCACGAGATTCATAAAAAAAGAAAATTGCTCAACCTGTATTGCTACAATTCTCTCTGAGCTTACAATAAAAAAGGGAAGACAGATGACTTTATGTGAAAATTATTTCTTTTCTGATTAACCCTTTGGTCTCTTGCTTATATATATATGCATAACTCCGTTTTTTTTTTTTTTTTTTCGTAAGAACTACAATACCGAGTATAACGTTTTGTGACTACTGCATCCAGCAGGCAGGCATTAGCACTGTCAGGGGTTGCCTGAAACACAAGGACTGGTTGACTCAGCAGAGGCCTGGAGAATCTGAGCATGAGTTCTTTGGTTCCCACTGTCTATTGCTTTGATTTGGAGTGAGTCACTGAGAACTACAGACTTCTCTTTGCTGGCCTGAGGGAGAGGTGAGATGAGACAGTTTCCAGCTTCTCTTTAGATATATTTAATAACACCAATGTACGACTGCTCCAAAGAGAAGTAGGTACCACAAACTAACATAACAAAAATATGCTACCTTTCCATGGTCTCTTTTGCCTAATTTGATACAACCTGTGTTTTGCGTGGTGCTATAGTTTCCCTAAGGTGTGTTCCCACCAAGATCCGCGTTTAGGCGTTAATTCTTTAGTGCAACAGGACTGCAAGGCTATGTCTTTAAGGGACACTGATGTTTTTGTTGAGAGACAATATGAGTTCTCAGGAGTGGATTGGTACTTTCTAGAGTGGACCGTTATACAACATATGGGTTTCTTCTTGGCCTCAGCAAGCACCAAGGCCACCTTGAACTCCCAGCCTCCAGGACTGTGAGCTGATGCATCTCTTTTCTTTATAAATGGTCCAGGGTCTGGTGTTCTAGTGCAGGGACAGGAGATAAATCAGGATGCGTGGAAACTGGGTCTAGCTTGGGCTTCGGAGGGTACCTTTGTAAACGCTCGTTTCTGGAGTCGCAGAGTGACGTTGGGATGGCTAAGGTGGGAGCAGGGGTGTGGGGTTTGGACAGCCTGGGTAATTACAAGATAGGAAAACTGTGGGCTCTAAGTAGACTGGGATTTAAGGCTCCTGCTGCGCTAGGCCTCCTCTGAGCTCGCTCTACAGCAGCCATCTTGACTTTCAGCTGGAGCCATGGTCTATATTCTCCAGTCTTCCCCTCAACCTAGGCTTCTCTCAATCCACTTTGCTAGAAAACCAAGTGATAATATCTATTAAAAAATCTTTCTGATGACCTTATTCTGTGAAAATGTGCATATATTCCTGAACAAGTTATATCAACTTTAAAGGAAAATCACACTGTGCCCTGACTGCTGTATAGTCTAGAGTCTTTAAAAGGATTTCATTACACGTGAAGTATGATTTAGAATCACTTAAAGATGGTGACATCATACAAAGAAAATGGAGGCTTCTACTGACCTGTCATGCAGAGTGGGAGCCCTTACCCTAATTTTAGAAAAATCATGATTTTCTTTCTATAAAGATGCATTTGGTTTTGTTTCATGATTATAAGTGTTTTATTTGCATGTAAGTGCATCGTGTGCATGCAGTACACACAGCGACCAGCAGAGGGCAGTGGATTCCCTGGAACTCAAGCTACAAATGAACCACCTTGTGGGTACTGTGACATAAACTCCATCGGCTGCCAAAGCAACAAATGCCCTTAACCACAGAGCCACCCACATCTCTAGCCCCTTGATTGGGGTTTTAAGAGGCCAACAGTGGCAACAGGGCCTCTACACTAGTGTTTGCTTTATGTTAGTAAAAAACAATTGCATTAGGGAATTTTTAAACTTATTTTTATTTTATGTGCATTGGTGTTTTGCCTGCATATATGTCTGTGTGAAAATGTCAGGTCCCCTGGAACTGGAGTTAGAGACAATTGTGAGCTGTCATGCGGGAGCTGGGAATTGAACCTGGGTCCTCTGGAAGAGCAGCCAGTGCTCTTAACTGCTGGGCCATCTCTCCGGCTCCAAGAGAAGCAAAATTCTTAATATGAGATTCCTCTTGTTGCCACTGCCACTGTAATCACCCTCCTCCTCCTCCTCTTCTTCCTCTTCCTCCTCACCCCTCCTCCTTTCCCCCCTTCATTTTTCTTTTTCTCCACTTCTCAATTCTAATTTCCTAGAGTCATCTCTAGTCAGAGCCACCCGGCAGATAGGACTGACTAAAACTAGGGAAGAAAACGGAAGGTGTGTTCTTCCTTTTTTCATAAAAACTAAGGACTGATGTTTTCCCATATGGAAAAATAGCTGACTTATTACAAAGTCTGGCCTTTTCATTCACAGATGTTTATACTTACTAAACTAGGTTAACATTATTGTTACGGCTAAGTTCCCCTTCCAGTGCTTAACACACCCCTCCCCCCCCCCCCCCGGCAACATCCTGAATGTGTGTGGATTCCCCTGTGCATGTGTGCCTTTGCACACACTTACATGTGCATGCCCATGTTGAGGCCAGGGGTTGGTGGCACATGTCTTCCTGGGTCACTCACCACCCTATTATTTATTTCCCTTGAGACAGGTCTGTAAGTGATCATTGAATGGCCAGACTCTCTGGTCAGCAAATACCAAAGATTCCAGCCTTTCTGGCTAAGTTAGAAATCATTCCTGGCTTTTACATGGGTTCTAGGAATCTGAACTCAGCCCTCGTGTGTGCACAGTAGGCATTTTGTTAGTTCAGCCACCTCCCCCGTCCTGGAATTAGATTCTCAGGGACACACAGAAGACTTTGCAGGCCATTAACTAGCTGAGATGGCTTCAGGGAATGGTTCATTCCCACAGGAATCTACCCCAAATGTGAGAAGGGTTGAAAGTCTGTAAGAAATACAGAGTTTAAATGGCCAAACTCATCACTTATCCAGAGCTGATTTCTGGCAGGAATCAGTTTTCATAGCCTTGTGATAACATTTCCTTCAACTCTGTCATGAAAACAGAGGCAGAACAAGATTAAATGATTTCCCAAAATTTATCAATGAAACTCTTGGGACTGGAACTCACGTTCTCAGCACCCCCCCCACACACACAGTTTTTCCTCAGTCCATGATGCTATGTTTTATTTCCTATACTATTCATTTCCTTATTAAACATGTGCTATACAGCAGATTTAAAAGTCTGTTGGGTATCAGGGAATTGATTGGAGATGGAGAAAAATGTGCCCAACTCTCAAAGCACATAAAGAACATGCAGAAAATGAAAGTGTAACTGCTGCTGCTTGGGTAAACTGAGTCAGGGAGGCAGGAACTGCTAATGTCTGAACTAGACCATCGGCACTACACTCATTGCTGTCAATGATGTCAGGACTAACCCAATGTCACATCTTCCAACTCTTCCAGTCCCAGCCTGAGCCTTTCTCTAAAGGAGCCTGCTTTGCATGCCGGAGCCTGCTGTGCATGACCGAGCACTGAGTCAGAACCCTTAAGAGCTAGGCCCAGGTTTTAAAGGCATGGTCGATCTCTCCATCTACTGCTTTGGGACTGGGCCCAAAAGAGTCCTCAAACACTGGCTGGCTAACGGTTGGAATGCTAACAGAGAATGTACTTTTCAAAAAAAAAAAGCACTTCAAGAATATCACAAGTCCTCCAGATTTTTATCCAAATGACTGAGATCTTTCTCCGTGACGATGTCAAACACAGATCTGTTTCTAAATAAGTTTATAATGACTTCAATGCTACCAGGCACAGGAAGTCTACACAGATGTCAAAACATCTGGAGCATCTTTTAAACAGGACCATTCATTATTGGTTACTGAACCTATAAGACAACAAGCAAGCTCTCAGAGTGACTGTCCCCACAGATGAGGAGCAGCTGGTTCAGCACTGTGTCCTTTGGCCGAGGAGAGACTACGTGTGTGTTCAAGGCTGAAAAGGGACGAGGTGAAGGCCACAAGGCAGGCTGCACTCTTCCCACCCTTCCCTACCGCAGGCTTGATATTCTATTGAGTCATTTTCCTCATACCAGCTCTGCCGTTCAAACACTGTAATTATTTCATATATTTTTACCTAGTTATTATCTTACTCACCACAGGCACCTGTAATTTTTCTGCTTTTTTTTAAACTGCTCATTTACTTATTCTTAATTCAGCTAATAATGGTGCCATGTATTAAAATTATCACAGGGAAAGTAAGTGAAAACCTCCTAGGATGTGGAGACAGCAGATTCATTACAGCCTACAACAGGGAATCAAATATTATGTATACTTTTTGCAGTAAGTACATGCTAATTATGCAGCTATTTATAAAACACTTATCAACATTCAAACTGATACTCTTCAATGTTGTTGTTTTTGAAAACCCTGCTTTGCATACAAGATCTCTGCTTGCAACTGAAAACAAACTTTGGGGGTCATCTGCCCACCCAGGTGACAAAGCTTTTGTAGTCCTTCCCTTATGCTGGACTCCTCTCACGATGGCACAATAACCATGGTGGGATTTAAAGGGGATGTCAAGGTTTATAATGTACTTTCACACACATAGCCTCATTTGATCTTCAGGACAACCCTGGGAGTGGGCAGGGCAAGGATAATTACCCCTATTATACAGAGGAGTCTTATAGAGGTTAAGCATAATTGCCCACAGTGTGGTTAGTAAGCTGCAGATCTTAAACATGACCTTCTGGCTTCAGAGCAGTTACTCTTCCCACTCTGATCCAGGGCCTCTTTGTGTCCTGCATGCCTTTATGGAGCAATTTAATGCCCCACTGTCCTCTCCTTGAATGAAGCCTCAAGTTCTAGAATGGGAAAGCCTCGGCTTAAATCAGCAAGTCTGTCGTCTGCGTAGAGCCTTGAGATGCTCTTCAGATACCCTCAAAGGTGAGGATGAAGCTAATGCGAACAAGATGTCAGGACGACGTCTGCAACAGACGCAGTGCTTCCTAGCCCTCAGCTACTCTACTCCTCACTGCCCTGCCTCTGGAAACCAGGGACACAGGATGCTGCTCCTGTGTTTATGTGTAGCTCTTAGCTCCAGGCTTCCAGAAGCATCTGTGGTGCCATGAATCTCCTTACATGCCTCCTATTTTCTTGCTTAGAATATTTTTTCCTTTACTGATTTTCAGAATTCTCTGGTTTTTTGCAGCCCCTGCCTCTAGCATTCTCCTTCCAAGTTTCAAAGAGGATCTGAACTTAGTTATAGCCAAACAGTTAGGACATGACCTTGGGTAACATACTGTCAGAGTTCACATTTTCTGTGAACATTGGTGGTGTAATTGAGAGCATATTTTTAAAAACTGTATAATCTCACTTCCCCTATTGTAAGGCGCGGGTTTAAGAGTCCATGCTCTACAATACGGCTATGAGGCTGAGAGATGTCTTTGAGGGACTTTGCAGCTTATCTGCCAAGATGGTTGCTTTCTTCAAAGCAGGACATCATGTTCTTATGGACAAATCAAAATCTCCTTACTGGAAAGAAATTCTCGAATTCCATGACTGCAGAGAGAAAGTGTTCTGATGGTTATATACAGACAAACATTTTCCAGAATTCAGTAGGGACCACAATGATAAGACTTGGCTTAAGGCAAATTTAAGTTGACCCTTTTTCCTTTAGAAATCTAAAGAGGAACTGGGGAGATGGCTCAGTAGTCAAGAGTACTTAATCCAAGCAGTTGTTAGCGTTAAGAGTGTGGCACTCAAGTTGGGTTCCCAGCACCCACAAGGGCAGCTCACAACAGCCTGTAACTTCAGCTCCAGAAAGAATCAATGTCTTTGGTCTCCATGGGCACACACACTCATTGCATGTACATACCTACATGCAGACATGCACATATAAATAATTAAAAACAATAAAAATAAGTCATTAAAAAGATAAATCTAAAGAATGTTTCTTAAAGTTTACTTCATCTAAAGAATATGAACTTAACATTGCTTTATTAATCTTTCATCTACAATAAAAACAAGTTCTGATATGTGTTCCTACTGTACTGGCTGGTTTTGTGTCAACTTGACACAAGCTGGAGTTATCACAGAGAAAGGAGTTTCAGTTGAGAAAATGCCTCTATGAGATCCAGCTGTAAGGCATTTTCTCAATTAGTGACCAAGGGGGAAGGGCCCCTTGTGAGTGGTACCATCTGTGGGCTGGTAGACTTGGGGTCTATAAGAAAGCAGGCTGAGCAAGCCAGAAGAAGCAAGCAAGCCAGTAAGCAGCATTCCTCCATGGCCTCTGCATCAGCTCCTGCTCCTTGATCTGCTTGAGTTCCAGTCCTGACTTCCTTTGGTGATGAACAGCAGTGTGGAAGTGTAAGCTGAATAAACCCTTTCCTCCCCAACTTGCCTCTTGGTCATGATGTTTGAGTAGGAATAGAAACCCTGACTAAGACACCTACTGAGATCCCCAGCCAATTCATAAAGACAATATTTCCAGGTCAGTTTCACAGGGCTATAAATGATGAAGACACTGTCTTCTCAGAATGAGACCCATTATGTTTGTTTCTGTATAGTATCAAAATACATAAAAGACAGTTTTAGCTAGAACTTAGTAGCAAATCTATATTCCATTTTTCTCTTAATTCAGAAACTAAATAAATTACTTCCATGTCAAAAGCATAAAATTTGTCCTGATACTCAGCCAAAGAAAATTAGTATGCTAATAGAAAATATTCAACCAAAATTACTGCTGTATTTAAATTTCTGTATGTTTAAATATAAACCATTTATCACTTAGGATCCTTTTAGCTTCCATCAGAATCTGTCCTAAATAACAAAGACTGGTATTCACTGACATAAAAACCTATTGGCAGGGTAAGTCCTTGACTAGTCCAAATGCTGACGATGCCACCACAGACCCCATTTTGGTGACTGACGACTCATTCAGGGCTACCCTAGAGTTCTTTACTTCCTGTACAATCCCTAGATGCTTGGTTCTAGTACTTGAGGTGGTGTGGTTCGTATATTCTGACTTAAATGTTTCAAATGCTTTTCCCCAGAAGCCCAGAAAGCCTCTCTTTGAATTTTCTCTGGCCCAGTCTACAGGGGGGCCTTGAGATTGTTTGTGAGGGCAGGTAAGCAGTAAGTATGACCAGACTGTGCTCCTATAATGGCTTGCATACTGGTGAGTCAGCTGCAGCACGGACTACAGACAACTATGCTCCTTAGCACGCTCTGCTGTCCGTCTATACAGAGTTCTGTTTACTTGGTCCTCCAGGTTTAGATTTCTCTTATATGTCACATGAAATAGGTAGTACACCATTTCTTTTGGCCTCATATTTGGGGAAATGGGTATTAGGAGAATAAACAATCAGCAAACCTCAGCACTGAGGAGTTAGTTAGCAAAGTTCCAAACCGTGTTAACTCGGTGGCCGCCTACCAAACGGGAGGCTACAGTAGGATTTAATCATGAAGCAGAAAATGAAGATGCTAGGAGAGCAGTTTGCTTAAAAACATGAACTCCCAAACACTGAAAACAAAACCTTCTGGGCCCCTCCCCACCCCACTCCCAAATTCCAGCAGATTTCTTCATAAAACTATCAACAGTGGTATGATGTCAGGTGGATTTTTCTCTTTCTCTTTTTTATCAATTGAAAAGTTTTACAGGGAAAGTATTGTGAAAATGACAACTCTGTTTTAAAAATGGTAGAAAATATTCAACGGCATAGAAAGATGTTCATAAATCCTGTTAGTGAAAAAGCAAACGGAATGATGCACGGTCCTAGTCTTGCATTTACGCCTATGTCAGGCTGGGCAGATGGCTGAGCTGATACAATGCTTGCTGTGCAAGCAGGATAGCTGGCTTTTGATACCTAGTATCCACCTTAAAAAGCCAGGCATGAAATCTGGACCCACTAAAAAAAAAAAAAAAAAAAAAAAAAAAAAAAAAAAAAAGCCAGGCATGGTGATGTGTGCTCGTAAACTCAATGCAAAGAGGGAAAGTATGGGTGGATCCCTGGGACTCACAGGCCAGCCTAGCCTAATGAGCTAGCCCAGTGTCCTAGTGAGACACCCTGTTTGGAAACCCCAGGTGGATGGTTTCTGAGAAGCAGCACCCAAGGTTTAACTTCTGGCTTCCACATACATTCATGTGCACACACACCCCTGCACACATATGTACATACAGATGCACACAGACACACGCACGACACACACACAGTGGGGAAGGAGATGAGAATTTTTTAAAAGTATGTATTATTATTACATACGTATATTAAAAAGGATGACAAGAATGCATACCAAAGTGTTAGCCATAGTTATATCTGGGGAATAAGGTTTTGTATGCTGGCAGCTTTAATTTTCTTTTTAAACTAAAGGAAAATTGAACTGAATTTTAAATACAGATTTTTTTAAAAAGGTTTAAAAAGCTAGGGATGAAAAGTATAGGAAATGAACAAATAAGATTTTAAGACTCATTATAAAGAACTTGTATTCATCAGGTCGGATCATGTCCAAAGCGTATCTAGTGAATAGAGTCTCTCTCATTAGCACATAAAAGGGCGGATATATTAAAGTTAAACTGAGTTCTACCACGTTTTCCATGCTCGAAGAAAAACTAGATGAGACACACAATGCGGATTAAAGACAGAGATAGGTGTCAGTGGCTCCAGGCTCGGATCCTTTCTGTGCTGGTAATTACCTTTCTCTGAGAAAATCATAATTTCTCATTATCCTAGTTTATTGATTTGGAAAAAGAACAGTGAAAAAAATACTGACTGCTCCTTTTTAAGGGCTGCTATGGAAAGTCAGAAATGTCAAGTACTTTGAAAACACTCCGTACTTCATCAAAGCCCACCGAGACACAAAATGTGCTTAAGTACTTTACCATTCCTGTGTTCTTAACATGGGAGTCAACCGACTTGTCTGGCTGCACTTTCAACATCCCTGCTGCTTATGGGATGCAATAAATATAGATATATATGCATACTTGTACAACGCATACATATGTACACATACAGTCATATATACATACATGCATACGTGTTGTTTTGTCTGGTCACCAGCTATTTCTCCCTGTCTTGTCAAGCTGCCTCTGTAAACCTGTACAGGGAATGCTTTCCTCTCCATATGCCCAAGATTCCTACTGATCGATCACAAGGTCAAATAGGCCCCCATTCCCAAGAATATGGGAATGAGGCAAGGGCCAGAGGTTTGTGTGCATCTGTCTTGTCAGTAAGGCCTTCCGTACCTGTCTTCTCAGGCCCCTTCCTAAGGTCCTGGAGCCTCCAGTTTGCCAAGCTGTCTATTTCCTTCTGATGGGCCGCTTTAGTCCTTAAGTCAGTCGTAGTTGGTTTACATCGCTTGTGACCACAGAAGCTGGTTAGCGATGGGCCCTATCCACGCCGTCTCCTTGAGAGGAGAGGAAGGCTGAAACCGTATGATATAGAAGCCCTTGCACATATATGACTTTGAGGGTAGAGCCCTGCCCCTCTTCTTACTTGAGTCAGGAACAGCTCTGTCGTTCTGGGACGGAATCTCTAGCCATCACAGAACAATTCTCATTTGAATCATGTGCTCCTAAAGCATAAGAACTAAGCTCCTGCAGCCCAATGTGGCGGCCACGGGCCTTGTGCAGCAGTGCAAATTAAAACAAGGACAATTAAGTCCCACAAGGTCAGTTCATTGCAACTCCAGTGTTAATTTAGTGAACACTGAACTAGCAAAGAGTGAGCAGTAATGACTAGAATATTCCATGGCCCAGAGCCTCATGGGCTGATCTGCAAGTCAAACCCTTCATCAGTTTGTTGGGACATCCCTGGGTTCTGAAGGCAAATATGCACATGAGATGCCCTAAGGGACTTGCACATTCTGGAAACTATTAAGACTGATAAGATCGCCACCGCCACCACCACAGCCACAGCCACCGCCACCACCACCACCACCATCACCACCTCTTCCTCCACCTTCCCCTTCTCCTCCTTTTCCTTTTCCTCTCCTCTTTTCTTCCCCCCTTCTTTCTCCTCCTCCTCCTTTTAAAGAACACATTAGGAAAATCCCTGAGTAGGTTTCTCATAGGTGGAAGTCCTGTGAGGCATTTTGTTTGGTTTTAGAAATGCCCTTTGGTTGTACCTCAAGGCCTTGCAATGTATTGTCAAGAAACGTTCTTAAACTGTAATGAAAGGTTATAGAATCATTAAAAAATAAATAAGCTTTTAGAGAAATTAATTATGAAGAGAACAAGTGATAAATCCCAGATGACCCTGTCACTGCATTGGGGGCGCTACTCGATGTCTGGGGAGGGCTTTAAGGTCCACATTATCAAAGCAATGCTAATACTAACGCAACAGAATCTCCTGAGGATAAGGTGATGACATGTAAGATGTTCAAAGCTCTTAGAAGAATGTCTGAGACTCAGAGGACTGATTCAAACTAGAATGAAGAAGAGAACCTAAGTCCTCACAAAGTCGGGTAGGAAGGAGGGGTCTAAGGGTGCCCGGTGGTGTCAATTCCATTCAGCCATCCGGACTTTCCTGCCTCTGCTGAGAAGGCCCTGGCATGGGATAAGCAGGTCTCCTATGGATTGTCGGTGTTGTTGGCTTTCTTTCTTCTCTTCACCATCACCACCACCCGAGCTCCTCTCTGACCCTTCTGTCCAGAGCTGCCGTTTTCAAAACAAGCCAGCAGTATGAACGCTCTTCGTCTCTCTTAAAGGGGAGAAGCTGATAAATGAAGAGAAGGCCACAAGCTACGGGTGGGGGCTTTAAGTTATAAAGATGAGGACTTGGCCACTTGAACCCTCGTTTTCTCTTGGTCTCACCTGACTGAGGCTTACTGGTATGCTAACTGCTGAGAAAAAAATAAGTGGAATTTCAGTAGTGGCTTTTATTTTTCTTCCAACAAATCTCAAAGGTCTCATAATGATTAGCATGTATAGAGTGAAGAGATCCTGAATATGTTAATTTCACTTTAGAAAACTGAAGATGAGCCAGAAAGAATACATAATATAGGTAAGACTCATTAAGCTCCCATTACTTGGAAATATAGTTTCCAGGCAAATAAACACCCAAATCTTCCTCTTGCAGCTCCTTCTGAGTAATGCATTCAACTCAAATCTCCTATCCTCACACGTTCTGTTGACTTCAAAGAGAATTATGGGTGAGCAAGAAAATGAGAACGAGGCAGGACAATTATAATTTTGAAAAAGGAAAACATGGCGACATTGATTGGGTCGCTCAAAAAAAGAAACAAAGAGACAATCTCTTTGAATATATTTAACTGCTCAAAGGGGGCAAAGTGTTTTGGGGGGGTCTAAGTTTTTGTGGCCCTAGAAATAAAGCAGAATTGGAAAATACGCGTTCATGTCCCCTCCGAAATTGAGGTAAAACTCATTCACAAAATTCACTTCTTTTATTCAGTTAACATTTTGAATGCTTACGATACCAATGCTGACCAATTGGTCGATTCACACCATTATTGAAAAGTTGCTGTAAACCAAACATAGTCTTTGATCTGTCTAGGGGACTGTCCTTAGAATTTCTAGTATTGTCTCTGTCTTAAGACAATGCAATGTAATGAAAATCATCAATGTGAGCGTCACCTTCCTGAGTGCGTGGTATGGATGTGGTTTGTCCTCTCTGACGCTGGAGCTGAAATCTGACTGACATTGTAAGGTTTTAAGAAGTGGAAGGATCTTTAAGAGGGGAATTAGTCATGAAAGCACTGACCTCATAGGTAGATTAGTGTCTCTCTGAGGGGCAGGGCTAGTACCTGAGGAAGCTAGTAGCTTCTTACTCTCTGGGACTATTAGCATGAGCCTGCCTACCTTTCTGCTTTTGTTATTTAATGACAGTGCAAGGCCCTGGACAGATGCAGCTACCTGGTCCCAAGACTTCCATCCTTCAGAACCATGAACTGAATCAACTTCCTTTTTTTTTTTTTTTTTTTTTTTTTTAAATAAACAACCCAGTGTTGGGGATTCTGCTACAGCAATGGGAAAATGGACCAAGACACTGAAGTAAATTGGCTTGTACTTCATACAGTTAGTAAAACCCATAGTCAAGAAAAGACAGATGTTTATCTACACCAGGGCAAATGCTGGCATTTCAGTCTGATAAGACTAACAAAGACAGCACTGCCTGAGCCATGACTTACCGTCAGGAGATGGTCATACTCACACGGGGTGTTTCCAAGGGTGGAGGCTTACCATGACAAAAGGATATTGGGCCACAAGGGCAGGGCAAAGCTGGGTATTTGGCATAAAAACACAGTGCATCATAACAAAGTCATTTAAAACCGAATCTGGAAGGATAAAAAGAAGAAATCACATTCTCGTGATAGTCTCTAGGGCAGCAAGAGGATCTATTCGTTTGTTCTTAAGTGTTAGTGTGGGCATGTTCCCGTGTGTGAGTGTGCCTTCATCTCAAAGTGATGATGTGGACAGAGCATGAGATCAAAACTCAAGTTCTTAGCACAATGAACAAAGCCAAAACATACAAAAAAGACAGCCTTGTATGAATGGCACTGGTCACTTCAACCACACATCATGTTTTCTTCTGGGCTGGGACCTTATGAATACTAGGCAAATATTTTATCTCAAGCTAGTGTGTGTGTGTGCGTGTGTGTGCGTGTGTGTGCGTGTGTGTGTGTGTGTGTGTGCGTGTGTGCGTGTGCGTGTGTGTGTGTGTGTGTGTGTGTGCACTTTGGAGGTTATAAATGCCTATCAGAAGCAGTCCTCTCCTACCTAAATACAAAGGAGCCCCCCTTTTAATTCCCCAGCTGCTGTGTGCAGCAACGTTTTTCTCCTCTTTGCTCAGACATTTCCAGCTAGCCCATGGTACTTGGTTTTGGATTTAAGACCCTGGAAACGCTATACTTCCAAAATCTTAGTCCATACCTTCCTGGTCTGTGTATGCACGTGACACGGAGCCCAGACTGCTAGTCCCTCTGTTTTTGTTTCTATGCTATGACTAATTGTGTCTCTTGACATGGAAGGCTTTGCCCAGCTCTAGTTACTGGTCACCAGCTTTCCTTCAGTAACACTTTAAAGGCTAAACTCTCCAGGGTATTTTCCTGAGTCTTCTCGGTCAGTGCCCCGGAAGCACTGAGCCCATGTTGCCTTAAATTCAAGTTATTTGTACCTTCCCTCGTATCTAGCACATTCTAAGTTTCCAGAGGGAGAGAGAGAGAGAGAGAGGTCTGTTTACATCACCTAACACAAGGCATCCATCTTAGCATCTTCCTGGACTAATTAACAAACCCTGTTTCTGAGAAGAACAGACTCGGAGCCTGAGAGCTTGGCTCTATATCAACTATTCCCAGTTTGTTTGCTGCTTTGCAAAACTTCAGATAATCAATTCATAGCATAAGACCCTGGGAGGAGATTAAGAAGTCAGTGGCAACATGCTTATAAGAATTATATAATAATGGTATCTTCATTCTGGGTAGATTGCCAAGATCAGGTGTTAAATGGATTTTGACCTACCACTAAGTTTCTCAGATAAATCTGTGAATTTCTTATAGTGAGAAATGTTCCCCTGTGGAGGCCACTGTGCTTAAAACATTAACCTAGGACGTTATTCATAGAGAGAGGCATAGGATTTTTCTTTTAAATTGGATGCCTGAACTGGCAATGTAACTCTGTGGTACAATACTTGCCTAGCATACCTGAGGCCCTGGCTTCAATCTCCAGAATCACAAGAAAGCACTAAGAAGAAGTTGGCTGTGGGCCGTTCCTTCCAATGTGCCCACAATGTGCAAATGATATGACCCTAGATACAGCTTGCTTGTGAGATTTGTTTATAAATCCTCAATTTTGTGTCTTAACAGCAAGGCTTGTTCACTGTAAGAAAGCTTATGTATTGAACTTAATTCACAAAAGATATGTCATAGGACTAATCCCCCATACTTCCAAGGGTGACACTATATAGAAACGGGGTTTTTTAAGACACAAGTTAAGATGACTCACTAGTGTAGGCTCTAACCAATGACTGTTGTCCTTTAAAAATGAAACCCTGGTCACAGAGACAGCTATGCACAGGCAAGAACATGTGAAGACTCACAAGGTGAAGGCCTTGCCAATATGACATTGGAGTGACATGCGGAAGGAACACTGAAGAATGCCAATAGACATCAGGAGACAGAAGCGAGGCATGGGGCATGCTGTCTATGACAGCCCTGACAAGGAAATCAACCTACTGTTACTGCCAGCTCCTCAGAACTGTAGGACCATCAGGTGCCATTGTCTGAGTGTTTGTTCTCTAAGAGCAACTGGCAGTAAGCCAGTGGTATTTAGTTCACTCTGGAATGAAACTCCATAGCCACAGAGAACCATTTATTCTTGATGTGGGCAGCTTCAAATGTTCTATGGGAAGAGAATGGGTTTGAATGTTGGCCTAGCAGATACTTTTGTGTGCGTTGGGAGGACTGAGTGGCACTAACAGAGGTCTAAAAAAGGCTAATGTGCTTGAAAGAAACTCCATCACGGCTAGGGAAAGGCGGGTCTCTGCACCACCCGGGGACACTCTGTAAAACTCTGAATGCACATGGCACCCTCTAGGGCTGCCTTGGCAGCATACACTGGGAGTCAATCCAGATTCCTCTCTTGAATTTCTACCCATGGATTCAGTGGACCCCCAGAACCCTTCTTACCTGTTGCTTCATTCAAAGATGGCTCAAGGCGTATTGTTTCTAGAAAATGCTCTAAAATCTTTTCAGGTGTTCCTGACATCACAGTATACCTGGACAAGAAGTAAAAAAGACCATTAATTTTTACAAAAGTGAGCATCCATTGGGAAAAATAAATATATAATAAGAAAACCAAGATCCTAGGAAAACATAACGCCCACTTGTGACTAGTAATTTCTCTGTGGCGAGGGAGACCATGTACCTTGCCTAAGCACACAAGAAGTCAATAGAAAAACAGTCAATAGAAGCAGATACTAGAAATACTCCCCCCCCCCACACACACACACATAGAACTAAAGGAGCATCTGAGAGAGCATCTCCCACTCCTGGAGCTGAGGCACGTCAGCCTTATTCAAATGGAGAATGAACAGTTGTGTATAAACCTGAGTCAGGACAGGGCAGGGATGGCAGGGAGGGCAGGTAGGGAGTAAAGACAGTGGACTGGGTTCTTCAGACATGGGTCACTCATAGGAAATGTCAATGTCGCACTGGATTTCATGCCGATTTCTGGAATGCTCTGTCCTTTCTAACTACACACTGCTACGTGCTTTGGAAATCAGCTAATAATAATAAAGCAAAAGAAACCAAAAGCCCCAAGTGCTAGTGAGCAAACAAACCCAGGGAGCATCACGGACAGGAGGTAGATCAGAAACGGAAATCTATATGTAATTTATTCAATGTCAAATATGAATTACTTTAGGGGGCTGCATTAGTCATTATTCTGAAGGATCTATTTGGGGTACCCTCCAATCAACAAGAGCAAGTTGACTTTTAAGATTGAACGTGAGCTCAAGTCAGAGTGAAGCTAGTGGCAAGCTGTAAATGTAAATTCATGTATACAATACATGAATACATGAAGATGACGTAGGTATCCCCAGTAGAACTCAGACCCCGCCTTCCTGCTTGGGAAGGAATATAACAATGCAGAGAGCATTCTCTCACATTCAGGAAGCAGAGACACAATCGAGCTCAGAGCAAGCCCAGCTTCCTTCGCCCCCTCACCTATGTGCTTTTCTTGCCTGCTTGAGCCCATGGAGGAGGGAGAGATGGCAAGAGCCCCTCATCAGCATCAGCAGGCTTACTTCCTGCCTGAGGGATGGAAGGGGAGTGATAGCAGATGACCCCGAGGACATGGGAACAGAGTAAGGGTAGCAGCCCTGGAAACTGCACTCAGGGCCGTGTGCGCGCTAGGCAAGTGATCTGCTACTGAGACACAGCTCGAATATATGAACATGATTCCCTAGGTGAGGTGCCAGAGGAGGAGTGTATGGCCACGTAAATCGGGAAACGGGGTGGGAGTGGGGGGACAGCGTTCTACAGCTTTCTGGTGTTACTATGCCCCCCAGCAATGAGGTGGGTGCTAAATGATGCGCCCTGTTTACTTATTCCTGCTAGATAATATTACCTCTACTCTGCAGGTGGAGAAACTGGTAAGCATTAGAGAATGGAACTGTGTGGTTTGTTTGTTTGTTTGGTTGGTTGGTTGGTTGGTTGGTTTTTGTTTGCCTATGCAGCAAGATGCTCAATGTGTAGAGGAGACCAGGTTTGGTTGTCAACAGCCCATTTTGAATAGGAAATTTACCATGTGATTAAAAGTCTTCCTCTTCCAGGAAGGAGGCTTTGAAAGCAATTTTTACTTAAATAAGAGTATAAATGCATTCCTTAACTGACTCTTGAATGAGTCCGTTACTTCATGTGTTGTCTGGGTAGCGAGATCCACGGGTGTGTCCATTTGTCAGAACTTTAATTCTGAAGCACTTTGTGTTTATGCTCTGGTTCTCCTTGTTTGGACTTCCCTTAGGTAAGATGTTCTGCCTGATCACATAAACAAAAGACCCAAGGGCAAGTCACCCAAGCTGTCACCTCAATAGAGAGCAAGTGTCTTCTTTTAGGCTTTGCCAGTCTGGCCAGTCACACCCCACAGGATCTTTCTTTGGTGCCCGACTCCCTCTAGTGGTTCAGCTCTGTGATGTCCTTACCTTGCCTATAGAGCCATAGAACTCAGGAGTTGAGGCAGGGGACTGAAGAGGAAAGAGGGCATAGAAACCTCTGGATGGCCCTAGTTTTGCCTAAAACATCAGATTCTGGCTTTATATCATACCAGAAACAGGCTGGTGTCTACGACTTGAGCCCTTGTTATGTGGGGGTTAAGAGTGATTGAGATCAGATAGTGCAATCTTTGTCAGTTTATGGCAAGCAGAAGCTACTCCAGTTCTAGTCAAAAGTCACCCCAGTTGGCTACGTTGTATCAGCCAGCAGGTTGTCTTAAACTTGTGAGAGAAAGTTTTTTTTCCTAATACCAAGTTTCCACTTAGAACGACAGAAGCAATGGCCAGGGGCAGAGGAACAGAAATGCTGATCTTCTGTGAAGAAGCTGGGAATACTTCAGCAGGAAAACTAGCCAAAGGAAAAGGTCATGGCCCCAACAGGAACAAGGAATCATTTCAAATCACTAAATTCTCACGACCCGGTACCAAGACATACCCCAAAGTGGGTATTTCAGTAAATGCCTCATCAAACCCACTGACTTTATCAGCATCTATGCTACATTCATTGTTCAGTGGCTTGGGCAGAGTCAGGCAGTTTTTCAAGCTTCATGTGTACACGTGAGCTAACCTGGATGTCTTGGGGGGGTGGGGAGTAAATCAGAAAAATATCATTATTGCCGTGAACGTGATGATGTCCTCTGAGTTTGAAAAGAATAACTTCTACAGAGACAGATACCCTCGGCTGTGTGTCTGTCTGTAGACACGGTTGTTGGTATGTTATCGAAGTTGATGAGAATATCAGTCATAAAATTTACTTACAGGTTCCCTCTTTTTAGCTCCGGTCAGTCTGGGGAAATGACCCCTTGAGAGAGAAGCTTTTCATTCTTTTAGGAGATGACTTTGTGGTGTATTGTTTTGTGCCTAGTGCATTACACACATAGCTTGCTACAAATGTGCATGGGTGCATTATCTTTAAATTATGTAAGAAGTTTGGACTGGATGGCAGGACACCAATAGAAAACTGATATAGTACTAAAATAAACGTCAGACACACAGTCTCTTCTCTTACATCACCTTTGGTTTGACTTTTCATTCCACTGAACTCATAAGGGGGAAGGCACCTTGAACTGATAGCACAGGTTTTTGATTCCTCCCTCTTGTATGAAAGAGGTAAAGGGAAGTCCAGGGCATCTCTTGATCAAATATTTCAAAGTTAAGGAGAACTATCCGATTTACCTTTCCAGATACCATAGTTTTTCTGCAAAACCATCTAGTTATAAATAAATCTCGGAAGTAGCGAAACCCCTCACACACAGAAAGTTGTCCTTGCCACCTTCCTCAGCAGGCTACAAGGACAACTGCCCAGAGCAAACAAACAAGCAAACAAATAGAGCTGGCCAGGACCATAGCTCAGAGGAAGATCACTTGCCCACATTATAAGGCTCTGGGTTCAATCTCTGCTACCAAAAAAAAAAAAGACAAAAGCAAGTATAACTAATAAATAATGAAACCTGGGTGGTAAGTTTAGAGTTTTGTGAGTAAAAGAACAGATTTTCTTACACAGTTGTTTTTAATGGCACCCCCTTTGAAATAGTTGGTTTGCAGCATTTACCATGTAGTGTTGAAGATGTTTTACCTACAGTCATCTCTCTGTAAGTCTGGTACCAGCATGCACACTGATATCCAACCAGGCAGCTGCTCAAGCCCCACAGGCAAAACAGCATAGTATACATCTTCCCACATACTTTTATTTGCTCCATATTATTGATAGTACCCCACCCTTACTGATAGTAAATATGACTTAAACAGTTGCTATTTTGTATTGTATAAGGCATAGCCATAGGCATGAGACATATCGATATGTTCTGATGCATCCCCCACTCTAGGAGTATTTTGGAACCCATGAGGCATACTGCTCTGTTCTGATAACATAAGCTAGGAAGAATGAGGAGCAAAGGTGTGGAAAGTAACCAACCTGAACGTCCCTTTAAGGCAGTGGTTCTCAACCTGGGGGTCGTGGCCCCTCCAGGGGTCATCAGCTCTTTCACGGGGGTCAGATATCAGATATTTACATTACAATTCATAACAGTAGCAAAATTATAGTTATGAAGTAGCAACGAAAATAATTTTACAGTTGGGGGTGACCACACCACGAGGAACTGTACAGAAGGGCCACGGCATTAGGAAGGGTGAGAGCCACAGGTTTAAGGAGTCCCGAAGCAGTTTTGCGTCCTTGAGCGAGCTACTTGTCAGTGACAGGGAAATACCTCCATCCCTTAAACAGGATTGTTGTAAGGATTAGAGAAAATTTACAAAGCATACTGTGCTTATTTAATAATATGTTTCTTCCTGTCTTCTTCTCAAATATGTTGACTTACCCAGATGAAAACATCGGAGTCATAGGCTTTTAGTCGAAACAATAGGAATTCATCAGTTTTGGTGAGCGTGCTGATAAAGGGAACCCCACTTTACTTGGCAACAAAGGGAAATGCTCTTTCAACATATTATTTGGTGATGTTTCTTTAGCAAACAAACATTCATCTGCTTTTCTTCTACACAGATTGGAAATTAATCCCCACTTAAAAATCGGCAAGCCCTGATTTCCTAGAGGTTCGATGCTAAGTCTCTTGTCTCATCACACAAATGTTGGTACATTTCATGCAACAGTCTTAGGTAGGAAGTGACAGCAAAAGCTGAAACTGAGCCCAGGTGCTCCAGGAATGACCCCAGTTAAACAGCTTGAGAAATGTGAAATGAGACCTCCATTTGACACTGGCAAGAATGAGTGCCCAGGAGTTCAATGAGACGGCATGTCTTCTACTCACAATCAGGATCTCATCCGTGTCCTTAGCCACTCTGATAGCAAAGGGAAAATGCTTTATCAGAAATCTCCCCAGGACATTCAAATACCACAGTCTCATCCCTGGGGCCTGGGCCCTGCACTGCCTGGCATGCCTATTGGCATTGTTCTCTTGGGGTCTTCTCTTTGAGGCTATTATGGCTGACAGTATGGCGGGAGGTGTTTGGAGCAGGACAACAATTCTCAGGGTATGACTCTACCCTGCACCAAGCTCAATGCAGTGCCAGAAATGGATACATTATACGCCACAAAATGTGTGATTAGGGGAGAGAGAGAGAGAGAGAGAGAGAGAGAGAGAGAGAGAGAGAGAGGTGTCATACATACTCCCATCTTCCACAAAAAGGAGAACATGCTATGAACATGCTATTGTGGAAATCATGCCATGTGAAAAGGTTAATCACAGTCTGGCAATTACAGTGTTGGGTGCAAACATACTTTTGCTGAGGCTGTGAGTTTCCTTGATTAGAAGCTCTGTTCCCTGCTGGGACCTTCTCCAGTACCAAGACATCTTGGTCATGTTCTTTAAGTCTGACTGTATTCGCCTCAACGTCCTGCAAACACAAATTATACCACATACAGATGCTGCCGTTCACTCAGACAATGACAGAAATTTCCAAGGCTTCAGAAACTCATTTGGTGCCTTGTGATGTTAATTGTCGCGTCTACAAATTAAGCCATTTTCAAAGTCAAGGGCTGGAACGGTCAGAGGGAGGACCAGATGAGGTTTGAAGCATGTGCTTTTAAAACTGCTTTTACCATCGTCTCAGAAAAACTCCAGAGGAGTCTGGTGTGGTGGTGGTGCTCTGTGAAATCTCTGGGGGAGGGCATGGAGTGGAGAAGGGGGGTGGGGGCGGGGGGCAGAGGCACTCATTCTTTCTAAAAATACGGCCAAACAGTTCTGAGCTTCAGCACCGTCCTTTCTTCTTATCTGATCCGTAGGAATGGCCCTTATGTCTAATTAAGCAACTGTTTTGTTTCAACCTGGACATGTACAGGCATATGCACATTCATGTTTCTTTGTGTGCAGTCCTTCTGTGCACTCGTGCATGCAGAAGTCAGGGGCCCACACCTCAACCAATCTCCATCTTATTTTTTTTTAGACTGAGTCTCTCACTAAACCTGGAGCTCTCTGATTCGACTAGAATGGTTGGCCACAGAGCCCCATGGGTCCACCTGTCTCCGATGTCCCAGCACCGGGTTACACAGGCACACTGCTATACTTGGCTTTTTAGGTGAGTTCTGAGAATCTGAACCCAAGTTCTCGTGTTTACATGGCAAACACTTCACTGAGCCATCTCCCAACCCCAAAAAGCAGCTCTTTCAAAATCAAATTGAAATTTGATCCAAGTCTTTCTCAGTTATTCTGAATGGCTTTATAAATGTTAGTGATAAAACAGTTAAAATATGAATCTTTCAAATGCTTTTATTTTAAACTTCAGAGTTATTCAAGTTTACTTTAAAATACTTTAAATTATTTACTCAAAAATTTTTCACTACTTCTTCTTAATATTTGGTCTCCATTTTAAATGAAACCAGGTAAGGATAACATTGACTTCATATGATACATTGCCCTTTATTATCCAATGGTTCTAAATTTTACAGTTACTATTATCAATATATTATCATTACTATTATCATTATTACTGACAGGGTCTCATGTGTCCCAGGCTAGTTTCAAGCTCTCTATGTTGCTGAGGCTGACCTTGAACGTCCGATCCTACAGGCTTCCACCTTCTAAGTGCTGAGATGACAGCTGTGTACCACCATATCTGGTGCATACAGTATTAGGGATTGAACCCAGTGCTTTGGGCATGCTGGCAAGCACTCACTAGCTGAGTTACAGCCTTCTCAATGATATGAACTTTAGCTTTCTTTGCTTTGTGACTGAGCGTGTAAGCAGCGTTTTGGGCAGTGGCTGGGCTTCAGGCAGTGTGGAGAGAGTTCACATTTGGAAGGACAGGGACAGAGGGGTCTTCTCTGGAACCAGGAACCATTTTTTAGCGTCCCACACTCTTGTTTTTGTTTTATTTTTCAAGACAGGGTTTCTCTGTGTAGCCCTGGCTGTCCTGGAACTCACTCTGTAGACCAGGCTGGCCTCAAACTCAGAAATCCACCTGCCTCTGCCTCCCAAGTGCTGGGATTAAAGGCGTGCACCACCACTGCCCAGCAATAGGGTTTTTTTGTTTTTGTTTTTGTTTTTGTTTTTTCCACACTCTTATAGATACCTTAAACAGCCATAGGGAGGCTCTTCCTCTGAGTGCAGCCTCAGGTACAATTCTGCTGTTCCTTGACCACCCAAATCATTCACCTATTTGCCAGTATCTGTAACAGCTGTGGTTTGAAATGATCTGAGGTAATCCCTTGAATGAATAGCTTTGTGGGATAACCACAGCAGGCATTAATTTCTATTAACAAGCACTCAGGAAATCCAGGGTGTGTGGTGCTGAGGATGGTTCTCTTGGAAAGAGATGGGAAATGGACCCCAGAGAAGACAGGGGCCAGAGGGAGGCTGCCGCTCTGCTGGACCAGAGGGTAGAAAAGGACGTTAAGGAGGTGCTATCAGAGAGCAGAGAGAAATATATTAGACTATGCTATCTTGCTAAGGCAACTGCCATTGTTGTCCAGTGATAGGGACCGGCGTAGCCATGTGCAGAGGTATTTGCCTCAGTGTAATATTTGATGTCTACAGGGTCTCCAGAATATACACCAGTCCACTGAACGTGCCTGCTTCACAACAAAGACCCTTTGTTCAAGCATCTATTTGCTACATTCCTGTGGGATGAACAACCTACTCAAATCTTTTTTTTCTTTTCTTCAAGAAGGGGAAACATTGGCTGTCCTTCAGCCAAGGTCTACTCTCTCAACTCACCCTCAGAATCCGATTGAAGTCTTCCTTGTCAACTCTCAGGAAGTGACAATTATCTTCCCGAAGAACAATGGAGGCAGCTCTCGGAGCATCGTTCACCAGAGCTAACTTGCCAAAGTCATCTCCCTCGTGCAGGGTGCAGACCACACCCTGGGGAGAGCAGGACAGTCAGAAAAAAAGGGGATCAAACACCCTCCTCCCCTCCCCCGCCACCAAACACCGTGTCTGTAAGTGGACTGCATTGGTATTATAATCAAATTAAAATGCTTCATATTTCTTTCACAGAATAAATACAGTCTATGAATGACTCAGTACAATAATTGAGAAAATTTATGATTAAAGATGAAATTATGTCTTTTCTACATGGAGTAACAACGCCATGGTAAATTTAATTGCAGCAACATTTCTTACTACTTAGAGGCACGATAGCAAAGGGTGTATAATAAAGCTTCAAAAAGAAATAAGGTATAGATAGATATATTATACCTTGCCATAAATGACTACATTCACGGATCCTTTCAGAATGATGTACCAGGAGGTGCCTTCTTCCCCCTGGTTAAACACTAGACACAAAAAGATAGAGAGACTTGTGACAGGAACAGAAGCGCATCAATATAAATTACAGCTTATCAAATCATCCCTTCAGGCTCCAGAATTACGCATACATAAAATAAAAAAAATTACCGGCAAATCCTAACTAATTCAGGTAGAATATTATTGTCTCTCTGTAGAACGTAAGAGGACGCGAGCCTGTAGCATTTGCTTTGCCCTGAAAGACAGGTTCTTACTGGGTATCAATTTACCAGCAATGCACTTCCTAATGAAAAGTATGCTTCCCCCACAATTCACAAAGCATTGTGCTGGGGAAAATAGGCTTTAAAAATGATTTGACCAGTAATGGGAGGTTTGAAAACATGCAAATCAGCGCTGTAGCTTGTTGATAAACATATACCTATGTGTATATTTTTAATTGGATAAGAACCCACGTATTCAGGGTACGAATCACCGTCCGGGAGGAGGGAAAAGCGGGCTAAAGGGAGGGGCTCGAGACAGCTGGAGGACAGCGTCATTGTTTGGAAGGGTTTAAACTGTAGAACAAACAGGAGTGTTTTGATAAAAATAAAGTATTTTAATAATCCTTGTTTTCATCTATTTAAACATTTCATAGTACAGTGAAGATGACTGGTGATTTGAATGAAAAGAATTAAAAGGCTAATGAAAATGAGTTAAATAAAGGAGAATTAAAGAGACAAAAAATAAAAATTATACAAAAGTGATCCTGAAAGGGGAAAAAAAAAAAAGAAATTGGGTTTCTTGCTGATGGAGGTATGAAATAGTGTTCTCAATGACTGGGGGAAAAAGACATTTTGAGATACAATGTTTAAAGCTCATTTTGCATCTATAATTCATATTTCCCATTTATTTTTAACTATCACAATGTACCTAACAAAGAGCAAATTTCTCCAAAACATGTCTCCCGGAAGTTTGTTTAATTGCTGGGGACTAGCAAAGTGTTCCTTGTGTCCCTGGTTTAGTTCCATTTATATATAGCTGTCCCTCTCAGTTTTGCACAGAACCCCCAAGAACCTTTGACATGCTGACTCATCTTCTGACTCTGCCACAGATTAGACAAGGGGGCATTTCTTGGCCTTAACCCCGACTGCTGAGCGAAGATTTGTGTACACTGGTGGGAAATGCCAGCATCATCAATGCTGTGTGCATCTATTAATGTCTGAATTTCTTGCTCCCAGGTATGATCGCAGAACTGCAGGACAATGTGAATTCTAGAGAGAGGCCCCATATGACTGACACTGTGTGAGTATCTGAGGCAAAGAAATCCTCTTGGGCTTAGAGCCCATGGTGCAGGGTGAAGAAAATCAGGAAACACAATACTTTAAACAAAAATATAACAAGAAATTTCAAGAGACAAATTAGTTCTAAAAAAAATTAACCTTTTTTTGTGACTGGGTCTCAAAATGGCTCTGTAGCCATGGATGACCTTGAACTTTAAACTCTCCCACTTCCCTCTCCTGATTGCCCTCCCAATCCCATCCCCTCAACCCCTCTTCCCCCACTGGGTTACACAGTGTTCAGCATAGAACCCAGGGAGGGTCTCACGCAAGTGCTCTACTAAACTGAACTATCCCTCAGCCCCAGATTAGTTCTTCTAAATTCACAAGTTGAAATGATGTCACTACATGGAAGTTACCACCCACAGCCCTGCAGGAAGAGTAGACTTCATCCCACCCATTTTAGACACTCTGTTGAGCCAGTGGGGTAGAGAGCCGGCAGGACACAGACTGGCAAGTGCTACATGTGTGGTGCTGGAATACCCACCAAATTTCAGATTGCCTGACACAAAATGGAATAGTCACCAGTCCAGAAAAGGACGAGTGCCAAGCAATGTCCTGCAGCCGTCAAAATGGGGCCAACAGGGAGAGTATGGAGTTGACCAAGAACGGCAGAGGGCGTGGCCAGGCCTGGCCAACAGGGGGCGTGTCCAGACATAGTGCTTCACTAGGGCTCTCACTTACACACAGTTCCTCCTTTGGCATGGGACTCAAAAATGAGAACACCTGCTAACTCCCGTTTCACCTATGGGGAAAAGAAAAAGAAAAAAGTGTGGGAAGACAAGGTACAGGAGAAGGGACTTGTGTTTTGAGTGGGTGTCTGTTAGAGGTGGTCTCCAGGCTCATCGTGAAGCTGTCTATCACCTTGCTGATACAAATTCCTGTCACCCAGAAAGACTTTCACTAGGCTTGCTACTTGGATCTTAAAGTCTACACCAAAACTACTGTCTAGACAAGCTTAAAACAATTCCCACCAGGCAGACCCCTAAGGGGCATTTATTTATTTTGTGGGGTGACTGCATGCTATGGTGTACACGTGGAGCTCAGGAGTACACCATACTACCACGTGGGTTACTGGGATGGGGTTCCGATTGTCAGGCTTGTAGATACACCCATGTTGAGTCATTTCTTAGACTCAGATACTATGATTTTTATTTATTTTTCTTTGTGGACAGTGTACACGAATGTGTACAGTGATTGCTTTTGTATGTCTGTGCGGTGCAGCTTGATTAAGAGATACTTACTGTGGTAGAGAGATGGGATAAGGCTTTAATGTGAAGGAGCTCATCATAGATAATCTCTAGGTCATCCACAGTCCTCTGGCCAGGTCTATAAAAGACAATAACGAAACATTGTTACATAAGCTTCAAATATGGAAGTGGATCCATTGGTCAGTAACACGCTGAGGGGTATATTCTATGTGAAAAGATATTGACTAAGGGAGACTCTGAGCCGTAATAAACCCTCCAGGGACTAGAGATGAATGCATTCACTCGTGGGAAGGATTTGGGAGGAGCTGCATGCACACAGACTCCCACCCCTTCCGATCTCAGTGCGAAGAGCCCTCTACGTGGTCATTGGTTAACTTACCTGGGGCTTTGTAGATAATTGTAAAACATTGCTTTTTAGGACATCCTAATCAACAGTGACGAAACTTGCCTCTTTGAGCACTAGGGACACTTGATTGGTCAACTGGACAATGGATCTGCATTCCTGGAGTATCTTAGCCTACCAACAGGGCAACACTGGGGCCATGGCATTGTTCCAGGCCACACGCGGTGATGCTCCCAGAGGATTCAAATGATTTCTCACCCAGCCCTAAGGAGGCGTGTTACTGAGGTGAGAACAAGACAAATCACACTATCTAGCATCTCAAAGATAAGGAAAGGGAGGTATGTCCATATATCTGAAACTCTGTCCCATGGACTATCCCTGTCCACCAAGGGTTAATGATTGGTGTTAAAGGTTTTTAATTCCGAAGCTTAGTACTATATAAAGTTAGTAATATACCTTTGTTATATGGAGTAAGGGGTCATTTTTAACATAAGAAGACTGAGTAAATTCCCAACTGCCTTTTGTATCTAAATTTATTTTTGAAATACTAATGCCATTTAAATGGTATTTAATAAAGTGATCACACAAGGTAAGTAGCAGGCCTCCTCGGAGATAGCTGAAGGAAGAAAACGTCATAACTTACACATGACCTTCACAAAGACAGCTTTACCCTGGACAAAAGAATACTATGTTCTTATTACACAGAATCCAAGGAGGACTTGTTTATTAATCCTGACTACACAAATACAAAATCCAGGGCTTGGGAGATGACAGCCTCATTCATTTTCTGCTAAGGATCGTCACTGAAGGACACAACAGCACACCAATCCAGTGCTCAGTGGTGTCACCTAGAAAGTGCAGGGCCTCAAAGGACAATGGAGAGAAGCTGGGGCCACAGGGTGCCAAGGGAGCCAGGCCCTCTTAGCAAGTGCCCAATCTACCACTTGACTCGCACTTGGGGATTTTGAGACGAGGACCCTTTGGGATTTAAAAGTCAATCAAGTCACCCCCCAGGCATCTGCAGCCATAGAGGCAGCCTTGGGGGCAAGGCTCAGGTAGGTGTAATAGGATTACATCTCTTCAGCTTGAGGAGCAGCCCTGCTGTTCCCGCTTCTTGACATCAGCTGTAAATAGCGCAGATGTTCCTAGACACTTGGCTAAAATCAAAAGGAGTTACTGGATCACCTTACCTCCTGGCTGTGGACTGAGCTAAAGGTGGGGGGGCACAACCTCAAAAATAAAGGTTTACAAGTCAGTCAGTTCTAAAATCTTGACATTCAATGTTGGAGTTGGGGGAGCCGATGTCTGGGTGTTTAGGAGCATTTACAAAGTGGCAATATGAAACCGTTATTGCTTAGTTCATATGTATCTTAAAAATCTAGAACTTTAAAATTTTATTTAAATCACTAATTTAGTACATTAAATTTTTAAAATTTAAATACTATCTTTAGAATTTACAAATCTCACTACAATAAGAAAAATTACATTTCATCAAGAGTTTTAAACATGATGAACTGCCAGATCTTCAAGACAATACACTGAAAATCTGTCAGTGTTGAGCAATTCCAATTAGTTTTAGGCTCTGTCAGGGAGAGGTAAAGATGTCAACATCAGGCTACTTTGAAACACTCTATTTGTTTAGTGTTCTATACCAGAAACCTACCTGATTTCTCCTTCCCCCCACAACTTGTCCCCAACTTTCTCCTTTCCTAAACCCTTCCTCTATCTGTCCTTCTGTCGCCTCTCACAGTATGCTCTGCCACCAAGGGGCTGCTCTGTTTTCTCTCCCTGGAGAAAACCCCAGCTCCTGTCTGTGTAGCTCTGGGATCTATCTCATCCCCAGACAGCATTCTTTCTTGACCTCAGTGCCTCCTGGCCCCCTCATCCCAGAAACTGACATGTACCCCAAGCTTAATCTTTCCAGTACTTCTTTAGTGTCCACCAAGTGTTCTAGATTCGTCAGTCACCATTTAATGTCAGTCTTTCCTGATAGCCACGCTGTCTGCCACAGCCATCGGCACACCACTTCATAAACACACCTCACTCCATGTCCACAAGGCTTCCTGCAGCTGCTACCTACCCAGGATGCTTCTTTCTGCCTCAAGAGTCATGTGGACTCACCAGCCCTTGTCCTTGCAAGGCTGTGCTGCTGTGGTAATTTGCAACACTTCTCTGAGGAATGTTATTTGCATGTTGGTTCCTAACTAACTCTAGACTCTTCTCAAGAGAAGCATTGTCAAAAGGCATCACACACTAGATTAGAAACAGAAACTGGCATTG
Source organism: Uromys caudimaculatus (assembly GCA_028551405.1). Classification (NCBI taxonomy): domain Eukaryota; kingdom Metazoa; phylum Chordata; class Mammalia; order Rodentia; family Muridae; genus Uromys; species Uromys caudimaculatus. The sequence continues at coordinate 96,711,543 of CM052701.1, forward strand.
AGGTCTAACCTTTGAACTTTCTAGTTGCCTCATAGTCTGCTGGCTCATTTCTGCATCTATCTATATAACAGGAGTGCTAAGTGGAATTGCGGTAAAGGAAAGGTAAATGAGGGAAGGTACACAAGCATGGCGTATATAGGGCGTGTGGAACAAAGGCAGGGTGGCATTATCACAAGGACAGGTTTTCACCACACCTCGTAGGATGGAGTTCTTAAAACTCATGATGAATTTAGAGGTGAGGCCACCAGAGCCACAGAGCACTCTGGTTCTGTAGCCTGGGGGAAATTGGAGTTTATGCTCTGTGATCTTTCCAATGAGGTTAAGTAACACAAGGTATCGACAGCACGTTTCATTTTGATTTATACTATGGCAAATAGTGATAGCTGTCTTCCCTTATCTGTGATCTTCCTTATCTATAGTTTTGCTCTCTGTAATTTCACGTACCTCCAGACAACTAAGGTCCAATATTCTTAGATGGAAAATTCCAGAAAGAAACAATTTACAAACTTCAAATAACTCATAGTAAATTATTTTGATTGCTTTATTTTGTTCTATCTAATTTATATATTAGATCCTATTATATATATATGATTCTCTCTATACACACACACACACACACACACACACACACACACTTGTGTGCCATCCACATTCAAGTACCCAAGGAGCATCTTGGGACATATCCACCATGGGTAAAAGCAGGTATTGTAATTCTCAGTAGAGGAAATTGGATGGAAGTAATCAATCTTTTTTTTGTTACAAATGATAGAAAATATATACTCATACAATTATGGCATGCAGCCAATTACTCTCCATCAAAGTAAGTGTGGGGGATGGGGTCTGGATGGAGTTGCCAAATAGCAATCTTGGGCTAGGAGCTTTTTTTGGTCAGGGTTTTGTCTGTGAGAAGCAAGCAGGTGCTGAAGTACTTGGGAATTTCTGGTTTTGTTGGAGGCTCAGTTGTGTCATGTGATGTTTTTCTGGAAACTTTCTTATGAGAGGATGTTTGGCTGAGAACGTCTAGAAGCTTCCATGTGGTATTTTGCTGGAGCGGACACTTGAGAGGACAAGTGATGTTTGGAAAGAGCATAGGTATAACCCAACAGACAGTGGACGATACTGTGGCATTGGTTCACCTTGCCATTGCCATGCTGGTCTTCATTGGGCTTCTCTGACACTGGTATTCTCTGAAAATGCTCTTGCATTGGTTTACCTTGCTTTCTTCACTGATCTTCACTTGTTATGACTTTGTAGAGAGAAATGCACCAAAGAACTCCTGGTGGTGTTCCTGCTGCTTCTTGCCATTTCCGAGGACTCGTGCCGATTGGCAGATCCCTGCGGTTTCTTCTGGGTCAAGCCGATGCTACTGATTCATGTTTGGTGTTTTGCTAGTAGACTGTTGACAATGAAGATTGGGATGGCACCAAAGAACTATTTCTAAACAGGTCCACATTCCCTGTTTCCTATTTACCTTTCTTTCCCCCATCTCTGGTGGGTGGTGGGCTAGAAGGGAGGTTGAAGCATTAAAGAACCATAATTAAGGTTTTTAAAAAAATCTAAGCCTACAAGGTGCTACCACCACACCCCATAGTGAGCTTTACCAGAAGAACAGGAAGATGCCAGAGATCTTGGATATGGAAGGCAATAGGACTAGACTGAACAAGACTGGAAAGCTCTGGAGCCTGGCACTCACAGAAACACCACCATGGTAGATAAGTGGTGGTCCAGACAACAAACTCTACATGAGCACTCAACTTGGTGAGGGGTGGGTCTCAGTGGTTCATCAACTGGCCTCTACTCAGATCGACTGGATTCTGGGGCTACTTCTGGCCTTAACCTACCACAATGAGCAGAGTTTATCATGGAGAGAAAATCTGTTCTCTGAGATGATGTACAGAAAGGATTCTCAGGGTTGTTGATGGAACCTGGGAAAGGTAGAATAGAGCTAATGGTTTTAGAGACATGTAGTTGAAAAAGGTTGTCCAGGAAGTTTATAAAATGGTTTCAGACTGGAGAAATTCTCTTTTATTTTGGCAATAAATATGAAGGAGAAGTGTGGTTTCTACCTCTTTGATTCCACATAAAGCACAGCCTTCTGGGAAGAAGCCTAGGGGAGATCCACCTTAGTGCTTTCAGGACAGAGTCTCTTGGGTGTGTCACTGGTATACAGATACCCGTGTGGCAGCTTGCCCCAGCCCTGGTCATCCATCTTCAGGAACCAACCCAGGTAAATAAAGTCTTATGTAGGGACTGACCAGACACTGTGGTGAAACATGTGGGGGTCCTTTGAAACCAAATTGAACAATATCTAAACACAGGTTAGCTTTCAAATGAATGGGGAAAAAACCCACCACAGTAACAACACCAACAACAAAACAACCCCGTGGTCTCAAGTGTTCAATGAAATGACCGGGCAGGGCACTGCTGCCATTTGGCAATAGATGCAGACTGCCAGGAGCTCTTTGGCCCTGTTTCCAGCATGTGGTTTGCTGAGGTGAGAGAAGTCAGCGCTGCAAGGTGTGAAGAGACTTACTTTTTCAAAAATGAGTCTATTCACAATTCACAAAGATCAAAACACTCATAAGAGATTTGTCCAGAGCCAGGACCCTGTCCCTATGAGGCCTCAACATGTCATTAGGATTGACAGTTGAGGTAAATAGTAGGCAGAAGGCCAGATGGAACTAAAGCCTGTCTGGTCAATCTGTGCCCACCTAAGCAAATCAAAATGTGAGCTCCTGTCCTTCACAGAGCACCTCAGTATCGGCTGTGGGAATAACAGCAACAAACCTGGCTTCTCCCAAGGCAGCTGGCTCAGGGCCGCTGTGCCATCTAGCGTCCTTGGGAAGGTTCATTTCTCCACTCTCTTTTCAGATGGTGGCACTCCCCTTGATCTGCCCCAGCCCTCAAAGAGCATCTGAGAACATCTAAAACTGAGCCTTCCCTACCACAATCACTGAACAAAGTCATATTTTAAAAGCGGGTCTCTTGTGGCAAACAGAGGCATTAGGTACCTTTCATGCTTTGGTCTTTATGGGGGTGACGGGGTGGGGGAAATGGAGAAGCAGTCCTACAAATCATCCCCCAGCCTGTTCAATCGGTAATGAAAGGGTCCCAAGGACTGAAGGCAATTTGGCTTTCAAGAGGAAAGGGAATCAGGGCGAGAGCGGGGAGGAGATAACTCCCATGGACCTTCAGAAGAGGAACCTGCAAGGCTGGGGAAGTGAATTGACTCTCTGGATGCTGAGTGGCAGCTGGTGAATGTACCTGGTCTTTCCTTGTCCTTCTCCAGATGTCACAGGGAGAGATGTTAGGCGTCCCTGCTTCTTTACAAACCTGCGTGGTGCCACATTGATGTGGATTTGTCGGACCCCGCTGTGGAAAGGCCTAGTTTCTACAAGGGCTGCATTCTGGCAGCAATGTCTAGTTACAGACAAGATAATAAACGGGGATGGAGGGGGAAGCAGTTTATACATTAAAGGATGGGAGGGTTCGGGTGATATTGGATGCTGCTGGTAAATACCGTTTTATCAAGGAATTTATCAAGGTCAGAGATGGAGTTCCTCAGCCACTGGGATGTGGATAAAATGAGAAATTCACCCATTTACCAAGTGGCATGTAGGCACGACTCTGGGTACAATATGCAGGGGAGAAGGGGAGTAAACTGGATCCGGTAGACCCAACACCTGGTAAACACTGATTTGTACAGAAAATACTAAGGGAAGTCAACATAATAAATACAAATACAAGTCACATATAAGTTTCTACATTTTAAGAAGTGTTTCCTTTACCTCTGGGGAGGGCTGTTTATCTCTGGTGTAGGACTTCACCACAATCCACGTGATTCGCTACTTAAGTCATGTCTTAACATTGTATCACTTTCTGATGCCCTGGAGACCATGTATAAATCTTACTTCTTCCATTCCTCTTAAAGGAAGTATGGTAGGGATCTGTTCCCTTGTCTAGAGAAACAGTTTGCTTTTGTTGCATGCTTACTTGCTTGCTTGCTTTTTCCACCTCCCAATATCCTTCATATATGTAAGGGATATCTCCTGTGACTAAGTAAAGTGGCTGGCCCCGCTGTCACCCTGTCACCTTATCTTAACCACAGAGAAGTTTGTTACATGCAAGTGGCTTTCTTCTGTTCTAACTGTAAAGCCTATGCAGGGGGGCTTTGTGCTTCTCTACGAGATTAGAAATAAATACAGGCTATCAGTAAACATCGAAAGCTTCTATTTGTGAGAAAGGATGCCATTCCTATAAGATATGGGGCCCTGGTTCCATAGGTCAGAGACTCTAAGCCCTAAGTGCTTTTAGGACAAGGTGATGGGTTGTGCTCAGGAACAGAAAATATCTAATGTTCTTCCAGCATATATGTCTCACAAGAATACTCTAGAAGTTTAACATTGAACTTCTATTTAAAAAATAAAGAATTATTTGTCTTTGTCTTGTGAGTATGGATGAGTTCCTGCGTGTGTGTTTGTGTACCATGTGCATGCCCAGTGCCCAGTGCTCAGTGCCCAAGAAACCCGGAGAAGGGTGTCAAATCCCCTGGGACTGGAATTATAGGCTGTTGTGAGTCACCATGCAGGGCTGTAAACTAAACTCCAGTCCTCTGCAAGAATGGTAAGTGCCTTACCACTGCGTCATCTCTCTAGCCCTTATCATTAAACTTTGTAAGATATATAACTACTGGTACTTCCCTTTGAAATATCCAAGTATTAAGTAGAATAGGACAAACCAATTAGGATGGAGTCAGATGGCAACGCTCAGGTGGTTGGTATAGAGACACATTGTTAGCTTTACTTTTTTCTCAGTAAACTGTCAGTTCTTACCAGGCATAAGGTGAATTATCCTATCATTTTCTCTCCTCCCCCTCCCCCTCCCTCTCCTTCTCCTCTTCCTACTCTTATTCAGTCATCTCATTGTAACTCACTAACTCTACTAGAAAAAAGAAATGTGAAGCCACTTTGCATGAAGGAAAGAATATCACAATAAAAAGAAAATCATTTGACATCTACTTAGCCCAATTTCTTCTTCTGAACACAGAAAGTTCTAATTAGCCATGTAAGGTTTAAAGAGTTACTTAATGCTGCAGAGTCAAAGGATGTGAGGTCACCATGTAAACTACGTAGTGCTATTCAAATATGAGTCACTAAGTTGTGTGTGTGGTTCTGCTGGAGTAAGGTGGCTCCTCCCAGCCATGGTTTGCCTCCTTACCCAAGTTTTCCAGCACCTTTTCTACACAGCTGTGAAAATGAGCCAATTAAAAACCCCAAGCTAAGGACCAACCTTAGCAATAAAATGATACATGAGAGCCAGGCACGGTTGTATAACCTGTTAATCCCAGCACTCCAGAGACAGAGCCAGGCAGATATCTGTAAATTTGAAGCCATCCTGGTTTACATAGTGAAACTCAGCCTGGAAAAAAAAATGCATGAAACGTATATAGTTTTAAGAAAGTCTTGTTTATCTGAAATCTCAGTTTAATTGGGCATCCTATATTTAATCTGGAAACACTAATCATAAAACATTTAATTTCTGTGGAATCAGTTTTGACAATGTTGCAACCACATGGACTCTGCTACTGACAACACAGAAAGCTCGGCACATGGGATCCATGTAAGAGAACTATCAGCTCCAGAAGCTTACAATGAAACAATAATCTGCATTATTGTCAGAACCCTTTATGGACTGAGGAATCGTCGGAACCTCTCAGAGGAGAGCACTCTCTCTACAGTGGACGAACCCTTATGCTCTAGTCTATATGGTGATAACATATTGAATGGCTTATGCTCCTATTTCAGATGTATAGAAGAATGATTTAATGAGATGAGGTAATCTTGTAATAACTACTTTAAAATCTGATTTCCATGACATCTTTCTTCACCAATCTTCAAATACAACCTAGAAAGTTATTCAAGCCCCTTCAGGACTATGGCAAGTGGAACACAGCTCCAGAGTTAGCCATCTGGATCAAATTCTGAGCCCACCATCATCTGGATAAGCACAGGCAACTGACTTTGCCTAAGCTTCTGTTTCCTAACGACAAGGTGGGACGTGTGTTAGCTACCTCATGGTAGAATTGAATTAAGGAGTTATTGAGCCCAGTGCCTAGCACACACGCACTTAATAAATGCTACCTATCATTAAATACAATTGCATTTGTGTTTCCATTTACAGGCCCTGGAAATCAGGGAGAGGGTTAGCAGGCATTATTAAATTCTTTGAGATTTGGACCCAAGAGATGTTGGATGTGTTAACGGCAAATCTGTGAGAATAGAATCCTGGCTCTCACACTCTATATTACTGACAAGTTATTTAGTAGCTCTTGGATTGCATGCATGTACTTCAAATAGTATCATTAAATTCTCCAAAACCCATTAATTTTATTCTCATACAAATATCTAGCAGTTTGTAGTCTTGGCCCCTCTAGCCCATTCTCTACAATCATCAGAGAATTCAACTTCAGAGATCAATGTACTGTATCTGGCCATTCACATCTTCCCTTCATGCTCTTCCACGGTGCCCCGAAATGACTACATTATTTTTTAATGCCCAAAGATGGCGTAAATGGCCTCCCCTCATCTGACCCGTGATGTAACTCTGCTCTGGGTCTGGGTCAGGCAGCTCTTTGCTTTCCCAGTATGATTCTGGTCCACAACCATGCTGATGCCCCTGTCCAGCTAAAAGCTCCTTCTCTGTTTTGAGAGAAAGAACACTGAGGCAATAGCCTTTGTTGCCCCTAAGAAACAGAGAGTCGGCCCACATATTCATCCGTCCCAAGGCGAATGCATGCAGAACATTCATTCAGAGAGCACATTCCACACCTTCTTACGACCCCAGCCTTAGAAAGCCCCATACCATCAATTGTAGAAAAAAACCTGAAAGTCACCAGAGAGCTAGCTACCAAAAGGTTAATAGCAATTATATATCTGGAAATAGGGCACACGTGATATGCATTCTTTTGAAATACCTAGTAGTTTTCAGATTTTCTACAACAAATAGATTGACTTGAAGTATTAAAACTTTGAGCTAATCTTACCGGGAACCCTAAAGTGTAAGTGTGTAGTAGCTATAGCGCCATCACCCTGGGGCTGAATTATAATGGCAGCAATTCAGTGCGCTTTCTTGGATGTGCAGACATGAGCAGAATGTGGCATATTGCTTTTATAGGGGAGCTATAATTCTAAAGTCAAGAAATGATTCACTTAGTGAAATCACTTATACAGGTACATTCTCTAAGTTTTCAATGAGGACATAGCAACCTTTGTAGTGAGAACAGAGGCAGTTTGTCGAGTATTGAGTGGTGCACTGTGGGAGGGTCCGCGCTGAGTGGTGCATTGTGGGAGGGTCCGCAGAGCAGCCCTGTTTCCTGGCTTTAGCTCCTGCGCTCAGGCTTCTTTCCTCTGACCATCATGTGAGGGTGGGCTGCCTGATGGTGATTACTCTCTTGGCAAATACTTCCTTCCCAGAAGTGAAAACAATGACTCTGGATGGCGAACCTGAGATCTCCAGAGTAAATGCACCTTCCTAAAAATATCAGGATTTCAAATGCACGTGCACACGCGTACACACACACAGAGAGAGAGAGAGAGAGAGAGAGAGAGAGAGAGAGAGAGAGAGAGAGAGAGAGAGAGAGAGAGAAACTGTGGGAAATTGAAGGGTGCACTGTGGAAAGGGCAAGAATAATAAAATATCTTAGAAGATGAGATATTAAGAGATGCTAATTAAGAGAAATTATACAGCTTCGTGAGTGCCCTCCAACAAATGTATAGGGCACACAGTCAGTCAGCAGAGCTGTTGGGCATTCGAGCCATCAATGGACAGCAGTGGATAACCCCCACCCTACCCTTCCCAGTGTTTCCTTACAGCACTCATTTTCTTTCCAGCCTCAGGCCGATGTCTAAAACCTTTCACTGACCACATAAAACAAGTGAGTTAAAGTTCATGAGTTTCAGGCCCATTTGGAAGACTCCAGAACTTGCTAAAAAAAAATTTAATATGACAATCTTAATTTTTATGTGCTGTTTTTCACTCTCTCTGGGCTCAATGGACTTCTTCCCTTTCCAACTACTTACGCTTCTAGGATTTGGGAAATTTCGGAACTGTAGACCTAGAATCAGACTTGAGAAATATGAGCTTTATTTCTCTCTCACTCTGGGCAAGCTGCTGAGAGACCACTCTAAAACGTGGGGCACAATGTTCCACTCTCCATGGAAGGAGTTAGAATGCTTGTATGCAGGAGACTCCTGTCTCCATGAAGCCTCTTTGTATCCAGCGGCTTTACTTATTATTTACTTATTATTTTACTTGCTATTGTACTTACGTGGTCACCTCTGTATTTTTGGGCCCATGGCTTCCTACCCAAAGTGCCTGCTTAAACATTCCCAAATGCCCACTTCTGCATATAAGAGTCTCTATGCATGTAGAGTAACTCTCTGTGTTCAGATTTATAAACAAAGCAAAGTCAAAACAATAAGCTCTGAGATTTCATTTGTATTTGATGGCCCTGTCTCAATGCTACAACAACAGCACCATCAACCTGTCACCATTCTGTAGCTTCTGCCCCCAAATGCCACCAAGGTCCACACCTGTGCAACCACGATGGGCATTGTGAGTCACTCTGTCTGCCACCACACAAAAAGCTAATTTCACATTCAGAATGTATGTTTTTTTTTTTTCTTTCAATACCAATAGCAACAAGAGTGTGCCAAAAAAATTGGCCCCGAAGCTGTATTCTGTTTTTTAAACTGCAGAACATTCTTTCATAGTTTGACAGTTAAAATGCTGCAGTTAATGTAATAAACAGAGAATTTTTCTAAGTAGCCTGTCAAAACAAGTGACACTTTTTTATTTTAGCTAGCGAGTCTCAGACTCTGAACAATAGGAAGTACCCTTCAAAGCAACATCTTCATTATACAATCAAATTCTCAAAGTAATCTTCTCATCAAAGAATATTGTGTTATTTCTTTCCCAGTAATTATCAGAGTTCTGCAACCTCTCTGGCAGTGGTGACTATTATAAACGCAGCTGTGCTGAGTTCAAAAACCAGGGGTCTTGGCCCGGCTGACATGGAGCCAGTGTATGTCTTGGTTCCACACTCCTCAGTGACTCCACACTTTAGGCAGTGAGGGGCCAACCTCCCCAGGACCTACGGACTTGGCCTCAGTCTCCAAGAGCAGAGTGCTCCCTCCCTCTCTCCGAGATCAGAAGTGCTGCAGGTGATTCTTAGCCAAGTCGGCTTCTTTCCTTTCCTCATACATAGAGTCAAGTGGTATCTCCAAAGATCACTAGAAAATTAAAAAGCGAAAAACAAAAAATAGAGGTGGAGTGTGTGTGTGTGTGTGTGTGTGTGTGTGTGTGTGTGTGTGTAATTTGTCTCACAAAATTAGATTCCTTTAAGTCAAAATGAGCACTGGCAGCTCAATCCTAATATTTGTCAAATTTTAAAAAAATTGGGAAATAGGAAGAAAATCCCCAGACGATATATCAAGGAATATCAGTGGATCTTTATCTTGTGTTTTGTTTGTTTGTTTGGAGACAGGATCTCCATATGTAATCCAAACCAGCCTGAACTTGCTATGTTACCCTGGATCGCCTGAAGCTCCAAATCTTCCTGCTTCAGTTGCTAAAGTGCCTGAGCCCAGGCCTGAGTCACAACACAAAGTGAAAACCTGGCATTCAATAGTCAGAGGTCAACTGGGAAATGGACTTTCTTTGGAGATTTGGGTTTCTAGGGTTCACCTAAATTCATCACAGTGTGGGTGAAAATGGAGGCCGCTCTACCTCTCTTTGGGGGTGCTAGGAATCGAACCCATAGCTTCACTCATACATAATAGATAAGTTCTAAACCCCCAACCCAGAGGATCCTATTTCTATGGATGACTCATGAAACCTAGCCATGAGGTCTAGAGCATACAGCAGGTACTCAATAAATGTCTGCCTAGCCATGAAGTCTGGAGCATACAGCAGGTACTCAATAAATGTCTGCCCCATTTGAATCTAATTTGGCAGCACTTTTCTCATTGGATTACAATGTATAAACAGTTTACCCATTTTACATTTTAATCTATTTGATAAGTGGTCAAAAATATTAGTGAATCCATAGTTATTTCTGCCTCTTTGAAGCAAGGAAGAGCTTAGGAAGGATTGGCAGGGGCTGTGAACTCGCTCACTCCCTTGCAAATGTTTCCTGATGTCTTCCTTGTTGTTGACATAGCCTGACTATTCCACAGTAGAGCAAGTTCCCTCCCCACAGAATAGGCTGCTAACATACGCTACCTTGTCTGTCATAGGATGTAGTACAATCCCAACTGAATCATCGCTCTCAGGTTTTGAGAGCTATCTTCTGCTCACCTAGAGCTCCAGAAAGAGGGAACAAGCCCCTTGTTCCTACTTAACTTAATTCCACGGTATCCAGAACAAGCCAGGTGGTCAACAAGCGCTGGTAAATAAGGGGGAGTTAATGAAGAAACATGGCATTGTCTGATTGCCTTTCACAGACCCCCAGCTTTTAGCTGCCTGTCAGCAGGAGAGAGCTGTTTGCAGGACACATGTGGCAGACTCCCCTGACATCGAATGCCTTCAGTATCCCTTGGTCTTCACCTTTGCCCAGTGGATGCCAACAGCCTGGTGTCCACTCATGACAACCTGAACATCTCCATACATTTCCAAATGCCTTAGAGTCATCTCAGCCAGACTCATACCCACAGAATGACAGTGGTTGGGATGACCATGACAGCAAGGAACCAGCAAAGAGGGGATTGATCCAGGAAATGATAAGGAAGGACAGATGATGGATGAATGGGCCCAGGGAAAGGGAGGCAGTCTGACTGGAGAGGAAGTGTAGTTTCTGATGGCATCGTTCATGTGAGTTCCAAAGCCCCAGGGAATTCTTGTGTCCTCAGCCACCCTCCCCATGATCCTTCAGGGCAGACAGAGCATAAATTGGCTGGGCAGGTTCCTTGGACCCTACTCCTGCTTAGGTCAGTGAAGCTCTGGCTTTTCTATTTGATATTTTGGATTCTTCTGTTAAATTTCTGTTTGAAGAGGGGGTTTTGAGGCTGAAAGAGCCGAAAGCCATGGTTCTAGAGTTAAGGATGATAGTACCAGCTGGGATGAGGGAAATGGTCTTTGAAATGCTCTGTGTGGGAGATTAAGCCCCAAGAGAGAGTTTGGACAAAGGGGACATGGTGTGACAAAATGACATGTGTTCAAAAAGCCCGTGCAGCCTGGAGTATGGGCCAGTGAAAGGCAAAGAGTCCTGGGGGAAGAAGATAAAGCTATACTCAGAGGCTTTTGTGAATTGGTCCGAGGGGCAGAAGCTGGGGAAGTCTGTCTGAGGGATGGCTCTCTCTTGGAAAGTGCCCAGTGGACATAGCAGACATAAAATTGAATGTTCTTACAGAGACTTGATAATAAAAGGTCGGCTGAGCCCTGGACTCAGAGTTGACATTTGTAGCTGCCTGGCACTGGTTGTAGGTATGGTGGAGGGAGGTTTTATTTCCAGCATGAAAATATAAGCCTGGATATGGGGCTTCCAAATCTAGTCCCAAGCCATCCCTACTTCAAAGGTCTCCCTGAGCGGGGAAGCACGGGAGCAGCCATGGTTCACATGTCCTGGAGCAATCAGTAAAATGCCTAGCATCTAGCAGGACCTTGACAGTTTTTTCCTCCTTTGGCCTAATTAAATATCTCAAGGTTGTCAATATCAGGTTGTGGTCAGCTGTGGCAGACAAAGGAGTTTCCAGCTGCTTCACTGACTGAATGGAGGCCTTAAGGGTGTTATCAAATGAATGGATGGATGGATGGATGGATGGATGGATGGATGGATGGATGGGTGGGTGGATGGGTGAGTGGGTGGGTGACGGGTGGGTGGATGGATGGATGGATGGGTGGGTGGGTGGATGGATGGGTGGATGGGTGAGTGGGTGGGTGACGGGTGGATAGATGGATGGATGGATGGGTGAGTGGGTGGGTGATGGGTGGGTGGATGGATGGATGGATGGATGGGTGGGTGGATGGGTGGGTGGATGGATGGATGGGTGGATGGGTGAGTGGGTGGGTGGATGGGTGGATGGATGGATGGATGGATGGATGGATAGGTGGATAGATAGATGCATGGATAGATGGATGGGAAGATGGATGGATGGATGGGTGGATGGGTGAGTGGGTGGGTGGGTGGGTGGATGAGTGTAACACAGGTATGAGAGCTTTGCTTCTGAGGACTTTTTCCTCTAGCACTATGAAGAAAGGGACTGCCTCAGTCTGGCCTAGAAGCAGACCAGTTTCTGTTTGCCATTGGCCAAAGGTCATTTAATGTGGGCGCTCCAGTTTGATATCCTGAGCCATCTGCTAAAGATCTATAATTTAAACTCACATGAGGGGAAAGTAGAGTTTTGGGGGTCAAAGCTAAAAATAAAATAGAGACAAGCACCACTGCAGTCTCTCCCCTTTGTTGTCTCTCCTCTGACGTGGGGGAAGGCCAGGATTTTGCCGCCTTCTGTCCCTCGCTAGGGTACCTGCAGCAGCTTGGGACAGCCAGATGAGCTGCTATTGGCTCTCACTTACGGTTTTCGCAGGATCATTCTCATGTGGGCGTCAGGGCCCATCTGTGACAGCAGCAGCATGGTGTCCTGGAGCTCCTCATCACACTCCTTCTTCTCTTCCTCAGTAGGCAAAGGGGCGTCCTCATGCTCGTCATCCAGAAACCGATAAAATAAATATTTGTCTTGGAAATGGCGCTCCTGGTCCACTGCGGGAAACATGGAGGCAAGGGTCAGCTGGGGCTTGAAACCGTGTCCCACAGTTCCCTGCCAGGAGTACAGGGCAAGAGTCAGGCAAAAGAGCTGTGCAGCTGAACAGCAGAGAGTCTGAGTCCTTCAAACTCCACCTCACCCAGGCGGGGCAGTCGGGAGTGGAGCCGTGCTGTGGGCAGTCATTTCATCCATAGCCGCTTGGACCCACCCGATTTTGCCTTCCTGGGCCTCCTGCTGAGTACCTGCCAGCTTTTACAGAATAAGCACCCTATGCCTTGGTGGCCTTTTCTACAGTGCAAGGCATGTGTCCTAAACTGGGAACTCCTGTCAAAGAAGGCTTGTTTGAGAGGACCGTCTTTCAGGAGACATTCCTTTGGGAAGTCAGAACTTACGCTTTTCTTTCTACTTGCCATTAGGCACACTTCTCACACCATGTGGAAGGACGGTCACAAGAGTATTAATTAGTGATATGAACAGAGCCAACTAGACCATGCTTCTAGGTCACAGACTCCTTGAAGGAAATTGTGCTCATTTTCTTGTAGTTTCCATTTTCAAAAAGCTCCTCCCTTTCTTTTGGCAAAGCCAGGGACTCACGCCCAGGAATTCACACATGTTAACCAAGCAATCAACAACAAGACTCTGTTAGAAAAAGAGGGTGAACTAGGGTAAAACTCCTCATCTAAATGTCCGAACGCCATTTAGTCCTTTTATAGCATGGATTGTGAGTTTGCTCAAAGGACAAAGAACACTGGTAGACCCTTCCAGATCACCCAAAACAGGGATGATGGCAGCAGCAGTGACAGCAGCGGCAGCAGCCGGGGCAACCGCAACGTACGGGTACTTCTTGCAAAACAATTTGCTTAGAATCCATCCCAGACCTGCAAAGTTGGAATCTGCATTTCTACAAGAGCCCCAGGTGATTGGTATGTACATTAAAGTCTGAAAAACTCAAGCAAAATTATTATTCCCACGTTCCCAGGTATGTTGGCGAGTGAAATGGATGATTTGAATATTTTCATGTTTAGAAAAGTAGTCTTAAACAAGCGGTGTTAGCAGTTCAGTGACAGGTACCCGACAGCCCCCAGATAGCTCTTCTGTTCAGTGAGAGCTGCCGCAGTGACTGGAGACAGCAATTGCAGAGCGCAGCTCTGATTTTAAATATGGTCATCCTGCCGGTATACAAATTGGCTCTCCCAGACAGTGGCACAGTTAAAAGTCGGTGTCTGAATTCATTACTGACTCTCATGTCATCAGCCCAGCCACACATTTCATTGCTCTCTTACTCTGCCCCTGCATCAGGACCGCTATGCAATGCTTGGAGTATAATCACACTATCAATGAACCATGAATGCAAACTAATAAACATAATTGGAGCTGATGCACTCCAGTTGCAATTTCATTTTCTTTTCCTTCATTCTCGGAAGTTAGGAAGGTACAATATGGAACATAGCAATCAATAGCATCCGCTCGCTGCATTTGTATCACTAAATGAAGATGCTAGCTTGGTGGTTCTTTAAGGGGATCGTAATTCTTCCTTGCCCATTAGAGAATTCAGCAATAGCTTACCCAGGGAAATATGCTTTGCATTTCTTGAAAATTTCCCAGAGCCTGTATCTCATCTTACCATGGTTGAGGACACCATCTTCCAGCAAGACTTGCCACATGCCGACAGCTTGAGTCCGAGAGTGAACACAGGATGTCTGCTGAATCATCCAGTCTACCAGCTCAGTTCCAACACAGCATTGTCTAAAGGAGATGAGACACAGAGGATAGGAAAGCCATATTTTTGCAGAGAGAGAGAAGAAGATAATCTTCAAGAGGAGAGCCTTCCAAAGAATATGGCACCATAAGAGGGGTCCAAGGCAAGGAAAATACTATAGGGTACACAGCCTTAGGCCCTTACATCTTCTAAGCAGGGTCATATAAATAAAATAACACTATAACTCAAAGCACCTGGCTGCTCAAAGGACTGGTAGAGGGAAAGTATTATTCTTCCTGCTAAGTCTATCACGGTGAGCTGGTCCCAGAACACCTCAGTGTGAGGGGTGTTGGGAAAACTAAGCAATTAGCAATGCAAATCTCTCAGAAAAAGTTCCATGCAATGAGCATTAACACATCTACAGAAGCTGACATCCAACAACACCAAATGTTCCCCGTATAGTCGTCATGTGTTAGTCCCAAAGCTGGCCCCTGGAGTGAGTGGGTCTAGGTAGACAAACTACGTATATTAGTTAGGAAGTACACAATTATACACTTACATTTTAGGAAACTCTTAGTGGGGTGAGAAAGGAGAACAGGTGTTACGTGTGTGTGTGTGTGTGTGTGTGTGTGTGTGTGTATGTGTACACACAAGGGAGAAAGTGGACTTTTGGAGTCCTAGGGACGGATCCCGAGGGACAGTAGAATAAGGCAAGGAGGCTCAAAGCAGCTGGTGGCATGAAGCTGGGCCTGACTTATTGGTTGGCTCCCTTTGTATGCTAAGAATGGGACTAGGCAAACCTAATAGATTCTATCATGAACTGAAGTAGGTTTCCCTGCCCTGGGCCAGCATGGGAAAAAAATCTTGAAGCAGAGAGGCTATGAGGTAGAACAGCAGGTTTGCTATTCATGAGCTATGTGACTCTGGCCAGCTCTCTCTGGTTCTGTTCTCTTCTCTGTAAGAGAAAGGAAGGACAGGTGATGGACTCAGAGGCCTTCTCCAGTTCCAATATTCTAGAATCTCTGAAATCTAGGAGAGCTTCTGGGATGCACTGACCCTGACCCAGGGAGGATTGCTGAGGTCAGTCTACACCCATCTATCACCTAACAAAGGGTGAAGAGACGCCTGTATCGTCACTCTGAACTAACTGTATACCTCTGAACTAAGCATATAAAATAAATTTTTCTCTTATAATTTGGTCATTTATTAGTGGGAAAGCTCTTATAGAAAGAGTAGAAATAATTTTATTTGGCTTTTAATCAATGATTGCTCTTAAAGTTAAAAAAGAAAAAGAAAAAAGAAAAAAGAGCAAAAGCAGCAGAGAGGACTCAGAGCATTGAGTTTCTAGGAAAGACATAGGACTTTGGGGCCAGAATACACAAGAGAGCACAGAGCAGAGCCCTGGGGGTCCTTTCCACTAAATGACACTCACACTTCAGAACTGACCGTCAGCCTGAAACATAGGGGTCACTGTGGAGTGACAGATTCCAGAGGGGCCTGAACTGTCTGACGCTGAAGCAGTCATAGTGGGGTAAGGAGCAGGGGGGAGAGAACATGGAGCTTGCCAGTGCAGATCTGGACAAGAACTCCAGCTGCTATGGGAGAAGAAACCATGTCTGTGGCTTCCAGCGAAGGCCTCTGGTCATCACCAGCAGATCATTAATTTGTGTCATTGGGTGTGGGACAGATATAACACCTCCATGTCAGGGTTCAAATCTCAGCAGGATGTCGCAAGAAGGAGGAGATCAGTTTCTGACTTCCAGTTTCCAGGATTCGTCACCATGCATGACGTATTTAATGGAATTTCCCTAACAAAAGTCAATACTTGGGGGAGCATTCTCACATCTTAAGGGAGAAAAAAAATTAAATTATTCAAAGAAAAAGATCTTTTCAGCCACGTGAGATTTTGAGATCAATTTAAAGCTAAAGAGCCAAAGGACCAAAGGGGCTGAACTTGGGGGACACATGACACATGTGTTTCAGATTTCTTTGGCTTTATTTTAAATCTCGACTCTCCTTAGAACTGTAATAGTGTGGATGCGCCAGAGTCCAGACAGATTAACCTACTGGGCTGCAGAATAAGACTTACAGACGTAATTTTTTAAAATAGTCAACTAGGGACCACAGAGGGCTGGGGAGCTGGCTCAGTGGCTAAGGGCATCTGCCACACAAGCATGAAGACTTGAGTCTAAAAAGCTAGGAGTGGCCAGGGACATGACTGTCACTCCAGTACTGTGACAGGCAGAGACAGGGCATCCCAGGGGCTTGCTGGATGCCATCTGAGCTTCATGTTCAGTGAGAGACTCATTCCAGAGATGGACAGTGACAAAACAGGCACCCAATGTCCTCCTCTGGCTTCACCAAGTCGAGTATCTAACTAAAATAAAACTTTACTAGAAAACAAAAGTCATAAAAGACTTGTGTATTTTGTTCGCTTATATGTCATCAGAACCTGCAACACTGTGACTTTAAAAAAAAAAATCTCTGAATTTGGCAGTCATTTACTTGGTTTAAATCTTGATTGTGTATTCACTAGTCGTAAGACTTAGTGAAGGGAAACTATTTAATCTCTTCACCTTAGATAAACCTAATCTCAGTTTTATCATCTGAGAAATGGACACAGATCTAGACATACCTTTCTAGCAGGGATGTAGTGGATTACATACAGGAATCAGGGAAGCATAAGTAAGGCCTGCGTGAATGTTAGCTAAACTTAGTAGGTCCACTGAACAATGCTGGCAAACAGACACACAACAGGTCCTCCTCTTTGTTCATGCCTGCCCAAATTAGCTAAGGAGTGACTTGCCTGTAATTCTGAGGCTAAATCAAGTTTAGGCTGGATCCTGGGGACCTTATAAAAGGGGCTATCTGTTCTACTTCCATGGACTGGAGGGGTGAAGCCCTTAGAATGAGCAGACATACCTGTATGTCTTTAGGTGGTACTTTCTGTCTCTTATCATGTGGGGAGCTCGAGAGAGAATGGCAATTCGTAAAATTTTTCCGGCTCTGAGGATCTTCTCTGATGGGACCTGTGTGTTAATCAGATGGGAGGAGGAAAGGGGGAAAGGAGAGCTTACAGAAGGCAAATAAACCCAGTGAATTCTTAAACCATTGTCTAATCAGAGTCTGGATAGAAAACGTAACTCACTTATACATATTTACATTGTTCACTCATGTGACATGTCACTGTTTTATGTGGGGAACCAAGACACACTGCATATTTATTGACTCTAGGAAGTGCGCGTGAGGAGCCCTGCCATCGTGCTCTGACACAGGAGCCACCTCCAGTAGTACTTAAGAATCGAGCTCGGACGGTTCATCAACCCACCTACATCCCATTACCTTGGTAATGGTGTGAGCAGGACGGAGAGGAACGTGGGGTTCAATGAGAGGTGTCTGAAAAATAAAATGTTAAAGCAAAAAGAAATTAAACAAAAAGTTCAGTAAAGAAAATTATGGGTTGGGGATAAT
The DNA here is from genome assembly GCA_028551405.1 of Uromys caudimaculatus. NCBI lineage: Eukaryota > Metazoa > Chordata > Mammalia > Rodentia > Muridae > Uromys > Uromys caudimaculatus. The sequence continues at coordinate 96,729,471 of CM052701.1, forward strand.
AAGAAATATCTTTTTTTTTTCCATGAAACTCAAATAGAATTTTAAAAAGGGAGAGAGAGAGAGAGAAGCCGCCTGGAAGAACTTGAATGCACCGGCATTCAAAGGGCAAATCGGACCATTCGGTTTGCCAGCATTTAAATATAAATTGTTAAAAAATGGAAAAAACAAACAAACAGGGATGATTTGATGTTTGTAGGCTCAGTGAAGAGGAAAAGGGCAGCTGGTCAGAGCCTGACAAACATCAGAGTGGGAAGAAAGCAAACCAAGATAAACAGTCAGAGGTTGAGTGACCCATCCTGGCTTCGGATGCAGTATTGATCGATTTTGTTGGGGAATGAGCAGATCCCTTTTCTCTTGTGTCGTCTGGTTGAGTCTAGAACTCAGCGGAGGCAGTTGGTGTGTTTCCCTTTTCCTGAGAAAACTGTGCAACCTTCAAGGTTCTATGCCGAGCCAGACCAGCTCCAGGATCGAGATAGCACTCTTCATAAGAAACACAGTCTTCAGATGGGTGCTATATGTCTGAATCTAGGGAGGAGCCCAGTTTCCCCCTACTTTGTCATCTCACATATCTGGCAATGACCTTTCCGAATGTGTCTGGTCAAAGGTGGTGGAGGCTCTTTGAGACACTTCCAAAAAGCATGGTGGAATTTTATTTCTTCGGAGCTTTAGTAGACTGGGGCTCCTTACCTACATACAATACTGGCTTCCCAAAGATGCACCCATCTTTATTACCAGAACCTGTGAGTACTGGGTTACAAGGCAAAAGAATGATGTGGGTGTGGCTAAGGATCAAAATGGGGACACTTAGCCTGGTGTTTCTGTTAAAAACATAAGAATGTCAGGCAGAATGCCAGCACTCGACAGCAGAAAGAGCGGTGGTCAGCAACAGGATCCAGGAATGTGAGACACCTCATATGAAAACAGACATGGAGAGAGAGACAGAGAGAGAGAGAGAGAGAGAGAGAGAGAGAGAGAGACAGAGACAGAGAGAGAGAGAGACCCTTGAGCCTCCCAAAACATCCCAGTTTTGCCCACACTTCCGTCTTAACTCAGAGGCTCACACTGGAGGTCTAGGCTCCAGCACTGTGGACTCATAGGTTTGATTGTCTGGGTCCATTCAGTAAGTGGTGTTTTGTTGTAGTGGTCCCCAAACACTGACATAGAGATTGTAACACTTTATAGCAACACCGCCCTGCGTTTTGCAAATATGAGATATTTACAGTGAGAATACACTGATGATTTCATCTTTCCTCATTTAAAGTATGTAACCACTTAGGGAGATGACAGCCAATATTAGTTTTAAGAAACACTTTAAACCTCAATGCGAATATACAGAAATGAGCATTATATTTTCCTTTACCAATATCACATTTCAGGCAAGTTGGTGCTCCTAATATTATAAGAGAGTTAAGGTGAGGATGAACCCTAAACTTTAAAAACAAGACTCAGATTTCTTTAGAATGGCAGCGGTCTCCTTGAACTCACCCATTTCATCATTTTTCTTCACAAGACTGGCATCCAGCAGCCCCCACCCACAGAAACTGACAGTGTACAGGCAGCACACCACTTAGAACAAGCACAGACCAAAGGATGTCAATGTGGTCCAATTCAAAAATGGCATACCCCAATAACTCCTGTGCTCCTCACAGACTCGAGATGGGCGAGGGCTGTGGGACCATAGTACTCCCTCGCTTAGCCCAGAGCTTGACTAGCGAGGGTACTGGTCCCTGAAACATACAGTTAAAAGTTGCTGTGTGTTAGCCTTTTGTCAGAGCTCCTCCCCACAGTTACCTGGCAACAGTCAGGTGTACCTGACTCACTATAAAAGGGGCTGCTTGCTCCCTCCGCTCTCTCTTGCTCTGGCCTTCTTGCTACTGCTCTGTCCTCTCATCCCTTCCCGCCTCTCTCTCCATGTGCTCATGGCCGGCCTCTACATCTACTCCTCTTCTCCTCCTCCTCCTCCTCCTCCTCCTCCTCCTCCTCCTCCTCCTCCTCCTCCTCCTCCTCCTCCTCCCCCCTTCTCCTCTTCCTCCTCCTCCTCCTCCTCCTCCTCCTCCTCCTCCTCCTCCTC
>CM052701.1:96731641-96801406 GCA_028551405.1 Uromys caudimaculatus
AGGCACCCCTTTCCCCATACCTTACCACATATCTACCAAAACATATTGCTTCTGTCTTTATCTTTTTATAAAACACAACACTGTGTACTTCCTAAGTATGGACGTCAGCTCCAGTGACCTTGTCTCTTCTATACACAGGTAGCTTCATACATCTACGGGGTTTCCTGGCAAACGTTCTAATTGCAAATGCGTCTGGATATTCTAGAAAGCGATGGTGGACACTCATCCCTTCCTCCTTTCTGGAAGAAGAAGTCTAGAGCAGATGGATGTGGAGTCTGTTTTCTTGTCCACCTTTTCTTTCCTATGAAAAGCTCACCCTCCCGCCCTCCAGTTTTGTCTCTGAGAAGCTGGCTGACCTGAAGGCCAAGTGGCAGCCCAAACTGACAGTGGCTGCTAAATGTTTTTCTGTTTGTTTGTTTATGGTGAGCTAAATGAAACTATTTGATGATTATATACATTTTTATTTGCCCCTATTATATTGTAACAAAATGTGAAAAGTGGTACTTAGTTTAGTTTATTTATTCAATGACTTTTTTTTTTTTGGTTTCTTGGAACCTTGAAAAGAAAGAATTGCTAAAGCAGGGGGAAGTATCAGGCTTCAACCAAAATGTTCCCTTTGGTTTGTGACTTCTAAAGGTATAAAGTGTTCACAAGATTCTTTCAGCGAGACAATCCTAGTATCAGCTCCGGGGCCAGGCGTCTGTTTCATCTGTTGAAAAGCAGCATTCTCCAACCGTCTCCAACCTTCTCCACCTCAGAGATGCTGGGTTTGGAGTACCCCTGTGAATAGGTGCTCTGAGGAGGGGATGCCCCTGTATTTAAATAAAGCCTGTGACAGATTCAGGCAGGAGAATCAGGGAGAGTATCCTCTTCAGAGAGGAGGACTTTGATTTTGAAGAATCAAAATTATTGAGAAATGCCACATTCTCTCAGGAAGTTGAGAAAGGGCCAGTGCCTGCTAGTCAATGTTGATACAGACAGAACTGAGATAGACAGGCAGGCTCTTGGGGAAACCATCCCTGGCCAAGGCCTGGTCAGGGACTAGTGTGACTACTTTGCTTTTAGGTCTATCTACTTATTTTCCCTTGCCTTTCAAGTAAATTTCCCCTTGGCTATGCTATAGATAAATAAGGAAATTTATTCTAGTTGTATTTTGTGAATAGTTAGGAAAGGCAAAGTGGTAATTCTTGTGAACCGTTCAAGTAAGAAAACCTACCCTAGAATGTGCCCGGGCCTACCACACTTTTTCGTTGGTGCTAGCTTTGTGTCACTATTATTTTGGTTTTCACTGAGCAAACCGAGGCTAGAGGCGTGCAGGGACTTACCTGAGCTCATAATGCTACTATCTGGGATTTCTGAGCATTCAATCTAGTCCTAGCTCACTCCAAAGCAGTGGCTCTCAACCTTCCTGATGCTACAACCTTTTAATACAGTTCTTCATGCTGTGGTGACCCCAACCATCAAATGATTTCATCGCTGCTTCATAACTGCAATTTTGCTATTGCTATGAATTGTAATGTAAATATATGATATACAGGATGTCTGATATGGGACCCCCAAGGGGTCTCGACCCATAGGTTGAGAACCACTGCTCTAGTGTCTACATCCCAGGACCAGTTACCACTGCCACAGCCTCTGCCACCCCCACCAGCCCGTCTCATGTTGGAAGATTTTATATTCTGTTTGATTGAAGTTCACCAGAAAAGGTACAACATGTCAGGTAGCCTTTCTAGTCTAGACATCACATTTGATCTTATGAATTTTCAGCAATAAATAGTTACTTTTACTAACTGGCTTCACACCCATTGGCAGCACTCAGAATCCTTAGTCATAATTAACTTTCTAAAACAAATCTTATGGTGGTTTAAATAAAAATGTCTCAAAAGGCCAATAGGGAGTGGCACTATTAGGAGGTGTTGCCTTGTTGGAGTAGGTGTGGCCTTATTGGAGGAAGTGTGTCACTGGGGGATGGGAGTGGGCTTTGAGGTCTCAGAAGCTCAAGTTAGGCTTTGTGGTTCACTGTCTCTTCCTCCTGTCTGCAGATCTCTCAGCTACCTCACCAGCACCATGTCTGCCTGCATGCCCTCATGATGATAATGGACTAAACCTCTGAACTATAAGCCATCCCCAGTTAAATAGTTTCTTTATTAATGGTTGCTATGGTCATGGTGTCTCCTCATAGCAATAGAAATCCTAAGACACAACCTGATAAAAACAAAACCTCTACCTTGAGGAGCTCTATACCCTCAGGTATAAGAGAAGCATACCAGAGAAAGAGTCACAGAAGTCCATGCGGGGCAGGAGAAACCACTCCGAGCCCTCACTAGAGAGGGAATTCTCTGCTGGGAAATAGTTTTCCAGGTAGGGGAAGATGGGGAAGCCAGACAGATCACCTCAGCCAAGCCCTGTGTTGACAGAAGAAGCCCTTGGGAAGAGAGCAGAGGAAGAAGGAAGATCTGAAACTTGGAGAGTCTCAAGAATCCCTGGAGGCACGGCCACTGCTATTCCATCCGTCTGTCTACTGCCGGGAGGCAGGCAAGACTCACCTACCCTTACCCAATCTCCCTCTGTTTAGAAGCTAGAGAAATAAGGGAATCATTCTATCAGTGACTAGGCTAAACAGGAGAGAGAAATAGCAGTATAGTTAGTTATATTAGTGTGAACCAAAGCAGGAAAACCAGCCTGGAGGACAGGGAGCCAGAAAACATGCTTGCAGAGACAAACCCCATACAGAACACGGGAAGGACACAGGCAGGATCTGAAGGCCCACATGGTCATGGCAGGCACAGGCTGGAGCAGAGCCTTTCCATGCAGTCCTTCAGTCCTCCCACCTGCTGGCTGTCCTATATCCTCCAGGCACTTTTCCTGTCAGCTACAGAAGAGGAAGCGATATGGGAAGCCATTACAGCCCAGGGGCTTCATTAATGATTGCTTGGTTTGTGTCCAAGAGTTGGCCCCTGTTTTGACCTGTAGCTAGAATGCACACATCGCAAGGGGCTGGACAAGGAATGGGCCCTCTTCGATTAAATTCCAAACACTTCAACACATTCTCACGTGTTGATAGAAATTCCTGTGGGTACAGAAGAGTCCACAGCAGGCTGTGAACATGTGATCCTCAAAGGCAGGCAGCGAGGACAGATAAGGGCAGAAGCGCTTTGCGTTTTCTTGGCTGTCTCCCCTGAAGACTTCCCTCAGGACTAGCCGAAATTGGGTTTTGTTTGTTTTAGGGAAGGGGTGCTATTTCAACTGCATTTTATTATGTTTCTATTACCAGTGAAAGGGGAAAGCAGTGAGGAAAAAAATATTCCTTTTGGCAAGTGAGCCAGTTTAGAAATACTAATCAGGCGATGAAAAGTGTGAATCCATCTTCCATTACAAGGTACACAATAACGCCCATGCAGATACAATGAGGTAGGTGAGGCCTTGTGATAGGCCTCACAAAAAATCATATTCAGACGCCTTTGAAAGCGGGGTGATTCTTTTTAGTCAAGTGTTTGCTCGCAGAACCCTTTTGCAAGGCACAACATCTTAAGCCAAGAGACAAGAATAACAAGCTAGACCAGGACACAGAACTCAGAACAGACGCCAGCGATCCAGGGCAATAAAAAAAAAAGTCGTGGAAGTCAGATCCAACAGGATCCAGGGGCTTAATGAAGGCCTGTGTTGTGCAGAGCAATGTGAAAGGCAAAACTGGGGATCGGGACGGAGGAAGCACATAATGTAAATGAGCTCTTGAGCTTTCTATGGGTTCAACAGTCAGCAAGGACATCGGAGTCCACGGATAAATGCTACATGACTTTCAGATCCCTCTTCTCTTATTTCTGATGAGCAAGAGAAAAGAACATACAATTTCTTACTGAAAGTGACACGCACCTAGGCGTTAATGTCCCCTGTTTTGATATTGCAAAATAATGCAACTAAGCCTTTGAAATGTCTGCCTCATTCTCGTCATTGCCACAATGTCACCGCTCAACTACTGCAGATGAAATGCAACTCAGGACTAAGACTCGGAGGCGGATTCCATGACTCTGAAATACCTCAGCTTTTCCGGCTGTGAAATCACGGAAACATTTCCTCTAGGCCCCTTTGGCTTCTGTCTATGAGGCTTTTCTTCCTCTAAGGCAGTGGTTCCCAACTTCCTCATGCTGAAACCTTTTAATACAGTTCCTCATGTTGTGCTGACCCCCAACCATAAAATTATTCCCACTGCTCCTTCATAACTGTAATTTTGCTAGTTATGAATCATAATGTAAATATCTGTTTTCCGATGGTCTTAGGAGACTCCCATGAAGTGGCTGTTTGAACCCCAAAGGGGTTGTGAACCACAGGCTGAGAACTGCTGCTCCAAGACTTTCCTAGCTCAAAACTGGCCCAGAGAGAAACGCTTTGACGCGATGGGTGCTTGGAAGACTGAGCAAAATGAAAACAACTTCTCTTGGGCTCATCAGTGAAAGGGCTCCAGTAAACACTGCCAGCCTGGGACCTGCAGGTGCATGCACTCCAGCCGGGGCTGAGGTCAGCTGACCTGTGGCAGAAGCATCCCAGGGATAGGAGGCCTTGGACAGGACTCCTGCAGAGCTGTTGGAAGCTGAATGTGGGCCAGCTTAGAAATCCCTGATGGTGGGCAACAGTCTTGGCTGGGCTCCATAGCTCTATGTTTTACTTATTTTAACCCCAGTAAGCTCTCATGGTGAAGAGCCAAAAGGCCTGTTCCCCAGGAAGAGACTCCACGGAGTCTGACTCCATGTGGAGGAGGGGATTTAGTGTCCACCTCTTACATTAACTGACTGGGAGAGCAGGAGCTAAGAGGCAGTTGTGGGAGCTCATGAAGCCCCACCCCTAATGGCAACTGATTGGAGGGAGAGCCAGTTGTGTTGAGGAATAGAGGCTACCTAATCCCTCCAGTGGGAGGTCCTGCCCCTGCACATACTGACAGCTATAAATGGACTCAGTGGGAGAGAAAAGGGAAGGGAGCTGGAAGAGAAAAGTAGAAAGGGCCTTGAGGAGTGGGATGCGCAGGGGTAGATTTAATTAAGACATAATACATGCATGTATAAAATTCTCAGTCACATAAGTTTTAAAAGGAAGAGTCTAGACTCTAGAATCGATAGGTTTAAGAAAAGTATAGCACAAAACAAAAACAGCTGTGAAGGTGACAGGCCAGGGACACAGGCTTACTAACAGGGTCCTTCCATCCCTCGCATACTTCCCCCAGGGTCAGCATAAAAACAGTAAGTGGAAAGAGCTGCAAGATTAACTCTTTCTTTCATTTATTTACTTATTTATTTTATGTGCATGAATGTTTGCCTGTACATATGCCTATGTAACATATGTCTATGTATTATGTGTGTTCCTACTGCCTCTAGAAACCAGAAAAACATATTAGATTCTCCTAGAACTGGAGTTACGGAGGCTCGTGAGCTCCATGTTTTGGTTTTGGGAACTGAACTTGAGTCCTCTGTAAGAGCAGCCAGTGTTCTTAAGTCTGAGACAACTCTCCAACCCTAATTCTAATTCTTTCTAAGGAGCTCTTCCCAGGAAATACACAAGGACACTAGAAAAATGTGCAACTTCTAACCTCTTCTACTATAGCAAACATTAAGCTTCACCTATTTCCTAGACAGTTTAGCAGGAAACTTTAGGCTAAAGACTTATGGGGTGGTCTGAATGAGAATGCCTCCATAGGCTCACATGTTTGATTGCTTGGTCCCCAGTGAGTGGAATTATTTGGGAAGGATTAGGCGGTGTGGCCTTGTTGGTGGAGGTGCATATCTGGGAGTGAGTGGTATTTGAGTTTCAAAGCTCACTCTGACTAATGCCTGTGCATCAGTTACTGCTCCAGTACCATGACTGTCTGCTCCCCACCATGATGATAACAGACTAAGCCTCTGAAACTGTAAGCAAGCCCCCAATTAAATACTTTCTTTTATAAGAGCTGCTTAGTCATGATGTCTCTTCACAGCAATAGAACAGTAACTACGACAACCTATTTACCTCCATTCATATCATAAATCCCATCATGTCTGGTTTTCGATAACAAAAAATTAGAAGCCATGATAAACAAGAGAGACCAGTTTGAAGCACAAATCAAACACTGAAACTTAGATGTGATACAGAATTTTGAATGTCCAGTCAGGAAGTTCAAATTAGTAATGTAAGTTAACTATGAAATATTATTCTACGGATGGCACTAATGGAATTATATCCAAAATGCAAAAATGCATTGGGTAACATAACTAAACAAAATGGCTTCCCCACCACCTCCTACCACCCATCCCCAACACACACACACACACACACACACACACACACACACACACACACACACACACATACACACATACACATACACACACACATACACACACTGTTGAGTCCAAAGAAACTGTTTGGACTTGTAACTCTCAAATTTAGCATTTTATTTCCTGCAAGACAGGGCTGCAGGCAGGGAGATACAAATGCTAAGAAAAAAAAAAAAAAGCAAAACTCTACAGATCAATAGTTCTGCAAAGGAAGACATCCATGAGTTCAGCACCAGGTCGGCAGAAACCTTCCCAACCGAAATGCAAAGAGAAAAAGATAATGTCCTGTGTCCAAACCCAGAATATCTGAGGCAATTTCAAAGACAAAGAACATAAGAGATTAAAAACACACATGTATTCACAATACTACAAGAAGAAAGCAAAGAGAATAGATACTTTAATAATGACTTAGATTCTCTCAAAAATTAATGATAGACACCAAACTACAGATCCAGGAAGCTCACAGAACACCAAGCAGAACAAAGGAAAACAAACAAGAGCAACAACATAAAAATCCTGCACAGGGGCGCATCAGATGTACACTGCAGAACTAATACAGACAGGTGAGACAGCCCAGCAGGTGATGTGCTTACTGTGCGAGCCTGGTCATCTGAATTTGTCCCTCAGAACCCGTGTAACGGACAGAATCCACAAAGTTGTCCCTGGCCGCCACACATACATCATGACACGTATTCGCCTCTGAACACCCATCACGTATATACAAGAAAATGCACATACACACACAAATACTCATGTACATACACAGGGAAGGAAGAAAATGTCAACTTTCCGAGACAAACAAACCCCAAGGGAATGAACTGCCGGCAGCCCTGTCTTGCAAGAAATAAAATGCTAAGTTTGAATGTTACCAGTCCAAACAGTTCCTTTGGACCCAACAGTGTGTGTGTGTGTGTGTGTGTGTGTGTGTGTGTGTGTGTGTGTGTGTGTGTGTGTGTGTGTGTTGGGGTAGGGGTGGGGGGCGGAGGGTGAGGAAGCCATTTTGTTTAGCTTTCTTTTTTCTTATAAATTGGCCCAGATTCTCTTATACAAGGCGTCTTGGTGTATTCCTGTTAAATCTGCCCTTTGTGTAAGAGATAGGATGTACTATCAATAAACCACAACATTCCACAAACACCACTGTCTTGTCTTCTCATCCCTCATTACCATAATTCTTATGGAAATCTAGATTCTGGGAAGATTACCTAAGCCTCTTTCCTTCCATCTCACAGACCCTGGCCTCTTCCATCGTCTTGGCTTGAGCAAATCTGGGTATCATCAGGTGCTCTGCACTTTGGGGAAGCAGAGACTATGTCTGAGGTTCACATCAATGATCAGCATGTTTAATGATGGATACTTATTAATGGGAAGTCTAGCACCATTATAGTCTCAAATTTAAATCTGAAGTGTGTTAAGACACTGAAAGTTGTAGCATTTATTTAATATCTAAAAATATGCCAGGCAGGTTAACAGCACAGCAGTTAAGATTATTGACTGCTGCTCTTCCAGAGGTCCTGAATTCAATTCCCAGCAACCACATGGTGGCTCATCACCATCTGTCATAGGATCCAATGCCGTCTTCTGGTGTGCATGCATGCACGAAACAAATAAATCTTAAAAAAAATTAAAATATGCCAGGCGTGTGACGTGAGTGTGGAAAAGATGTGATTGAGACTCTAGCCACACTGAATCCAGGCTTCAAGCTCCTGCTCAGAATGTTTCCAAGGCTGCAAATGATCTGCATAACATGTTTTAGAAAATCTAATTGGGCTGAAATGCTAATTTAATTATCATACACAAACTAATATGGAAATATATATGATCTGCCCTACTCTCCAACACAAATGATATACACATTGGCCTCAATCCTATGTTTATCACCAAAAAAGAGTCTTCACGAATTCTCATGCCAGAACATAAAGAGCTGTCTCATCTGGTTGCACTTCTGTGCCCTTTTTTTTTTTTTTTTTTTTTTTGTAACTGTATGGCAGCCATTGCACAGAAATAGCATGGTTTGTTTTAATGATCATTTATTGATAGTCATTTAGCATTGTTAACCTGAGTTTGGTGTACATATAAGAAGAGATAAAAGCCAATGAGAAATTATTGGATATTCTGTTATCTCTCTGCTCTTAAAAAACCCAGGATTCTACTGTGGGGAAAAATATAGTTTAAAAAAATGATACAGCAATAGCCATGAGTATATTATATGACTTTTAAATGGAGAACAAGACAGCTGTAGCAAACAGGTTTGCAGCAAATCCTTCAGACGCTTTTCACAGAATCTTTGATAACAATTTTCCAAAGCTCTACTTCACTGCACACTTTGAATGCAAAGAAAAGCAGTTCACTGAGCGAGACACTCGGAATGAGAGTGTATGGTACTTTTCTGGTATTTTAGTATTTTTTCTTTTTCACAGCCCATGGAACATCTGCTAAAATATAGGGGATGACCTGTGTGACTAGAATGTTTCCATGATGCTAGCGGTAACGGCAGTCATGTAGAAGATACTGGAAAAGGCCAGAATTCTCTTGGCCCAAAATCTAAGTATTTTAGGGTTGATAAGAAAATGATCTTTTTAATTGATGAATTATTACTAAGTACAACCTGTCAGCAGCCCAAGACTACACAAACACTGGTCAAGAAATCAAACCATGGTGTTAGTATCCATGAACTCAAGAATTACATAGTTCATTGCATTGGCCATTAGTCTTACATAGGCATTTAGATGAATTAAAATGCAAAAATTCAGTTATTAAGTCTCATGAACTACATGCTCAGTGCCAGCATCAATGTGTGCTGTGTCCCAGCCATAGTCCTTTCTTGCCTAGAAACTGCGATGTTAGCCTTAGAAGTCTGCATGCCTCCATCTCTCCATATGCCCAGTCGTTCTCAAGTCTATAGCTAGTGCATCCTCTCCAGCACCTCCCACCGGCCTCATTGTCTCCTGTCTGCCCTCTTCACTGAAATGCTAGCTCTGTGAACTTCAGCTCACTCTGTTGTCCCCTAGTTCTTGCTATACAGAACCATTTGGTTCATCATTATGGATGAATGGAAGGATTTCTTCGCTAATGAATTAAAGTCTCTTAGCAGACTTCATTCATTAGTGACTGAAGAGTCGATTTATATGTTCAGGTGTGTGAAGAGAAGTTGGGAGAAAAATGGCCGCTGTTTCCACTGATCTGTGATTGGTCAGAGTCTTACAGAGAGAGGAGACTTAAGTCAACTTTGTACATCACACAGGGCTCTCGTTGAAGTGCCGATCTGGGTTCTGCTGATCTGACATGTGATCTGAGAATCTCTACTTCTGCCTAAAAGTATTGGTACTGTGGGTATGTGGGTGTCAATTTGAGCACTCGGGAATCAGGGAGTGACAGTAGCATTCTGCACACCTATAACACAATTCTTCACTAAGATATATTTTTCCTGAAGACTGGACCAAGGTGACATAATCACGACATATCACACTAGCAATATTTAAACTACCTAAATAAATGTAGATGGCTCCTCCCAAGGAATCACTTCTCAATCATTTTCAACTTTATTGTTTTATCTTTTATGAAAGCCAGATATCAGTAACTTAGTAAAGAAAGTGTATGGTTACTTAGGTAATATATTTGATATTTACAAATAAAGGTCATTATAATTTCTAAATTACAAATAATTAATATTAGCCAAAATCATTGTGTAAACATAAGGATTCCAAGAATATCTGAAATACAATCCTTACCTTACCATCTGTGCTGGCTACTTTTATGTCAACTTAACACAAGCTCTAGTCACCGAAGGGGAGGAAACTTCAGTTGAGAAAATGTCTCCATAAGACTGAGCTGTAGGGAAGCATGTAGGGCATTTTCTTAGTTAGTGACTGATGAGAGAGGGCCCAGCTCACCGTGCGTGGTACCACTCTGGGCAGGTGGGTCCTGGCTTCTATAAGAAAACAGGCTTATCAGGACATGAGGAGCAACCTAGTAAGGGCACTCGGCCATGGCCTTGGCATCACCTCCTGCCTCAAGGTTCCTATCTAGTTTGAGTTCCTGTCTTGGCTTCCCTCAATGAACTGTGACTTAGGATATGTAAACTAAATAAACTTTTCCATCTCCAAGTTGCTTTTGTTCATGGTGTTTCATCACAACAATAGTTACCCCACTAAGAAAACATCCTAAAGGAATAAAGAAAAAAATCACAATCTTCATTTATAAAACTAGTAGTTGAAAATGGAGGGAACGTCTACAAAGTGACTCTAAATCTCAACAGTATAACACACTGTCAACATTTTGGGAGTATAACATGTTATATTCTTAGTCTAGCTAGCTAAGGCAAAATGGAAATATATCTGTAGATTATATATAGATATACACATATGTGTATATCTATATATAATTAGAATCCCTAAAAAGGTCACAGACAGACTGAGGGACAATATAGCCAAGGGCAAGACCCAAACTACACCCCATGGCTGAGACTTGACCAGAGAAGACAATGGACTCAGAAAACCTGCTCTACCCTGCTAAAGAAAAATGGATTTTTGCCAAGCTGACAAAGTTTGGGCCACAAACTGAGGTCTAAATTGTTTTCAGGGAGGCTGAAATTCTAAAATGTGGAGATACCCCAATTACAGTTAGCATTCCTTCCCTCCCTGGCAGCAAAGCAGTAGAAATGATTATCAACCAGTGAAGTAAAAATCTCAGTGTAGAGAAGAGATTTACAGATATCACAAACACTGACATGTATGTAGTACATCGTCAAAAGTGCAGCAATCTTAGGTACCTCAAAGAAAGCCAAAGCTCCCATCATGCAAAAAGTTGGAAATACCTTCATAAACCCACTGGGCATAGACTAGTCCTTAAAATCATGCAACATAATGACACACAGCAATACCCTACATAAAACATATGACAGTATCATATTCTGCCATTTTAATTTGACGTCAAATATGCAAATGTAAACTTCATGAATATTTTAAAACATCATTAGGGCTGCACTAAGTTGAACCCAGAAGAATTCAGAGAGGATTATTCTGGTAAATGATGCTAAACTTGGGTTGTAATCCTGGCTTTGGGCAACAAAATTCTTAAGAGTAAAATTGGTTCAATTGGGGCACACCGTAGAATGCTCTGAGAAGCTACAGAAGCTTAACTGGCTACAGTAGGTGACTTTTCTCAACCTTGGAGCCTTGAAGTTTTATAATCAATGAACCAGGTGACACAGTTGAGAACCCCACAGGAGAAGAGGGTGCCATTCCTGTTCTTTGTTTGTTTCCTGCACCTACCCCTAGGCCTGCCCAGGGGACCCCTTTGCATTTCCCAAAGCCCTGTCCCTGCTCACATTCACTGCTTGCACCACAGTTATTTATGTGTTTATTTGCTGAATACTAAATGAATCCCTTAAAATTAAAACTGTGTCTTTGTTATCTTGGAGTCCCCGTGGCACCATCTGCTCATTAAATATTTACTGGAATGACACGGAGAAACCTCTGGGGAGTGTTTACCTGACAGAGGAATGAAAAGAAAGGGGAGAATTTTCCTCTTTTCATGTCTGAAATTCCGGTCCTACCCATCACGACGGAGAAGGCAAGCCCAAGCTTACTGGCTGACAGCACTGACTGGCGCTGTCTCTGCTCCCTTCCTAGACAAATGTCTCTCTGTCAAATCTATACTGAGGTATTTTGCACTGGGAGTAAGAAGCATTGATTTCAAGGTAAAACCTCTGACTTTCCTTTAGATTGAAATATTCAATCCTTTTAGATTGAAAAATATTCTAGAAAACAGATCGTCCTAGAAACTGAATGCTATCTTTTTTTTTTTTTTTATCATTTTCTGCCTTTTTTTTTTTTTTCCCCCTGATAAAAACAAAATCAGTGTTCAAGTTTTTACTGTTTTGATAAAGATTTGGGGGCACACTTTTGAGAACGTCATAAAAGTGACAGTTTCCGATGCAACATCCAAAATTCTCTGTATAACTTCATGGATGAACAGACTTCTAGAAGTCCGTTCACAGACCTTAAACCTGAACAAGCATACGTTTAACTCTCCAGAAATGGACTGGTACATAAAGACCCATCAGAACTGTAGAGATACAGTCTCAAAAGCCCTGAATCAAGATGCTGAGGTAATGCTGTTCACAGCAGCCCAGTGCCATCAGATGTGACATGTTCCTACACTGGAATGCTAAACAACTGCACATCCATGCACCCCAAATCCTACACACACCACGCTCAGAGGTAGAAAGGGTATGGAAGGCAAGTGACAGATGGCTTTCATTAATACAAATCACTGGTCTCTTAGAAGACAGGACAGTGGGGCGATGCTGGAAGGAAAACAGGCGCTGGGCTGGGCTTCAGCAGTTACAGCTCTCTTCTGCTTCCTGCTCTGCACTGTGTTAACGTGACAACGGTTTGAAAGGGTATTGACCTAATTGAGGTGTGCACTTTCTTTCTATGAATGTATTATGTTTCAATAAGAAGTTTCAAGAAAACGTCTGCGTTAGAACAAGAAATCAACTTGACCTCATAAAACAAGTTAGGAAAGTGTGCTCTACACTCATTGTACAGGTGAGAGCACACTACAGTAAAGTAGGCATTGGGGTTTAGAATGTGAAAACATCCAGGGTCCCTGTGACCCCGAAGGAGGGCAGGGGCTATTCTATACAGCTCAGTGGGCAGTAGTCTGGGACCTAACTGTCCTTTGAAGAGTGACTTGAAGAAGACGAGTATTCATATATGCTTCTGTCCACAAAAAGCGTCCTTCTCTAACATACCGCCAGCATGCCCCAGGGAAGGAGGTACAGGGCGCTAGGCTAGAGACAACCTAGCTGACCACATGGAATTTTCAGAAATATTTATTTACTTGGTGCTGCTGGTGAAGTTTAAAAGTGCTCACGGCAAATGTCTAGTACCTCTTGCTTAAGGCACAAGTGCTACTCTCAAGGGCAACAAACACGTGAAAAACAAAGCAAAGGGGGTCTAAAAGTCAGCGTGTTATTAAACACTTCCGGATTTTACATTGTCACTGGATATATCTGGCTAAGCGTACATGCTCTAGCAGGCCATACTGTTAAAAAAATAGTTAATGTAGTTCATTCATTCTTTTATTTTTATTTTTTGTGAATATCATCTAACCACATTCTTTTCAGATTCAGTGTTTAAGAAGCCAAGCAACTTGACTCTTAAGAGATATAGACAATTTTATCTACAGGTTTCTGAAGCCAAATTGGGATCTGTCAAAAGTCTTTGGGTAATGTACTAAATAGGAAATAAATGCACAGGCGAGAGCCGTTCTACAGTAAAGTAGGCGTTGGGGTTTAGATTTCGGAAACTCTGGAGTATATTCTCAAGTAAGAAATGGGCAGCAGGAAATGCTCTCACAACTACAGGTGAGCCATCCTCACTTGTCACCAGTTAGTGGCACTGATCAAAAAAATGTAGGGCTTCCCAAGATCAGAGGGCTGTGCAAAATGTGATGCTTCCCTTAGGAGGTCCTTTCACCCAGGCATGGGACTCACTCTATTTTCAAGCAAGGGTGTAATCATATATACATAATAAGTATATATGTATACATATGTGTATATATACATACTCATATATACATAATACACATACTCCTAATCCTTTATGAGTTAGTGTTATATAAGAAGGAAGATAAACAATTTCACATAGCACCATGGATTCTTTTAAATGAGAAATTTCATTAATTGTATGCAGCATAATTTAATAGTTCTTTTGTCATTGTACCTTATCTAGCTGAACTCGACGGAAGTATCTTACAGAGACAGGTTTATGCTGGTCAAGTGGGAAGGATGGGTGACAGCTGGCCTGGTGGCTCAAGGAGGCCTTCTTGAATGGGGAGAGGATCCAGCTGCCTCTAGTAGAACTTCCAGCACAGAGGAAGCAAAACGGAATTACAGACTGAGACCGAGGTCACACAGGTGGGAACAGAAGACATCAAGCTTCCCCGCATCTGGCTGATGTGCAGTGGGCGTGGAATGAGGTGGACAAAGCACTTGAAGACAGGATATGCAAAGCATCGTGGGTGCCTCAGTGCTGAGAACAGACACTGGACGTCAGGTTGTGACCACAGTAAAACTTATTAATTTTCTGACTTTTAGCTTTTTCCATTTCAAAATGTTTCATGCTCATCAGGAGCATAAAATATTTTAATCATATAAAGCAAAATGTTATTATTTAGGATCTGAATATTAATCCTTCTGAGTAGATAAGGGGGTTGCTCTATTTTAAAATTCGGCATAATCACTCTAGATAAAATTTTATATTTCTTCCTTCTTACATAGCACTGTCGTAAAAACTTTCACAGAGGTCTCTAAATTCATTTTAATGAGAAATTTTATTAAATATACATGGCATAATTTAAAGTTTTTCTTGTCACTGTGCCTTTGAGAAGTTTTTAACAATTTGGTACTATAAATAAGCTATATGCTTAGGCCAAGAGCTCCCGTCACCCACTCACTGGGGGTCACCCGTGCAGGATTGGGTTTAGGAGTGGAACATTAATATCACGTGTGAAGGTTTGGAGACCCTGGCCAATTGGGATGCTTTCATAAATACTGCTTCGGATAGACTGTTTCTTCTGGATGGACTCTTAGGGAAGTGGCCTATCTTTGGCTTCTTCAAGAGAGTCATTGTGTATTAAGATTCATAAATATTAATAGGAACAAATTAATCAATTAAGGCAAAAATTTCCAACAAGAAAACACACACTTTCCTAGCATGTAAATGCATCTGATCTAAAATGCCCTCAGCTATTATGTTAATAGCCTTGTAATTCCCAACCGGGAAAGGTAAAATAATTACTAAAAAGAAAATGAGATTCTTTGTTGTGTACTTTGAGTTGAAAACAATGAACTCCGTTGACTTTTGTACAGTCCTCAGCACGGCAGTGTATTTATCTGTATTGATTGATAATTCTAAAAGAGGTTTTTCCCCTTGCCTAGAACAATCTAGTGAGCCAAAGGTTCAATAAACACAACCTCAGGACACACACAAGAACACACAAACAAGTGACTCTGATAACCTTTAAGGATTCCACGACCTGAGAGCGGCGTGCATTTGATTCACATTATACAAAATTCCAGGAATAGTAAAGGCCTATTAATGTTTTCAAGAAACCTTTTAAACCTTCACAAAGCTCATCAAAACAAAACTGATCAAAGCCCTAAAAGCATACCATATAAAATATGAAAGCAGCCTGGAACAGCGGCATACCGAGTAAAACGCCAAGTCATTTCCGAGCTGGCTCATAAACCAGGTGGGCTCCCTAAACACGGCCTTGTTTGCCTTTCCTTTAAACCATTAGGTTGTAGTAGTGCAGACAATGGTTTTAATCACGTATGTAATCCAAGTACTTTCCATGCCAAAGAAGTAGTCCAGAAACATTGGACTTTTGAAACTGTTATTACCCATATATTTTTTCTTCCTTCCTCCTTCCATATTTTTCTAGTTTCTTTCAGTAGGCAGAAAAAGAGGGGGGGGGGAAGTCTCCAAAATTTAAAGCCCTATTATTACTAGAGAAACAATTAGCCAAGGAAAACATAAGTGTACTTCAGAAACCAAGCTGTTTCTACCTCAAGGTTGAAATTTTTCTCTGTTTCTTTGGTTTTGTTTTAATCCAAAGTTATTTGAAAGGCTTTAGGCATACCCGGAACATTTGCAAATACAATGAGAAGGAATCAAATGTTATTCTGCTCTTTCATTGACTAGAAACTTACGGACTTAGGACATGACAGCCGCAGATTTTCACAGCATCTTGGGTGGGATGCGCTAATCATGCAGCCCCTTGATTAAAGCCTCTGTCCAGACTGGGGCTAAGCACTGTAGGAGTGCGTGAGTAACAGAAGCACCAAGGACCTTATTTCCATCTGACGCCCTCACCCAAAGTCCCAGAGGCTATACTAGGATTTGCAGATGCGAAATCAGAGCGGGAAGGGAGTCGGGATTTGCTGCCGCTACAGACCTCTCTGGGCACCTTGTTTCTCGCTCTATCAAGCGTTGGGACTCCTACAATTCTCTGGTTTGTGCAGCTTAAACTTTTTACATGGTTGGCTTCATTCTAAAGCAAATCTGTGCCAAATAAAGACAGCACTGTTAATACAGCATTGTCTTACCACTTAAACCTAAAAGGATTGCCAAGAACTGAATGAGTTTCATATTTCTTTTCTAGGCAGTGTGGTTCCCTCCAGAAAGCAGAGTGGCCAGCCTGCTGCAAGACGGTACTTCAGCCTCACAGAAGGAAGGGGAAGGCAGGCAGCTCAGACATCCACAGTTCCCCTAAGAGGGAGGGAACCCTCTCGGCATGACTTGATCTTTTATAAAATGTTCTTACTTCAAAACTGTGTAAGTCAAATGCCCTCGGGTGACTTACGGTGCCTGAAAACACTATAAATAACTGTCTGGGGTTTGCTTTTCTTTAGTTATTTGGCAATATCATTGCTGTTTTTACTCAGGTAGCAACTTTGAGAGGCATTCTCTCTGGTAATCATTAGGAGTTTAAGCCTGTGATCTTAACCTGCTGTTGAAGGAGCGCATGGGAGTCTTGGTGAGGATACACAGCAGAGGAAACCCCAAGACAATACGGTTCACGGAAGAACTGTTTCCAGGCGCGCGCCAGAATGTGGGTTCTTTCCCCAACTATGCATGCGCAACCATTCTCAAATTTAAAAGCAGACCAGTACACAAACAAAAACTGAGGTGAAACACAGGATCTTCAGTTTTCTTATCTGATGCAGGGTAGTGGGGGAGGGGAGGTCATTCCATTCTTCATAGTTCACCAGAGAGAACATGGCAAAACAAAGCAATGGAAACAAGCAGAAGAGAAAGAGAAGGGAGGAAGTTGTGTATTTACCTGTAACAAGTTGTTCAGGACACACGGACGGGTAAGAACACACATTGATTTCTGTATGCTCCTGCTTCAAGCCAATAGCTGAATACCAACACTGATGAAAGGATGCTGATTAGTCCCATTTCACAGATGAAGAAACCGAGACAAGAAAAGGTTAAGGCCCTTGTGGTCACCCTTCTGGCATTTGGCTTTTGTCTACTGTCTTCTTATAGCAGCTGAGAGGCTCAGCACTCCCAATAGCAGCAACACATCTGGGACCCAGACGCTGGTTTCTAACGCATCTTTGAGTGAGCATATGAAGGAATGTACTAGAAGTATTTAGCTATAGCGGAAGATGGCGCTCAAAGACCAAAGGAAACACAGCGAGATAGTCATGGGACAGTGGTACTAAAACTAGAACATTTTAAGGAACAGTGCCAGACCTTAGCACAAAGAATAAAACAGACATCCCAGGTACATAATGATGTATGAAGAGACCAAATGAATAATCACGGGAAAGAGGCAAATCTCCCCGGAGGGAGAAATCTAAATACTTAGGTTGCTCTTGCGCTATCAAGGACTTGGGAAACAGCTCACTGTTCCCGGAAAAGTCCCCCATGGGATGTGCATACTGACACCCTTCCACAGTTGTCTGCAAAGGCAGGGCACCTGGGGACAGTGACCTCACAGAGGAGAAGCTTGGCCGATCACACCTTAACCAGGCGAGCAAGGTCTGCGGCAATGGTGGTTGGTCATACTGACGAGGCAAAGTTTGATACGGTTACATAAAAACAGTCCACCTCTGTGCTTCCTCCCTGGAGGCCAGAAAGTGAGTCCAATTTGAGGAAAAGACCAGATAAATCCCAACTGAGGAGACACACTACAAAATGCTTGATGAGCCCTCTATGATCCAGTCAGAAGTTATTTAAAAAGAAAAAAGAAAAAAAAGGTCTTAGGTAACAGGCAAAAGCTGCCCAAAGAGGTGATGGCTAAATGCAGTGTGTTATCTTAGATGGCGCCCTGGGAAAGGAAGGGGACATTCAGTACACATGAAGGAAAGCTGGGGGGGCCATGGCTTGGGGACAACTGTCAGAGTCTTTAAGTGCTCCAAAGGAAGAACTGCTAAGCCAGCTCCATCTCGGGGAAATCAGCCTTAGGGGTGACGAGGAGGTAAAGCCATTATTCTCCACGAAGGAGAGCATGGAAAACCTGCTGGCAGTGCACCTGTCCTTCCAGTTCTGAAGGAAGCTCCTCAGACAGACATAGTGATGCCAGAGAGAAACTAAAAACACCAGGAGAAACTGGAGTGAAGTAACCAAACATAACTCTGGAAATGGGATAATGTGGAAACTAACTTTGACAAGATACACAGATACCATGTAAATGTGTATTAAAAAATGTTAATTTGAGAGGAAATTCCTCCCCTTGTATGGCTCAATAAATATCAAGTACTTTAAAAGTTTTTCTAAAAATTTGATCGAAAAAGATGGGTAAGAAACTATATACCATATGAACACACACACACAAACACACACATATATTCATATATTTCTCTGTGTGTGCATGGGCTGTGACATGTGTATATGATATATGTGTGGCATGTGTGCAAGCGTGGGAGGGCATGCACATCCATGCAACCACGCGAAGGCCAGAGGCAGCTGGTGTGCTGCTCTATGACTCTCACCTGCGCTCCCTTAACACAGGCTCTCTCCCTTAACCTGGAGCAAGGCTGGCAGCCAGGAAGCGTCAACCTTCTTCCTGTCGCCACCCACTAGAGCACTGAGGTTACATGTGTGCATGGTCACACTCAGCTTCTTATGTGAGTCCTGATTTGAACTCAGGTCCTCATGCTCGTGTGCAAAGGGCTCTTATCTACTGAGTCATCTCCCCAGCTCTGTGCTGTGTGCGCGTGTATGTGTGTGTGCATATGTGTGCACTAGGTGGTGGCATTCATAGAAGCTGTAAAAATAGTTTTATATTTTCCAATATTCAACATAAACTATGATGTTTATGATCAGGAAAACACTATCTTGCAAAATCCACTGTGTTGCTTCACTTCACTTTAGTCTCTTGGCAGAAATATTTCCTTTAGGCACACACTACCGACTCCAGTGACTTCATCTGAATGTAAATTTGGCTCCCAGAATTTAACAACTTAAAAAACAAATAGATAAAAAACAATTTGTAGAATATTCTAGACAAACTGGGGCAAGTTATGTCATATTCTGTGTCAGCATCAACATCCAACTTGCTCGAGGACTTAACAAGATCAATCCCCTTAATCTCCCTGCCACACATGTCCAGAAGTTAGCAGGAAGGAAACGGTGGTTCTGGCTGTGTGGAATGCATGGGATTTCTAGGCACAAAGCTTACTGCAATCAAGGCTATTGCAAAATGTCGTGTCAGCACTATTCTCCTAAGTGCTCCTGTTCCATTTCTTCATAAGCAAGGGATGAAGAGTACCCACGGATGGGGTATTGATTGCATTATGATGTTCTGAGTACCTCAAACCAAGAGGACCCGATTTTTGGTTGTCAGCTAGATGTGAATTCTCCGTAGTAAGAGATAGGTGCAGCGATTATTCCTCTGGTTTCCCCTTTCCTATCTACAGAGCTGAAACCACGGTCGAATCATACTGCCATCGGTTGGCTCAGAGTTTTGGTGGAGGGGTCACATAACCCACATTAGCTCAATCAGGGTGTGTGCACAACCTTTCCTCACAGCAGATGCCGGGAGAAACAGAAAATGAGAACTAGTGGGGGCCATATTCCCAAGGCTTCCAAAGCAGCAAGCAGGAAGCAGAGACCTGGGCTCCTGTTAGCCCCAAGCCAGTTCACAGGCTCTCCCCTAGAGACTCGGGCAGTCGGCTCCAACATCTACTCTTGATTGCTTTTAAGGTGGCATTATGTGGACTTCTGTCTCATGCACCTTCAGTGTCTAGAGCTACAGAGTAAAGACATTTGGTGGCTACAGTCCGGCATTGAGGTAGCATTCAGGAGATGAATAACCAAACATTTTTTTCTTCGGAGACCCTAGCTTGCAGGGTTGAGGCTCACATAGTAGATATTTTTACATGTTGCCATTTGTCTTCCAGCTCCATCCTACCACCTAGAGTACACACAGAACTGTGCATCCACCTAACCCCTCTGCCCTGCTCTAGAAGTCGGGAACTTACTACACTTTGATGGCCCAGACTGACGTACATGGCCTGCACAACACATAGTAGGTGCTTAGTCAATGTTAGCTAATTGCAAAAGGATTATATAAACTATGGTTATTTTTCTTATGATTACAGCATTAATTCACTCCTTGAAACTTTATTAATTGGAAATTTGCAAGCAGGCTAGAAAATTAATTTATTCAAGAAAAAAAGTGGTTATTAACTCATGTAGTAGTGTAAGAGACTGTAAAGAGAATGATTAAACTAATTAAGAAAATAAATTGTTTCAAGTAGGCCATAACCATTTAGTATCTCCAATTCATATAGAAATAATTTGTGTGCCAAGTTTCAAATAATAGTCCTCTACCTGTTCATTAAATAAGGCCCCTGAGGATGTTTATTAAGTAACACTTTGTTAGCTTGGTTCATTTGTTATTTGCACTTGAAATATTCCATAAATTAGCCTCTTACTAATGGGAAAGGTGACACCTGCAGTTATACAATTTGCTCACAAATATGAATTCTCTTAAAATATGCAAAAATATAATAATGGAAGTAGCAAATGTAATAAACTTCTGGCTGATTTGTGTCTCGTTTGTTGTTTAATTTCTTTCAGACATCTTTCATTACATTTGTTCATGGGGCAAATGGTTTTGGACACAAACCTCTGGCATCCACCTTCCCATTATTTTCTGATCAAACATTTACTGTAATTAACTATCGATTGGGCATAGGTAGAGTGCAGAAGTCTAAATCACCCCATTTCCTGGACTCTACCTTGAACTGTGACCTTGAACCTAGTTCCTGGAATCCGTTCTTACCTCTGTTTCTCTTTCTCAGTCAGTGGCAACTGTATCCTTCCACCTATCCAAGCCGAAGACCTGGGAGTCACTCAGCACTCTCTCCCTTCCCCCCTAGTTCATTCACCAAAGAATCCCCCAGAATCAATGTCTAAATCCACCCTGAATGAGGCGCTGTCCAATCTCCTGCGACCCCACCCTCCTCACCTCTGGCTCCCCGCAAAGCACCACACTGGTGTCCTAGGAATCCCAGAACTTAGATATATGCTATTTAGATTATTCCTGTCCCCATCTGCCTATTTATGCAAATGAGTTTCCCCAGTTCTTAACAAGGATAAAAACCAAAAAAGAGTCACAAAACTGATATCAAACCCTATTTCATATTGCTATCTTAACTCTTTCCTTTTGAGACAGTGCCTTATGTGGCCCAGCGTGGCCTTGAACTTTCAGTTTTACAGAGGATGACTTTGAACCCCTGATCTTCCTGATTCCACCCACCTCTTAAGTGCTAGGATTACAGGTGTTTACCACTATGCTGGATTTCTAATCCATTTATTAATAAGTATCTCCAAGTCACCTAGGAATGAATTTCTAATAATAATGCATCTTAATATTTAATAATAATTACATATAAAATATTCACAATGTTTCTATAGTTGTACACAGCTACTGAAGACTATCATTCAATCAAGAAGAAAAAACTGCAATAAAAACATTTGGTCATCGGGAATATTTAAACAGCAAGACTTATGTTTCCATGCCTACAAAAGATGCCATGTATAAGAGGGTGGTTCGTGAGAGACTTCCAACCATAGCACACATCACAATCTGGAGCTTCTAGGTTTACCCTGGACAACAATACCTGGATAGTTCAAAGGAAGGAAAAACAGACTTCTATTTTGTAGACGACACTGTTATCACTGTGCTCAATCACCGTGTCTGCATGTTAGCAAGCATACAGTCATCCAGTCTAGGAAGAAACCACATTACAGTAAGATCACATTCTCAGAATGTGGCCTAAACGAGGAAAGGGAACAGCACTGTCAATAGTAAAGAACTTCCAGTATATTCTAAATGGGAACAGATCGCTTCTCCCCATGCTTAGCTCTGGTATAGCAGAGTTAAGTGAGTACTCCATAACAGACTTGATCCTTGGGAGTGCTCGTCTGCCTTATGAGATGGGAGCTCTGCACCTTTCTGTGGACTCACAGGATAGACTGCGTTCTGGAAAGTCAAACATCACCAGCATGATATAATTGAACTCTATACATCCACATATGGATAAATGGATAGACATATTGTCAACGTGGATTAATTTGAATGTTCTCAAGTCCTAGAAATCTTAGAAAATAACCTTTACTATTAACATTTTCATTCAAACATCTTTATTTTCCGTAACTCAAACTTCAATGTTAGAAACACTGATAGAAACTCCAGTTAGAAACACTGGCGTGACCACCAGAGGGAGCCCGCGTGTTTTTCTGAGTATACAAAATACCAAAAAGAGAAAAAGCTTACAAAACATAAAGCTAGAAAGGCAAGGAAGAAGGGCTGCAGTCGTTGCAAAGAATGTCTTCTTGACTAGCAGA
Source organism: Uromys caudimaculatus (assembly GCA_028551405.1). Classification (NCBI taxonomy): domain Eukaryota; kingdom Metazoa; phylum Chordata; class Mammalia; order Rodentia; family Muridae; genus Uromys; species Uromys caudimaculatus. The sequence continues at coordinate 96,754,323 of CM052701.1, forward strand.
TGTGCCCTGCACTTATGTTACCGATTCCCTCACTCAGCAGTGGTCTATCCCATTGCTTTGCCACTTTAAAAAAAAAAAAAAAGGCTAGATGAACATAATCTTTTAAAAATTTCACATACCCTAAAGCTAGAAGGTCCAGGGGGAGGCGCTCTGATAGCATCCATAGTTCTTGCTGTGCCTCACACAAGCCTTCTCCGGCTTTTCTTAAAGCTCCTGCTTTCCTTCTCTATTCTGGTCCATCTTTGCGGTTAACTGGGGAAAGGCTTGGGTGTGGTTTCCTCACTTGCTTGGGATCAGGCTATCAAATTACAGCACTTGGTGTGACTTGGGATTTTTTTTTCCATTCTCCTGTCTGAGCCAAATGATGAGGGCATTAAGAATGACTTTCCATTTGTCGTCTCGACGTCTCCCGAGACTGAAGACTGGACCAGGTTCTCAACAGGAAGACAGAGGACCTCCACCAGTTCTAGAGCTGAGCCCATGTAAGCCAGACCCACAGGCCCAGCTCAGCTGCTCCCAAGCTAGAAAAATGTCCCAGGACTGAAGGTATCCAGACAAGGGCATGATCTTAGCTACCTAACATAACAGCTTACATTTCACAGCCCTTATCAAACTGTGCAATTCCCACCTTGTTAGACTTTTTTCTTAGGGTTTATTGAGGGCCATACTCATCCACCTACAAGAAAACTGAAACGGAGTTTCAGTTCATTATTGATAAAAATTAAGTATTGAGGACACAAACTTTGATGAAGTTTTATTTCTAGAGACACAAATCCTAATATGTGAATGTCAAACTCAGTCGCATAGATATCCTCTGAGACAGAATTTTTCTGTTTTCCTTGCCCTCCAATTACAACTGAAAGCATGTCAGAAGGAGCTGAATGACTTAGCCTTCTTTCCCAAGTTTCTTTTTCATGTCTAGATAGGATAATTGTATAATATATGCAAATAAATTAGCACAAACAAATTGAATTCTACAGGGTTGGGTCCTTGGCTGGATGCTGTTAGCCTTAACATGCTTATTAATGCTTCAGATACAGACTCAAAAACATTATTATCGAATTTAGAAATGATGTCCAATTGGATGGGATGGCTGACAGTTAGGAAAACTGGATTGAAATTTAAAATGACCTTGATGGACAAAGAAGAAAAAAAGAGGGCAAAATTCAATAGAAATCTTTGCAAAATAATTCACTCAAAATATGCCGGGAAGCAAAGAACAGGAGCAGCGAGCAAACACTGACTGCACAATTAGACAAGGGGCTGAAGGTCAGAGTGAACAATAGGCTCCAGAGACGTCAGCAACCTAGTTCTGTCACTTTAAAAAAGATGGCATGATTTTAGGAAAAGCAAATGGGGAAATTGTTAAGCTGATTCCCCTTCTGGATACAAATTAGGTAAGTCTAGGAGAAGAAGTATTTCTTGGGCCCAAATACCTGTACCTTAGAAGATGGGTTTAGGAGGCAAAGTTTTAAAATTTAGGTCTGATGACCTTAACCTCATTAGAGAAAGTTTTCAGGCTCAGTTCCTTTGTTCATGTAATGCTCACAGCCTAGAATTTTTTCCCCTTCCATTTGGGTATCACTTTTTCCCATGAGGATGCTCTGAACCCCCTTCAACCCCTCTGCAAGGCACCCTGCCCTGCCACACTGCATGTACTTCCACAAGCCAGATACCAACCAACTCTGGGCAATGATGCCTCTCAACCCCTGTCCTGGCGTGGACTGCTATGGTCTCATTCTATAGATGAGGAAATAAGCCAAGGAGGAGACTTAGAAGCTGGCAGAGCTGGGACTTTCACTAAAGGCTGGAGAGCTCTTAAGGCCACACTCTGCTGCCCCAGGGGTACCCACGGCATCTTATTGTGTCTGGCCCTATCTGTGGCTGTGCTACTTGATGGGCAGCACCAAGTTTTATTTATTTTCCATGGACCCATTCAGAACCTTGAATTGATCAACAATGTGTGTTAAATTCAAAGTTTTAAACAAGTAGGTAATATATTCTATGGATATTTCTGAGTTATTATTTGAATGAAAGAAAGTAGAAAATAAAATTATATTGTAATGAAGAAAATCTAAATAGTATTGAAAACTGGCACAACCTGAACCATAGCACTAATAGTGATTAGGCAGGTTTGGAAAATGTAAGAGAGTGGAAATGTTACATATCTTTATATATACATAAATTCATATGTATGTATCTGCATATAGTATGTGTACATCTATGAATACTGTGAATATGATTTTCCCTAAAGGAAAAGAGAATTATTTTTTTAAAAATCTACTATCTGTGGACTCAGGAAAATTTTCTTGACACAGAATTAAAATTCTAAATGGTGGGGATAGAGAGATGGCGTAACAGTTAAGAGCACTGCCTGCTTTTCTAGAGGAGGCTGAGTTTGATTCCCAGCACACACATGACAGCTCACATCCATTTGTAAATACAGTCCCAAAGGATCAAATGTCTTCTTCTGGCCTCTGAAAGACCAGGCACATATCTGACACACAGACATACATGTAAGAAAAACACCTGTACACATATAAATAAGCAAATAAACATTTTAAAAATAAGTTATAAATGACAGTTCTAGATTGGTTCATCCCATCTGAGAAAAACTGCTTACAGTCCCTACCTAAGACATATCTGCAATTTTGTCCTAAGTTCTTACAACAGAAATGATAAAAACAAAACTATACCAAAGCTAAAAGATGCTAGATCTGAATTAGCTGAGATTACTCCAGCCACTCACAATGAGAATGGTGATGACTCCCTGAAGTACAGGATAAAAGGTTCCTAAAGACATCAAGGCAGCGGCGGCGTCCTCCGTCCTCCGCTGCCCAGCCAGGAGGGTAGCACTTTAGCATACATGTGACATGATGCTCTTCTCCCTAGCCAGCGATGGAGCTGTTCCCAGTGGCGGAGCCATCTAGCAGCCTTATCTCACGACAGGCCATTTATCAAAACAAAAGCCGGAAGAGGCTACCGGCTGGAGGATGGGTGATCTCAGGCTTTGTCATTAGTAACATTATTTCAAGTACCGAGCACTGCATTGGCCTGTTTCTCTGTGATCTTCTGCCTACCTCAAAATCTACTCACTGAAAACGTTACAAGAATATTCTCCGAGCACAGTTCAGTGACAGAGGCACGGGAAATCTTACCTGCAGCATACAAGCTCTACGTCAAGATATTTTAAAGACCGAGAAGAAGCACGAGAAACAATCCTCAGGGTGTAGGAGGATTATTATTACATTACAAAATCATTCTAAAATATACAGTAAGGCACCACTCAGGATACCCCAAAGCATGCCCCTTCACCACGAAAACTCACAGCCTGCAGGTACCGGGCCCAATGTGGAAAACATTCAGATGCCACCAACACCTGGTCTAACTGATGGAATGTCCAGGTTTCAGGAGCTACCTACCTCCACCGCTTCCTATTTAGACAAACAGCAACTACAGACCATCTTAAAAATTCAACCACCGTGCTGCCACTGCAGAACGAGAGAGAAACAGAGGAAGAAACACGACTGTCCACTTTTATAGCAGCAGAGGAAGGGAGGGGAGAAAAGGCACAGAGAAGCCCCACAAGGACACTTCTCCCATAAAACGCATAACTCACAAATACAAAAACAAACAAGTCTTTGGAAGCTGGAGAGCTGAGGTTGTCCTTGGCCATGAAGTCACTGGTGTTTTCTGGGAGGTGGGGCAGAGTAACATCCTGGCTGGCTGGCTGGGCTGCCCTTCCTAATAGGCAAGTTTTTTAAATGAGTATTTACACACCATACAAGTTGCGAGACCCAAGAACAACCCGGCTAAATCTAATCTCCACTCTGGCGATAAGCGATTTGCCCTTCAGGTTCAGAAAAGGCAGGCTCAGGATTTTCTAAGGCTTTAGAGTCTCACCATTCTGTTCTGTGAGAGCTCTCTCTCTCTCTCTCTCTCTCTCTCTCTCTCTCTCTCTCTCTGTGTGTGTGTATGTGTGTGTGTGTGTGTGTGTGTGTGTGTGTGTGTGTGTGTGTAGCCTGTGTTTGTTACATCTGCATTCAGATCTCATTGGTGCTGGGTACAAAACTGGTTAAGCCACGAGGACCCCAAGTCAGAGAAAAACGGCTACTGGGGGCAAGCCTTGAACCCAGGGCAGGGTGTTTTCACAGGCTCTGGACCTGTTGCAGGCATTTTTAAGCAGAAACTCCACAGAAAACCATGTGAGCCCAGCATCTGTGCTGAAGCCGCTTAGAAAGGGTCTGCCCGGTTTTAATGGACTGAGGTGTGTTTAGGATTTAAGTTTGTATGAGGACACACACTTTCCTTTCTTGCCATCCGGCCCAGGACTGCATGAATGCAGTAAAATAATAGCTGGCACACGTTCAATCTGCTCTCTCTAACCTTAACAAATGGCGGCAGAAAAGAGAAAGAAATGTCACTAAACTCTGCTAATGTCCCTAACATCCTAATGGTTGCCTGCTCCCTTCTGTTGTCCTCTCCTTAATGAGGTGCTTCACACAGACTTGTGTGAACTGATTCCTTACCAAGGCACGATTTAAAACCTTAAACCTTCCAGGTATCGTGCCAAAATGATTCTTCGTCTACACACCTCATGATTTTTTAAAAGTTTGAGAAACTCCCGCTTAAACTCATTCCCTTACATGAGGCCTGCCAGTCGTTTGGAAAGGAGCCATGCTCCTTCATTCCTAGGTGTGCCCAGGTCTGCTGGCACTTGGAATCACCTTCAGCTTTGAGAGGGCCACCACAGACAGCACTGTGTTGATTCTGCAACTGCCTAGGAGTGAATACTTCAAGTGGAAATGAGATGTTGGTAATTCAGAGAGTGGATTTTTTTTTTTCAGCAGTCCCCTGATCACAGAGTCAGTTTTCCTGCTTTTTTTCACTTAGAAAGAATGGAATTTTCTAAAACAACACAATCTCTTGGCAGTTGCCTGTCTAAAGACTCAGTACAACAAACAACAAAATCTCCCCGGGGACAAAAATCTCACTGAAAGTCTCCTTTCCTTGAAAGCTAGCTGTCACATTGGATGTAAAGTACATAGTTAGGGTTTTAATTTTAGTTTTAAACCTGGTCAGTCAGATTTGACATGCAAAGACTAAAGATCACACCGACCAAAGAGAGGGATTTCTTAATAACACCAACAGCCGTAACCAACCACAGCTCTGTGAAAACAGTCCATTGCTTTATTGGTTCCACAGTCTCCTCTAAGGCTTCTCTCCACCACTGCAGAGGTTCCGGTGTCCTGGACCCACCCTACATTGACTGATGGCCACGGCCCTTAGAGCGGGTAGTAGACAAAACAATCCAACAAGTGGCTATGTGGGACTGAGGGAAAAAGAAGTTCTATTTATGCCCAGTAAGACCGGGTCTGGAAATAACACAGAGCTGGCGAGGTAGTTCAGAATGCTACATATTGATGTCCTCGTGTTTGATTAAAAGTTAAACACCGTGATTAACACACCTATGAGTGGAAGCCAGGGAGGAGAATGGATTCTTTCTACCAAGAATCTGTGCAAACGCCGCAGCAATCATCTGAGCGCTTTCATTCCACCCCACAGGTGTAATGTCGCTATTTGGGAACGCATGGGAATAGTGTCTCCCAGCATGTACTTAAAGAAGAGAAAGGATAAAAGAAACCATGATATCCCAACTTGTGCCTTTAAAGGGAAAATTTTCAATTAGCCCCACTTTAAGGCTCTCAGGCCTCTTTTTCTCTCTCTGGAGCTTAACTGTACTCATGAATGTCTCTCATCTCCTCTGCCTATCTGACCGCACTGGGGCTCTTCCCACATTGCAGCGTGGCACCGGCATATCCATTCTATTTGCCAGCACGGAGTACATGCGCTTCACAGTTTGCTCCAGCAAGTTTCTGCTACTTCTAATACCAGGCAGAAAGCTTCCCCGGGTTCCCCCGAATCTTTCAGGGTCCTATGTCGTTCACAGTTCACTGGGCCTGAGGTTCTGCAAACTTCAGATTCCTATTTTTGTCTGGAGATGAGCACACAGCAGCTGTTGATCCTCTGCTTAGAGCCCTGGGTCTGTGGGTCCCACTGCAGGGGGCCACGGCCTAAAGGTCACCCAGAGACTAAAAGCCCTGGAATTTCCTTTTGAAGCTTAGACCATGTTAGCTCCCCCAAGGCTCTTGCATTCTGTGTATTCTCCAAATCACCAGCTGTCCCTTGGTGAGGAAGTCTGAGGCCATTTGTTACAGTGTGGAAGCTCTGGGGCTTCCGAATCCAAAATGGTGGCAGAATCAGCTTGCTACTTTACACTGTAGCCTGTTACTTGGGAATCTTGTGAGGTCAATTCTCTGTTTTGTTTGGTTGGTTGTTTTTTTTCATTTGTTTCTGTTTTTGCTCTTTTTTTTTTTTTTAAGAGGTGAGGGTATTTTTCAGAGAGAAGAGATAGCTAGAAAATGATGCTAGAGAAAATAGTAATTATAACAACAGTCCTAACATCTCTCAACTCGAGTGTTCTCACTCTATGCTTTTATAAATGTTCTCATTCAATATTCATAATAGACTTTTGAAGTAGTCAGGACTAACAGCCACATCTTAAAAATGAGTCAAGTGTGCTTAGGTAAAACCAAATAGCTTGTACAAAGCCTGCAGCGAGGCTCTGAAATGCTTTTGCTGAACTAAATAAAGTCAGAACTTGGTGTGACATTTATAGTAGCATCGCCAAGACAGGAACCTCTGTCTCAAGTGGTAGACCAGTGGGGTGGGACCCCAGCCAGCTCTGCAAAAGCAAGCATTATAAAAAGAGGGTGGCTTACAGAGTCAGCTCTCTGAAACAGGGATACACAGACCACCTGAATTTAATGAAGACTGTATACCTGCCCACAGTTGCAGGACTGAGAGCAAGAGAGGGGAGGCTAGCAATTTCAGTAACATTGTCACTTAGGCATAGCAATCAAGAGCAGCATCACAAGCCGGTACATCTGAGAACTAACCCAATGTCACTATGACTGTCCCTAGGCATCTGCACCCTTAAGCCTTCTGTGTTGCTGTATAAGGCTACAGTGTATTTAATAAAATTAACACCATCCATCATAATCTGCATGAGAGACAAGTCACTTAGCGGCTCCCATCCTTAGCATTTATCCTGGACACTTTTGGTGGCAGCAGTACCTTTTTACATTTGTTTGGTGGAACTCTCTCTGTAGGCTAGGCTGGCCTAAAATGCAGAGATCCACCTGCCTCTGCCTCCTGAGTGCTGGGATTAAAGGCGTGCGCCACCACACCCAGCCTGGAAAGCAGTAACTTAATAGTCTCTCTTACCAGTTTTCAGAGGCCAATTACAGCAATTAGTCACCCTCAGTTTCCAAAGAGAAATGACGACCTCGGTGCACGTGGACATAATTAAGCAAATTCATCAACAGACCCTGGCTTTTATCGTTTCCGTTCCCGTTAAGGAAAAGCAGCTGGTTTTCTTCACACTCTTATAATAATTTGTTCTATTGATGGATATGCATCATGGGAAAAAGGAAACCACTTAGCACTTACATGCTCTAGCCCTAGAATGATCTTTCTTTGGACTAAATACCAGAAACATGTGACAATCATGTTCCGGGCGTCACCCTGCTCTCCTGGGTGTTTTGAATCACTCACCCAAGATGCCACAGTAAGATTAGAAAAATATTTATTGCTCTGTCGACTGTGGCTGGAGAGCTCCCTTTGCTTAGAAGGTCACTGTGCTTATGTTTTACCTTATGACAGTTTATAGAAGCGACGCAGAGACAGTAGCTACTCACATTCTCCTTGTCAGGAATCCCTAGAGGAGGAAAGAGAGACAAGAGAGGCCATAAATTATATGATCAGCCTACACAGCGGCACCCAACCCTTTGCTGAAGGAAGCTCAGTGACACTTCAGTGTTTTCTATTTGGGCACCCGTAAAAGCTTACAAGGACTGCTTAGAAAGACAGTAGCAGCCATTAAAACCAAGGATCAGGAATAGAGAGCTATTCCTGTGTCCAGGCAACAAAACCCAGACTTATTTTGTCTCCATCATATGCTTCATCCTCCCAGTGGTAAAAATCTACACCATGCATGCAGCTAACTTCACTGACTGGACCCCACTGCACTTAGAACTGCAGATGGATATTATCTATTCTGCAGTTGCACATGCACAATCTTTACCACACAAAGCACCTTGCTCTGCTCCAGTGATCTGACTTCAGTGCCATCAGCATAGGAAAACCAGCAGAGCAACTCTGTTGTGAGCAGAGCACCTTCCTGTGGTGCTCAGGCCAGGCCTGAACATGGCAGCAGCTCTTTGAAAGCAAGGGTTCTCTCAGTTCCCTTAGCTAAACAAATCCACGGTTCTTACATGTAATCACATGCTCATTCATTTACGAACATTACACCAGTGTCTACCACAGGCAGCCCTGGTTCCCTTTCTCTTGGTGGACACAATAAAGAGGCAACTGTGGGAAGCCATATCTTAGCTGAGCACACTAAGCTCGGGGTAGCAGGTACAAGGGGTATATGACAGAGGAAAAACCAGCACAGATGGGCCTCTTGTGTGGCCTTGCTTCTAACCAGTGGCTCAATATAAGGTGATTTGCACCACAAGATTACAGTGTATCCAAATTCTAAGTACACAGGGCACTGTTTCCATATGTGGCCACACAATTGCCGGTTCTTAGCCAAGCCAGAATGCTCACAACTGCTTCAAGGAATCTGCTGCCCTCTTGTGGCCTCTAAGGGCACTTGCATGCATGTGCACAGACACATACATCAAAATAAAACCAATCTTTTAAAAAGTACCACAGGACTCACCCTATCACTATTTTTAAACCTCAGCCAGAAGTGAGTCTTTTCTAGGAGCCTGATTTTTTGCTGGCATACATCGAAGGTGTATACCACACCGGTTGGCTACACATACATTTGTGAAGTGAGTACCAAAGTTAAGCTGCCCATCACCTTCCTGTGTGGTAGAGCACCTAGAACCTAAAAACTAACAAAAGCCTCAAATTGGTAGAACAAATGAATTTATGCGTCTCTCTTTGGTCAATGGAACTAAACTAAACAGGATCTAGCTGGGTTCCAGGAATCCACACGTGGCTGAGTCAAACATAGCTCAGGAAGCTCATTTTGAAAGGACACAGAAATACTCCAAGCATGTGGATGTCTGGTAATGTGGGAGCCCCAGCCTGCACCAGAGCTGGCCACCTTCTACTAGTGAACACCCCATAGCACAGACCACGTGTGCAGTCGCTCCAGTGTGAACTGCTGTTTTGTTACATCAGAGTCTGGGTGCCTCCTCTGTCGTGCTGACGTAGATGCTGTTGTTACTGCTGTTGTTACATGAAAACACATAGCACACAACAAATCTTCAGACACAGAACATTCACATTTCACTTACGGTCATTGTTAGAACCCGTGTCCATAACACCATAGGGAGGAGCCAGAAGTCCGGCCATGTACTGTCGGTATTTCTGCAAGACAAGATCAGACACGAGTGTGAAGTCAGCACACAGGTAATGACTTGCTCGGAGCGCTTTTCCTTTATTTACATGTGAAAGAACAGAAACCCTGGGTGTCAGGAAACCTCTGAGTCTCTTATTTATAGAGCCAGGGAGTATGCTCTCAGGGGCTCTGGGTTTAAACTAAAGATGTGGGGTTCAGGGAGAGGCTTCCTTCCTAGGTGAGACCGTGTGCGTCTCTGCTGAGGGCAGGGCCCCACCCTGCTGCTTCATTTACATGCTATGCATTTGTAGAGATGGAATGAAGGGGTTCCCACCTCTCCACACCCTGTATACACAGGCACCTGAGAACCAGCGCTGAGTGTTTACAGGCTCAGACACAGTAACCTTGCTGCCTACCTCCTAGGTGAATGCCTCCGAATCAGCCTCTTTCAAAGCCAAAAGAAACGCAGCGGCTCTTGGAATGTGTCTCTTTGAAAGAAGGAGCTTGGCTCCATTTGCCTCCTTCCTTTCACAGGGTACACCTGCCTGCTATGTGACCCCTCCAGAGCACTTTTGTTACATTGTCAAATAAAACCATCTGGCTTAGTTTAGATGCTTCTGAATTGTCTTCCCCTGGCTTTTGGTCCAGGCATGCTCTGAAACTTAGGGCTCCACGATGTATGTGATTAGCATCTGTGTGGTGTGGGAGGGATTAGGTTTGGTGAGCATCGGGCTAGAAAGGAGGGGTATTTACAAAGAATGAAAGGTGAACGCTCTCAGGCAATAAATGCAGCTTCCTCCCCGGCACAATGAAAGGTGGGTAATTTTACTGATCGTGTGGTATCATGTATATTTATGGTTTATAATCACAGTGACACATACACATAAACGTTAAACATCATCAGAAGAGCCAGCTCCCCATTAATGTGTGTTAGACAAACACGGGCAGAAAGACTTCATCTGTAGCAATGGGCAGCTGGTGACACGTGGTACCCCAGCAACCATCTGGCCCATTTTAACAATGTTGTCATGGTATTTTCTCTAAAGAGCCTTCTAGCCAAGATATGACTAGCTCCCCCCACCCCATTTCACTTAGGAAGTGCTAAACCAGCTTGTGTGAACGCCAACATTAAGATGGCGGATTACCCCTATCTCAAACATGGCCCAGGATTATTGTCATTCCCTTGACACCTTCCCAGTTCTGAGTCTCTTCTTTCTTATAGAATCATCTCCCCTTCTTCTTCACGGCATGTCACTCTGGATATTCAGCTAACTTGTGCTCTACACAGTTTCAGAGAGGGCATAAAAGAGCTGTTACATTCCTAGAAAGCTTTGTGACCCTCCTTCAACTCTTTGCATTCTTTATCTTGTGTTTTTTTTTTATGATTCCCTTACAGGCTTCTAAAGAAAGAACTCCTGTTAAATGTAAGGGGCAGTTTATTTTGCTTAGAAATGTTCTCTTGGAGCCTGGCAGTGGTGACACATGCCTTTAATCCCAGCACTTGGAGGCAGAGGCAGAAGGATTTCTGAGTTCAAGGCCAGCCTGGTCTACAGAGTGAGTTCCAGGACAGCCAGGGCTACACAGAGAAACCCTGTTTCGAAAAACCAAGAAAAAAAAAAGAAAAGAAAAGAAAAAGGAATGTTCTCTTGGGACTGATGGTGCTCTTTTTGTCTCAGCAATCCTTAGTGGCAATCCTCATGGACTCAGGAAGCACCACTGACCTTCCTCCAAGCCCAGAGCACCTGGTCCACGGCTCCCCCAATGTGAATCCCTGGGGCTGCTGCTTTAAGAACAGAAACCAGGACAACCTCCAGGGAAGACCAGGTCAGCTGAATTTGGAGATGTGTGTTTGGACCTTCCATCACTGAGTGTCAATGCCCCAGGCACTGGGCATGCTACAGAGAACAGGAGACAAGGACTCTTGCTCTCGCCGAGTGGCCAACTGTCTAGTTACTGAAACATGGGGCACAAGGACTCGTGCTTACTGTATTAGCTCCCCATTCTCCATGGGGTTCCCATCCCAAGACCACCAGTGGATGCCTTCAATCATGGATATCGCCAACCTCTATCTGTACTGGTGTTACCCAGTCATACATGCATATGATGGAGTTTCATTTAAAAAATTCAGTACAGGGCCAGGCAGTGGTGGTGCACACCTTTAATCCCAGCACTTGGGAGGCAGAGGTAGGCAGATTTCTGAGTTCGAGGACAGCCTGGTCTACAGAGTGAATTCCAGGACAGCCAGGGCTACACAGAGAAACCCTGTCTTGAAAAACCAAACCAAAACAAAACAAAATTAGGTACACTTGCATGTACATGTGCACACAGGCATACGCTACACACAAACACAGGCTAGTCTACAGCGTGATGTATACAGTTTGATATTGTTTTGTGGTAATACAAGAACAGATGCCTGTGTATAAATATAAGGATCTGCAACCATGAAGAGCATCTCTGAACGTAAGAAGAGGGTAACAAGAGTGCTTCTGGAAAGAGTCAAGGGCTCGTGGAGAGAGACGCGGCTTTCTCTGTGTGCACTTTGGAACTTTGGACTTGGTACGGATTGCCTCTTGTTACCCTGGGGGTACCAGAACAGCTCATATTTTTTGTTATTTTATATGTGTTAATAAACTTAATTCAAAGCAAGCTTCCCATTATGAAAGCACATGAAATGAAATGAAAAACGATACAATCAAAACTGAAAAACTTAAGGAAGCAAGGAGTTATGAAAAATAACAGGTCATGTTCACACGCAGGGTCTACCTTCTCAGCCTGTCCCATCCTTTGCCCCACAGCCAGTGGGGGAATGAAGCATCTTCCAGACTAGCTGCCCATAGTCAGTTAAATCATCTCCAGCAATTCAGGTCATGTTGGCTGTTAAGTAGTCTGAAGTTCAGATATCACGGACAGAGACAAGTTGTTCCCACTGTTTTCTGACCCAGTTCCTGCCCCTGCCCCATTGAATCTGTGGACAGGAGAAAACAACTCTTGGGAGATGTCACTACATTTCGCACAGACTGTTATGCAGCAAGAGAAACCTAACTGGGAACTTGGTATCTGATAGTTACATTGCAACAAAGCATAAGCCATGTGGCTTTGATTTGAGGATTAAAGAGTGAGAGGGAGCACCATCAGGCTGGAGGGCTGTGGACAGCCGGCTTAAAGAGGAGGATGGTAGAGAAAAGGAATACTGGTCCTTGTTGGGGAGAAATGGAAAAGAACCGGTGCCCAAAGGTGTAACTGATGAACTAATCGGTGTGGCTAGGATGCCCAGACAACAGCATATGCAGACTGTTTCTACCAGCCTTGTCTTAGAAGGTCCAGATACAAATGAGCTGAGCGTGGAATCATTTTTGTTTACAATCAGAATACAGAATAAACACAAGTTAGGTTTTTAAAAGGTTTTAAAATAAGATCGTTTCCCATCTCCAATCTCTTAGATGAGACTTGAGACAGAGATGAGCACAAAGCTCTGTTTGGAAGACAAAGCCTTAGTGTGATGGGGCGAAGAGGTAACTATAAACCTTTGACAGGATTCAGGAAGACTGGAAGTGTTCTTTATAGACACTGTTCCAGCCACATCAAAAGAGGTTCAAGGTAGAGAGGAGCTGATGCAAAGATAGTCTTTTGTCTAATAAAGTGGATTATAAGCTGATACCTAAGAAACTCACCAATATTTTAAACAAATGACACCCTATTGGACTAAAAAATATGACAATATACAGTAAAAGAAAACTTTGGCTCTCTGAAGCCCTTTGAGCATGAAGAAAATGACTCAGTTATAAACACATAGACTATTTTTATGAAGGAAAAAAAAAAGACACAGAAACAACTCCCAGGAAGCCAAACTGGACTTCAACCAAAGAACTGGAGCCATTTTTCCCAACCAGAGTGTTAGAACTGTCCTGGGTTGGGGACTGTTGTCTACCACTCACACCAATCCCTCCCTTTTGAGGGGGATGTCTGGTGAGTCCCTGTCTCCATCAGCACTGTTTAGCAGATGTCAGAAAGCAAGCATCTAACTACTTATTCATGGATGTCAAATGGAGACTAACACCAGGAGCTATCCCTGAGAAACAGCCGCTGTGAGGACCTGGCCCACATCTAGTCCTGATTTAGATGAAGGCATCTTGAACTGTTGAGATGACACCAAAGTAGGGAGCACTTTGGTGTTCTTAAGAAAGGGGAATATATTTTACATGGCTGTGGGGTGCTGTAGTCAAAGAGTAGACTGAAGCAAATCCCCCAAGATAAGCATAGCACCCTACATGCTCTCCTGATCCCCACTAACCGAGAGAGTGTGGACCACTTTCTTGACTCTTCATAGCCAATAGAATGTGGCTGAAGTGACACTGGGTGACTTCCTTGGCTAGGTCACAAGCACATGGTTTGCAGGGACCTGTGCTATCCAAATGTTCCCTCTTGGAAGCCCCGACCATACTCTAAAACATCAAGTGAAATACGAAGGTCACCTGGTGGTAGACAGTTCCACAGCGCTCAGCCTCTGAGGCATCTGCCTTGGCCTTCCAAATTGCTGTCAAGACCAGGCTTAGCAGACAAGTAATCTCCCTGTGCCTTCGTAGAACTCCTGACTCAAAGAACCCTTGTGTGATATAAAATGGTCATTGTTTTATTCCAGTATATTTGGTGGTGGCAACAACCTAAACACACACACGTGCACACACACACACGCACATGCACACCATACACTGTATCCTATGAGAAATTCAGTTAAACTTTCAGTTCTGGACTCCACAATGAATAGGCAGGACTGGGAGATCCCCATGGACTTGCAGAGTCACTTTTCACCAGGGCTCTAGTTAGAGGCCCTCCAAGCAGTATACAAAAGCAGTGTCTGTGAAGCCTAAGGCTATTGCCTAGCAGTTATAGGAGCATGGGACATTCTAGGTTTGCACAGGGAGAGGTGCTAACTCATCAAGCTAATGTTCTGTTTGTGTGGCCAGGAACAGATGGGAACTGAGAGAACCTCTGTTCAGACCCAAGCCTGGAGCAGTCTTGGCCAAGAGAACACAGGCTGTCCCTCTCCTAGAGGGGTCAGCTCCCAGCAGCATTCAGCATCATCGTGCATGTGGCACTGGGCGTAAGTGACGATGGCAGTCTAGAATACAGTGACACACAGAGGAGGGATTAACCCTTCAACTGGGAAGTCCTCTGGAGGCCATAAATTGAGAGACTGGATACTGGGCACTTCCTAAGGGTGCTGACATGTATCCCAGGGGTCACTGGGAAGCAAGAGTAAAATAACTACCGATAAACCCACATGGCACAACAGTTTATATTTTTATAGAAGTTTAAAAGCAGCTCCCATTTCCTGAAAAATTAAACAGAAATCAAGAGCAGTGGGAAGGCCATGCTTAATGAAGCTCACATAGATAAGTCAGTATTGGTCAGTATGAACTTGAGGGCAGCATTCTTTCAGAAGTGACCCAGAGGGTCTTTATGGCTGTCACTTGCCATCCTTACACACACACACACACACACACACACACACACACACACACACACACACACACACCACGCCTTAGTAGTTGAGGTATGTGGTGGCTTAGCTGAGCCCTTTGTCTTCTTTGGGATGCTGGTTGACCTTTCCCTGCAAACCCATCTCTATATTCCAACCCACTGCAATACTGCAATAGGCTCCGTGGCCTCACTCAGGCACTTTGTAAGCAGCCACAGGCACTTAGGAAAGAGCTATGTCACTAACCTAAGTTCTGAAATGATCAGAACTTAGAAATGCAAGCAGCAGTGAGCTGAGGAAAGACCAGAATCGGCTCTGAAGGAGAGAAGAAAGTGCTGAGCTCTGGTGTTACCCCCAAACTCCTGCATCGTGGCCCCCAGAATGCAGCCTCATATTTGACACTCGTGTTAGCTTAGGCTTTCCGTTCCAGAAGCATTTGTTCCCATCTTTCTGAAGGCCCTGTCTGGGGGGGGAGGGGGAGAGTACAAGCACATCAACACAGTCTGAGTTGGCTGTCCTGAGACCCAGGGTGTCAACTGTGTCTTTTCCCATGAGGCCACCCTGCCGCGGATGCTGAAAGGACTAGTGTATACCTCTCCTGGCCTCTCAGACAAGCTAAAAGAGCAGCTTTTCCAGTGATAGTAAAACCAAAAGAGCCATCAAGGGTTCTGGGAGAACCTGGCAGGTTTGGGACTCTGATTCCCTCTGAGATCAGACACTAGAAGGGTTACCCATCAGCAGGGTCACTGAAGACAAGTACCCAGCTTGAGCCTAATCAGTAAAGTGCTGAGTCAGATCCATGGCTTTGTTCTGCACAACTAGAGACTGTTAGGGCTTTGTCTAAGCTCTGCCCCACAGTTACCTGGCAACAGCCAGGTGTGCCTGACTCACTATAAAAGGGGCTGCTTGCCCCCTCTGCTCTCTCTTGCTCTTGCCTTCTTGCTCTCACTCTGCCCTCTCCCCATTCCCCTCCCCCTCTCTCCCCATGCTAATGGCTGGCCTCTACTTCATTACTCTTTCCCTCTGCCTTTCTCTGTCTCTACTACCCTCTTAACTCTCCTCCCCATACCCTGAATAAACTCTATTCTATATCCATTGTGTGGTTGGTCCCTCAGAGGGAAGACACACCTCAGCATGCGCCCGTGGAGGCACCCCCTTCCCCCATAGCTGACTACACATCTACCAAACATATTCGTTCTCTCCTTATCTTTTTATAAAACACAACAGGGACTGCTGAAGGGACCCTCAAGAAAAGCACACAATACAAGCACCACTTTCAAGGCCTATGGAAAGGAGAGTATCTTCACTCTCACCGCTTTTTATAAATTATAGCTTTAAGTGCAATTTCATTTTTAAACATGCCTTAGGTTCTTAAAAAATTGAAGGCTTACAAACCACGATTAAAGTATCTCTAGACTTCCCACAAGATTGACAAGACTCAAACACCTCCACACAGCGTCAACAAAGCCTGGTTTGGGATTGACAAGGCCATGTTCCTGGAGGCTCTGCTCTCTAGAGCAAAGACTTTGATGGCCAAGTATTGCCCGTGGAATGGTGTGTTCTGTCACTGAGAAGCTTTTCCAAATGGTGCTAACAGAAGCTGAGACAAAACAATCTTGAAATGGAAGCCAGTGTGGGTGACACCGTGAGTTCCTGTTTCAGGCAAACAGGGGAAGACATAGAGTGTTGAAGCAGAGCTCAGGTTAGCATGCCTGAGGCCCTGGAGCTGAGTCCCAGCTCTGCAGGGGTAGGAATTGATACTAAGGCTATTTGAGTGAGATGTGCAGCCCCACACAGCAACAGTGACCTTCTACAGCTGAGGCCTGAAGCTCCCCAGAGTGGCACCCAGCAAGGCAGAGAAGGATAAACAGCAGCTCTTCCTGGAGTTTCAATTTTATTCTATGTTGAAAGGATTACTTTTATACATTTATATTATAGAGTAGAAAGATCAATTTGCATAATTTCTAAAGATTAAAGCATGCAACTTCAAAGAAATTCTGAACTGGCTGCTGGCTACTTCTAGCTACAAAGGGTCTAGACCCCGGGCATTATGTATTGATTTCCTCTGTGTTCAGGAACTTCAGTGGGAAAAAAATGGAGGACCTCTGATGTTGTGGAAAGCACACAGACATTGGCATCATGCAAGCCTGCAGCCTTAGTTCTGACTCTGCCTGTGTGCGCTTGAAGATGCTCGCCCCTGTCTCCCAGATAAGGAACTAGGACAGTTATACCTAACTTTCAGACCCTTGTGAAGAAAAGGGTAAAATCTATAAATGCACCCAGCACATATTAGGTAGTAACTGCTTATGGGAATGACAACAACAATACTGAAAATAACAATAGACAAAGGTTGAAAAAAAGCTGACTTAGTGTATCTGACATAACCAAATCATCACGGCTTGGGAAAGGTCGTTTTCCACATCATGGCTTCATATCGCCAAGGCTGTGACAGGCACACTGTGTAAAGGATATAGCATACCTATGGATCTGTGTGCTAAATGGGGCTATGGGAAATATAAGAACCTAAATCTTAAAAAATCACAGGTAAATACCCTAAAATGTCTATGTTTTACAATTATCTTAAGCGTATAACTTAAATCAAAGAACTTTAAAAAATAACTCCAGAATGTAATGGTGTGTATCTGTAATTTGGAAAGTGGAGGCAGAAGGATCATAAGTTCAAAGCCATCCTTTACTACACAGCAAGTTCAAGGCCAGCCTTGGACAATTGAGGTCTTATTGCAAAAGAAAATACACAAAAAGTCCATAGTATACTAACTATGTTGTATCTACATAGTAAACTGGTGAAGGGGAGAGACAGCAGGCTCCAGAGTGATGGAGAAAGGAAGAACACAGAGATCCAGATATCAGAATGACTGTCTCATGATGGCTCTGATGGAAGAAGGCCTCTAAGATGAGTCTCTTAAGAGGCTAAGAGTCACAAGTGACCTTATGAGGTCATTTTTAAACCAACCCACTTGAGATACCAATGATGCCCAAGATGCTGACCAGTATGGGTGGGTTCCCCAAGTACTATCAACTGAAAGAAGAATTACCACTTGTAAGCACTCAGTGACCAAGTCTCACTCCTCAGAACATGGGTTACATTAGCACTGAAGGAAGAGGTAATAAATACACATTCTTTTAGACAGTACTTGCTGACCAATGCCTCCACAGTCATGACAAAGGGGGTCCCAGTGGGGTCCTTTAAGAATTGTTGTGACCTCACAAGGGAAGCCACTCATACATGATCCCATGAACAGCTACAGCCATCCTAGAAAAGAAACAGAGAAGGCTGAAGCCATAGCTGGGGAGTTATGGGGTAGGAAGTTGGGTGACTTAGATTTAGACAGCAGGAAAATGATACTGAGTCAGAGATGAGGGTCAATGAGCAGGAAGAAGAGGGCGAGGATGAGTCAAGGCCAGGCAGGAAGAGGGCGAGGATAAGGCAGTGGGGAAG
Source organism: Uromys caudimaculatus (assembly GCA_028551405.1). NCBI lineage: Eukaryota > Metazoa > Chordata > Mammalia > Rodentia > Muridae > Uromys > Uromys caudimaculatus. The sequence continues at coordinate 96,772,680 of CM052701.1, forward strand.
AGGATGATGGTGAGGTCTCAGCATACAAGGCCTCATGGGACATGGTTAGGATGTAGGCTACTGTCACAGTGTAATGGGAAGCATTCCGATGGAAAAGCAAGAAGAGCACACGAGCGCTCTTAGAAGAGCATCCTGACAGTCGTGAGAATGGTTTTGGTGAGTTGTCAGGAATAAAGAAAGAGAGGGGCATGGCGTGGGGAGCAGAGGGAGATGAGGACACTTGTTCCTAAAAGCAAAAGTGAGGGAGCCTCCATCTGCTTTCTGTGGACAATGCAAAGCCTCTGATTTCTTGTGGAAATGCAACACATCCCTGGGTATTTAAGCTAACTGAAATGTTGGCGGGGAGCTTCAGAAGGTTCCCTGGGACAAGCAGCAAAGTTAATGTATTAGTTATTAGTTAATTAGTCATTAATTAACCAGTAATTAATTAACCAAGGACTCTGTTAGCAGAACTCAAGCAGGAAGTGAGGCACACACAGTAGGTCAATGCTACTGAGCTGAAAGTCATCTAAGAGTTTACTCTGGCATGGTGGCTACATCGCAAACTCGCTGCTCACAGTAGGTCTGAACCCACTGCAGCCCCACTACCATCCAGGTCCATCTGTGAAAGATGAAACAGTTAGGAACTGTCTTCTTGGTTGTGGAAAGCAGTTGGCCGACATTTTATTTAAACGTGTAAACCTTCAAAAGTAGGAGGATCTTACACACAGCTATTCCAAATTAAAACTAATGTATAAAGCTCCATTCATAAACTAAAAAATAATGTTTATTTATTTTTATTTTATGTGTATGAGTGTTTAGGCTGCATGTATGTAAGTGTGTGTATGAGGGCCTGGTGCTGAAGCTGGCTGGAAGATAGATGATAGATAGATAGATAGATAGATAGATAGATAGATAGATAGATAGATAGATAGATAGATAGGTAGAAGATGGATAGAAGATGGATGGATACATAGATAGATAGATAAACAGACAGACAGATAGATAGAAGATAGAAGATAGATAGTTGTGAGCCACCACACAGCAGTCTTCTGCAAAAGCAGCCAGTACTCTTACCAACTGAGGCGTCGCTCCTGCCCTTAATTCTTGTAAAATCAACAGTAATATCACCAGTACAAACCATGGAAATGTAAATTCCAAAATAAATGTGCTTCTGTATGCATAATACAGACCCTGGACCCACGAACCATTGAAGGATCATTTCCCCAAGAATAATAGCACAGGACTGCCCTCCCTGCAGAGGAAGCTACCTATGGTGGGTTCCTTTCTTGCTGTACACAGAGGGCAGACAGCAAGAAGGGAGCCAAGCAGAGGAGACTGGGTTCAGGGTTAAGTAGACCTCACTAGCTCAGAGATATGTGAACTCCCTCTTAAGCGCCAGGTCAGTCCCTTGAAGCCTCTCACCATGGGGAACAGGCACCAGACATTTCTCAGTTCATTTTGATCTTCCTTCCTCCTTAGCTCCCATCCTGCCCTGTGAGGACCAGTGGACACATGGCATCCACACAGAATGACTGCTTCACTTTTCATACCCACTTTGCACCAGACAAGGATACTGGCTGATGGCCCCTCAACCTCCCAGAATGATGGTCCCTCAGCTCCCACCATTCCTCTCTGTTGGCTGCATCTCATCTGCCCAGCCTTCCTTCCACCTGCTGCTTAGGCTGACTTGGTTCACTTGCCTACACTGGTTTTATTGTTTGCTACAAGTTCCGGTGAGCAAACTCAAGACAGCTTTGTCAAACTAAAGCAGCAAATATTTACTGAATATTTCTATGGAATCGAGGCAGGCTTGAGAGGCCCATGTATTGTAAGGAGGCTTGAATGCTTTGAGCAGACCTTGGCTTCTGTCCTCTCTCTGCTCTGGGTCGTCTGCCTGTTCTCTCTGCAGGATGTGATCTTATTGGCTGCCCCGAGTCTGGACTGTCTAGTGTCCCTCGAAAGCTCAGTAACAGATCTTACAGGCCCTGCTCCACTCAACACTAGAAGGACCGATAATGGGAGTGACACTTCAGCTGGAAACTGTGGGAGAGATCAGTAAGATGTCTTGTGTTCAGAGGGGTGGGGTATGAGAGTGGGCAAGGCTGAGCGAATCGCAAGGACGCGGCTTTAGGAGCCAGGTGGTCATGACCTCCAGTTGCAGCTTTACACATCTCTGTTGGTGCCAAGGAGACTTGGGACCCTTGTACTCCCCAGCCCTGCCTGCCTGTCCCTCCATCTGCAGCTCCCATAATCTCCCCCTGCTCACTCCTTTCCAAGCACATTGGACTCTTTGGAAGCTAACACACTGGGCCTCCTGCTGTCTGTGCCTCCACAGTAGGCTTTCCTGGTATCTTTCATCTGGACTTGCTTCCTTGGAGTGGCTGTCCCCAACCCTCTACTGTACTGTGTTGCCTTTCTTAGCATCGTGCCTACAACACTACTGTCAGCATCATTTCCTGTATCTGAACATGTGCTGCCTCAGCTCCCTTGTCTGCCCCATTACAAGCTACTAGAGAGAGGGACCCTGCTATATTTGCCCTCATTGTATATCTCGAGTCTAGCAAATGCTATTACTATGGAGCCTCTCATGGGGAAGGAGGGCCTGAGTCAGATAACTGAGGGTCCTCACGGCTCTGACAGAAAATAAACATTAGTTCCCATTTCCTCTACATCCTGTGTTTCCTGGACTGATTCTGTTTTACTTCAATTTTACTTAAAACAACTAATGCTTGACCTAAAAGGCGACCTAGTGCATGACGATCTACCATCACAAAGCTGGTGACCTGGATCTGAGATCATGTGACGGCATGAGCAGGTATCTCTCCAGTGTTTGTTCTTTATAAATGAGCTCCCAGCTTTCAGGCTCAGGGGAAACATGATGATCAGTTGATGCAGATGAAAACAAAACCTAAATTTAATGTATTCAAAATCCACAAATGTCAGGTGAAATGACTCAGCAGGAAGGAGTACTTGCCGGGCAAGCCCGGTGACCTGAGTTAGGTCCACGGAACCAATGTGCAGATCACAGGAGAGAATGGACTCCAGGAGGCTGTCCTCCGACCTCTACACACATCACGAGCACCTCCCCCTCCTAATGATATTTTTAAAAGTTTAATACTTATTTATGAATACTTATTTGTGGATTAAAAGGAAGCACGGAGGGAAAAAGCAGAGCTAAAATATGTTCATGGGTAAAAGTTAAATTTTAGAGAGCCCATGTATAATTTCCATTTTAGTCTCAATAAAAGGATCGCCATGTACAATTTTCATCCAACACAAACCGATACGCATGCGTATCTCCCCCAAACTCCCTTCACCCGACAGCGTCACCTCCTCCTCGGCGCCTGTACAGACCATCAAAAGAGTTCTTGTTAACTTGGTAAAAGGTTTTCATATAACACATATAAAGAAAAAATACTGTCAGAAGGAAAAATGAACTTTATTTAAATTTGGTTTAAATGAAAACTTCAATTGTTGGCATTTAGCATAAATTATAGGACATGACAGGGGATGTTTAATATTTGTATTTAAAACAACCCAAGGCATTGAAATTGGCTAGGAGTTTGCTGGTGCTTATATTTTTTCTCAGAACCAACTTGTGGTTTTATTTCCCTGCCCATTTTAACCCTTTGTTTTGGATAAGTCGCTCACCCTCACCTTACGCCTACTTTATAGTCCAAGATAGGCTTAATTAGTGATCCCCTCACCTCAGCCTCCCAAGTGGTTTTTGTTCTTCTCCATTAACTGTCTTCTTCAAGTCTCACCTAGTGTTCCCGGGTCACCTTTGGCCATCTGTCCTAGATAGAATCTGAGTTGGCTGGCCTCCCTTGGCACTGTCATTTTGATCTCTGGCCACCACCTCCAGAGATCAGTCTTACATCTATAACTCTGTTTTCTAGGAAGCACATTTTGGCTTCCTTGAATTCTCCATACTGCTCTACATTAAGGTCCAGGGGTCCTCTATACCCAATGTCCTGTGTGAAGAGGCCGAAGAGTCTGTTTTATGCAGATAATCTTCGATCACATGCAAAAGCAGATTGCTGATGCAATAGCAACCTAACTTCATGTGTTAATTTTCCAGTCAGAAAGCGGGCGCTATAAACCAGGCCCGTATCACTAGAAGATGTCTGACCCTCCCGCCAGCCAACACAAATCAGGACAGTATGATCCGGAGGTACCAGGCTTATGCATGTCACTCAACATTGGCAGTATATGGGCATTCTTGATTTTATAGCAATTTTAAACAAAAGTCCTCCTGTTTTAAAAATATTAAAATTTGCCCAAATTAGTAGATACACTGCTTTATAATAATATCTGTTGAATGAAGTGGTATGTAAATTTTGCAGGAAAAACTGTGGAATAATCTGTAGAGGACAAACCTTTAGGTAGTAGAGCATGACTTTATTGAACGTTTCTTAGAGGATTTGCTAGGAAAGTAACCACTGTCTGTGCCTTTCCCACCATACACATGGTACACAGCTTAACCTGGACAAAACAGCTTCTCTAATCAGCGAACATGCCAGGAACTGATAATCACAGAGGTGGGGACAGTCCTTGAGGTGAGAGCCTTGTAAAGAAGGCCTCAGAGAGTCTGGCCTAGGCTTTCTCTGCCCACCCATGATCCCTTAAATGATGGCATTCTGGTTTATCTTCTGTGCTAATCAAAGCCAGCGGGTCTAGCCTGTCTATAACCCCAGACACTGGGGTGGCTGCCGGAAGGCCTTCCTCTTTCAGCTAAGGCCATAGGCAGGAGTTTATATATGAGGTAGAACACTCCCCAGTGTCGCCTATCCAAATGGGCCCACAGGATGAGGAGAGGGTGGGCTTGAAGCAAGGTGTGGGAACTAGGGCAATGGGGGGGGGTATTAACTGGATGTGAGCGACAACTGTGGGAGCCAATGAGGGCTCAGCAGCCACACCAAATTCTTCCTGGTTCTCTTGGCAGCACTGATCCGGCTTTGCTTGACTTGGGTTTGGCTTCATTCCCATCTGTATGTTTGCTGGGCTCCACTTCCTTTCAGATTTTGGCTCTTACTTTGAGAGTTGTCCATCCTGATGTTTGGGGCACCCAATCTACCCAGTACCTGCCTCTGCCTTCTTAGCTCAGTCTCAGTTCTAGCTGTTGGATCTCTTGCTGTCCCTAACACAGGCAAGACCCCATTCAGTGATGTACAGGTGGCAGTCATCATGAGGACAATGGTGTCAAGCTGCACTGGCCCTCTTCCTTCATAGAGTCACCTGGGGACCTGTCACACTAAACCTGGTTACGTTGTCATCCAGGTTTCCCATCTGAAGCCTGTGAGACACTCCTTGGCAAACTATAAAATACTGTATATGTACTGATGGGTGAACCAAGTTGTCTTACCAAGAGGCCAAAGTGTTGGATGAATGGCAGTTTCAAAGACCAGAACTCCCACTTTAGAGACATCCCAAATGACACAATGATTTTACTGACTTATCATTCAGATCTGGATTGCTGGAGAACACTAGCTCAGGCACAAGGTGTCACTTTGTGCTAAAACTTGAGGTGGTTGACAGCTATACAGCATCCTCTAGTTTATAAACTCTTAAACTGTGCATTGTAGGTGGACGGGCCGTACTGTATATGAATCACAGCTCAAGGTAAAGCAGAGAAGACACTGAGTGAGCTTCAGGACGTGAACGTAGCTTGCCCGGTGCAGCCTCATCTCTGTCAGAGGGAGGGATAGAAAACGACGTGGAGCACCGTGTTCCAGAAGCTCTGGATGGGCTCTGATGAAGCATACATGCTGATTTTACCTGTGTGGAGCCGGCCCCGAGCTGCCTGTGGGAGGGATGCCGCATGGCACAGGAACTGGTGTGAGTAGGTTCCTCTGTGCCTACAGCATGCAGAGCTATGCAGACTATTTCCAGCCTTTGATTTTTCCAAAACAAAAGGAGAAACGAAGCACACAAAACCCAACAGCAAGTTGACGAGCAAGTTTGCATATATATAGAATTTCCAGGCAATAAAACATGTGCTCCAACAAGCTTGTCTTTGTTTAGGGGGAAATTATGCTTTGCGTTCCCACAATGCCCTCTTCCAAGCCCAGTGTGCCCTCCTAATTTAAATTAGTCTTTCAACTGCAGGAGTGTTCCAAAAGAAACGAATTTTCACAACATCCGTTCACAGAACTTAACTAAAACTGCCTTTTTTTTTTTTTTAAATGGGGGTGGGGCAGTGCAAGCCCACAACACAGTAAGGTTTTCTGCTCTGCACAGCCCTCAGAACAATCATTTTCTGAGTATCTATAAATATTATTTTGATTATGCGAATGGCTTTAAATAGCTGTTTATGAAAAACTCACAGCACTGTAAGCCTGCAAAGAAGCCCGCCTAATATAAAATATGAGTGATAGAATTAAACACAAATTGCACAATTATATTCTAATTTGTAGATTATAATTCAGTGTGTCATAATGATGTATCCTCAAAATTATGTTATCTAGAAAAACCGACAAAAACCTGATTAAGATAACTTTCCTTGTAAATCTTCAACTAGTTCCCTCATCCTCTGGGTAATTTCACTCTGTCCATCACAATAAGAACAATTCAAATGAACGACCTGAAAGGAAGCTTAATAATCTCCCAGCTCGGCAGACTCTGCCTTCTTCTTCAAATAAAATCCCCCCCAGCCTGTGTGAAGAGTAGTTCCCGTAGGCTAGGGGAAGAGTGGAGTTGTTTTTAGCAGTTAAGACTTTGGTTTGGTGGCTGGAGAGATGGTTTCATGGTTAAGAGCACTGCTTGTTCTTCCAGAGGATAGATACCATCTCAGTTCCTCACATCTGCCTGGGACTTCAGCTCCAGGGGAGCCCTTGCTACCACCCCCCGGGCACCAGCATCCACATGGTATATACTCACTCACACACATGTGCACATACACATGAATAAAAATCTGAATTTTGATTCTTAGAGAATATGTTAAAGAACCACTGCCGCTGATGTGACATCTCAAGCCTCCACAGTCACTGATCTTTTCTGGACTAAAGCTGTGGTGTATGGATGGCAAGACAGTGGGAAGAGGAAGGATCTCATGGAAAGTACAGATGCAAAGTTGTGACAATACAGCGCATGCTAAAGTCATGATCTGAACAAGGCAAATTTGGAAACAGCTCTGGAGAAAATTCTAGCAACAGGTGTTGCTTGACTTTAATTTTAATCATTCTTTCCCCAAATTCCTTCCTTGTATACAAAACTTAGATACGTATTTCTGAATGCCTGTAATGGATTGTGTCCTGTAAAATCCTATGAGACAGACACGCCTTCCACAGGGCATCCATGTGGAGGACTACGACCTCCAGGGGGGTGCGTGAGTGGATTCCTGTCACTGTAGCCAGAATGGGCTTGTTTTAAAAGCAAGCTCTGTCGGCCCTCTTCTCACTCTGTCTCACCCATGTGATGCCTTCTGCCATACTGTAAGGCAGCAAGAAGGCCCTCACTAGATACATCTTGGATTCTTCAGCCTCCCAAGCTTTGAGCCAAGTTAATTTCTATTCCTTATAAATTATCCTATCTGTAATATTTCAATATAGTAGTGTCACAATGACTAAGGTAATACACTTATTGATCAGAACAATTTTTGTAGATAAATTAGAGCAGCACAAAATTCTGGGTTTGACCATTTCTTCTCAGAAAGCCAAGTTAGAAATAGAACTGTTTTGTGTAAAGTTAAGTGATGCTGGCCAATAGGAATCTTAGAACATCAGCCACAAAATACATCCTTTGGCATATTTGTATGGCATATTCATTTTATTTCCGGTTGGTACAAAACACTCAATCCTCAGATAAGGAGGCTGAGCAGGTAGAGAAAGATGGCTCCTGGGAAATGTGCATGGCCCTACTTTTGAGCAATAATTACCAATAACAAATCCTGCAAAATCAAACTTTTAGTTAAACATGTTCAGATGCTTAAAAAAAGATACCACCCACCAGAATGCTCACAACAGGGCAGGGAATTAAGAGTCCTGAAAGCGGAATCCAGCTGCTGTCTACGGAAGTTTGAAAACAAAGAAGAACAGAAAACATCAAAGTGGACTGTTTGCAGGATGCTTCCTAGGGAGCATTTAAAACAGGCGGAAAGATGCAACAGCCTCCGCTCCCCACTTCTGCTCCCTCACATACCAGAAGCTGTGAAGAGCTCTCCAAAGAAAACCCAAACACAGCTCTTCTGCTTGGTGCTCTTTGAAGAGGCTTGATGCACAAAGCACCAAGTGGCCAATGAGCACAGAGAGAGTTCAAGACAGCTCAAGTCCGGTGTTGCAATAATTCTTCTGCAGCCTGCACTGCCCACTTTAAAGGCCAAAACAGTGTGTGCAGGTGCTTGTGCTAGTGTGAATATTTCAAAAGACTGGTGTGATTTTGAATGAGAAACAAATAGCAAGACAGAGACCCTCCTTTTGAGTCTGAAACACCCCAAGAGTAAAGGCACATCTCAGCCCACATTTTCCACAGTCACGGATCAGATTTCTCTTCCCATTAGCTCCTCACCTGAGCAGTCTAAAGTCCTATTCACGGTCCACGAATGGAACATTCCCTTCTTTCTTCTACGGAGTCACTTATACTTGCTTCCAAAATATATGTTTATAACAAACAAACAACAATAACAACAACAAAAAACACCAACATCTCTGCTACTCTCTCACACTAAATTCTTCCCCCCAGAGTGAAAAAAGAAGAGAAAAAAGAAAAGACCTAGAATTGTAAGTTTTAGAAAGATTAGCCCTGGCTTTCTATTGTCCACCTTGTAATAAAAGGGAATTGAGATCCAGAGTTCTCATAAGAAATCAATAGGGCTTCAGAAGAGCCCAGAATCTTGGGGGGGTGAGTCTTCACAAGCAAGCAGCCATGATAACGTTAAGATGGCTTTGGAAAAACCTATGAACAGACAGAGCTGTCCAGGAGGACCACTGACCTTGAATATTCTCTGTGGGCCACTTCATGCCAGACAGGAAGTGAGCAAAAGAGAAGGGGAGATATGGGTCTGTGGCAACAGATCATCCTAAAACTGTAGAGCCAACCATATTGCACGCTGTACTCTGATTGCCCAGCCCCCCCCCCCCCCCCCGTGCGGAATACTCAACTACTCTAAAAGTAAACCCTGACCACTGGTGGGTCTTACCCACACTGTATAAGGACACATCAGAGAAGGCTGCTCTGACTTTGTATGTCTTTCAGCCCCAGAATGGGAAGAAGGTCTTTATGCAGGGCAGTGGTTCTCCACCTTCCTAATGCTATGACCCTCTAATACAGTCTTTCATGTTGTGGTGACCCATGATCATAAAATGATTTGCATTGTTACTTCAAAACTATAATTTTGCTACTTCTAAGAACCATAATGTATTTGTGGTGACCTCTATGAAAGAGTCCTTTGACCCCCAAAGGGGTTGTGACCCACAGGTTGAGAACCATTGATGCAGAGCGATGCACTTTAAAAGAATTTTTCTAGCAGCATCCTTACAAAGGGTTTGGGAAGAATTGTGCACTGGCTTGCCGGAAGGCTCGCGCTGTGACAATGTAAATAACAATATGCCAGTGAGGGGGGGATTTTAGAATGAATTAGCTTGTGTTTCCAACACAATGGCTTGAACTGTAGGCTATGGGTGTGTTAGACAAGCACTCTACCTCTGAGTTATCCTCACCCCAGCCCCTGGAGGTGCATTTGAGAGTGGGAGCAAGCTGCTCATCGATGCCTAGAGCAGGAGAGGAGACAATCTACTATCAATGAATTGTATCTCCATAAGGGGCTATGTACTTCAGAACTTTCGGCATTCCTGAAGCTTTCTTCATATTTCTCTGAATTGATCCTTTGCCAATATGACTATGGCTAATCATCTATGCCCCCAAGGCCCTGATTAAATCAAAAAACTAATTTAAAAAATATATAAGTAAGGTCCTCATAATATTTTACAAAGAAGAAAAGAGCCGAGAATCCTGAGTATCAGTCCTTGGGCACACCTGTGATCGAGGGCAGCAGCGTTCAGAGCTGCAAAGGTTAGTGGTTTCTAACATGGCATTTCTGTGCTCCAGCTCCCTTCACTGTCTGTCACACAGAACATGGAGTGCACATTCTCACCCCGGGATTCTACACGTCTTCAAACTCTGGCCCGTTGCCTGCAGCTCTCCTCAAGGACTGACTCATTTCGTCACTCCCTGTCTTTGCTCAAGTTTCCCCTTCCTGGTAACGTCCTTCTTTTGTCTGTCCTGCAGGCTCCCTGCTTTATCATACTGACCAGAAATGACCCATTTACACTGGGCCCTCACTGGAGTTTGGGCAGATTTTTAGTATCACCTCTCTCTTGTACACAACACTTTTAGACATGAGCCATACTTTATTTCTGTCTCTCAAACCAGACTACAATATGGTGAAAAAGGGCAGCCTCTATAAAATTTACTGCATAAATCAATACACTATAAGATATCATAAATATATGTGAAAGTTTCCAACATAATGAACATTCCTGAATTTCTGATTTCCTCTTCTTTTTTTTTTTTGGTTTTTCGAGACAGGGTTTCTCTGTGTAGCCCTGGCTGTCCTGGAACTCACTCTGTAGACCAGGCTGGCCTCGAACTCAGAAATCCACCTGCCTCTGCCTCCCAAGTGCTGGGATTAAAGGCGTGCGCTACCACTGCCCGTCCCTGATTTCCTCTTCTAGTTACCAGATCGAAGTTTAAGACCTCTGTGTACCCTCCAATAGTAGCACAGCTAGTTCATGATCAATAGAAGAAAATCAGGTATGATATATATGCACCACATCTAATTCATTGTATGGATATCTCTTAATTAATTGTCTGACCTTACAACCTAAGTGACCACCAGGAAGTAGTCATGAAGGGGAAAGCAAGAAGAGGAATATAAAGACTGTCAGTGAGCTGGCTGGCCCGCCAGGGGCCCTTAGCTAATGCATCTTAGATTTGTGCCTCCAAAGCACAGGGATCTGAACTACTTGACTACAGACTCTCATCTTCCACTATCAAGGTCCACACTAGCTCCCCTTTACCAATAACTCCCCCCAATTATCTTGAGTTTAGGCTGGGGAATATCTCGTGGTCTAGGAAAAGACTCTAGAGCAGGCACACAAGGGCTGCGACTCACTGACAGGATGCTAATGTGCTCTGGAACTGTCCACCACACCTGCAGCTAAGATGAAGGGCCACACCAGGTGTTGATCTGATGCAGAAAGAGCAGTAGAAGAAATAACTAAGGACTCATAAGTGCTTTGCAAGGATGGGGTGCCAGGGGAAATGGTGGGGGTTTCAACTGTAACACCCAGAGCTTATAACCCCTCACCCGAGCCCTCTGACTCCCACTAACGTCCACCCCTACCACTCAAAGCACAAAAGGGACTGAGCATAGGCATGGATCCTTCCACACTCATAAATTCCTGCCACTGGGCAGCCCAGCCTTGAGGGTCTTTTATAAATATGTGAGCAGTAAAGAGAGGAGAGGCCTCTTCCCTTCCCTTAGGCGTTGATGATGGATTTGACAGGGTTTCCACCTAGTATGTAAGAGGTGTGCTGGCTAGTTCAAGTCAACCTGACACAAACTATGGTTATCTGAAAAGAGGGAATCTCAACTGAGAAAATCCTTCTAGAAGAGTGGGCTGCAGGCAAGCCTGTAGAACATTTTTTTTAAATTAGTGATAGATTTGGGAGGGCCCAGTCCATTGTAGGTGAGGCCACCCTGGGCTAATGATTCTGGCTTCTATATGAAAGCATATTGAGTAATCCAGTAAGCAGCGCCTTCCATGGCCTCTGCCTCAGCTCCTGACTCCAGGCTCCTGCCCTGGGTGAGTTCCTGCCCTGACTGCCATTGGTGATGAACCATGATGTGGAAGTATAAGCCAAATAAATGCTTACCTCCTCAACTTGCTTTTGGTCGTGACATTTTATCACAGCAACGGTAACCTTGACTAAGATCAGAGGAATCCACTACTGATGACTGTGAACACCCTGACTAAGATCTCTACCAATGACAGCAACCTATTACTTAACGTTCTCTGAGTCAGTTTAGAAAAGCCACTTGTATATTCATTGTTACCAGAGATGTCTATGCCAACTGGAAAAAGGATAGACTACCTCTCTTCCTGTTGTTTTTCTAGCTGAATCTGTATGCTGCACTGCTCATTTGGGAAAGAAGTCAGGTGACCACTCATGTCTCCTTGCCACACGTGCACCTCAACCATGCTCTGATCTGCCTCTGATCCCACCACACAGAACAAATGACCATGAATTTGGCTCTTCGCCTGTAATCAGCCTTACTTTTCTATTAAGCATCTTTGAGCTCAGTACTGTCCCAGAATTTTGAGAGAAACAGATGTCATAGTGATGAGCTGAGGGGAAAAAAGGCAGAAATTAGTCTGTAAAACGCTCTTTGTAAAATGGCTCAGCGGGGAAAGTACTTGCCGTACAAGCACAAAGACCTGAGTTCGGATCTCTGTAACCTTCATAGAGAGCTGGGTGTAGCCCCAGCTCTGGTAGGTGGAGTCAGAAGGATCCTGTGAGATCTCTGGTCAGCCAGTCTAGACAAATAGTGAACTCCAGGTTCAAGGGGACACTCAGTCTAAAATAATAAAGTATAAAATGACAGAGGAGAACACATGATCTTGATCTCTTGTCTCTGAGTGCATACATGCAAGCAAGAACACCTGCAAACACATGTGTACACATGACTATGCCACATACACACAAAAAGAAAAAAAGAGATGGAAGAAAATAGAAAAGAGGTAAAACAAAACAAAACAAAACAAAACAAAACTACACATTTAGAGATTGCGATAAATCAGAAGACACTGAGACACATCCTAACTTAATATCTGACAGATGTTACAGAAATACTCGTAAAGAATAGGTCAGCACCAGTCTTAGAGTAAATCAAAGAAAAAACGTCAAGTCAGACCTGGCTTCTGGGATGTGGGCCCTGTAACCTGTGCAGTTGCCACTGGGGGAGCTGGGCCACTACTCTATAGCTGCTGCCCCGAGATCTTAATAATTGTCAACAAAGGGTCCCATGTTTTCATTTCCATTTCTGATCCTGAATGAAAGGATAGAAATCATGGGATAAGATATTTCCTGTGCACAGGTCGTGACACGGAGGGAGTGGACTTGAGGGAAGGGTATTCTCCACACAGCCCCTCCCTGTTTCTCACAGATTCATTGCCAGCTGCCTCTCTTGGTTTACAGATGCTAGAAGGTTGGGTGGAGGAAAGAATGGGTAACCTGGTGGTGAATGCTGACAGCAGGAAGCCACAGTGAATGAGGTTCTAAGTGGATGAGACTCTAAGTTCCTTCCACCCACTTCCTCATTTGCAGAAGCAGGAAATGACATTTCAAAGGACAACCATGGAAAATTCTTTAAAATAAGTCTCCCTTAGATAAAGCCTAACTTCCTTGCAAAGAAAATTCTTGAGTCCCCTTTGGTGGGGCAGGGCGCAGGAGAGGGCACAAAGGTCACTGGGAGTCCCCAGGGACAATTGTGGAAATGACTGTCGCCAGTCCCCTAAGTTCTGACTCTGAGCATTGGCTCTTATCAGTCATCAAACCTGCCCAAGCTTGCTGTCCTTAAATAGAGTCACTACAAACGTCGCCAGCAACTTTCCTTAGCAAAAACAGAAAAAGAAAAAGAAAACAAAAACCAAAACAAAACAAAACAAAAAAATGGAGTTTTGGCGTCAGAACCTCAGCTGTCCAAACTGAAACCCTCTAGATGGCTGTCAGTTCACACCTGATGTCCGGGTTACATGCTCACCATTTACCTGCTAACACCCAAGCATCGCCTCCTGTCTTGTTTTCCAGTCCTGGGGCTGCCAACTGCGGTGGCATGTGAGCTCGGCAGTACTGACAAAGCACAAGGCTTCCCTCTTTCTGTGACTGCACATATGTGACTCATACACCACAGTGCAGTCCCAGAGTCGAGGGACAGAGCCCAGGGACACAGAGTCCTTTAAACACACTGTGTGCTAGAGTGCCTTTCCCTCTACAAAACTTACAGCATCTGTTCCCTAAGTTTCCTTACAAGGTTGACCTGAATCTTATAAAATTCTTATCCATATTTAAATTTCTTTCCTTGCTGATTGGTATTAGGAAGGAGCGAATCAAGCACAATCAGAGGTGTATACAGAGCTGAATATATGTGTATACCTATTTGGTTATAACTCACGCATGTGTCTAGACTAGTCCTCTGCTAAGGCCTTTTCCTGTCAGTGGGAACTGCAAACTGTAATGGCCTCCATGGGAGAAGAAGCATTTGTTACTTGGACACTGTCCTAATTACAAAAGTCTCTCAATGAACAGAGAGCAAAGATTGCCCACGTTTCTAGCAACAGGACATAATTCAGTCTCTTAAACCACTGAAATCTATTTGTAAGCAAGCAAGACTTCTTTCTGACATCACTGTAATGCTTAAAAGTGTGGCTGACGAAAGGTAAATGATGAGAAGCTAGCAAAAAAATGGATTTCTTTATAAAACAGGTCCCAAAGATGTCAAAACCCCATTAATTTAAAAGGATTCATTATCATGCGATCTCTCTCATGGCTCTTTAGCAAGGGAAAAATGAGTGTCTCTACTCGTAAAGTATAACTTCGTTAAGTATTAACAGAGAATGTCCGCTTGAAGTCCGCATTCAGATCTGCTCTTCGAGATGATGAATGTGGCTTTCCTGGTATTTAAAATGAGATTCAAACCACCTACCAATCTCAAGAATTGCTCGTCAGCAGTCACACACTCCCTTCCTCGTCTGCAGGCTCTCCCCCAGTGGAGAGGTGTCTAGGAAGTCGATTAAAGCGCACCCTCATAACCCCGTAAGTGGTTGCCAGCCCCAGGAAGATGGACAATCGGGCTCTTCGCCAGATCAAATGCTTCCCATTAGGAAGTCAGAAAATGTGAAGCTTCCAGCAGCTCGCAGGCTCTGGCAACATGAAATCACCACCACTCAGATAAGTGTGGGAAACTGTTGAAAAACACTGCTTTTCAATTCCGTCTTCCATAGAAAAGGAGAATATTAAGTTGGTTGTAACATGCTGGTCACCAGGCTGCGACTACGATGACCATAGTGGATGCAGAGTGACTTTAAAGGTGTTTAGTTTAACTGATGTGGCAGAGACAATATCAGGGATGGTGAAATATTCTTATGTTCCACAAGAAAAACCTAAAGGAGATGAAGAAGTCAGCGTGCCTCTAATTGAAAGATAGAAGTTAGACTACGATTATTCCTCATTTACTGCTGTAAGAGGTCAGGCTACTAATAAATACCCAGCATCTTCCAGGGGTGAAAAAAGTATTAACAATTCTCCCTGAAGCTCTTCCACCAACACACTGTGTCTAGTGACACCCCAACCCCCACCCATGCCACCAAAGGCTCTCTCTGCTGCACAGCTGAGAGAGTCAAAAGAGCTAGAAGTATGTCTACCAAGCATCCTCGCCAAATTCCCTTTTCAAACACATACGATGTCGTCCATCTACATGGTTGGACATAGAGAAAGTAAGAAATGATCTAAGTCCTTTACCATCAGAATTCTCCAACTGCAGTGTGTGTTTTCGGTTACCTCTGTGCTGGCCTGTGTACTAGTACAGGGCATTCAATGGGGACAGCAATATAGCTCAGTGTGTAAAGGAGCTTGACACACAAGCCTGAGTTGGATCCCAGAACCCATGGAAAGGTGGACAGATTGACCTACTCTACAAATTTGTCCTCTGACCTCCATATGTTGCATGCACGTACTGTGGTATGAACATGTGTATACATGATACACAGACAATAATAATATATTTTTAAAGAGCATTCAATACTCTAACATGAATGTGTCATTTTATCATCTGCCTGGTTACAGGTTCTTGAGTAAGCCCATACTAGAATAGGAGAAAAATACAAATCCAGGCACTATGATAATGACAGCAATAAGCCATTTCAGTGCAGACTTCTACAAAGTGTCATGGGACTCCAGAAAAGGAAAAAATATATGTGTGGGAATTCAGAAGTTTTACAAGGAGGATGAAAAGCAAGCAGAGATCAGAGCTTGAAGGAGGTATTTTTCTAAGCAGGAAAAGACAGGACTGGGTTTGTAGCCAGAGACAATGGTCTTAGATACAAGGGCTTAGATACATATCGTATGAGAAAGCACCGATTGGTATAGTCAAGTAGAAAGAGTTCTGTCCTGTTCCACTTTGTGTTCTTACATCAATATACCCAAGCCATAGGCATTTTAACACAGAAAGCTTTATTTGGTTCATGATTCAGAAGACTAGAAGGTTCAATTCATATAGCACATATCAGCATCCTGGATCCCATCAGCAACATCACAGCGTGACTGTGAGACAGAAAGGTAACCAGCCATACGCAGAAAGGGCACATATATGAGCCAGGAATGGAGGGGGGCAGATACAGTCTTTTTAGTAACTACTAGTCCTGTTGCACTTCATAGAGAGATAATTAATTTATTCAGGAAGGTGGAACCACATGTCCTACCTTCAGCTAAGCCCTACTCCAGGGACCAAAGTCCGGCACATGAGCCTTTGAGACATAAAGCATATCCAAGCCATAACAGCCTTCCTAGAGCAGATCAGTACACAAACTCTACAGAGGGGCTGGGCTTTTCAAGCCATACAGTCCTGGCCATCTTAGTGGGAAAGTGGGCATCGACAATGCATAGTTAAATGAACGTGGCTATGTTCCAGTGGCAGATTGGATGTAGACAAAGCTATAGTTTCACAGCCCTGTCCTAGAATGCAATAAGAGACACAGCTGTAAAGGCAAACTGAAAACCAGATCAGAGACATTCTGGCAGGCATTGCTTTGAAGCCTGGGAAACACGAATATTTTTTAAGTGAAAGAGAAATGATGCAAATCTCCATGTTAAAATTAATAATAGCAGCATCCGGTATGGATGTTTCCCTATGCTGTGTGGCCCAAATCAAAGTGATATCCTTTCTGTTCTCTGCTCTACTCTGATTTCCTCACATTGAACCTAGCTTGGTCATGTTCTCCCACATAAACATAAACGCAGGGAGATGCACTTTTTGATCTGGAAAGCAGCGTGGTGCATCACATCCCGCCTGCCCTGACACGCCTGAACAAAAGTCTTAGATTAAGGCAGGAAGTCTCTCCTTAGTAAAAGCTCTACCTGGGAATTCAGTAAACAGCCCGAAGAAGTGGATCCCATGCTGTCCAACAAGGGCCCTGAGGAGGTCGGTCTGTCAACAAAGGTTCCCTTGTTACCAGTAGTGCAGCCACAAGGACATGTGCAATCCATAGATGGGGACAATTGGTAACAAGGAGATGAGAAGGGCACCCTTGATAGAAATGGCTTTTAATTCAGACAGCAAGATAATATTTAAAGTTTGTCTACTTTGGATCACCAATAGGATTCTGTGCTAGGCCACAGTCATGAGCAAGACAGTTGACTCTCAGAGAGCTCACAATCTAGGGAAGGGGTCACTAAATGGCCAAGTTTATAAAGCAAACCTTTTAGAGGTTGTGAGCCACATGGTGTCTTGCACAAGTCACCCTCCAGTTGTATCTGAAAAGAACAGGTAATATGGGGACCAATGGATGCAGCAATGTTCTAATAAAACTGGATTTTGTTCAGATTCTGACTTAGACACAGATTATGTGTCTTAGTTATGTGTGCACAGATGAAAAAAGCAGAGGTGGGAATGCGAGAGGTATGTGGGAACTTGAGGGGCTGGACCAAGCCCGAGAGCAGGTCCAGGGAAGAGCTGGAAAATAAAAGAGTGGGGACAATCACCCTAGAGGAGGAAAGGGAGAGCAGAGAGACTCAAGCAGGAGGGTGAGGCACAGAGAGAGTCCTGGACCCTGCCAGGTCTCAGGAGCTGAAGGACAGGAAAAGCCAGGGCCCTATGGGGCAATAGAATGCATTAGGGGTCTTGGCTTCTATAGTAAGAGAAAAGCATCAAAGTGCTTCAGGGACTGATTGGTTTGCTCTAAGAGATTCAGAGGTGGCCATAGGCCAAGTAAGTAGGGCACAGGAACCTAAGCAGAAGCATAGGAAACAGTTCTGTCTTGATTTTGACTCTACCAACAGCCCACCAGAGTGTAGGTCTTGGTTTGAAGGAGGTGTGATTGGAATCTCAGAAAGCATATAGAAGGGGAAACTGAGGTAGGGGAGAGAGAAAAGCAATGCTGCTGTGGACGATTGGAAGTCAAGTCATTATTCCGAGATTCACTGAGGAGGTATGGGACATGTATTCCACACCCACCCATGAGGGAATGAAAAGGTTCTTGCATACAAGCCTCATTGCTTGGATGAACATGGCAGACATCATGCTGCCCTCTGCCTGTGGAGACCCCTTGGGCCATAGTGTTATTTCTATTGCTTTAATAAGGTTCCTTAACAAAAAACACCATAGAGGAGGAAGGAATTTATTTGGCTTATAGCTCCCAGTTATAGTGCATCAGGAAAGTCAAGGCAGATGGTCAGATACCATCCTTGCTAGCTTGCTCCCTAGTACTCAACAAACATCCTCTATACTTACACATCCAAGGCTCAGCCCATAAAACGGTGCAGTCCACATTCAGGACAGATCTTCTTGCCTCATTTAACAATCAAGACAACCCCCCATACACATGTCCACAGGCCAACTTGGTCTAGATAATTCCTCATAAGACTCTCTTCCCAGGTGATTCTGTGTTGTGTCAAGTTAACAGTTAAACGTACCCAGCACACCTTGCTAGTGAAGAAAGCCACCAGGCTGAAGTAAGAGGCACTGATGGTTGAAGTGAGAAGCAAAGGATCAGTCCACTGAGCTGCCAGACAAATGAGAAATGGTGCCACAAAGGTGGCGCACCAATAGTACTTATGGAAACTAACCCTTTTGTTTTATCAGAAGTAAAACAAGAAAACTAGAAGCTATTCTCAAATTCAGTTAAATCTTTCTAGATATATTTCTTTTTTGGCCAATGTCTACAGAGATGATGTTATCAGCCAGAGGACTATGCCTAGACCATTGAACAACTAAAGCACCTCACATAAATATAATTCAAAATAGACCTCAAAATCCTCTGAATGTGGCGGATATACTCTTAATCCGAGCACTTAGAGGCAGAGGCAGACAGATTTATATGAGTTGAGGCTAGCCTGGTTTTCATAGAGAGTTCCAGGCCAGACAGAGATACATGGTAAGACCCTTTGTCTCACAACAAACAAACAAACAAACAAACAAACAACTCTTCGAGGCAAACTAAACTGCGTGCATAGCAGCCCAGTGCAGAAAGGCCTGGGCAAACACAGAGAAAGGCCAGCACAGAATTCCCATAGCAGCAGGAATGTTCTGGATCTCAGTTGGAGAAAGCATGCATTAGAAAACACAACTTGAAATGTAATGTGAAAAGCATGAAGACAAATCTCACGTGAGTTTCTTCAAGCAAAACCAATGATCTGGGCAAATTCTTTGACCTTCTGTATCTACAGTTTGGCATCCATAGATTTGACCAGTGACTGGAAATATTGTTTTAAGCTGTCTGCACTACAAACATGCATGTTTTCCCTTTTCATTGCTCCATAAAGAAGACAATAACAAGGTTCACATTGTGTTAGGTATTATAAGTAAGCTAGAGATCAATAGAGAACAAGAGGGCAGGCACAGGGTAGTCAGTATGCCATTTTGGATAAGGGACTTGTACACAGGAACCAACCCTATGGACAACGGGGAGTACAGACTTTGCAAACACTCATCCAAGACAGCAACCAGCCTATGAACACCACTGACTGCAAACACATGTGTTTTAACCAATCTACCTCCCCGCTGTAAATGGGGCCTAAAAGTACTGGTTACCCAAATTACAGTCCAAGGTCAACGTGGTATTAAGGTTTTGTATCTGAAGGTAAAGAATTTCAAACCGCTCTCATGGTTTCCCACTTGGAGTTACTGCTGTAGGAACAGACTCCCAGTGAGGCTCTGCTTCATGCATTTTAACGGCTCACTGTTGGCGCCCTGGTCCTGGGGTGGAGGTACATGGCTATAGTGGAATTTAAACACTGTGATCACAGGTCACTGTTGTAGCAAAATTGCTGTAGTGACAGTTTAGTTACTAGAAGAAGCCTAATCGATGAGGACAAAAATTGGTCTGATTCCACAGCTGCTGTCCCAACTCCATGAGTCCAATTATCTCGCTGACCACATATATCATCTCTCTCCTTCCTTTCTCAGAAATGACTCTGACACGGGGCTTGTTGTTTTCACCTAAATACTAGGTAAGGGGAGACTTGGTGCTCTCACCTCCTTCCAAACCATATTTTGCATCTCATTTCTATACCATTTGAAGTCCAGTTTGTGCTGAGACAGCTCAGGAGTAGGCTTTGTAACTAAAGTCCACTCTCAGACACAGCTGGCTGGAACAAGCTTCCTGCACAGCCCACCTACTTGGAAACTGTCTTAACGGAGAACAAATTTGGGTAAATTCCAACCAGGTGGTTAGCCAACCAAACTTTTCTCAATGTCAGTCAGGCCCTGTGAACGTCCTCTCTTGAGTTTGTTCAATGAATTGCTCTCTTCAAAGAGTCTTTATCCATCTCTGGCAGACTCTCTCAGAGGCTGGGATAGTTTCTGTGTTTTTAAGCATTAAACATGTTGCTTTAAACGTATCATATTCCAGTCTCCTAGCCATCTTCCTGATCATCTGGTCCCCCAGCCAGATGATCTCCCTGCCTTGACTTCATCCCTTGGAATGGATGAGTGGCCATTGACAAAATTAAAATGGAAAGATAAAACACGAGTTAGTGCAGTGATTGAACCAAGCAAGAGCAAGGAAGCATCTGCTGCTCTGCCCTAGCCAGGACTTCAGAAGTGGCAGATCCAGCCCACATCATGCTAATAGTACTGATAGCCATGATGGTGACTACCGGCATCTTACAGTAGGGAAGGCATCTCCACAAGTCCGCTCAGCTCAGCTTTACCCAATTTTACAATAAACCTCAGATACTATATCCTCACTTTTGCCAATTTAAAAAAAAAAAAAAAACTGAGTTAAAGAGACAAAGTATCTCAGCCAAGTGAATCATAATTAAAAGTCCAGATAGGACCAGCAAGATGGTGACCTGAGTTCCATCCCCAGAACCCTTGCAAAGGTAGAAGGAAAAAAACTGTACATACATGCACATACACACACATACACACACCATAACACACATACACAAACATATACACATACACTCACTCAGAGAGAGAGAGAGAGAGAGAGAGAGAGAGAGAGAGAGAGAGAGCTCTATAGTAAGTACATTTAACATTTTTAAAGGTCAAGCTATAAATGTAGACCTTGAGATGTGGGTCCTCCTGCTTCCTTCATAACCCACAGTCAGCTCCTGCCTCCACTCCCCATGGCTGCTCATACTCCATTCTTAGCCTTGTTGTTTCTCAGAAACATTTCAGACTGAGGTATCTTTAAAGTTCATGCACTTCATTAAACAATAATGTTAAACAGGCACTGAGTAGGTCCCACCAACTAAATAATGAAGGCACAACAAGGTCTATACTCCAGGCCTCCAGGGTCAGGCAGCCCCAGAAGACCCAGGGCTGCAGTGGGGAATTCATTCCAACTGGATGCCCAAAGAGGTCCAAAGAAATCAGAAAGAGAAGATGAGGGACAGGGCAGCCATCTGCCACAGCAACTTTCAAGTTGATAAAAGAACATTACTAAATAGTCACAAGGCATCTCGTACTGCATGCTCCAAGACAGATGGTTTCTGCAGAAATACATCATTTAAGTTGAGAAATTTAATACAAAATTAGAAGACAAATACAGGATCTACTTAATTATCAACCGCTCCTCTGCTCAAGCCCAGAGATGCACCACATATTTATTTTAATGCTTTCCCATCTGTAGGTATAAATGAACTTATTGGCAAAGTCTCGTAGAGAAGGAAACTTCCCCCCAGTTCAGTACACTGCATCCCACGTGGTGGTTCTTTGCATCACCTCTCCCCCAGCTACCTGACCTCATCATCTCCTGAATAGCAGCTTCACAATGGTTTTATAGAATGTCCCCTGCCTCCATTTCAAAGAATAGGGATGGATGGAAAGGCTGTTGAGGAATGTCTTCCATAAAAACACAGAGTTCTGTCTCAAGCCAGACTCTTGGAAGAACACTACAAACAAAAGCAGAGCCATGTGCTGGAGTAGCACAATGCTGAAACTATTCTTAGCCCTTTAGAATTAACAGATTCTTTTCATGGACATCAACAGAACCTGTCTTGTTCCCAGTTCCAGGAGAAGAACGTGACTCATGTAACCATCAGGTTCAGAGCGCGAACCCAGTGTTGTTCCCAGGAGCACAGAGTGCTTCTCTCTGAGTATAGGAAGTGTTGAAAGATCTAGAGCAGCCCAGGGCACTGAGATGAATCCAACTAAAACTGTAGACTAGCAAATGGAGAGCCAATTTAGTGGCATACACCTCTAATCCCAGCCTACATTGGGATGAGAGGTTATAAGTGAGACCCTGTGAGTGCATGCAAGAATGGAGGGAAGAGGGTTTGCACATAGTAAGGCTTTGCCTATCTTAATTAACTATATGGCATAGTGGTGTAGCATAGGAAGAAAAAAACTCAAGCTACACTGTGGTTGCAAAGATTATGCATCTTATTCATCTGAGAGCTTCGAAGGACCCTCATCGAGTCACTCTTATTTATGCACAACTATAACATTCTTGGCAAGAGCACAGCCTATGAGAAGGGAAAATTATAATGATGAAAGAATGTACTACAAGCAGGCCACTGAGAGTAATAAGAATGACAACTGGCCATTAAGGAAGCATGGCACCGACCCACACCTCTGTGGGCACGGGCAGTATTTCTGTGCCTTACATGGCACAGTAATTGCTGCTTATGATAATGTTCCTGAGCTAAAAGGTAAGATGCTCATTAGACTGTTTCGGGAAATGTCTCCATTTTTAGAAGATGTATCTCCAAAGTTAGTTAAATAATAATCACTTGGCGGTTAAAGAGGTGTTTAGAAACTCTGACCAGGAGAATGACTCTGGTCATATACGTTCTGGAAAAAAAGCCAGCACAGTGAATGTCCCAGTCCGTGTGCTGTGGCCACTGGGAAAGCTCTTCATCCTTATCTCACTGAACCCCGGAAGCATCCCAGGAAGCAGATGAGCTGTGTTTGTTCTATAGGAGAAAGTAAGTCCCGAGAGGTCAAGGAGCTATCAGTCAACTCTGAAGTGTAAACGCCAAACAAAACTAACCACTGCACTAGGTTTTGTTTGTTTGTTTGTTTGTTTGTTTGTTTTTTGAGACAGGGTTTCTCTGTGTAGCCTTGGCTATCCTGGAACTCACTCTGTAGACCAGGCTGGCCTCGAACTCAGCAATCCACCTGCCTCTGCCTCCCAAGTGCTGGGATTAAAGGTTTGTGCCACCACTGCCCGGCTCTGCACGAGGTTTTAACTACTGTGTTTCTAGCCTTTTCTCTCACATCCAACCACAGCAAACACCAAGTGAGTTGAAGGCTACACTGATGGCTCAGTGGGTAAACCACTTGTCTTGCAAGAAGGAAGACCTGGATTTGATCCCCCTGAACCCATATAAACTCCATTGCTGGGGAAGACACAGGATTTCTGGAGTTCACTGGCCAACTAGTCTAGCCTAATTGGTGAACTCCAAGCCATTGAGGGACCTTGTCTCAAAAGATGACACCTGAAATTGTCTTCTGGTCTACACACACACACACACACACACACACACACACACACACACACACCCCTACATCTACCTACCTACATACATACATATACATTGTGGAGTTGTAGAGATGGCTCAGCGGTTAAGAGCACTGGATGCTCTTCCAGAGGACCCAGGTTCAATTCTCAGCACTCACATGGTGGCTCATAGATGTCTGTAACTCCAGTTGCAGAGGATCCAGAACCCCCATTTGGTCTCTGCAAGCATCAGGCATACATGTGGTGTACACTCACACACACAAGCAAAATACCCATACACATAAAATAATAATTTTTTTTAAAAAGAATTGCTTGGAAGTCAAACTTTTTATTATTTGTCTAGCAGTCATTTGTTGAGCATCTTGTGGGGGTCAGGCACTGAGCTGGGTACTATGAGTACAGAGATGAACAAAATATAACTCTTTCCCAGAAGCAGGTAGCAGAGTGGAGAGAAAGACTGGCACAGGGGCCGTCAATTATTATGTAGTGTTCACATAAGAACATTAGCTGCTGTCCAGGGAATGGCCATGTCAGGCCTGATTGTTGGTGACCTAAAGAGGTGCTTCTTACAAGACTGGTCTCCACTGAAGCTAACAAGACTCTGAAAACTTGGCTTCACTGTCTGAGCACTGGGCTTGAAGGCCAAGAAACAAGTGTGCACAGTAAGGATAGCCTATCATCTTACGCCTAATCGTCTCGAGTGATGACCATTCCAGCCAGCAAGTGGGAACAACCCACACATGAGGGGTGGGCTCAGCCGGCTTCCTATGTGTACCTCTTCTGCAGGCAATACAGGTATGTTTTCTGGAAAGGTTATGGGAAGGAAAACTTCTCTCATACCTAACTATGTAAACAGACCAACCACTACCAAAATAAGAAGAGAAAATGTCCATTACGCCCACCTGTGGTTTCCTGAATGGAGTCTTTGGGAAGCAATTCTGAGTGCTTTTCCCAGAAAACCAAGCTGCAACTTGGCTATTTTTATATAAAGTTTAATGAACTGCATAAACAATCCATAAATTCATTCTTATTATAAAAAAAAGTCAAAGGTCAGAAATATGCAGAATTAGGATCTTCACTCCCCACGCCCTTCCCTCCTATTCCCAGGGCAGATAGCTTAAAGCATTTTATAACTTGGTTTGTTTAGCTTCATGTCAAATTATGCCATTAGGTCTTACAATTTCCTGGTTGTGAATTAACAGTGTCTTAAAGATGTGCATATATCTATATATCTCTCTCAGAGAGTTAAATAGCTTTATAGTCTTTCAGTTTGACCATGAGCTATGATTTATACAAGCACGTTTACTGGTGGATATTTATGGGTGTTCAGTTGTTTGCTATTATAAATAACAATGCAAAAAAAGATGCTTTTTTATTTTATGTGTTCGGGTGTTTTGCCCACATGGATGTCTGTGCATCAGGTGCATGTGGAGGCCAGAAGAGGGCGTTGGATCCTCCAGAACTGGAGTTGTGAGTGACCATGTTGGTGCTAGGAACTGAACCCAGGTCTTCTGATAGAGCACATAGTACTCTTAACCACTAAGCTACCTCTCCATCCCTGCAAAGAAGATTCTTATATGCACATCTTTCTGATATGTGCAAGACTTAGAAATGTTTATGCAAATAGTATATGCAAACAAACTATAAAATCTGATTAACATTAGCACCCATCCCCACAAAGGCTAGGAATCCTAGCTTCCCTGGCGTTGGACATTTGTCAGCGACTTTCCCCAACATCAGTCTGATGGGTGAAAAGCATATTTAGTTGTTTTTGTTTATGTTTTTGTGATGACTAGTAGTAAGTGATATTTATTTTTGTTTCATTTAGAATTGTCATATATATTGTTTCTCCATTTCTATTGCCAACGGCCTTTCCTTTTTGGTTGATAAAATGAGATCCTTCCCCCATCCCCTTAGCAGGGGACATGCCTAAGATTTCTCACCCAGGCCATGTTTCTAAATCAGTCCAGCCACCTAGATGTCCCTGCTGCTGTTCTCTAGCAGGCAACTGTGGCGATTATGTTCTGATGGCCTTGATGAAACCTCTCTCTCTTTCCGGAGTCTTCTACCCATAACTGCTAACCACCCCAGATGTCAGCCCCAGGAATAATCACTCTGCCATCTGGAAAGGTGCCAGTAAGCTCAGCAGCAACTTTTATCTTTTCTAGAAATAAGCAGGTTGGACGTGGGCCTCTTCCAACAATGCACGTAGACTTCTGGAAACCTGGGGTGGATGCTAAAGTGTCTTGAGCTAAGATAGGAGATGCAGACACGAACGGGCTGCTCGACAACCACTTATCACCATCTTAGGGATAGGTGGGGAATACAAGAAAAAATGTCTGGAAGAAGAAGCTTTGATAGAAAAGGCAGTCAGAAAGACCTAAGGGGAAGTGACAGAGAGTTAACCACAGCTTCACTTTGCCCGTCTGTAGTCCTGTGTGAAAAACTAACCATGAGCTTCATCACATGCACGCAGCAGGTAGGAACAGTCAGCTCACATGAAGTGCGGGTTTCTAAGGAAAGGACACTAACTTCAGTAATTTGTGCCAACAAATTGCAAGCTGACTCCTACAGCAAATTAGCGATGCTGGCTGAGTCACGAGAGGGTCACAGACTAAGTTTCATAGCAACTATTTGCCTCTATTCTTAGCAATCATCTTAGAGAGAGAGAAAACACAACAGATTTAGGATCTATTCATATGGCAGACTGTTAACATGTTCAGAATTACACAGCATCATCTTTCTCATCTGTAGTATAGTCACACCCTGTCCCCTTCCATCATGGAGAAGACAGAAGGTCTCTCGTGTTTAATCTTTCCAGGCCTTAGGAGTAGCAATGGAGAAAGGGCTTCAAATCTACACATGGTTTTGTTTTTTTAGATGCAAGCAGTCAGAGAGAATGGAGACACTTTGAACCTGAAAGTTGGGCCCGAGGGTGTGAGAGGCTCCGGCTCCAGCAGGTGCCACAGTCCAATGAAGGGGGAAGAGCAAGGCTTGGATTCAGTGTGTAACAATGCCTCATCAAGCTCTTGGACTAGACTCCAAACTTGTTTCTTGAAGCACGGTAGCAACAAGGAAGTCTTGTCCTTTGCATAGAGCATCAGCTTGCTCTGAGGGATTGCACGCCAGTGGAGAACAGGAAAGAGGAGGCAGCTAACGGGCCAAAGGGAAACACATTAGCATGGCTCTTGTATTGTCTATAAAATGCAGAGACTCGAGTCCATGCTGAGGCTGTGCCAATGGAAGGCAGGCAAGATGTCTTGGATCTCAAAGCAACTGTGGACAGATCATTTTACATTTTAACTGGGGTCTTAGATGCATGGGTGTTCGGATACATGGTAGTCATAACTCGTCCACTGAGGTTTTGGTAGGAAACATGGAAACGTTTCCAGACAGTTGGAAACAGGGTGATGATTCAGATAAAAATGTCCTTGTCATTACAGTTGCTCTAAGGACGCTTCTGAAGAAGTAGTTTGTGATTCTGAAGACTCAGCCTGGTGTTTGGGGTGGGGGTAGGGCGTGTTTTGGAGTCGTTGTTTTGGTTTGGTCTTGGTTGTTGTTTGGTGCTGGGGGTAGAACACAGGGCTTCACCCATAAGCACTTACTCTACCGCTTGGTAATGCTGCCACGCCTTCCTTTGTTTCAATATGTACTTGCCTTGAATGGTCATTTGCCTTTTGAGCAAGGGTGTCATCTCAAAATACTACTGTAACCCCTTGGAATCACCTTCGACGCAAAACATAGTAGACTCATTCGTCAAAGGATGCCTTTTAGTGAGGTCCAGGGAATGGAGGTCTTATTTCCAGTCACAGCTGAAAACCTCTACAAAGATAGCAGTGACCTCTTGGAGGAGCTAAAATGGGTCAGAGGTGAGGACAGATAGTCCAGACTTTGTACCTTGCCATCTGTTACTCTCCTGACACTGGTCCCAGCGAGGCTATTCTTAGAGTTCTCAAAATGAAATTTCCCATGACTACCATGTTTGACTTCAGTCAGTGACCTCACCAACAGACAGCACGGCACTGCCAAGAGCCACTACACCCCAGAAATCAGCCTTACAAGTGTGGCAAGCTATTCCACAAGCTCTCCTTTGAAGGGCACTCTGGGTCCATTCTGATTCATCTGAGCAAGAAAGCTTCCTGCCTCTAGTTCCTGCAGGGTGAGCAGGGTTCCGGACAGGACTGACAACTCTGTTAAGGACAGAGCCCCAGATGAAGAAGGAATGTCTCCCGTCTCCCTAGAAAATATCTCTGCATTTGAAGCAGTGGGCACTGAAAATACTACATTGAAGCAGGTTATCTCACTAACCTGTGGTATTGACTCTTTTCTCAGTTCTAGAAGTAATATAGACACTTTGCACCACACTGCAGAACTGTATTCAAGGTACAAGAACTCTTTTCAACACATTTCAAAAGTTTTGATCAAAGCCACAGTCTCCTGGGATGCTCATTCTGCAGAGCACAGCGCACAGTTTGTCCTCAGTTAGCTGGCTCTGCAAAGGCTTGCTTCTGAGCTTGCCTCTGAAGCCACAGACAGGAAAGGTTGTAAAGTTGCATCCGGGATAGGAAATGAACATGAAGATAAGTAACCTCACCAGCCGAATCTGTGCACACAGAACACACTTCTGCCGCTATTCACCAATGGAGCATAATCTACTGCGGCTTAAAGACGCTATGACCACTGATAATTCATTAGAAGGACTTCAGTGTGTTGTTACCCAAACCACAGCCCCAAACCTGTGGTTCAGCTGCAAGGCTGTGGCTTCTCCACACCAGGCAGAGGAAAATAAATCCTTTTCTAAACCAGTTCGGCCAGGAGTTACTTAAGAAGGATGCAAAACCTTAAAGATTGAGCTGGGAGATATGTATGTGTGTGTGTGTGTGTGTGTGTGTGTGTGTGTGTGTGTGTGTATGTGTGTGTGTGTGTGTGTATATATATATATATATATATGTATAAGCATAAAAGTTTCTACAAAATTTAACTCAGTCCTCATTACCCAAAGGGCAGGATGGGGATACACACACACACACACACACACACACACACACACACACACACACA
>CM052701.1:96801506-96844876 GCA_028551405.1 Uromys caudimaculatus
CAAAAATGGCAAGATTGAATGATAGAGTTTAAAAACCTTAGTAATACACCATGATCTGTGGTTGATTAGGGTTATCAGACTACACGTTTAGCCTTAATCAATCCTAGGACCTTCTCTCAGTTGTGTGCGTTTACCAAAATAGGTATGGGACCATCAACCATCCAGTTTCTCAACAAATATCAGAATTCTTTGTACAGGATCCTCTTTGGTTGGAGAGCCAACGTGACAAGAGGCAACAATGAAAACAATCTGCAGATCTCTGAAAGAGTCACTGTCCCCACTGAGGATGTGCTGAATACCACAGGACTCATTTTGCAGTTCTGCTCAGTTTTTTGCAGGTAACAGTAAGTAGTGGAGACAAGGTGTCTGTCCCTATAGCTCAGCACGTCAATCTGCTGCAGAAAGGGCTGAGGTGGAAAAAGGTTGTCCTTGGCACATGTAATTCAGAAGTATGATAGCAGCATATCTGTCCTTTGGTGGGCTCCAAAAGTGACTTTATAGGAACTTACACCTGTTCCACCACTCTAAGGTAGAATAGAACTTTTAAGAGTTCCCAGCATCCTCTTTGCAGAAGAGGAGAGACTGGAAGTCAGCAATAAGGATGAAGGCAGAGCCACAATTCTGTCCTCTGAGCTAACTAGGTTCACAGACAGCTGACTCTTTCCACTGAGGGCATAGGCACACTTAACAAGAGGGAATAGATATGGCTTTCTATCACCCTTCACCCCAGAAGTCCTTCCCCGCTGCTCCTCCCCGGCATGTTCTGTCTAATAGAACTTAGAATGGTGCAGGGTAGGGGGTACTTCACTGACCAACCATGTGTTTAGCATGGGTTTAATTCCTCATGCTCCTGTGCCCAGAAAACAAAAGAAACAAGCAAAATAAATAGGAATAAAAAATTAGAGATGATCTGAGCATGCTATTTTGCAGTCAGCTACAATTCCCTAAAATGAAATATAGGACTCATATATCCACAGAAGCACTGGGGTATCGACCAAATTTAGAGTTCTCTGTGGATTGCAAACGAACCTTGAAGTAAATGTCCCTCTTTCAGTTAAGGATTATCATTAAGGATATGAGCTGCTGTGAATAATATTGATCAAAATCCATTTAGTTCGTGTTTTTATTTTTGCAGAGATTGATTTCTGGGATTCGGCTTTTGTTTGGAGTTCCAGTCATCTGTTCCTTCTATTGTAACCTGTGCAAAATGCAATTGCATGCCTGGATGGGGAGAGCCCAACTACTGAGGCATACAGCATTTCTACTAGGTTATCTGACACTGCTTAATATTAAAATCTGGATTCATTTAGACAAGGCATGATTTGAATTTATGAAACATGTTCTACTTTAACTCTTGAAAGGTCAAGTATTTTCTACGTTCATCAAAAACACGGTCTTAAAGAACAGGAATGAGCAATTTTCAACTTTACTTGTCTGACTTGGTAATTCTATTTCCTCCATATCATGGAACTTTGCATGAACAGTTAGCCAGAGTCAAAGGTTCAAACCAGTTTCTTCTCCCTGTATATAGGTCAATCTGTACCTATTTGGTCAGGTTCAAAGCTATTAAAGTCAATAAATAAGCTTGGCTCTCTTTCCCCACAGCTTATTATAAAGACTCAATGTGATGGTTTGAATGAAAATAACCCCCCTTGACTCATAGTGAGTGCCATTATTGGAAGTGTGGCCTTGTTGGAGTAGGTGTGGCTTTGTTGGAGTGTGTCACTAGAGGTAGGCTTTTAGGTTTCAGCAGCTAAAGCCAGGTTTACTGGCTTACTGTCTCTTCCTACTGCCTCCGGATCCAGATGTAGAACTCTCAGCTCCTTCTCCAGCACCATGTCTGCCTGCATGACACCATGCTTCCTGCCATGACGATAATGGACTGAACCTCTGATCTGTAAGTTACCCCAGTTAAATGCTTTCTTTCCTTTATAAGAATTGCCATGGTCATGATGTCTCTTCACAGTAATAAAATTCTAACTAAGACACTCAACAAACAGACATCTTCTCAGTTATCAATCCATTTACTCATGAAATGCTGACAATTAGAGTCTTTTAATTAATTATTTCCAATTTCAAAGTGAATATAGCACACTCAGATGATAAGCAATCTAGAAAAGCAGAGGGTGTTTCCTAGGCTCTTAAGTTCAGAGTCAGGAGGCTCTTCTCTTGGATAATTCTTCTGACTACCAGTAACACCAACTCTTCTCCCTTTCCCCAGCTAGTATAGAGTATTTAAAAGCTTGTATCTCACTGCTCTCGTGGGATCACTCAAGTTACCTCAAGACACTCAAAGGCCCAAAGCACACAAAGCCGTCTTTTCAGGTACTTCGCAGACTCTTTTAACAATCTCAAGCACAGAAAATTAAACTGTCTTTTTATTTTTAAGGCAGAAAAGATGTTAATAGTCTAAAGCTTTTGTTCAATGGGACAAATGCCATGAAGCTTATACTTTGAAAACAGGAAGGAGCAAGATTAAGCTCTATTCTTGACTGCACTGGTATAGGTTTGGAAGGAATGACAGGGAAAAGGAGATCTGGGCTACACTTCCCTATGTAAGTCCAGGGTTAACCTGCCCTGGAACCAGCGCCACACGCTCATTAACAGAAGTCACACCAATGGATAGAGTCCCTCCCTACCACTAGCCCAAATAAGAAAACAACAGTGCCCTAAACTTCCTCCATGTTATTTTTGTTTATTTATGGTGAGTGTGGGGAGAGGTACTGTATGCAGATGTTTAGGAGAGGGGTACACATGTACCCATGTGGAGCCAGAGGAGAGATTCAGTGTTCCTCCTCTATGCTATCGTATTCCTTTGAGGCAGGATCTCCCCCTGATCTGAAGCTCCCTCCCCCCCAACCCCCAGCAAGGGTGGAAGTCAGTAACCTCCTGCCTCCACACCCCACAGTGCTGGGGTTACGGTCACACATGATTTGTCAAGTGGGCACTGAAATCCAAAATCTGGCCCTCTTGCTTGCCTAGCAAGTCCATTTAATCGCAAAGCTATCTGTTCATCACCTAATCCATGTTTTAACAACATACAAAGAAAGGGAGGGAGAACACAAAGAGGCTACAAGAAAATCGCATTTCAAGAAATGACCTACAATGTCAGATGCTGTGGGGAGAACAGAGTCTCCCCTACATTCAGGGCAAGGAGGCAGCAGATGGCTTCAGCTAGTGGCAAGTCCATAAAGTGTCTTGGGAAGAAGTTAAATCATGGCTGAAGGGTGTCTGGGAAGGGACAGAATGTATACAACAAATGCTGTCAATTCCTTTACCAAGTTTGACTGTGACAAAGAAGCAGGGTCAAAGAACATAAAAGTGTATGCTGTGACAATGAAGGGTTTGTTTGGTTTAATTTTGAAGATTACAGTGGCTGCCCTCCCATCCCCCCACCCCATGTACACTGAAGATGAAAAGGCAAAAGTTGCCGGAAATGGAATAAATTGAGTGGAAAGCAAAAACATCAAAAAGAACACAGGTGTAAGTCTGAACCAAAAACTGAAATAAAAGGACACGGACATGACTGCTCCTAAAGTAAGGAGAAGACTTTTATTGTCGCTATAGGGGAGAAAGCAGGCAGAGGGAAGAGAGGTGGCCGGGGCCAAGAGGCCATGAGACCAGTGTAGCCAAAATGGCTTAGTTATATAGAGATCAGGTTGGGGACAAGGAAAATGGAAGCCCAAACCCTGGGAAAGAGAGGTTTAGGGTAGCGGGTGGGGTGAGAAGTGCTTGGAGGAGACACAGGCACTGTGGGATGCTGGGAGAGATGGGAGGAGCCACAGGTACTAAGAGGTTCTGGGAGAGCCAGATTGTGTCCGCTTTGATGCCTAAAAAGGCACCTCAGTTACCAGTTTGTTGCTTTTTTTTTTTTTTTTTTATGAAACCTAACAGAGTCTAAGGTGAAACAAAAACTCTTCTATTTTAACCTGAGAAAAAAGGTATGGAAGAGCACAAGTGGACACATTAATATGCATATATTTGCATATCAAGCAAATATGCTTGATATTTGCAAGCCCTTCATCCCCTCACACAGAAGAAAATCTGCTGAGTCATCCTACGCCTTGTACTGATGACGGGCAAGGAGCGGGAAAATGGGGGGCAGCAACAGGCCAGCTCGCTCTACCCAGAAAGGAAGACAGTGAGATGATGAGGTAAATTAGCATGGCCTCAAGGGAGGACCATGGCAGAGAACTGTGGTTGCTGGAAGAACCAGAATATTTGAGGAAACGATGTGTAAGGATGGTTTTTAGAGATTTTGGTCTTGGTTGACTCATGTAGAAACTTCTAGGAAGGATTCCCCTTGCTTCCAAGGCTTCCTGGAGTCAGCTTTGACTTCCCCGAGATTAACTGTCCCCAAGGGAGCTGGTTTTATTCAGTTTACACAGGTCAGACTTGATAGCAAGAAGGAACCTTGCAGAGAAGAGGCCATCCACTGAACAGGAGGGGAGGTGTGGTTTGCCCAGAATTTGAGGCCTCATACAAAGGTCTGCAAATAGGTGTTTGAACATGTGGGTGCTGGGAATCGAACCGAGATCCTATGGAAGAGCAGCCAATGCTCTCTTCCAGTGAGCTATCCCTCAGCTCTTGCACATAGGTGTTGATAATATGGCTAGTGAGTGGCTGAGATGATAATCTATCGTGTCCAAACTGAACAGAGAAGGAAGTCAAGACCAGGGGAGCCTGGCAGAGGGACCAGCACAAAGGGTCCTAAGGGATTCCTCAGTGTACTTAGCCACACAAGCAGCTTCACACTCAAGAGACAACTTTAAGTTGTCTTCGAGTCTTAGGCGCCCCCTGGTGGCTGGTCTGGGAGCTAGTAGAGCCAATCCTTTTTCCGCACATGCGCTCTGTGTTCCTCCGGTCACTGTCCAGTGCTCCCTTAATTTCTCTTGGACGGTCTATCTCTTTCACATTCAGTCTTTTACCTTGATCTCTCTCCTCTGTTTTTTTGTTGCTACACCAGGCATCTCTCTCTCTTTTTTTAAGCCTTACCTGTTTTCCTTTACAAAAACAATCTCAATCGTGATAAGCATGGATAGTCATAGAACACAGCTTGCACGCAAGAAGGACAAGGAAATCTTTACATTACATAGAAGACATGAAGCATCTCAGAGTTACAGGAAAGAGGCATGCATTGTAAGTGACTTACAAACTAATTTTGCAACAAAACTAATATTTTAATTATTGACATTAGAAGTATTTCGCTATTATTTTTTATTGCAACATACGTGATTTCTACCACCCCATAGGTTGGGTACCCTTTTGAAAAACAGATTAAAGGTGTTTATGATATTGTCCAAAAGGACTTTTGGACTACAACCTGTTTGCCAGTTAAGGGTATGGGACAATCCTGGTCCTTGTTTTGATTTCCTTAAAGATCACAGTAAGCTCCTGAGTGACAAGTCTTCATGGGTCAGAACGAACGGTGAATGCCGTACAGGGTCCACCGGGCGTCTTTTGGCTCTCACTTCCTCTTGCAAACCAGGCTATTTTGAGATTTTGTTTTTCCATTCCCCGAGCTCTTTTTCTTCCCAATCCTGACACTATTTGTATCGCTCCAGTGGCATTTTTTTTTTTTTTAACTCAGGAAAACTTAAATAAGTTCCAAGACTTCAGAACAGCCTTATTATTTGATATTGTGCATCTTGTCTGGGAAACGCTCCAAACACCGATTTGCCATTTTAAGCCACTCCTTTGCAATTCCCACTATCGTCAGCAACAGCCCTATATTATTGGCTTATTATTGATTTCCCCCTTTCCATTTCCATAAGTCAACTAGAACATTCTAATCTCTTCTCCTCTCCTGATGCTTTCCTGGGCCTCCCATTTGCTGAAACCCAGTATTGTTTTAGCTTTTTGATTTTCAGAGAAAACATTTACCTGCATAAATCTTGCTCATTATCTTGTCACTCCGAATTGTGGCTCTTCACACTCTTCCTTCTTCACCCTTAAGTCACCCCATGGCCACACCCGATCTCCTCGGTCCCTCCCTCCCAGCTCCTTCATCATTCCCCCAAAGCTTCTGTTCTAAGGTCCTGCTACAGATCCCAGCACACCTCCTCTTGCCAGCCAAGCCCCTCGGTACACTCTGTCTACATGGTGAATCACATGCCCTTGTCTTGGGAGGGCAGGACACACCCACATGATGGTACCCAAGCACCCTTCCTTAACTCCCCCAACACTGAAAGGTGAGGCTCAATTTCTTCATTTCACAAACGAAGAAACTGGATTTCCTAGAGGTTCAGGCTCCTAGCCCTGGAATCCAGGGAAAGAAAGTGACCTGCACTGTGATGGGTAAATGAAGTCCTCACATGGCAAAGATTCCTTGTTCAATCTGTTAAGCATCAAGGAGCAACCTCAAGCCCAGTGGATTTTGAGAGATGGGATTTGTAAGAGAGATGAATAAATTCAAGTGTCTTCCTTCGAAGTTTCTAATCTAGTTACGGTGTTACAGGGAACATGGCAGCTACACAGTCAGTGCCAAATAAAGCCTTGATGTATTGGAGAACAGAGGTTGGAAAGCAAGCCTTGCTGCTCTCTCACCTTGGCTAGCATTGCTTGGTCATAGGATGCTTCTTAATATAAAACACCCTCTTGTCTGACACTTCCTTCTGTCCCATTCTTCCCCCCCCCAATCAGAACAACACACTGTTAAGGGGGAAAGCGTTTCAGTTCCTGGGCTCCTTTCCAATTTTACAGCGCTATTTACTTTTCCTAACGACAGGATAATTATTGCTGGATATTACTCTGGGATTTTTCCATATGTCCTTTAGCTTGGTATGCAGTGACCCTTTGAATGGTTCCTGACCTGTTCACCTTACTCTACTATTTTGCTATTGGTTTCCACTTTTATGATGACCCAAACTTCACTTGCCTAATCAATACTTCATTTGGCCACTGCTGCTGGTGTCTTCCCCACTTTGACAAAGACTCTTTGGAAAAAGCCTTTGTCACTTGCTGCTGGCTCATTTGAAGCAAGTTCTTGCAATGTTCATCACTTTGGCAAACAAGGACAAGTTCAAGGAAATTAGAGGCCAAACTTGACAGAGCACTGGGTGCAGCTGCTGGCCCAGCTGTGCGGTGAATCTCAACGGGTCCATTACCTCTCGAACACAGCAACTCAGCACAGCTTCCCAAGTCCAGCACTCCTGTCGGCCTAATATATTTGGTAACAGCCATTATTTCAGAAATGAATGCATGTGTGTATTTATAGCAAATCACATGCCTCCTCTATCAACAATTAAAGAGATTAGGATTCAGCAGCTATATTTCTCTAATTAGGACAAGATGGAAGACGTCGTCCATAGAATGCTGCAGTTTGGCCAAGGTTGCTTTCCTAACAAGACTGACATGCTTCATTTCAACAGTCGGACATCCGGACTCCCTAGAGCCACCTCCTCTGCCGCATGGTACTCACTTCTCCCTCTGTCCCATGGAATTTTCAGGCAGGGGATCCTGTTTCCAATTGGCCCTTCTCCCTTCCAGCCAGCCACACGATGGGCTCAATGGGCTGTTTTAAGTTTGTTTTGAAATGACTTGCACACAGCATCACGGGGCTACTAATTCCAGTCGGTGCCATTAGTTCCCCAGAACCTTGGTGTATGTTACATGCTCACACTTAAACGGTCTCCCCTCTGAACAAAAGCTTGGTCTCAGTGTCTGGGCCATAAATTCCATCTTGCCTCTCTCCTGCTCTTGCATTATTTAAGCAATCTTCTCAGCGAGCTGGCTTGAGAATTTCCCTCACAGCAACGATCGGCAGGCACTGGAAGCTCCCCTCTAACGGGAATGTGGGCTCTGTGAGAGTCCCACCCATTCACGGTCTCGATAATAAAATATGATAATCTAATTTGGTAAAAATAAACTATGAAATCAGAGATTTGAGGCAAGAAACTTTAAAGATGCAATTCAGACTAGCAATCAATGTTCATTCAGCCTTGTACCATCTCAGCTTTCTCCTTGTGCAGATGCTTAAGTGATGCTAAATTAAATAATTGACAAATTTTTAAAACTGCTGGAAATTACCATCTGTACTTAATTTTGGAATATAAAAAGGTCCTCAGAAAACGCCCTTTATGATTATTTTGTCTAATAACAGATATGAAACAATACAAACATCCCAGTCATAAAATATAATGTGTTTCAAGCACTCTGGTTTATATATTCAAACACAGTTTTCAAAACAAAAGCCCACAGGATACATGAAATACTGTTTATAAATACATTTTTAAAAGTCTAGCAAAATAACTGAGTTATTAATTTAAAATGTACGTCCATCCCTTTCACCTCCCACTTCCCTGTAAAAAATTTTTTTAAATCAAAACAATAAACAAACAAAACAAATCTCACCCCCAGGCTTCCTACAGTCAGTAACGGTGGGCATTTCTTTCTCAGATTCTGCTCTGGATACACACTGAGCTAAACGGTCTTCTCCCCAGAACTTTATTAGGTGGTGATTGCATTTATGCAGAATTAAGTCTACTACTGCAAATAAACATGCTGGAGCTTCCAGAGAAAAAGAAAAAAACCACAGAGAACAGAAACGAGCGCCCTGGACGTGAGCGTACTGGTAAATACCGATAAACAAGCTGACACTTACACCAGACAGTTCTCCCAGGTCCAGCACAGCGGCAGCCCTAACGGTACATCCTAGATTTTTTAATCCATGCTCTGCTCTTCCCACTGATGGGACCATTCAGGCACATGGTCAAGTTGCAATCAGCATCTCCCTTAGTGATGTATGAGAGCCGAACTGATTTATCTTGTCTTTCTACAGCACATTAGCACTAATGTCTGCGTATGCATCCTACCTTTCTTTAGCCGTTGGCCCGGCTTTATCATTGGTAATCTAAATTAAAGAGCCAGTGAACAGAGCAGGGTTGTTGTCCCCCACCCCTCCCTGTTTTCCATGAAACAATTGCCAGGCAGACACTCCCAGACAAGGAGCCCACTGTTTATTCTGTCAAGCCTCTCCTTCTGTATCCCATTGAGACTGGAAGTCTGAGTGGCAAGGGGACGGGCCAGTGAGGCTCTGGTGGTTCAAAGGTAAATTTACGATTTATGCTTTCCAACAGCAGATGGCCCCAGGAAATCCTAGAGAGAGATATCAGCTATGAGCGTTTCAGCTCAGAAGTAAAAACCAGCACTACCCACTGAGACAGCAGTCTGATGCTCCCCCGAGTGTCCTGGGTGAGTTCTTTCACATTTTCAGGAAAATCTCTTCCTTTTTCCACCAATATGTGGTTTACATGTACATCCTCGAGAGTTTCTCTTGCTAAGAAACTTGAATATCCTATCATCAAACAAATGATTAACCTTGTTGTAACCTGCTGTCAACAAACAGCTGACGGAGGAGCGGATGACAGCGCTTAAATCTTAAGCTGCTCAGTCTTCTCTTTAAGATGCCTGTAATGCTTTCTTGGTCTCTCCAAATATTTGGGAAGCAGAAACATAACAGAGTATGTTTTTCACACAAAAGTTTTTGATCTCTTTAATATGTTGCTGCCCCAGCGGTATCTCAAAGCCTTTAAGACCAGATCCACAATGATTACTGAAAGAACAGGGTGCCTTTATTCTTCTTTTAGGCAGCAAAACTACGGAACAGCTGCGAGCAATAGGATTTAGCGGAGACTAACTACAGACGCTACAACTCTATTTCGGAGAAAACATGATTGTTTGCATCAGTTTAAACATGTTTTTACATTCTTAATTTTGAGTTTTAAAATTAAGAAATTATAGGGTTGGAGAGATGGATGACTCAGCAGTTACGATCAGTGGCTTTTCTTCCGGAAGAACCAGGTTCAATTCCCAGCACCTACACAGCAGCTAACGATCGTCTGCAGCTTCACTTCCAGAGGATCCCAGATCCTCTCCTGGCCTCTGTGGGCACCAGGCAGGCATGTGGTGGCGAGATGTACATGCAGGCAAAACATCCATATACATAAAGCAAAAACCATGTTTTTTAAATTAACAAATTGTAACATACCCATTTCTCTGAAAGCATAACATATAGGTTTACCATTTTTTTTAAGGTTTATTTTATTTTTAACTATGAAGAGGGTGTGCATGTACTAGATGCGGCCAGAGGCACTGGATCCCCTGGAACTGGAGTTACAGGCAGTTGGGAGCAACTTGCTGTGGGGTGCTGGGAACTGAACTTGAGTCCTCTGGAAGAGCAGTACATGATCTTAACCACTGAGCCACAAAACTTATCCTATTCTTCAAGCCTCTAATCCTTGCCATTTATATTACTTGTGAATTTACTTTCCTCCCTCTTTTGAGGAAAATTTGGAAATTGAACCAAGAGCCAAGTGTACGTTGTAATTTTTTATTATAAAAAAAAAAGTCTGATTCACATCTCAAAAAAGGTTAAAAAAAAAAAAAGGGGGGGGGTCAGTCTCACACACAAATAAATACCACTAAAAATTTTCATCTCAAATTTTCTGCTTCTCAACTTTCTTTACAAATTCATATTAGTTTAAGTAACACTTGAGTAGACTTCTTAAGGACTATCCAGGCCTGGGTTAAACTTCAAAAATGTGTATTATCTTCTACATTCTAGAACAGATTTACTCTGCACAACCAACCAGAGACATTATCTTTAAAATTTTGATCCAGGCCTGTTACTCAGCAGCTTGGGCCTTGTATAGCTTCCTTTTGCTCTTAGGATGGAAGCCAAAATCCTTCTCACA
The DNA here is from genome assembly GCA_028551405.1 of Uromys caudimaculatus. Classification (NCBI taxonomy): domain Eukaryota; kingdom Metazoa; phylum Chordata; class Mammalia; order Rodentia; family Muridae; genus Uromys; species Uromys caudimaculatus. The sequence continues at coordinate 96,812,201 of CM052701.1, forward strand.
GTTCCAAGTACTCCATCATATTTCTCTGAGAAGATAAGCCCATCTTCTCAGAACTGCTTGGCTGGGATTTGGAGCCATCAGTCAACAAGAATTGAGCCTCTGCTCTTTACTCCTGTGTGCAGAGTAACACAGCACTAGCCTGGGGTACAGCAGAAGATTTTCTCCACTCTCCAAGTCAGCTATGGTGAAACCTAGGGCGGAAACCTGATTCTGAAAGGGCAAAGTAAAGATAAAAGGTGTGGGGGCGTGTCCTAAGGGAAATTAATCCTTTGATGAACCTTGGGCAGAGGAGAAAGGGGGAGCCACAGGCAGAGCAGAGACAAGTTTACCCCAGCTGGTCTCAAGATTGCTTTCAGGATCTGTGACTTATGCCCGCTAACAGGCATTTATCCCAGGGCCACTGTTTGGAGTTTAGTCAATAACTCACACATACTCGTTCCTGTCAAAATTTCTTTCTTCCAAAAGCTATCTTTATTTAAATCATTAAACTACATGGTGGAGCTGGAAAGATGGCTCAGAGGTTAAGAACACTCGTTCTTTCAGAGGACCTGGGTTCACATTAATTCACAACTCCAGTTCCAGGGGATCTGACCACCTCTTCTGACCTCTGTGAAAACGGTACATGCGTGTGGTACACACACCACATACGTACATGCAGGCAGAACACTCTACACATAAAGGAAAAGAAACAAATCTTAAGTAAATAAATAGCATGGCAAATTTTATCAGTTCCTAAGACACCCTTAGAAGTCCGACATCACAAGACCATGACACTGGAATGTCACAAAACTAAAGGCCTCCCTTGCAAGGCAGCATCATGCTTAACTGCAACTTTAGATAATTCTGTATAAAATAATGTAAATGTTTGAAAATGACTAAAGTAATAAGTAATACTAAGTAATGAGACCTTGGCATGAGCACATTATAGAAAAAAAGTGTCACACGCTGACAGCCTCTCTTAGTAGAAATTCTAAGACTCTGGAACCAGAGAACTGTACTCATACGCACATGTGTGTGTGTGCGTGCACTCACACACAAGCATATGAACGGCATATTTTAAATTTGCTATAAAAGTAGCACATCAGACCGGTCATCCTTGAGGGACTGGATGATAGGCTCTAGATAGAATGACAGCAGTCAGATGACTGAATGCTCAGGATAACAACCCAGGACAGAGGCAGAAACTAAACGGTGGTGACATGTGGATGAATGGTCCTAGGATGACCCATTCCTACAGCTCTAGTACAGAGAGCTGCCCCAGTTAGTGGCTCAGTGACATGCTCAGAGAGAACCCTGTGGGCTTACTGCTGAGCCATCAAGGACATGACAGCAGCTAGAAAGTGAGGGAAGAAATCCCAGAGAGAAGACAAACAGACACACAGGGAAAGTACCGAAGATCTGAACAAATTCTGGCTGTAGCCAGCACCACGCATGCACAGAGCAGACTCAAGCAGGTTAGCTAAGGCAAAAGCACGTTTCCTGCTAACTCTCTGTCAGAGGAAAAGCAAAATGGGAATTTGAGTCCCTGCCCATAAAAAACAGAAAACTCGTAGTCATTTAAAGATTGTGATGAAATCCCAGATCTCTGTGAGGCATCATTCACGATATCCATGCTATATTATAAAATCGCCAGGCAGTGGTGGCACACGCCTTTAGTCCCAGCACTTGGGAGGCAGAGGCAGGCGGATTTCTGAGTTCGAGGCCAGCCTGGTCTACAGAGTGAGTTCCAGGACAGCCAGGGCTACACAGAGAAACCCTGTCTCGAAAAACCAAAAAAAAAAAATCGTTAGGCCAAGAAACAGGAAAATGTAAGCAGCTTCAAATGGAACAGGTTACCCCTAGCAGATATCCTGATATAATGCAAATATTAAACTGAGCAGCTGTAACATGCAAAGCATCTGTTACAGAAGCTGGAGGGTGGCTCAGTGGGAAAGGGCACTGGCTGCTCCTCCAGAGGACCTGCATGTAGCTCCTAGCACTCCATGGTGGCTCACACCATCTGTAAACTCCAGTTCTTAGGGATCTGGTGCCCTCTTCTGGCCTCCATAGGCAGGTCCATAAATGGCACGTAGACATACATACAGGCAAAACATTCAGACGTACAAAATAAATTTTAAAAACTTAAAATGGAACTCGTGGACGTCTTGGTGGTGCCCTTCCCATCTGTAAGACAACTGCCAGTCAGCTGTAAGGAACACACTTAGCTAACAGGCCTCTAGCTGTGGTGCCTTTAGGACCTAATTGTAAATAGATGGATGCTCTGTCCTTCAAAGTTGGCCAGTGGCAGAGCTGGCAGGAACAAGCAGGCTTGCCCAGTGGCCATCTCTACACCAATGCCCTCCACCAGGGTATCAGAGACATCCTCAGTCCAACTGTGCTGTCTGAGGCCTCCTCCTACCCCATCTTCCTCCTCTCTGCCCTCCCTCCACAGTGACAGGCCTCTGTTCTGCCTCCCCGTGATCTTCTGTGGTGCCAAGTGAATCTCTCATGTACACACCTCTGCCTACTGAGAGGGGAGCCTAACTGATGTAGAATTTTAAAAACAAACAAACAAAACCAACATCAATTAGCCCAAAATAAGACGTAAAGAGAAAATAAAGAAATGAAAAGCACATGGGGCAGAGAGGGAGGGGTTGGGGAGGGGCTAGGGAGGAGCTGGGGGAGGGGATAAAACCAAATGGGAGTGCCTTCCCTCAAGGCTCAGAGAAACATATGGAAGATGGGGAGGAAGAATTCTAAGAGCCAGGGGTGGGGGGTAATTTCAAAGAAACAGTGTTTCCTGGACACAACACGGGAGATGCATGTATGAACTCAGAGACTATGACAGCATACACAAGGTCTACACAGGCTCAAGGCAGACAAAATCCTAGCTTAAAACTGGGAAGATGGGTATGAAGTGCCATTCCTAACCAAGGAGCTATTAGACTTTGATTGGTGCTGGGTAAAAGAAAGTCAGTTTTCTTCAGCAGAGTGACACTTCGTATATTGACCATCTCAAGGGCAGGTCCCACACCCAGGAGCAGTCGACAAACACAAAGGGTCCTCCGTGGGTTTGTTTTGCTTTGTGAGAAAGAAAGGGGGCATGGGATTCATGAAGTTGGAGAGGTAGGGAGGTTGGGGAGGACCTAGGAGGAGATTGTGGAATAGAATAAATATGATTGAAATATATTTCATAAAATTCTCAAAGAATAAATAAAAAATATTTTTAAAATGGAGAGTGGTACTTTTAATTCCAGCGCTCGGAAGGCAGAGATGGGCAGATCCCTGGGACCTGCTGGTCAGCCAAGCTAATCAAACCCAAGAACAGTGAGAGACCTTATTTAAAACCAGGATGGGTGGCTCCTCACACATATAATGTACCTGAACACACACACACACACACACACATACACACACACCAAACAAATAATAAAAACCAGAAGTTTTCAAAAATGGGAAGAGAGGGGACATGATCTTCATACTTGCTAAATACAAAATTTTGAGTTTAATAATAAAGGCTTGAAAACTACATACCACTTAAGAAAGCTGCTGTGGGGATGGGAAGATGGCCCAGTGGATAAGGGGACTCATCATATGAATGTGAGTCCTGAGTTCAAATCCCCAGAGCCCACATGAAGCCAGATGCCTTGAGCAAGCATCTGTCACCTCAGTGTTCCTGCAAGAAGGTGGGAGGAGAGGAGACTCCCTAGAAGCTGGCAGGCCACCTAGCCTGGCATTTGCATTGGAAAAGCAACATAGAGACCCTCTCGCAACAAAATGGAAGCTGTTCTCTGACTTCCATATGTGTGTTGTGGCACATACACACCCACAGTCACACACATGAACACACATACACACACACACACACACACACACACACACCTGGGTATCCTCACAAGAAGCCTGCTGTGGCTATATTAACATCATATGCATTGCACTGTAAGGCAGAACATAATCAGGCATAGAGGGTATCTGATAGCAACAATAGAAGCTATTCATCGGCAAGAACTAAAAATAAAGTCCATATGTGGTTAAAATAAAATGTTACAAAGCAAACTGCTACAGAATTTATTATTAAATAGGCAAATTCACAACATTGGCTATTTTAATATTCTTTTCTCAATAATAGACAGAAACCATCAGTGGGACTTGTGCCAGGGTTCACACCCAGAGTCACAAGGAAAAAAAAATATCAGTAGGCGCATAAAAGACCTAAACACCACTACCAAGGGCACTGACCTGACCAACATCCTCAGAACATTGCACCTGATACCTAGAGGACACTTTCTTCTCAAGTGCGCATGGTACACCAACCAGGACAGCAGCAACGCATTTTACAGACAAGTCTCAGTGAACATTCAAAGGCTGAAATACTACAAAATATGTTTGGGTAATAAGTTATTCAAATCAATAGCAATAAGATACTCAGGAAACTCAAAATATTTGGAATAGCACATGTCTAGGAAACTCATAAGGAAAAGAAGAACTTATAGGCAATGAAAGGAACCACAGCGGAAATATAGGATGCTCTGAATGACAAAGCGAACACACCGTGGTGCCGTGTGGGGACACTGGTCAAGCACAGCTCAGGGAAGTGGGTGGCTTGAAGTGCTTCCAGTGTAAGCGAAGAGAGGTCTAAAGGCCAGAACTCTCTTTTCTAACTGTATGAACAAAAACAGAGCAACTGTTTGTAAATCCAGTGAAAGTAGAAGACAGGAACTTTTTTCTTAAAAGGAGAAATCAATGAAATGTAAAAACAATAGAAAAAAATTAATGAAACCAAAAAATTGGTCCTTTGAAAAAGATCAATACATTTCTAACTACACTGGCCAAGGAAAATCTAAACTGAAAGAAGCATAAATTGCCAGTATAAGAAATGAGAGACCTCTTTAGAAATCCCAATACATTGAAGTAATAACTAAACAAATGATTGTGCGTCAATAAAATCTACGACTTACGATAAAATAAGCAAATTACTTGAAAGATGCAATTTACCAAAACTGACACATGAAACAATTGAAAACCTTACATAGTTCCATCTCTATTTATAAACTGAATATGTTCTCAAAATCCTTCAAATAAGGAAAACTCCGGGACAAAGGGCTTCATAGCGAATTCAGTCAAACATTAAAGGTAACAAGAACACTTAACTCTCACACTACTTTATCAGATGAAATAGCAAGATGGAATTCCCTTGACCCATCTTGACACCATAATTTGAAAGAAATACTTTATGAAAAGAGACTTGGAGGCCAGTGTCAACAAACACAGACCTAACTATCCTTAACAAATATTAGCAAGTCTAAGTTAGCCATGTAGAAAAGGACAACCAACCCTTTAGATAAATATTGTTTACTTCAAAAATGTAAGACTATAACACATCATCAATAGCAATAAAATGCAATCAATAATCAGTGATAAAGCATAAAATTGCAAAATAAAAGTATTTTGAAATTTCAGTGACTTCATGAAAAAAAAAAAACCTCTCAGCAAATAAAACATAGATGATTCCCTCAGTCTATACTTGAAATCATATTTAATGGTTGAGTGTTAAAGTTTCTCTAAAGTCAATAACAGGAAAAGGATGCATGATCCAATAGTGTTATCTTAGGCAGTATAATAACGCAGGAAAAATTAAATAAAAGACATAAAGTCAGAGAAATGAGAATTCCATTATATGCAGATGATATGACTGTCTGAAAGGAAAAGTCGTGTTATCTCATGGGACAATATTTTCTACATCTGTTATAATGGGTTATATGATTTTAAATTGAATTGTGTCTCCAAACTATGCTGGATACATGGTAATCATTATGCTAAAGATATCTCTAAGTATACAGTCTGAGAAATATACATATTAGCCTACTGACAATATGCATTCATTTATCAAAGCACCTAGCAGGGGCTACCTTAAAACATGAGGTTATCTTTGTTCTGGGACTCAGGTATGACAAAGTTCAGGACAGTTAACACTGGGATGTTCACAGACCCTTCAGTGCTCAGACACACCCCAAGATCAGGAAAGTGACACGTGTTCCCAAGTGGGGCCGTAACAGAGTTACCGCTTTTGTGTATTCTGTCTACACTGCCACACAAGCATCCTGGTGGTGTTCTAATGAACCTCCTGTGGTTTACACAGAATAGTGCAGGACAGCCATGAAGGAATGCGAGGAAAACACAGGCAGCAGGATTCAATCTTAACGCCCTTTTGTAAAGCCTGTATTGACACAGACATAGGGACCTTCCTGGGAGTGTACAAATACAAGCAGCAAGGGACACCTCGGGGTGGTGGGCGTGGCGAGGGCAGTTTTTATAATGTAGCTTCGGCATATTGTTTGAACTTTGAATATTTATGAATACTTTTACTTTAGAACTAAAAATAAAATTAAGAGAAGCCTTTTGGTAATGTAAAATGTTACCAACATTTAAAAGCCACCGTGATTAGTCCTTTTGTCCTTTGAGTCCAATAAGATTAAAGGATTCTTGTTCTGTACTCTGTTTTGCTTTAAACATCAAGCTCACAACTCTGGTGCTTTTAGCGCTAAGATCCTAGCTTCTCTTGAACCAAATACAGCCATGGGATGAATGCACAGGTCAGGGCAGGTCACAGGCTCATTCTCCTCATTTCACTGGCTCATAGAACTGGGAGCATTGGGGAGGTGAGGGTTGACTCCCAAGAAGACTGTCTGGTTAGCCAGAATCTTCTGACAGCATATGACTCCAATAACTGGTCTTCCCAACCCCACGGATGTTTAGAGACCCTGTAAAACCATACAGATCACAGGCCGTGTAGACCTATGCCATCTAGACCACAAAGCTATAGTTAGAAGACTTTCAATACATAGAATCCATCTGCCAACAACTTTGCAGGCAAGCAAACAGAGATTCAGAGAACTAAGCAACTTGCCCAGAGTTGCATCTGCGATCAAATCAGGTCTTCTGAACTGCAGGAGACATTTTCCACTGGGACTGACAGGGGACCTAAGGACATGCCCTACGGCCGGTGCACCAAGAAGAGTGCCTTCATGTATATAGGCTACATTAGGTGGCAGACTTAACAAGGAGCTGAGGGGAGCAGTTTCCTGCCATAAGCATAGGTCCAGAGGTTGCGGTTAAAAAGCAACCTTGTCATGCCTTTGCCTCATTACTCTGTTCTGGAAAATGCGCAAACACTTTTCCTATGAATGGTCCCTTAGACTAAAAGACAGCATCCTTTGTATGACAGCCATCTTTCTGTCACATGACTCAGAGCTGATTTGGGGGTGTAACTAATACTAATGTGGGCTTCTTGGGGTATTTTCCTCAGTTTCACTGCAGACAGTAGGGATGCTAGAGATGTCTCACCTGGTGTGGTGACTTCTACAGCTATCGTCATCAACCTCACTGTCAGCATCCTCGTCCTCGTCCTCCTCACTATTCACAATCAGAAGCAATGAACCAGCTTCTAGAGTTTAAGGGAAAACCAACAAGAAGCTTCTGAATTGCTTAATAATCAATAAATCAGACATTATGCCATGCTAACTAGCAGTTTTCTAGAGCGTGAGTAACCCCTCCCTCCTCTCTGCTAAGAAAAGGGGCGTGCCTGAAGAATATTCAAACTAGCATCCCTCAGGACATGAGCTAGAATTCATAAATAAAACCTAAAATAATAGACATGAAATATAGAATCAGTCTTATCCACGTCTGCGTAAGAGCTCCTAAAGTCCTCCCCATAGATGGTCCTTGGGACTGGCTAATGGGCACCCTACACTCGGAATAATAAAATGGCTACCGTCTGTCAACGTCACATTGTTTTCATTAATTCATGCAAGTTTTCCAGCTATTTGTAAGTTCCCCTTGTATGTTAGACATAGGGTTCACATCCACACAGCCTCAAGTTTGTAGGCTGACATCTTGGGCGTTGAAGAGACCTTGTGACTATAAGAAGTTATAGGGTTCCTAGGGGGTCAGTTCTGGCTGGACTCAAATGCTGCTCACAGGGACTACACGGCCACCCTTTCCCCAGACACGTCATAACTAATGACTTTCCAACACCGAAGCTTTTAGACTTTGATCATTCTACAAGAACTCAGTAAGCGAAATGATGAAGATCTTCCAGCTGAACAAACAGACCAGGGCGGACCCCTTACCATCTGCCCTGACTCCACTCCAGTGCTTCATTAAAGTGGTGTCATTCAAAATATGCAAATGGCATAGTAACACTTTAACAAACAAATGAATTATGGGGGCAATTTACCCAAGGTAATTAAGAATGCTAAATCAAACAAATTATCATCTTAAATGGCAAGTAAGTTTTAATTAAACTGGATTTCTACACTAAAAATGAAACTACCAACTCAACAGAAGGAAGCTCATGTGGATAAAAGGTACCGTATTAAAGGGGAAGTATCATAACTTTTGACTCACATGAGCAAGGCTGGTTCTCAAATTTCTACAATGACGCCAACTTAGACAGTGTCTCCATGTATGGCTTCAAACTGGTTGACTGTAACTGAACTGCCTCAAGTGTAAGCTCATTTTGAACAGTAAAGAGACTCCTCAATCATAGAATCAGCTCAAACACAGGATAATTTCTTTTCAATGAACAGCTAGAAGCCTTTGTCTATCATTAAGAAGGGGTCTAAGCCCGGTCTCCATAATGAGCTCCAGGACAACCACGGCTACATGGTGAGACCCTGTCTTGAAAAAAAGGGAGGAAGGAAGGAAGGAAGGAAGGAAGGAAGGAAGGAAGGAAGGAAGGAAGGAAGGAAGGAAGGAAGGAAGAGATGGAGGGAGGGAAGGAGGGCAGGCATCTCAAAGGTCACAGCCCACCCCAGTGATAGAGTCCTTTGTAAAGGGTGGGGACCATAAACCCACAGTGAAATCACCATAGTAGTATGATGGCCCTCATCTGCATAATAAATTCATATGAGAGACCCAACCAGTCAACAGCCATGAAAACAAACCCATGATGAATCTCCCCAGTCATCCAAAATGGACAAAGCTAAACACACGATCTACTAAAGATTACACATCTATATTTTTATAGAGAATGATATGGTCTTAAGCATAGTGGTAGATTGCTTTTAAAGCTTCAAGTGATCTCTAAGACCAGATGTGTTCGCAGCTGCTCTCTTTTTAGGATCTGGTCCCAGTGATGTAAGAGGATTCTCACCTGACCCCAGCCAGCAGCCAAGCAACCAAGAAAGCCCCCAAGAGCCGCCTGCTTTCTTCTCCACATGAAGCACCTTCTCTGGTTCAACCTCCCGGGTCTTTCTAATCCACCTTCAGCCCAGGACACACGGGGTGTGTGCTGTCCCTCTGCACGTGGCTTTCTGGTCAGGCAAGATGGCCCAGGGCAGGAGTCTAGGAGTCGATGGCATGAAGCAGGGTGCTGGCAAGACTGAACAGGGAGGGGCCTGCACCCAGGCTAGAGAAGCCATTCTGTCACCACTCCTGGCATCTGGGCCGGTCACCTACCCACACAAGTCTGGCCTCATAGTAACCCGAGGAACCCAATTAAGATGCTAATGACAGCGCTAAGTTGCAGTGTGGAGACTGTGTACCTGAAGCCACTGACTTCCCTTTTGTCCTGCCTCACTCTGGAGAAGCCACACAATGCCAACTCTGAGTGAGGGCAACAACGAGCTATTCTGGGGACTTGAGACAGGGAAGGCACAGCGTGTCTCCACTTCCCTTTGCTCCTGATTGTTGCCAGAATGAGATGCATCCAGGCATTCTCTCATCAAGTTTCCTTTGGCTTTTCATACCTCATGCCAGGCACAGCAGAAAGACACCATTCTGCGGCACCATCACCACCTTCATCACCATCATCAACATCACCACCATCATCACCATCATTACCATTATCACCATCAGCATCATCACCACCATCATCACCATCACCACCCCCCTTGCTCATATTCCCAAGAGAGCAGAACTATGCAAAATAAACAAGCAACTCTGGGATAGAATGGGAGCACTTGGGAGGAACACAGAGCCTACCTGGAGTGGCACGGTCAAAGGAGGGGACACATACAGCTGCTTATGGTCAAACACCAGTCCCATGTGTGTCCTGCATGTCTGCTCCTTTGACCCAACAAAAATATTATATATTCATGAAGGGGGATTTTTTTATCCCATGTTCAAGGCTAGGCCCATCTCTGCCAGCTCTGCCCTGAGCTGTGAAGGCTCAACAAGTATTTCCTGAATACAAATTTAGATTTGCTCCTGAAATTGTTTTTAGACAGGATCTTAGAAAGCGAGGATCACAGAGACCCTCCAATAATCCATTCCTCTAGAATTCAGGAAGAAATTTAAAACAACAAAAACAGACAAACAAACAAAAAACTTAAATGAATGGAGAGAGAAAATGGGATAGTCAGTAGAACACTGCTCAGTGATTTAAAAAATAAAAATAAAATAAAAAGCCAGAACTCAGACAAGCCATAACTTGGATGGATGCAAAGGTACCAGATGCTGAAACCATACATTGTATGAGTTGATCTTCATGCAATATTCAGAAGAAACAAATCTATAAAGGAAAAATCTGAGTCAGCGGTCACCTGGGGCCAGAGGAGGAGCAGAAGCCACTCTTTACAGACCACCAGGACCTAACCGGAAGGAAGCACCAAGCTGCTGTGAAGCTGGCTGTGGGGCTGGCCCCAGCACTTGTGAGGGGCTTAAGTCACTGACTGTACTTGAAATGGGGGACTTCGATGTGTTTTAATTGTGTCATCCAAAGGTTGTTTTTAAAAGTCTTCAAAGGGGCTGAGGCTGTAGTGGAGGTAGAATCGTAGTTAGCATGTGTGAGGCCCTGGGTTCGATCTTCAGCACGCAGCAAAGAAAAAGAGGGAGGGGGCTTCAAGAGAGAGGGGAGGGAAGGGGAAATGGAGGAAGAGGGAGCAGAGGGAGAGGAAGAGGAAGAGGGAGAGGGAAGAGGAGGGGAGGGGGGGAGGGGAGGGAGAGAGGGGGAGGGGAGGGAGAGGGGGCAGGGAGAGGAGAGGGAGGGAAGGGAGGGGGAGAGCGAGAGCGAGAGACAGCTGATATAAAAGGGACATTACTATGTTGTTGCAAACAAGAGTCCAGGTTTGCAAGGATTCCTCAGCTGCTGGTATTTGAACCCATGGCCTCCCTCTCTCCCTCCAAGTTTCTGCCATGCTAAGAGCAGTTCCTAAGGGCTGTAGGAGGGAGACATGGGAATGGAGGTTAAGGGGTCTGCAGCTTCCCTGGAGGTGATGAAAAGCTGTAAAGTAATGCGTTGGTGACGTGGCAGCAATGCCACGAATAGAGTCAGTGGTGCATAGTTACACATATTTATTAAAACCATGGTCCCATAAATATCTTACCAATTCTTCAGTTTACTTGTAAGTAGACAATATTTCAGAAACATTTCATAGTACTCCCTCCCTGACTGCCAAATTCATCCCAGGACCACTGAAGAGCCATCCGCTGTTCTGTCTGTCTGTGTCATGTCAGGATGTCTTAGTCCGAACAGCTCTAAGCAATTTGCATGCCACATTCTTTCTCCTTCCTGCTGGTTGGCAAACATCACACACTAATTAAAAAGAAGAAGAACTAACCTGGGCTTAGTTTGCATTTTAATCCTGCCCACTTGAAACTGGCTGGCACTGTTCAAAACAGCACGTTGCAGGGCCATTCTCTAAGCTGTCAGCCGTCTTATTAAGTGTCCCAACCATGGTTTCTTCCATGTGTAAGAGAGGGTGACTTGCTCTCTGATGTATTTAGCCATGGTTTATTGCAAAACACACTCTGCTCAACTAACATTGTAAAGATCCAAATAGCGCTCAGCCTTTCTATTAGGTATATGACTCAAAGCAGTCCCGGCCTGGCCGGGAATCACCGTGTGATCCCTACTGTGCAAGGGTTTTACCACTGCTGTCAGTGATGATTCCCAGAATGCTTTGTGCCCAAATCATTGGGATTTGTATTTCCATCAGACAATTTGTAAGCTTGGTTACAGTGTTCTTTCCTTCTTCCCAATAACATGAGAAGTTGTAGGCCTGAATACATGGCTCTGCTGATAGAGACCTTACCTACCATGTTGAAGCCCTGGGTTCAACCCTCAGCACTGTGTACACCTGCTGTCATGGTGCATGCCTGTAATTGCAGCACTGGGAGGGAGGCAGAGGCAGGGGGACCAGAAGCTCAAAGGGACTTTTGGCTACACAGCATGTCAAAGATTTATAAGACCTTATCTCAAATAAATACAGAAATGAATGATGAAAAAGTAAGCAAATACATAGACAGATAGACAGACAGATAGACAGATAAGCAAGCAAATAGGGCTTTTCCAACAACAACAATAAGGGGAGGAGGGGAGAGAGAGGAAAACAAGGGAAAAACTCTATATTAGTATTTAGCAAATTCTCAAGATGCCAGTGTATCAAAGGTAGTACCAGGGTCTGAACATGCTTAGCCTCCATGTCTGTTTGACATTACATACTGAATGTAAAGATTATTAGCAACCAAATGTTTTCTATTCCAAAGATCATATTAAATGTATACCTTCCTCTTTGGAAGGTTTAAACTATATATGCTTTTGATAGGAATTAAAATATAAATGTAAAAACACCAAAGCCTTCAGGTCCCCATCTATGAAATCAAATGTAAGGAGCAAGCACTACATGCCAAAGTTCTGAGAGGTCCCTCTGAGGGAATACTTTCCTGCCAGCCAAAAGTCACATGGACACATAGTGGCTGAGTTTTCTAACTGTGGTTTTCTTTCGTTTGTTTGGATTTTGGTTTGTGAGTTTATATTGTTTTATACAGTTGTAAGTTTCCTGTGGGATAATTTTCTGACAACTAGAGACAGTCCAGGCCAACATAGCAATAAAGGCCACTGAATCCTGTGCTTGAGAGCACACAGCTGATTCCCTGTGGGTGTGAGAAAGGAAGGAAGCGAGGGGCACAGGATGAAGTCTCTCGGTGAAAGAGCTGAGGTCGCCTTTCCAGAAAAGGTCTGTGTGTTTGTATTCCCTGGTGCTTCATAGCCAGGGCCCATCCTCCCAGTGGGCACCTGAAGGCCATGAGATCTCAAAGATTTGCTTTGGGTCCTGCACTGAGGGATTGTGGGTCCAGCCACTGAGATGAAACTTCCAGGTTGAGGCCATTCTGTTCTTGGGAGATGTGTGTGTGTGTGTGTGTGTGTGTGTGTGTGTGTGTTAATTAAAATTTAAAACCGTCTCCCAGGATTGTGAGGATGTCATAAAATGTGATAGGGAGTCATAAAGCCTGTGGTAAGGTACCAAGGAACACACTGAATACAAACAAGGCAAACACACAATCAATTACACTTAGAAAAATGTCCTAATTTTACAAATGCACTTCCATGGAGTACGTCTCTAATGTGCACAGATGTCACTGTGGGGTCTCAGGAGACACTAATCCAAGTGTGCATGCTTTGACACCCCCCCCCCCCCCCGGCAGATCCTGTTGGGAAACCTCGCTGTCCCCTGTGCCTCTGACCCAATGCTTCTCAGCATCATATGTTCCTTAGCGATGTCTTCTCTCTCGGTTCTTCTTTGGTCTGTTTTCTTCCTCTCCATATCTAGACTGCTGTAAGAAATTCCCAGCTTCCACATCCTCACAAAGCACTCTGCCCCCTGCAGTTAGGTCAAAGAGCACTGTTTACAGAGACTCCGCCCTTCTCCTCCCTTTTCACGGTCTCCTTGCGACACACCACACACCATTCCACCCAGGATTACACTTCAGTGCAGTAACTGGGCCACCTCTGCAACCTCACTCCCATTCTTGCAGGGCTATGTGGCAGGCTATTTCCTCCAAAATGGCTCCACTCTCTCCCATCCCACCTGCTCCTCCTGCAGAGCATTCTTTTTTAAAGTGTCACCGTCTCCCCGTGGAATTGAACTATGACGAAAGTGGCAGAGGGTGACTTCCAAGGCAGGTCAGAGAATGTAAAGAGCTCCTGACTGGTTCTCTGAGATCCGAGCCCCTGTCGCGCAGCCTCCATGCGGGGAAGAAGCCCACGAAGTCGCAGGGAAAGGCCGCACATCATACCCTGGCCAAACGCTCAGGCCATTATGTCTTAGGCTGGCAGACATGCCAGAATCTGGCCTTCAGTTGATTACTCCCTTGTCTGAGATGTCCCTGAGGACAGGAGGTCCCCCTCACACTCCACGACCCTTTTCAAATTTCAGGTTCAGAAGCAAAACAAAGATGTGTTGTAGCTCTAGTAGCTGTGTTCGGGGTTGTTATGTAACAGAGGGTGGCTGGAAGAGAGAACAATGAGTTCCTTCTCTGCTGCTTTTCAGCCTTCTGAATCCCAACCCACCTTTCAAAGCTCAGTATGAGTATCGCCTCTTTCGTGAAGCTAATCCTACCTGAAGGTGAATTCTCTCTCTGTTGCTCCAAGCTTGAATATAACCCAATACAGACCCAGCATTTAGTGGACAGTAATATCATCACAACATTCTATAATTTTCTTGAGAGAAAGTCCACGCTTGTGTTTCTCTGGAAACCCCATTTCTTAGAATATTTCCCCTATACTCTATCTATCCATCTATCTATCTATCCATCCATCTATCTATCTATCTATCTATCTATCTATCTATCTACCTATCTGTCTATCTACCTATCTGTGTATGTGTGTATGTAGTAGGTATACAGTACGTATTTAATAAATGATATACAACACAGCAAGTATTTTCTGTAAAAATGAAATATGATAATATGATAGAAGAAGTAAAGGACAATAAATATAATGTTAGTGGCAGATCGTGTAGTTTCAGAAACTCAGACTTTTCAAGTCACTAAATTACCTTCATACTATACAAAGCCTACATCCAGGCATGTCTGTGAGTGAGTGTGTGTGTGTGTGTGTGTGTGTGTGTGTGTGTGTGTGTGTGTGTACCCGCACATTTGGCCAACATGTGGACTGGACGTCTGCTCCATCATTAATAATTAAATTCTAAGTGGTCATTTTGAGAAATGGCAATAACCATTCTATAATCATGTAATCACTCAAGAGTAATTAGAACATGGAGGGGCCCAGCAATAAACAGTCATGTCTTGTCAAATGCCATCTATTTCAGTATTTCTATGGAGATCATTAGGCTAAATCATGGTCATTAGCTGTTGGGATCAATAGCTGTCACCAGACCTGGGATTACATCCACACTTTTACATATTTATGTATGTTTTTCTGAGGAAAGATCAACTTGTTTTATCAGAATCCCAGGTGAAACTTCCTTCAAAATTCTGTCAAGGTCCAACTTGGAACTAGCAACAAAGAAACCATGGCTGGTCATCCTGGGGTCTGCAGAGCTAGGGACAATGGTCTTGGAGATGCCTTTGTAAGATCTCTTGTAAGAAGACCTAGACATTTATAAAGGGGTGCATACCGAACGATTCATCTTAGGATGGTGCGAAGGGACACCATGACCAAGGCAACTCTTATAAAGGACAACATTTAATTGGAGCTGGCTTACAGGTTCAGAGAGTCAGTCCATTTTCATCAAGTCAGGAAACATGGTAGCATCCAGGCAGGCATGTTGCTGGAGGAGCTGAGAATTGTACTTCTTGTTTGGAAGGCAGTCAAGAGAAAACTGTCTTCCAGGCAGCTAGGAGGAAGGTCTCAACGCCCACCCCCAGAGTGACACACTTCCTCCAACAAGGCCACACCTATCCCCAAAAGGCCACACCTCCTAATAGTGCCACTCCCTGGGCCAAGCATATTCAAACCACCACAATCCCTAAGACCCAACAGGGCTAAGACTTCTCCAGATGATTTCTGTAAGAAACCGAAAGAGAAAGAGAAAGCGGTCAGTGAGGAGGGAGGGGAGGGGGAGAGGAGGGAGGGGGAAGGGAGAAGAAGCTACCACCTCACTGCACTTTTCCAGTGGAATCTTTTTATTAAAAAATGGTACTATTCTTCTTAAAATTGATATTATGCACAATAACTTACTTTATAAATAGTAACTGTGCTTCACCATGTGACAATCACCAGTCCTAGACTTTTTGCTCAGTCTTAGTTCTAAGATTTGGCCTTTCCTCTGAGTAGTTCAATCCAATGCTGCAGATAGTTCTACAAGGACACCTCCTACAAGATGGTGAAAGTGCCCAAACCTGAGAGCAAGGCACAGGGAACCGAAGAACAAATGGCTTATCAGTACAGGCAGGAGTGGTCATGGGGCCGCTGATGCAGCTGCGTAATCTACTGAGAACCAGGTGGCTTTAGCTGGCTGTCCTATCGCGTGGGCACCCACCTGGTCCTCTGCCTTCCAGAACCACATCAGCAGTTAGAACAGCTTTCTTCCCTGGAGGAAAATCTTTCTTTAAAGGTAGTTAAGTGCCTGCCAGACAGCTGCAATCCCCAGACCCATGGGAGCAGATCTATACACAAGCCCAGAGAGGGCAGGCCGGGTGCTTAATGGAAGGAGTGTACACAATGAGCAATTTGGACCGAAGGATGATCTGACCAGAATTCTTGTCACATTCAAAAGTTTCAATGGAGGAAGTAACATTTTACAAAAGGTCTGAATTAGATGGAACACAGGCAGAGTATTAGAGAAAACGGGCTTTTGGTATGTAAGAGGGCAGGAAATGAAACGCTGGTCATTTTATCATTTCTTGATCCACTAATTTTCCCCTCAATGTTATAATCAGTCTTTCATATGTATATGACTTATAAGTTAGACATTCACTTCCTTGAGCCCTTTGTCCACATTATATTTGATCTCATTTGTACCATGGGATATATTTATATACCATATATAAAAGATATTCTATGAGTTAATAAATGAAATTTTCTCCCTGAAGCTCAGGATGGTGATAAAGCCAGTATCTAACTTTATAAGGAAAGTAAGTATGTTCTTCTAATTCACCATAAGCAGTGACTGCAAAGTACTTCTTAGAAAGCAAGACTGTAAATGAGCCCTTCAGTGTGTCCCTGACCATCTGGGGCAGGAGGCATGGGGGCCCTAGCTGAAGGAGCCTGTCCTCTGATTGGCACGTGGAGACCAGGTGGAAGACAATCTTATTTTATCCTCCATGTCTGAAAAACAAATCTATGTGCCTTTAAAAAAGAAGAGACTTCGAGGCCAGCCTGGTCTACAGAGTGAGTTCCAGGACAGCCAGAGCTACACAGAGAAACCCTGTCTCAAAAACAAACAAACAAACAAACAAACAAACAAACAAACAAATAAATAAATAGAAAGAAAAGAGGAGGAGGAGATATGAATGAATGGATCTTGATTCTGCTCGAGATATGATTCTCTCAGTCTTTCCTCCCTTCCCCCAACTCTCCATTTGGTGTACTGGACATGTACAGCCGTTCTTTAGATATGTTTGCACATCTATGAACTAATGCCTAAGGAAGAGAAAGTATTTGTGGAAGACAGTACCTTCAAATTGTATTTTAAATACATAGAAAGTCTTCTAGGATCACACATTCAGTCAACAGATGCTACAGAAACCATATATGTATATATACAAATATATCATATACATAATATGTGTGTTAAATGGTTATAAATAATATATATTATGTATAACTATATATAGCAATATATATTTCTATCATATATATATATATATATATATATGGGTAAAAAAAAAGTCAAACATTGGCCTCATCATCACCAACACACTTAGAATGCTGTTAAGTTTGTTTTTACCTATGTATCTATTTATTCTTATTTATTGTTTTTGTTTTAACAGGAACTGAACTCAGAGCACACATACTATAAATCACATACTTCACCTCTGAGCTCTAGTCCATCTCAAATACCATTCAGTTTATTTAAGACATTAACTTTATAGCAGTATGAAGTTCTCTAAATGCTTCTTTCTCTTTGGTTATTGACTGAACAGGTAAGAGCTGGCTCACATTATATTACCATTATTTTCTTTAAGTCACTAAACAAGAAAGGGGAATGCTGAGGTGTCCTTCCTCCCCTCTTCCTAAAGCAGTTTCGATGGCTTCATCTTGACATAATGACCTTGATCTTGGAAAGTGTTCACAGGCACAAAGGGAAGACAGCTTTTGCTCTGTTTTGTTGAGACAGAATTCTGCTTAAAACAAGTTACCCTGAACTCACTGTGGAGCTCACGCTCTCTATCCTCCTGCCTCAGCCTCCTAAATGCTTACACTATTGATGCCCACCATCATTTTCAGCTTAGGAAGATGCTTTTTGGGCATGCCAGGGCCTGTACACAGGGTCTTATGCATGCTAGGCAAACTCTCTACTACAGTACAACCCCACCAATCCTCTTCTTTTTTTTTTTTTTTTTTTTTCGAGACAGGGTTTCTCTGTGTAGCCCTGGCTGTCCTGGAACTCACTCTGTAGACCAGGCTGGCCTCGAACTCAGAAATCCATCTGCCTCTGCCCCCCAAGTGCTGGGATTAAAGGTGTGAGCCACCACTGCCGGGCACCAATCCTCTTTTTATTTTTTGTTTTCAGATAGTGTCTCACTAAGTTGCCCAGGCAGGACTTGAACTTGTGATTCACCTGTCTTGGTCCCACAGGCCTATGACTCAGGGCTAGCTGTGAAACACTTTGAGGGAGATGTTCTTCTTCATCATGAGACAGGGAGATAAAATGGTTCCATCTAATAGCAAGTCAGAGTGAAGACCTTCAGATGGGCATTTGTTTCTTTACCTTTTTTTGCTTTTTTTTTTTTTTTTTTTTTTGAGACAGAGTCTTACTATAGCCCTGGCTGGCCTGGAACTCTCTATGTACATTAGGCTGACCTTGAACTCAGAGAGAGCCACCTGCCTCTGCCTCATGAGTGCTAGGATTACAGGTGTGCCTGCCACCATGCCCAGAACATTTCTTGTATGAAATGATGTCCTGGGGAAGGACTAACATAAAAACAGCAGCTCTTTTGTCTGCATGGATGGGCTTCACTCCTCACCTCAGACCACTCAGGAACATGAGCAGCTCAGGAAACACTGCATGTCTATTGAATTTAACTCAACATTAAATCTCCAATCTTGGGCTGGCAAAATAGGTCAAGCACAAGGACCTTAGTTTGGTCTCCAGAATCCTTTTTATTTATTTATTTATTTATTTTTTTAAATTTAGTTTTTCAAATGTTCAAAAAATTTACATTTTTAAAATTTTTAAATTTTATAATTAAAAAATCCAATTAAAAAAAAAAAAAGATTGTCATCCACTTGTAATCCCAGAGCTGGAAAGGGAGAGACAGGTGGTCCCTGGGGCTCACTGACTAGCCTGCCTAGCTGACTTGGCAAGTTCCTGGCCCTGTCTCTGCAGCATTTAATCTCACTGTTCATACTTAACTTTTGTGTGCTTTTAAAATCATCCATACTGGAAGTAAACATGTCTACTACTTTAAAAGGCTAGACATGATGGGGGAGGGTATGTGTGGAAATCTTTGCAAATCAAAAAGAAAGGGGGAGGGTGGCAAAGGGATAGACAGTGCCTGAAAAGATGGCCAAGGTTTTCCTCTGCCTGCCCACGCACACTCATTCACATAAACTAAGCCAATCGCTTAAAATTCTAATTGTTTCCTAACACTGGTGAGAACAGGCCACTGTACTATATCTGGACTAGTGTCCTCTACATGATTTAAGTATTTTGTTCCTATATACTCTATCTGAAAGGTCTGAAAGTGGCCTTTTTAATGTGCTTACATGTTGACTGTCAGGTTGGCCAGCTTACTGCTGACATCCCTTGAGCCTAGACTCCGGGAGGAAATGTTGTAACCGTGAATCTGAAGCAGACAGAGGTCGCGGGAAGCTTGATCCTCACCTCGATAACTACACAGCACAGGTCAGCTTTTTAAGTTAGCATCTTTCTTTTCCTTCTCCTTTTTTAAGGTTGTTTATTTTTATTTTATGTTTATGAGTGTTTTGCCTGCATGTCCACTGACTCGTTGCATGTATACCTGGTGCCAATGGAGGTCAGCAGATAGCATCAGACTCCTAGGAACTGGAGTTAACAGACAGCTGTGAGTTGCCTGAGGAACTGAGCCTGGATCCTCTTAACAGCTAAACCATCTTTCCAGTTCCATGTCTTCATTTTCTTACTTATAAAATAGGATTATAACCTTTACTGTCTAGGAGGATTAAATGAGACGGTACATATAAGATGCCTACTTAACAGAATGACAAGCCCGTAGCAAGCATGATACATATTGCTATTTTTATAGTTATTATTACTTCACACACACACACACACACACACACACAAATGGCACTTGGCACATATAAATGGCAATCTTGGTAGTCTATAAGAACATACTCAGTATGAACCTTCTTCCTTATACACCCTGGGCAATTTTCTGGAATGACTGCCCCATTGGCCACATACTTTGATGTGCCATTACAGCATACATAGGTGGCTCTCAGCATATGCAAAATACCCATCAAGCTCTTAATCAGAATAAACTCTAAAAGGGCTTTCCACTTGCCAAAATGCACAAGGAACAGAAATAGGCACAGGTTACTCAGCAGTGTGCTGAGAGTCCTCATAAACGTGACTACACTGGTATGTCTCTCTAAGCTGTTAAAAATATGAGATGACGAAGGGACAAGATGCTGGCCACCAGCTATTTCTAGTCCTGCTGGTATATTCTAGCTTTACCTGGATAGGCAGCGTGCCAAAACCAAATTTATCGCCTATGCCATCTAAATAATTACAGGCTGACTGGCCCCCGGTGTCACGTCCTACAGTCTTTTCATGTGACGCATCCCTCAGCTGGAAAGCAGGAAGTGCTCCATTTGAAGCAGGAAGTCAAAAGGATGCCACGCCTAGGCACAATGCTCTTCTTACCCAAGTAGTGTTATTATTATCCCCATTTGTCAGGGAACACCCAAGCAGAGCACATTTAGTCATGTCATGAGAAAGGAAGGCATGCAAGAGCCTTGCTCTGACCCAGCAGCTGACACCTGGTGGTCTCAGAGCACAGACTTAACCGGACCGCACCCTCTCAGCTTGTCTAGGCTTTTCCTTTGGAAGTGAGACTCTGTGGCATAGAGGAGTGTAGGCAGTGTGGGTGTGTCTTGTATGTATCAGTGCAGGCACGCATGCCCATACGTGAGAACAGTTTTGGCACTCAAAAGGAAGTGACTTCACTGAAGTGAAGATCTTCATTGCCAAGACTGCCATTTTTAATAAATTAGCATTTTCAGAAAGAAACCTGAATCTATATCAAGATGTGACATCTTTTGTGGACTGAAAATAAATTAACAATTCTAATGGTGAGGAGTTACCTCAGCTACACTTTGCAGATCTGGGAAGCTGCTCAGATGGAGGGCGGGGTCAGGAGTTTGGAAAGTCATGCTCAGTCTCATCATGTTTGTGGTCTCAGACTCACATTCCAGCTGGGAACCTTTAGAAATGAAATACTGACTAATCTTTGCTCTCTCAGGACCTCACGTTGGCACCACCACTAGGAATCTGACTTCTGAACCAGAAGTAGAAATGATTAAGAGTTTTGTTTATTTGTTTTTTTAATTTGAAAATGGTGTGTTTCAGCAATTTGTAATCATGTTTTCTACGTATCATGAAGATATGAGATTTTCTTATCACATATATTGAGCATGAATTCTCATGATTATATTTAGAAAACATCCAAACTCATATCAGCTTATGAGCAATCACAGTGGCAGAAGCCTGAAATGTCAGCACTTGGGAAGTAGGGAGGCAGTAAGATCATGAGTTCAAAGCCAGCTTCACTACATAACCAAGTTTAAGGTCATCATAAGGAACAAGAGACTCTATCTCCAAAATAACAGCACTGTCAACTTGTGTATATCCAAAACTGTTTTCACTTACAAAATTCTTTCACTTACTGAGAATCCATGTGCTGGATACTCAAGACACTCCACGACCCTATAAGCCATGTTTTATTTTCTTATTTTAAATTAAAGAAGCACAGCTGCATACTTCAGGCCTACTCTCACAGAGGCAGGAAGAAGGTTCTGTCATTTTGTGGCCCAAGTCGATCTACCAATGAGGTCATCTAACATCTGACAGCTCCTTCTAGACACTGACCTCTCTATTCATGAAGGAACTCACATATTATGGGATGTGTGTGCAGAGCAGTGGACAATTTAGAAATAGTGTCTCATAAAGATTTACAGCACTTCACTGGCCCACCACTCACCCAGCAACCACTTACGAGTGCCTCCCTGATACAAACATAGTTAAGAGCTGCAAATACATCTTTGAGATACCAAGATAAGAGGGCATTGGCCCCGCCCATCACACCTGGAAGATGTCACTGCTCTGACCAGACACAGCTCATTTCCTTAGTGATTACTTACTTAACATGCTAGAAAGCTGAGCCATGTAGCTCTCTCCAACCTCTAACAGAGAAGCACTAGGGAGGGACCAAGAAACAGAGAGAGTAGAAGACAATGCCCAAGAGAAAAAGAAAAGAGGAAAACTTCCCCTGAGATAAAGTACCAGCAGAGCTAACACGTGTCAGAGGGCACTGGGTGGCGGAAGCCCAGGACAAACACAAGTTTGCAATGGTGCCACAGGTAGTCTGTCCTGGGGAAACAGAATACATATTTTGCCTAAGGAGAATGAGAGGAATGGACTAACAAGCAATTTCTAACTATGTCTTCCTGAAGTGTTT
Organism: Uromys caudimaculatus; assembly: GCA_028551405.1. NCBI lineage: Eukaryota > Metazoa > Chordata > Mammalia > Rodentia > Muridae > Uromys > Uromys caudimaculatus. Next base: position 96,834,752 of record CM052701.1, read on the forward strand.
TAATGTTTAAAGGAGACTACTTCCTACTACTAAAAACCAACCTTTTGAGGCTAGAAAGATGGGTCAGCAGTTAAGAGCACCTGGTGCTCTTACAGAGGATCTAGGTTTGGTTCTCAGTCCTTACACTGTGGCTCACAGACATCTGTCACTCATGTTCCAGGGGATCTGACAGCATTTTCTGACCCTTGAGGACACCAGGTACACACATGATGTCCATACATCATACATAGGTGTAGACAAAACATTTACATACATAAAATAAAAATACAATCTTCTAAAAAAAATAGCAATAACAATACCTTATAGAGCACCCAAAAGGGTGCTCTCTCCCCACCTCTCTCTCTTTTTCTATTCTTTTATTTCAACAGCAAGCATACTTAGCTTCTAGAACATGTTTTGTGTGGCAGACCTTCCAGAACATTCCTGGAAGGGCTCACAAGCTCTGTTCTGTTGTTTACCAGCACCCTGTACCACCATGGCCACAAATAGACTCCAAACTAAGTTTTTAACTAAGAAGGGATTGCAACCTTTACCTCCATATTTGATAGCTCCTCCTTGCACTGTACCTACCCTGAGGGGTTTTTGAGGTCGCCTCTGCTATTTTCCACACATGACTAGATCCTATCCTTCTAGATGATACATGGGGTGCCCAGCAATGGTCAGATCCAGACATGAATGTGTCTGGTCTCTGTGTCTGGAGCTCCTCAGTTTCAACCATGCAAGACAGTCCATGAGAGCCTCTCCAGTCAGTAGAGAATGAGAGACCACGTCCTACACTGCTAAACCATTGATCTAGCCAAGAAAAGCAGCACATGATATCATTTTAAAATGTTGGATTTTTTTTTTTCTCTTTGGCTTCTCCCAAATAGATAAGGCTGAATTGTTGCTGGGAACTGCATTTTGCAGCCAACAAACTGAGATCCAGCTACTAACTAATTTGAGATCAGCTTCCTGAAGTAGCAACTCCTCAATAGCAAAAGGATAAAAATAACATTAGATGGATAAATTAACTTCTGGGAGAAGTGGTAGATAACAAAATGACTTTTTAAAAGTTTTGCAATGTGCCCTTGGGGAGGTCTGACTGGGATATAGTTCCTAAGACAGAGATTAGAAGGAGAAATTAATGAATGAAATGTCTTAAACGATGTCATAAAGTAAGCCAGGTACTGGTCCTCCAGCCAGCCATGTAATATGTTGTCAACAATATATTTTAATGCTTATGGCAAAGGGGGCCTATTTTCTAGAATTTCAAAGGGTTCCCACGAGTTTATAAACTGTAGCTATAATCCATTAGACCACCCAACAAAGGATGTAAGTTTGTCATTCACAGATGGAAAACTAAGTAATAACCACTGAAGAAATGGGGTTTTTTTATATTTATCTTCTTAAACGAATTAGGAGTTAAATTTTATTAAGGACTTAGCCAAGATTAGAGGCTCAGGGAATACAAAGCAATACAGCAATTAGAAATCCTTTTCCATCATAGAGTTTTCCAGAGTTTTGTTTTTTTTAATATTTTTCAGGGTTTTAAATTACTCATGTTGAACTGACAAAGCAAAACAAGGTGATTCACAAATTATTGGAAGGAGTGTAAGTTGGTGAATACTTTGTAGAAGATAGTTTATGCTTACAATTATCATTATAAAATATATATCAAATTTTAACTTTTATATAATCAATTCCACAAATACGAACTTACTGAACAAATATACATTGAGAAACATGTTGGAGAATGTCATTTGGAGCAGAGGTTATATGGACGAAATCCAATGTGACTATGAATAAGAGAACAAGTCAAAGAAATTACAGTAGCCTGTTCAATGGGAATATAGCAAAGCATGGCTCATCCACATGGATTTACAGAAAGGGCCTGTACTGGTAAGCACTACATAAATAACTTCATGTTGTCCAGACACAGACAACATGAATAATATAACCTCACTTACAAGAGTATTCAGTTCAATGTTTTTTAATATAGGTATGTTGATCATGGCAAGTCACCCCAAAACAATGATTAAGTATGTTTCACAACTTCATGGACTTCCTAGGAAGTTTTTGTATTGGTTTTACCTCCCTTCAGTATACATCATTGTTTAGGATCATTGATTAGGCCTCAAGGTATCTACTCCATGGAGGTCTTGACTGTTATGGCTGCAATGTCTACTACGAAGAACATTGTCCTTTGGGTGTGAAGACACGCATACAAGGAAGGCCACATTCCCGGAGGCCGTGAGTTAAGGAAAAATCATTCCCACAAAAATTTTCCCAGTTAAAATATGTCTTAGGAACAATCTAGATTGGAGAGTTGAAAAACTAGTCTGCTTCCTCTCACTTGGAAAAGCTGCAAAGAATTTGTGGCCATACTTTATCCCACCACTATGAATCTCTGTGTTTATAACTCTACACCTGTATTCACCTTCCACGTGGCTGAAGTGTTTATGTGAAGGCTAGTCCAGTACTGTCCTCTGGAGGGAGGAACTGGGAACACGAGCAAGGAAGAGAAGCCAGAAATCTACTTTTCATCTCAAGCATTTCCGCACCCAGGGCTGACAGTGGGTATAAACGCCTTGTGGCTTCACAGATGCCAGCTCAGGGGACCCCTGGGCACCAGGACTGACGCTCTGATGTCCTCATCTTGAAACCCTTCATAATTCCCATTTTGTACTTATACAAATAAGTTCAATGACACCATGGCAAAGTGAACAAGGAAACACACACATATGGCCCCTCCTTCACTAAATCATCCCTTCCAGGGAGAGTTCACAGGGTCCCATGAAACCAGAACTCTGGTGAAATCATAAGGCATGGCTCAGAGCAGGGACAAAGTAAGTGTACAACCACTTTCAAGAGAAACTCCAGGCCCTGCCAGTCTCCACAGGCTCCATTTTCTACTCTGACCTGGCCTGGCTTTGAACACAGAAGGACGGCAATGATATTGCCAAAGGAACCCTACCACGTTATTAGGTCTACCCATCGGTTAGCCACCATTTACACCGAAGAGAATGACATAAAGAAAGGAGAGATGTGCAACCAAGACTTCTTTTCTCCCCCAGTCCTACCTCACTCATCAGTAAGCTGGGTAAAGTGTTAGCAGCGCACACATACCTTGCGACACGAGATACAAACAGCTTGGATCCTTTGGGTGTGTGGTTCCCACTATTCCGATAAGAACAAAATGCACACACGTGTGCAAGCTCAGAAATATAAAGGGTAATTTCAGGGGGCTGCACGCGAGTCGAATGTTCTTCCATTTGCATTTTAAACTGGCGTTGCATCACAGAACGAGAGAGAGGGTAAATTTATGCTAATAATTTCTCTCTCTTTTTTTTTTAACCTTTCGTCACTTAGACTAAAATGAAACAGCAGATCAGAACAAAATGACGGGTTGCGGTACAGAGTGCAGAGTAAAGGAAAAGGCTTACTTTAGTATCATTAGTGACATTTTTCTTTACTCCAGGCAGAACAAAGAGCCCCATATATTTATTTTGTGTGCCATGCAATATATTATGCAACTAGCCTTGTCCAAATCATTTGAATATTGTGTGTATGCATTCTACCTTTGTGTGTGTAAACACACACACACACACACACATACACACACACACACACACACACACACACACACACACACACACACACACGAGTATTCTTTTTATACCCACCTGCCTATTCCTTTTCTTAATAAGTGTTCCTAAATTCAAACCTGTTTTAGATCTGCTTCTTAAAAATAAAAATGTAACAGTAAGATCTAGGGAATCGTAGAATAAAAAAAAAAAAAAAAGGCACCCAGTGAAGAGCCATTCTGATAAACCGAAGCTGCCCTTCACCCTATTCCCTGCTCTCTTTTCTTTCTGCCGACATTTTTTCAGCCTGATTTACAGCATGGGAACCATAGTGAGCACAATGAAATTAAGCAAGAAGACTATGCCAGACTTGAAAACCCTGATTCAATTTTATTAACTCAGCTCATGACAGCTACACTGTCACCATAAATATTTATTCTCCAAAGGGCCATGGCTGTAAGGACATCCACAACATAAGGGCTGCCTGCCTTTGACTGGTACAGATACATCAACCTTGGAAATACAGACAATCAGACATGTTATTTACAGGCATAATATCACAAAAAAAAAAAAAAATCAATGCAGAAAGGGTTTCTAATGGTGCTTTATTAGCATGGTGTCAGTATGCCTCCCATGGCTCCAGTGACTGACAGCTCTATAACCAGTGAAGGAAGACCCTTTCATACTTACTTCTTTTAATATTATTGAACACCAATTCTTGAAAGCCACAAGCTAAAATTAATTATGCAGCAGTGATTCTTACAAAATCAAAATTTCTGTTTGTAACATAGTCACATTTTGCAATGACATTAATGTTGATAAGATGTGCGGGTTTTAGTAAAGGGGATTTGTAAAACAGGAAACCGGAAAGTAAATCAGCTACAGCCTCGCCAGGATGTTAGGGTTGATTTATGTGAAAATTAGTACCTCAAAATGTCCCCAAGTTTTACCTTTTTTTAGGTTAGGTTGTTTTCTTTCCAAGAAATTGAGAAGAGTCTGCCCAATGTTTAGTTCAAGACTATTCAACAGAAGCCTGTAACGGGGTTGCTCCAGGGAGGGAGAATGGTACTGCAGTGGGGACCACAGAAAGCATTGATTTTCTCACACACCTTGTTGTACATTTAAAATTTTGTATCAGAGGTGCATGCTGATTGATCTTAATAAGTTTTTAATATAAAAACAGAAATTCGTGGACCAGGAAGATGACTCGATGGTAAAGTCCTTGCTGCATAAATATGAAGACCTGAGTTCAGGTCCCAGTACTCCTGTAAAGAGCCCAGCACTGCAGTGGATCCCTGTAATCCCAGCACTAGGAGGCAGTAGGGATGGTCTCTGGACTGGTGGCCAGCCGGTGAAGCAAATCTACACTCTAGATTCATGCCAGGCCCATTCTCACAAAATAAGATGGAGAACAATTGAAAAGATACAGACATAGATCTCTGGCCTATAAATGTATATGTGCAAGTATGCACACAGGTACACACACACACACACACACACTGAGAGAGAGAGAAAGAGAGAGAGAGAGAGAGAGAGAGAGAGAGAGAGAGAGAGAACAGATAAACAATCAAAACAAAAGTTCTTGCTCTGAACAATGTGAGAGTTGTCACTAATTTTTTTCCTTTTCTTTTTTTTCTCTTTTCTACATGTGTCTGTGCCTTTGTGTGTTTGTGTTATATGTGAGCATGTGTATATACATGTAACTATATGTACATGTGCTGAGGCCAAAGGTCAATGCTGGGTGTCTTCCATAACCACCCTCTGACTTATTTTCTGAGTTGGGATCTCTTCCTGAACCTGGAGCTAGGCTAGCAGACAGAAAGAACAAGAAATCCTCCTGCCTCTGTCACCCACAGTGCTGGGGATAGAGGCACACTCGCAGCCACACCCACCTTCTTACTGGGATGCTAGGGATTTGGGTTAGGGTCTTCATGCTTCTGTAGCAAGTGTCCCTCTGAGCATCTTCCTAGCTCAAGGCTGATTTCTTCTAGTGCCATTTCTCAAGTTGCCTAGTCAGCTCAACTAGCATCATTGATTGGAAAGCGCAGGGGAAGGCATAGGAAACCTCACATCCTGAAAACCTTTCTTTTAATGGGTGCCTCTGGAACTGGGTACAAAATACTCCTGTGAGCTTGCCCATTCATTGGGATACTAGGTCCACACATTAAAATTTACTTCAATGTTTTTCTATTATGGACATTAGTAGAACATCTTTAAACTTTCATGTCTTTGTGTTGATCTCTGGAAGTTTACTTTTATTTGTTTGTTTTTATTTTCTAATAATTTCTTTTCCTCTCCAAAAGTCATTTTGAGTAGCCGGCATGGAGTATACATCGGCAATCCAACACTCAGGAGTCTAAGGCGGAAAGACTGTGAGTTCCAGGCTAGCCTGAGCTGTATAAAATGATCCTGTTCTGGTTTAGTTGTTGTCGTTGTTATTTGTCATTTTTTCTTTTCAGCTTTAGTTGTTGTTTGTTGTTTTTCTTTTCAGCTTTGGTTGTTGTTGTTGTTGGTTTGTTTTTTAAAGGGCGTTGCTTGTCGTTTTTTCTTTTCAGTTCTGAGATGCCCACATCAGACTTCGAAGCCCGACAACACCCAGTGTCCCATCTCCACTGCTGTCAGCACACATTCTCTATGAATCGTCTAAACTTCTTGTGATTTCAACTATTTAACCTACTCTATAGCCTTTGGATTCTGCAGAAAATGGTTCCTGATCTGAGGAGGGCAGCAACAGACGCCTGACAGATTTGAATAAAGGCTCAGGGGGGAAAATGTGTACACATAGAGAGATGTCAAAGGTCAAACATCTGGGCCCTGAACCCAGCCCCAAGCTCTAGGTCCCAAATGCTACCATTAAATGTGCCTGTTGTGCCTCTCTGCCAGGGGACAGACCAAGTCCTTGCATTTCCAGCAGGCTGAAATCAAACATTTGAACCTCATCTCCAGTGTTTCCTAAGCTAACTGAAAGATTTTCATTCCCCATGCTTCTATAACTGAAATCGTAACACTTCAATCCTATTCTCCAGACTAAGTTGATATTAACTTATTATTAAAGAGTTGATATGTCTAAACAATAAGACTATCTCCAGCGGTCAGATGGTAGCAGATCAAATCCATCTGTTTCGGTTAACTCGTTGTTATTCACAGAGATACACCACGCGAATGTAAGATCCAAATGACCACAGTGCTCTTGAATCAGATCCGGCCTGAGGCTGATCGCTCTTCGGTGGGATTCTCCCACAGGGGCTCATCTTCCTTCTACCAGAGAAGTCCTGGGAGAAGACAGGGTGGAAAGCTATGTGGCGGGTTCGGACCTTCTGCGACCTTGGACAGAGAGTGGATAATGAACTCCTGCCCAGCCAGTACCAGCAGAAACCCACATCGAGCCAAAGGCACCAACTGAGAAAGACCTGATGCTGCCAGGGCTAGTAATCCCCACTGCTTGGAAGGCAGAAGCAGAAGGATCACAAGTTCAAGGCCTGCCTGGGCTACAGTGTGAATTCAAGACCACAATGGGCAGGAAAGACAATGTCTCAAGGTTTTAAAACACAAAACACAAGTGAAAGGCTATATAGCTCTGCAGTAGAGTATCTGTGTAACATGCAAGCCCGGGTTCAGTGGCAGGTGGGCTCCAGAGTGTCTAGACAAAGTTGTAGTGCCTTCTGGGTCAGTTTTGTGGCCACATTTGACTTCTTGCTCCAGGCTTCCTGGGCTCAGGACCCTTCAGCCTGCTTCTTGCCAGATTTGAGGGACCTTCATCTTCCTTGAATTTGAGCAAAGGCAAGCATTGGCCTTCCTGTTCCCCATCCCCTGAGCGCATCTTAGCTTCCATAGCAACCTGTCTTATTTAGGATGTTTTTTGATCATGTGGCTTACCTCTCCACAGGAGAAAGCTTCACTCACATCTTGTATTTCATTTTAAAAATAAACCTCCAAGAGGCAGTACATGCCGGAGTACATGTCATTATTTCCCCCTATGTCACCAATCTTATCCACAGGACCTGAGGAGACTGCTGGGGAGATGGCATTTGGACTGCTTCTTGAGACAGAAGAAGACAAGGGAGTTGAGGAGGCACCGCAGGAGCAGGGAAGGAAGCCAGGGAGGAGCAGGGGAGGCTGGTCACACTTCTGAGTGTATTAGGTGCTTTGCTCAGCCAGCAAGCTCATGGCCTCTAAAAGACTGTATCACTAGAGATGGCAAGATTTCAAAACCTGTGCTGTCAGGGGCTGGAGAGATGGCTCAGTGGTTAAGGGCACTTGCTCTTGCAGAGGACCTGGTTGGGTTCCCAGTTCCCAATAGTGATTTACAACTGTATTTCCAGGACATCTGGCATCCTCTTCGGACCTCTGGGGGTGCAGACACATGTGTGATGCACATATATGGTGACAAAAACATACACATACACACACATACACACACGCATACATTCACCCACATACACACACATATACACACACACACACACACACACACACACACACATACACACACATACACATACACCCACATACACACACATACACACACACACACACACACATACACACACACATACACACACACATACACACAATATTTGAAAAAATTCTTTAATGAAAACCATAACAAAACTTCCCAGTCCTTACAAAGGGCTGTCTCTGAGGCGCATAACCGATTACAAAGGGACCAGTTAGGATGAGAAGCAGGGGAAAGCTAACCTGAAATATAAGGGGCCAACTGTCAGGATGCTGCAGAGGCTTCCAAGTGGCCGACATTACAGTCATCCTTTGGACCCTAAGACCTGTCTCTAACATTAAAATTCACAGAAACTCATCTCTTGCATAAATGCAGTGTTTGCAAAATCCCATGCACAGCCTCTCAAATACTTTTGGCTTTTGTTTTTTTGTTTTTGTTTTGTTTTGTCTTAAGACAGGGTCTTGCTATATAACCCAAGCTAACTTTAAACTCAAGATTACTAAATTACTAAATCTACCTCCCAAATTCTTGGATTACAGGCCTGAGTTCCCATGCCTAGCTTTAAATCAAGTCTATATTACTTCTAATAGCTAACACAATGTAAATTATTCCTAACTAGTTATTACACTGCCCTGTTTACAAAACAATGACAGGAAAGTCTGTACCTGTCCAGACACATTTTATTTAAAATATTGCAACCTACTGAGAGACTAGGAGTTAGACAGACTCCCTGGTAGGCAGACAAATAGGGAAACAGACCATGGCTAGGTAATAAGGTACCCAACGTTTCAACCTTGTGGCGAACTGAGACAAAAGCATCATAGCTCTTGTCTCCCACCTGTAGGCCCCATGCTGATGGACTGGCCCAACTAGTTCAAGACCACATGAGGACAGGTCACACAACAGTTGCAGACCAATGAACCATCCTATCTGTCTTCAAGGTGACCAACCCTAAAGTAAGAGAGGAAATCTCTCAGAGGCTTAACGACCCCCAGCCCTCAAGAGGAGGCTGGATTTTTGGCCTTGTGGATCCCCCATCTACTCTGCAGAGTGTCTTCTTCTCTGAGCATCTGTGACATGCGTGTGTCCTCTCACCCTCAGTGATGACTTCCCTTCAACTTCTGAGCTGGTCTACGGAAGTTGGAGTTTCACTACTGCCACCTGTTGTGCTTCAGATTTTTCCTGACTTTTAATTCTTTAACTGGCAGAGAAAATGAACCCACTCCAGATCCCTAGACTGTGTCAGTTCAGGACCCCTAGACTAGACTGCTATGCTTGGTTGTATCCACAGATGTAGTACCAGAGGAGACTGACAGATCTCTTCTCTCCTTTCTCCTTTCTCCTTTCTCTTTTCTTTTTCTTTTTTCTTTTTCCTGAATGTTTGAATAAAAAGTTGAAAAGACAAAGAGGGATTGGTTTTTCAGATAAAGTGTGGGGAAGTGACTCAGATGAAGGAGAAGAAAGTCTAAAGCAACAAATAAAAGAGAATTTAATTTAAGATCAATTCCCAACTGTGCTAAAAATTTTTCTTTTTAAATGTGTTGGAAGCACAAGGAGTCAGCTGTTGAGAGCGCTGGACACAGATTGGCAGCTATCATCAGGGCTTTGCCAAAGGACTTTAATTTATCACTCATCGCTTGCTAATCGTCATCTTGTTAAGAATGTTATCCATTATGCACTGAAGATGTTTGGGAAGGAGAGTCTGGCACGGGGACAGGTCAGAACCCAGACTTCCGTCCAACTTCCCACCAGCAGTCATGGACGCCGGATAGAAACCCAAACACTAGAAGAGTGGAAGGGATGATCAGAGACCGGCACACAAAGGCCCAGAAAAAAAAAAATCTTAAGAAAACGTTGGTGTAGATCCTAAAAGAGGGTCCAAATAGAGGTTATAAGAAACAGCTGGAGGGCTGAGAGTGTGGCCCAGTGGAACAGCACCCACCTGCCATGCCAGAAGTCCTGGTATACCAAAAGAAGGGGGAAGGGGCAGGGGAGGAGGAGCAAGAGGGGGGACAGGAGGAGGAGCAAGGGGGGCAGGGGAGGAGGAGCAAGAGGGGGGACAGGGGAGGAGGAGCAAGGGGGGGCAGGGGAGGAGGAGCAAGAGGG
>CM052701.1:96844976-96862702 GCA_028551405.1 Uromys caudimaculatus
GCACTTGAGTTGGCAGTTGGAGAGGGAGTGAGGGTGGAGGGGGCAGTGGGAGGGCGGGGATTGAGGATGGGGGCAGAGGTGGGGGGGAGTGGGGGCAGTCAGGTAGAGGGGTGCCACTGGAACTCTCTGTCCCTCTTCCCAGTGTGGCCACATTAACGAAATCTCCTTTTTCTGCTTTTTACCATGAAGTTGCTTCTTTTAAATGGGCTTGTTAAGGCACAGGCTGCGACCTCTAAATCCAGCAACAATGTAAGAACCACAGCAAGACGAAAGGATATATTTTGAGGTGTCTTCTGCCCACAGCATGTTGACCCCAGGGGCAAGAAGAGGCAAGAGAGAGCTTCCTAGCAGCTGCTGCAATTCTTTTCCTTCAGTGCTATTACTCTTCTTCCCATCTCCAGTTCAGGCCAGCTGCTTTTAACCTCTACTTGGTGAAGCAGAAAAACAAGTTGGATTTTGTTTTGGATTTTTAAGAAAGTCAGATCCTTGGAGTATCCCTTGTGGAGACCATAGTGAGGATGTGATTGAAATGTTGAGGCCCCTGGGATACTGGTCTGATTGGTTCCCCCACCCCCACCTAGTCCTGTGCCTTCATTCTGTAGCCTTAACTCTAAACCAGAGCTCTGCTGGTACCCTACTCCCAGGGACCTCTGTCTAAAGGAGCTCTGCCTTTATTAAAATACTTTCTAAAACTCAGAGGTGAGGGAGTCACTTAGAACACTAGATAATAAATACCTTTGAGAGTTTTGAAGCAATAGAAGGTTTTTAAACGTCATTCAATTCATGACTACTACTACTAACTACATTGACATCATGTGACTTTTCAAACCTTCTATGAATGGAAGGAAGATGGTAGCTTTCAAAACAAAATTATCAAAACCACAGCAGAGCCAGGTTTACAGTGAATTTAATGGATTTTAAATGAATTTCCATAAAATATTTTGAAAAGAGGTCAAACATATTTGCAAATAAAAAGTGCATTAATAATTAATAAGCATAAATGTCTCCATCAAATAAAGCATTTATATGAACTGCTAAATAAAATTAACTGTATGTATGAATGGTATGAAAAGAAAGACAATATAGACAGTAAAGAGATAAATAAGAAAGTCTGGCCCTTCTAACAGCCAAAGAACGACTTTTTTCAGTAATAATCCATACACTCACACATATACAGACACACTCACACACACATATACACACATACACACACATGTACACATACACACACATATACACATACACATACATACACACATATATGTATATACACACACACATACACACACATGCATACACACATGTACACATACACATATACACATACATACATACACACACATATATATACATACACGCTCACACACACGTACACACACACACATACACACATATTTGTATGTATTATAGTCATGTTGGCCAAGATGATATTTTTGTGGCAGAATGAAAGTCACTGAAAAACAATGCAGCTGGGCCAAAATACAGCATGGTGGAAGAGAACATAGCAAAGAAAACAAACATAATCAGATTTATCAAGAGTTAGAAGTTCACCCACTTTTCAAATTAATATTGTTTTTCCAGAAGTGTTTCCTAAAGAAGTCGTTCTCAAACTGTAGACCAGGGACAACCAAAGGCCCCCAGGATTATCATCAGACACACGAATCCTAAGCTCCCTACAGTATCACTAGACATGGCCTGGATCCCTTCCTTTCCTCTCACCAGGGCACCACGGTCCCCAGGAGTTCTGATGTGACATTGCTGCGCTGACATCCAAGAGAATGCGAGGTCACAGGGTCACAGGTGGGGAAACAGGGAGACCTAACTTTCACATGTGTACTAACCACAACACATAGGTACCTATAATTCATAATTGATAATGGCCCCCACATTCTCACTCTAGTGCTGATCACCGCTATTCTTTCAGTCTGGCAGACTTTGGAAGTAGCATGTCTTGTGTGGGAAGGATAAACGACTCCAAGAAATCTAACAGAGTCACAGAGAACATTCGCAGGCACAAGCCCTGGGCCAGCACACCAGCCACGTGCACTCTGAAACGAGCGAGGTCTGACGGCTGGCAAAGCCCTCTGCACAAAGGCAGGGCTGCCTGGAGGCCCACTGAGGTCACTTTAAGAAACCACAGGGTTGGGCCCACCTTTTCTGCAGTTTCAGATTTCTTTAGTCTAGGGCAGGCACAGGCATGGGAATTTTTATTTTTATGCTCCCCTGTTGATTCTAATGTGGACCAGAGAGATACCAAGAATTCTTTTTCCCCTCCAAATAATATATTTTGATGAACTGCATCCCATTGGCTTATATTGTATTCTCCCGACCTGTATCATTTGTGGTTCTGACTTCTTTCATTTATTTGCAAACCAAAAGGGAGGAAACACCAAAGTTTTTAACAGGTAACACACAAAAATAATAGACTAGTAACATTGATCTCCTCCAGTCAGTGCCCCGGAATGGAAGTAGAGATTTCTACTTCACAGTGAAGGTCCCAGGAGGCCAAAGACCTCCGCAGAGACTCACCCAGCAATGCTGGGTTAAGTCAAGAATAAATCAGCATTTCGGGCCAGACCACTAGATCACATGAACGGCCTTGGAAGGTCTATCTAACATTTACTGGTTTGGGTTAGACTGCTCTAAACACTGAGGTCAGGGAGGTCAGCTGGGGCATGACTTCCGGAACTCAGAGGCCAGCACTGTGAACCAGTTTCCTGCAGTCTTCCTGGATGTCAGATATTCTCCTCCCAGGTGCCCCAGGCCTGCTGTGGAATCTGGGCCCCTGGGAAGTAAGACCATCATATGACCAAGGGTTTTCTCTACATAATGAGCTTAACAAACCTTCTAGTCCTTACCACGAGTTCCTTCTGGAAGACTCAAGTTCTTAATATTTTTCCAGCTAGAACTGCTTTTGCCTAAGGGACCATTAAACTTCAGAGTATATTTCTCCAGATGATGACTTACCCCAAACAGAAAACAAAAGCTAGTGTTTAGAAACACAGCACATGACCCCTCCATGAGATCCTGGAGAGGCCCAGTGGCCCCACAGAGGAGAAAAACCCAAAGTGCAGAGATAAGACCTCAGGGGAAGGGACCTGCCCTCTCACTGGGACAAGACAGCCGCCAATGCTGTCATTTGGTTAACGGGTCCCAGTGCTTGAGGGAAACTGAGTAACCACCTACTTAGCCACAAAAGAATTCATAAGCAGAGTCTTGTATGAAATGAGACCCTGGGTGGAGATCAATCTCCCGGGCCCCTCTGTGACCTTCAGCATACTTTCTCCAAGTGCTTTTTGTTTTGTCTTATTCAGAGCATCAAGTGTTGGTGTTTGTGCTTGTCGGTCTTTACAACACTGTAAGCCACAGAAAAAGCCGAAGTGCATTCTGCAATTCCATGTGGTAGAAACAAAGTGTGTTTGTTGTGTGTGTTACAGTCCCTTCTGAGAAGGGAGTGGATAGCTATTGAGAAGAGCACACTGTCCTGGGGTTTAGGTGAGTGACTATGGAGGACCACTGCGAGGTTTTCTCTCAGGAGACAGGCTAGGAGGGGTATCAACAACAGGGAGACAGAGCACAGTCAAGGAGTATTCCAAAATGTCTAGCGTAATCCTAAAAGACCCAAGTAGAGCTGCACAGTGTCAAAATGAGCATCTACAGGAGTCTAGGCTAGGAGGGGTGACTGCTGGTTGGTTACAGTGCCCTGCCGACCGGCATGCAGAGCAGCACCTGGGTTTGCCTAGCACCTGCCAGTTGAGCCTTGATCTGTTCAGACCCCCTGAGAAACTTCTGTGAAACAGTGGAATCACAGGCTGGGGGGGTAGGACTTCCAGCTATCAATAATGTAACAGGATTCCCATAAACACTAAAGATTTCAAATAATCTGAGAACCACCAGGCATCCAGAGAGAGCAACACCAACAGCCTCAATCTGTTTTCTCACCCAGGCTTGTTTTTTAAATGTATGCCATTCAAATATGTCACAGAATAAACATCTATCTATTGATCTATCTATCTATCTATCTATCTATCTATCTATCTATCTATCTATCTATAATATTGATGTCCTCAGTGTAATTCTGCCTACTCATGAACTGTATTATCAGGAAATGTATTAAAAATCATGTTGCCATCAGAAAAAAAAGATGAACTGCCACTCACCCCATCCCCCAACACAGATACCACAAACAAAGACGAAATAAAATTATGGCGGTGCCTTGGTACATGGTGAGGTCTGGTAGAACATAATCAGAAAAGCCAGAAACATTCTGGAGCATAATTCCTCAAGCCAAATCAAAGCCGTGACATGTCCTGTTTCCCCAATCTCCCACCAGTCACCAAAGAATCAAAGACCCTTCTGACCTCGTAGAGCATGCGTCCGTTGTGGGAAGTTCTCAGACATCCAGTAAGCAGCCAGCCGTTATCTGAACAGCACAGTGTACCTTCATCAGTGGCAGGTCCCTATTCAAATCCAACAGATAGCCTCTGAGTCCCCAGGGAGGAGGCAGTGCTGAAGGCTCTCCAGGGAAGCTTGGCCAGTCCCAGGGAGCAAAAGACTTCCTTTTTCTTTTTCTTTTTCTTTTTTTTTTTTTTAAGGTTAGTTAGCTCCTAACAACTTCACTCCTTTCCTTTCTGGACCTGAATAACTTTTGTCACTCCATGGAGACACTTGAGGACTGAGGAGTGAGACCTTTGTACCGGCATCAGGTCCAAGTCATTGGAGCAGGCTTCCGTTTGGTTTAAAAGAATCAGAGCTGTGAGGAGAGAGACAAGGGAATCAGCCAACAGGATGTGTGTGGCTGGAGCTCCTGGCATGAAGTCTTGGCTTTCATGTTTATTTTTGGATGTATTTTTCTTGGGCCTTTGATGCAAATTTCTGGCCTGGGAAGTAACCCTACAGTAGAAAGCCCAACGTTGCCAAGAGTCAGCACAGGCTTCTGCCTCAGGGGAAGCGGGGTCCTCTGCTTGCAGATCCCAGTGCTACCTAGGAAGAAGGTGCGGATTCCGGGACAAATTGCCTCCTGGGCCAGTGACAACCATCTGAAACGCTGGTCCCCAGCTAATCACCAATGCAAAAGTAAGACAACCTGACATGAACATGCTGAAGGGGGCCACGGGATCCACCCGGATGACTCCTGACATCTGTGTCCTCAGACGCTGCGTCTTCGGTATCTGGCTTTCATTTTCTTGACAGTTACAGACAGACAGGAGCGTCGAGTTGATACAGGCAGGAGCAGATGCCTACTGAAAGCATTTTTACAGTATGTCAACAATTCTTATTCACAGTGGCTTGCAAGATTATTAATAAAAAGAAATCATTTTTGTCCCCCATGTATGTAAAGAAGGCAGTGAAGAAAGGTAGTTAAAAAGCTTCTCATAGCTGACAGCATATCTGGTAGAATCTTCTAGATAAAATGCTACTCTAAAAATTGGGGAACAGAGAGACACAAATATCTTGCTTCAATAGCATTCATGGCTTTGGGAAATATCTCTTTTTACAGATTGCTGTCCTAAAACAATAGACATGTTTGTTTGTTTGTTTGTTTGTTTGTTCGTTCGTTCATTTATTCATTCTCTCATTCATTGCTTATTTTCCAAGACACTGTTTCTCTGAATAGCCCTGGCTATCCTTGAACTTACTCTGTAGATCAGGCTGGACTTCTACTCAGAGATCCACCAGCCTCTGCCTCCCAAGTGCTGGGATTAAAGACATGCGCCCCCACACCCAGATCTACTGATTATTTTTATTATTTAATTGTATACCTCATAAGACATTAAATAGCATTTTGGCTCTTCCTGAAGCCGCAGGAATATTTGGGGGATAAACCCTGACAATCACTACATCCCATTTATTTCTGGCTGAAATAAAACCATGGTAGAAAATGAACAACTGTACAGGTAACAATCACAGCCAAGTAGCCACCTCATTAAGAAGGCTCAATTTATAATTTTAAAATACCACTTTTATTTTTAAATGCTGTGATTTCATTGCCATCTTTAAATTTTTGAAAATTTATTCATCAATATATATTATTCTGAAAACGTTCAAATGTGACTCATGGTAAAAGAAAAAAGATTCCAGAGTGATGTTTATGCAATTGAAAGGCTGGTCAAGGTGGTAGACTGCTGGATCTAGAGTATCCCACTGATGTCTTTTCTGAACTTGACCATGCCGGCCTGTCCCATCCGCATCTCTGAACACACTGGACTCCGAACACACTGGATCTCAAAACAAATCCAAAAGCATTCTCAAATACACACAATATTAACTATGAAAAGGAATATGAGACAAACCACCCCTTCCCCATTACCCCAGCAGTGGTCATCTATCATTGGTACTCAGCCTAAGGGTCATGACCCCTTTGGGAGTCAAATGACGCTTTCACAGGGGCCAAGTATCAGATGTCCTGCATCTCAGACATTTACATTATGATTCATAACCGTAGCAACATTACAGTTATGAAGTAGCAACAAAATAAATTTATGGCTGGAGGTCACCCCAACATGAAGAACTGTATTAAAGGGTTGCAGCATTAGGAAGATTGAGAACTAGTGTCCCAAACCTTCAGAAATTCTCAGGTGGTAAGCACCAAGAGATTCATAGAACTGGATAATAAATCAATTTCATATATATTCCAAGAGCTGCCATCCATCATAAATACCTATAATCTTGGATCAACTATTAATAGCTGGTTTAAATTCCCTGATCTCCACTTAACTGCTTTGCCATTTAGCTTCCTTACCAAGCCTAAAAATGCTACTGGTGTCAAGAAGTTTAAATTATAAATTATAGTTGTTTCAAGAACTAAAAATGGTTGCCCAAGACTTTCAAATTAATTTTCTCCTGGATGAAATTCAGAAATTTCACTGTCTCCAGTTACTGCAATCCCCTGCCTCTCTTTCTGTTCTGAACTATTACTGCAAACTCAGATGTTTTAATGTTCCCATGGGCCAGTCCAGCACCCTCAAATCAAACCATAAACTGGGAACCAAAACGTCAGAAGAAAGGAGAAGAAATCAGTGTTCTTTAGTAAGATATAAGAAGGATAAACAAGGGCTGGAGAGATGGCTCAGAGATTAAGAGCACTGACTGCTCTTCCAGAGGTCCTGAGTTCAATTCCCAGGGACCACATGGTGGCTCACAACCATCTGTAATGGGATCCGATGCCCTTTTCTGGAGTGTCTGAAGACAGTTATGGTGTACTCAGATACATAAACAAATAAATCTTTTTTTTAAAAGGATAAACAAGAAGCTTTGGGATGCTGCTTTAGATGTAGGGAAATGTTTCTGGTCACATTGTAACAGTTTTTAAAATACCCCAGAGCTGCCTCTTTGACTAAGAACACAGAGACCACAGAAAGGCAGGAGTCCTTGCAATGGAATTAAACAGGATTCCAAAACTTCCTGTAGGTTGGGTTCAGAGCGTGCCTAGCTGCAGAAGCCTGGGGAACTCACCTGGGAAAAGAAAGGGACTTCCCTCACTCTCTGTGGCAACTCAGATCTGGGAATGAGAGAGCAGAGTATTCGTATGGCTGATCACGCAGCTACTCTCAGGCTGTGCCATCTGCTAATGACTAAGAACCTCGAATTTAGTTCCTACAACCCCTTTGAGTGGAGTTAACAGCTAATTAAGGACGCCCAAGCTAAATTATAAGGCTTCTTGTCATAAAATAGACCACCCCCTATGGCATTCCTCCAAAATAAATGACCAGATGAGAGAGGTACACATGCAAATTTAGAGCCAGACTCAGGTTCTCCCACTTCTAAGATCTGGAACATCTGACCTCACCTCAGCTCCAGCTCTGGACCTGGTTGGTGCCTTCTCCGAGGGTCACAGGTCAGTGACATTCCTGCATCTGGAGGCTAGACTCCTTCACACATCATCCTGTCTTCAGACATGGTTCCAACAGGTCCAACTTGGGTCTCAGAGTAAGGCTGGGTTTTAATTTTTCGTAACAGAGCTACTTAGCAGTACAATGGATGGCTGAATTATAAACCATATTATCTGATATAATGAAGGAAAAAGTATTTGATTATCCAACATTTTGCTTGCGGTTAGTGCCATATATGCCCTAGTGTAGCCCAATACTCAAGAGAATAGACACAAAATTTAATGATAATGACATATCGTATTCTTAAATTACATTGTTGACTTATTTGCCATCTCCTCTAAATAGCAAAGTAGCAGCCCCTGCCCTGAAAACAGAATTCTGCCAGTCTTGTTCACTGATGCCTGACACGGGAGCTGCTTAGCATTTGTTGAATAAATAAGCCTTAAAGTAAGCACCATTCAGGCTTTCCTGAGAAGCTACTTTAGACATGTACAATTTCCTGGGATTATATGCACTGTGTATGCACATGGATGCCCCTTAATAAAGCCTTGATTAACAGGCTGCTACATGAGAGGCTTATTGAATTTTCACTTCAAATGCTTTAAACACTGACTGAACATCTCGCTCACACCCTGTGCCTGGTTACATGAACAGGCAACTGGAAAGAAGCACCTAACTGTGTTCTCTTGGTACAAGTTTCCAGTCTGCGACCTATAAAAGAAGTCATGATAAAAACATCCCCGCCTTGCAGCTCTGAAGCGCTCTCTGGATCTTGTCCCCACCACAGGCTAGAGAGATCAAAAGTCAGGCTCTCAAGTCACAGATAAGTGGAGGTCCACAGAGCTGAGGGGAAGGTTTGGGGCATCCATGACAGCCCTCAGGTCAGTTCCCTCATTTAAGAATTTGTCCTTTTTGGGTATATGCCCAGGAATGGTATAGCAGGGTCTTGAGGCAGAACTATTCCCAGTTTTCTGAGAAAGCACCAAATTGATTTCCAGAGTGGTTGTACAAGTTTACACTCCCACCTGCAATGGAGGAGTGTTCCCCTTGCTCCACATCCTCGACAGCATGTGCTATCTCTTGATTTTTTATCTTAGCCATTCTGATGGGTGTAAGATGGAACCTCATAGTTGTTTTGATTTGTATTTCCCTGATGACTAAGAACTTTGAATATTTCTTTAAGTGTTTCTTGGCCATTCGAGATTTCTCTGTTGAGAATTCTCTGTTGAGTTCTGTACCCCATTATTTATTTATTTATTTATTTATTTATTTATTTATTTATTTATTTATTTAATTTATATGACTACACTGTAGCTGTCTCAAGACACACCAGAAGAGGGCATCAGATCCCATTATAGATGTTGTGAGCCACCATGTGGTTGCTGGGAATTGAACTCAGGACCTCTGGAAGAGCAGTCAGTGCTCTTAACCGCTGAGCCATCTCTCCAGCCCTGTACCCCATTTTTAAGTTGGATTATTTGTGTTGTTGGTGTCTAACTTTGCAAGGACACTTGCTCAACTATGTTCATAGTATCCTTATTCATAATAGCCAGAAACTGGAAACAACCCAGATGTCCTTCAACTGAAGGGATAAAGAAAATGTGGTACATCTCCACAATGGAATACTATTCAGATATTAATAACCAAAACATCATAAATTTTGCAGGCAAATAAGTGGAACTTGAGAGTATCATCCTGAGTGAGGTAACCCAGTCCCAAAAGGACATGTATGGTATGTACTCACTTAAAAGTGGATATTAGCCATAAAATACAGGTACCATGTTACAGTCCACAGACCCAAAGAAGCTAAACAAGAAGGAAAGCCCAAGCAAAGAAGCTTGGATCCCACTTAGAAGGGGGAATAAAATTGTCATAAAAGGCAGATGGAAGGAGGCAACCGGGAGGGAAGCAGATGTGGGTTTAGGATCAAGTGTTGGGGAGGATGGGGGGGTTGACCAGATGGCCATGAAAATGAATGGAAATCTGCAACTAACAGGGGTGAGGAGGTGGGGATGGGCATCTCCAGGGAGAGACAGCGATCTGGGATAAGGGAGGCACCCAAGAATCAGTGGGGGTGACCTTATCTGTGACTCACTACTTTAGAGATATGGAACCTGAAGAGGCCACTCCTGTAACCAGACAGGAACCCCAGTAGAACAATTAGAGACACAAACCCACCCACAAAAGTTTCAATCCAAAACGTATCCTGTCTACAAGTAATGCAGGCAAGAGAAAAGGAGCAGAGACTGAAGGATTGGCCAACCAATAACCAGCTCAACTTGAGACCCACCCCATGGGCAAGCACCAGTCCCTGACACTATTAATGATACCCTGTTGAAGAGGAACATGTTGGTCTCCAAGAGGCTCTACCCAGCAGCTGACTCAGATGGATACAGACACCCGCAGCCAAACAGTGGGGACTCTTGTGGGCCCTGAAGGGGACAGGAACTCCACAGGAAGACCAACAGAGTCAACTAACCTGAACCCTTGGGGCTCTGAACCACCAAACAAAGAACACACATGGGCTGGACTTGACTTAACTTGACTCATATATAGCAGATGTGCAGCTTGGCCTTCATGTGGGTCCTGAACAACTGGAGCGGGGGCTGTCCCTAAAGCATTGCCTGTAAATGGGATATGTTCTACTAGCTGGGATGCCTTGTCTGGCCTCAGTGGGAGAGGAAACGCCTAGCCTCTCAGAGACTTGAAGTGCCAGAGTGGGGGGGATACCCAGGGGCCCCCACCAGCTCAGAGGAGAAGGGGAAAGGAGGAGGGGGAGGATTGTGGGAGGGATGACCAGGAGAAGGTCAGTGAGCTAGATGTGAAGTGAAAAGCAAATAATAATAATAACAATAATAATAATAAATTAAATTTTTAAAAAATCATCCCTATGAAGAATACTGACTGGAATAAGCCTTGAGATATGTAAATATAAGCTATCCAAGAGACAGAGGCATCACCAACAGAAGACAGCCATCCTGCTGTATTCATCAGAATTTTCTAGCAATCAAATAACATGTTTGACTTGACTAAATTAAACTTTTAGCCCTAGTGTCTCTTTATAGAAAACCTGTGTAGAAGCATCAGCAGAGAGGACCAGAGAGAACAGTCAGACAAATCTCAGGCAAGAGAAAACTGACCAGGTCTTTTTAAAGAAGCCAATAAAAGAGATGGAGACAAAGCAGGGGGTGGAAAGAGAAGGGGAAAGAGAGATGCAGAGAAAAGTAAAAAGGGCAAGTTTATTAGAGCAATCGAGTATAATATGTGTTTTGTTTTATTTTCTCCTGAGCCTGGTTTGGAAAAAGAAGCATATCTATAAAACATATATTTGGAACAACTGGGGAACCATGAAATAATACTCTGGTTATGACATTAGGGTACTACTAGGTACTACTATTCATTCCGTAGACATGAAATAGTATTATGCGTTGTAGCAGGGCACTAATTTCCTTGAGATACAAATTGAATACTCAGGATGAAGTGACATGCCGTCTCGTTAACATTAACGAGGCTCAGAAGAAAAGCAAGATGGAGCGAGTGCAGCTGCGCAGTAACTGCTGGCTACATACCCGGAAGGAAGTGCTCATTGTGTCATTATTTCGTCCGAAAAACGGTCTTCTAGCTTGTTTTAATGTTTGTAGGCAGCAACTTCTCAAGAACTTCCTTCAGAGCACTGCAGGCTCCTAACTGAAAGAAATGTTTTTCCCAAAGCTCCCCTATCGGGTTGATAAATGACTGGCTACGGACAGAGTAACTACAGCGGCGCATGGTACCTTTAGGAATGGCTTCCTTTCTTAAGTCGGTTTCCCCAATTCTCATTATGAAAAAGACTTTTCAGTCTATCCTTTAAAATGAAAGACAACCCCCCAAAAGGCTTATTTGCCTCAAGCCTGGCTCCTTCTGATTGACAGAATATCTTTGCCAACATACCTCACATAAACTTTCACTTTTCCTTTCTACAAAAAAAAAGGATCTTTGTCTCTGAACTTTACAGAGCAGTTGGAGCTCTTTAATATTTTCTAAGAGAAACATTTCAAACAAGCAACCCCACAATTTATTCACGGCCGCCAAGAATAAAAGTAACGGGCCCCATCAGTCTTCCAAAGCGTTGCATGACTTTTATGGCGGAGCATCACCGCTCATTCACCTGCAGGCTAGCTCCCCCAATGCATCAGTCATTTGTTTGGCTCTGGAGGAAACTATTTGATTATACAAAATTCTTTTTAGATCAAGTTTGAAATCTTAGCCACACTGGAACAAGTGGCTAAGCCTGCCGACTCGATGGGTTAACTCCTGGACATACTGAGCCAGGGACAAAGACAAGGAGCCACCACAGGTTAAAAATCCAAAGCTAAAGGAGCTGAAAAGGAAGGAGAGCATAAAAGATTCAAGGCCCGACTGGGCCTTTATGAGTGCTCTATCTGCCATTGACTGCATAGAAGATGATGGATTCTCACACTTCCTGTAAGTGAGCGCTGCTCCCCAAGGGCTGCTGGGAAGCCTCGGTAAATGCAACCGCCAACAAGACCGAGGCATCCATCTACTGATGTGCCACCTATGCGCTTTGAAGTTGGCAAGTAACCAGACATCTTTACAGCCCCCCATTTTCCATACCTTATTATAGAGCACATCATTTTTAAAAGCATTTAAATGAGCCAGATGTTAACCCCATTCATTCCACTTTCTCAGGGAATGTGTCAATAATGATTTTTAAAATGCAAAAGAAAATGTCAAAGTATTTTGTTCCCTGGTTAAGAATACATCTGTGGAATAGGAAAGAGAAAATTCATAAAACACTCTATGGTCATTCAGGAAATAATTATAAGGTATGTCAAGCCACAGAAAATCGAGCAAGCACTAAATTAGCAACAACAACAAAAAAATGGATGTCTTATGTCAAAATGGCTTCTTCACTCACTCATTTCAAAAACAAGTTTTGAAAATTAAATTCCATCCACCAGCTCAGGAAAGCACACATTACAGCTTGACTGTTATGCCATTATCCACGAGGTAGTGCCCCCCCCCCCCCACTGGAAACTGCATTAACTGACAGGATGCCTTGGGGCTCACCTCCCATAGTGCCTTGAAGTCTTCTTGCTCAATGCGGAGGAGCTCACTGCTCTCCCTGGTAACGATAGTTGCATGGCGAGGCGTGTTGTCCAGAATGGATTCCCCAAAGGCTGTCCCGATTCCCAGAGTACAGATGGTCACCGCATCCTGAGAACCCCCCCAAAAAAAATCATTAGAAAATTAAATATGCAATGGGTGAGAGGCTTGCCTTTTATTTAAATTCAAGTATAACTTGGGTGACAATAAATACCCAATTTCATTGTGTGGTTCAACATATTTTGGCAAACATACACACTGGTGTAAATGATATCCAATCAAGTCTTACACCCTATCTTTCACCCCTAAAGGTTCTCTGCATCCCCTATCCAGTAAAGATTCTCCCATCAGAATGAATCGCTGCATGGATTGCCATCCTCAGAAGGATGTTTTGCCTGTTGGAAATGTTACATAGACAGAGACAGGCAGGAGGTTCTAATCTGTGTTCGACTTTTTTGGACCAACATAATGTCTCTGAGTGGCCTGTGTTCTCACACGGATCGGTGGGTGTTTTTCCTCTTGCAGGTAAATAGTTTTGCGTTCTGTGGCCATGTTCCCGTTTGCTCATCCATTCTCATATTGGGACCTCTAGGATGTTTCCAGATACTCTGACTAATGCTAATAACAATAATCTTACCTTAGTCTAAAACTACTAGTTGCTTTAAGAAGAAGAAAAATGTTTACTGAAAAGGAACTAGGTCTTTTTAGTAAGAAGGAATGACCACAATATTTAGGAAATTGGAACAGGGCTGCTACTGAATCTGGAAAAGTGAAGGGCCAAGCAGTGAGTTCCCAGAGACCTCGCTTCAGTCATTAAAGAAACCGTAGAGCCAGATTCTAAGTCTTTCTGACTAGAGAAGCCAAGCTTTTTGTATCATGCTGCCTCCTGCAGCCACAACAGAGGAAAAACACGCTGGAGAAAGCACTGAGAAGCTGCTTATAAACTGTCATCAAGAAAGTTACTAAAGAAGTAGTAAAAACCAATTCCTCTCACATGCAGCTTTGATGAGAATGTTTATATTTAGTTCTAACAACTTTCAGACAAAGCAAGTAGCCCCTCCAAATCCTCTGCAGATTAGTTCTGCAGGCACTGTAAACTAAGGAGCTATACACGGGTGAGCCTCCGGTTAGAAGGCACCTTTTCCTTTCATGCATCTAATACCCAATCATTGGCAAATGTTATTAAGATCCAGTTAGTGACTCTGCAATCGCATTACTGAGATGAATGAGCACAAGAATCCAGCTCCTTGAACCATGGCAAATTGCTTCTGCAAAGATAGTACCCTCTAAAATTATGTTCAGAAAAATAAAAATCAATAATATTTCAGAAAAGAAAAAAAAAAAGATCCAGGGGAAATCTAAGAACAGCCATGGATAAATTCTCCAGAGGGACAGCTGCAAACAAATTCATTCAGAAAGCATGCCCGGAACTGAAGTTACCAGTACTCAGGAACTTGGTGAATAACTTTCAAATTCTGGTAGACACATGAGATGGGAGGTAACAAACCACAGGCTTCCACAGGTTCCCTAAAGCAGAGGGCTCCCTGAAGGACAGCACCAGAATACTACACTCTTCTGTCAGTTTAACTTGAGAACCAATTCTTTCCAGTGTTGAGACTTTGTTTTGTTTAGTTTTGTTTTTTTCAAGACAGGGTTTTTCTGTGTAGCCTTGGCTGCCCTGGAAATCCCTCTGTAGACCAGGCTGGCCTCTAACTCCCAAGTGCTGAGATTAAAGGCATGTACCACCACCTCCCAAGACTGTGTACACTTACAAGGGACCCTTCATGAGGATGTGGCAAAAGGGTTGTGAAGACCTCAGTTCTGTAAGAATTAATTGATGCTCGCAGATTAGCCAGGCATCTTCCTCTCCCTTCCTAACTCCTGTAGCTTATCACCACAGGGTACACAAGTTCAGGCCTGGTCGCATCTAAAACTCGGTTATGGTGGGATGGCTACCTGCACTGCTTGGAACACTGTAACAGGCACCCAGCCCCATCCCAAGGATCCATGCTATCACCAGAAGGTGTGATCAGTCCTTCCCAAATCTTCTCCTTTGTGCTTGAACCAGTCAAATTTAAAGACAAGAAGTCATCCATAACAATACTCAGCAGTATAGCGCTTGCCTAGCACACACAAGGACCTGGATTCCACCCGGCACCTCACCCAAACTAACACATGTTCTCATCTTGAAATCCAGGCTAGGAAACCTCTCCTCATTGTCTGAAGCTCCAAACCTCAGTTTCACCAGGTTCAGGATATTTTTTGAGGACCAATTCCCTTAGGAATTGGAATGGATCTGGGAGGTATTGGATAGTCACTGAGATAACTGAGCACCAGGAAATTGAAAGGATCAGAAACTATTTGTACTTTCTAAAGGCTAACTGGCATTGGAATTTGGGTTTCCTAAGGGCTTAGGAAAAAATTTCAAATATATCACATCCAAACTTTCTCCCAAGCATTGGCATTAATATGTTGCTCAGCACACAAGCTGAAAGACAAGGTAAATGAAGGTGATTCTAGAAGAGGCAGTCTTCCTGTATCCATACTACTGTCTCTCTAGATCTCCACAGGTCAGAATTCAGAGCCTGAAGCCCCGTAACGACTCTGCCTGTTGCTGAACATGTCTGTGTACATGTGACATGACATTTCTTTAAAGCCTATACATGGGTTACAGGAATGCTCACACCGCCATGCTCACCTCACAGGGACTCTTGAGAACAGTGTCTATCTATTCTGTTTGCCTGCAGATTGCTCACTAAGGTCAACTGAGGGGGGAAAAGGTGTTTTTGGTGCCATAGAGAATGAAGAAAGCAGTCAGACCTGGCTGGGAACACCAAACAGCGGTGAGCAATGTGCTGGTCTGTATTAGCTTTGAGGACCCTTCAAATGGAAACTAAAAATTCAAAAATGCAAAGGACTTTGTGAAATGCAGATGGGTGTACCCAGCCCTGCTGAGTCCTGCCAGGTTACCCACCCACTTTTCAAACCACTGTAGCTTTCTACCCAGATCCATGCACGCATGCAAGGTGCTGCCTGGAGCATTATCACCCAGCCCAAGAACAGAATGCTGAACAGGCACCTGTAAGCTACATCCTTCTTCGACCAAGAGGCGGGACAGCAGGAGATGCCAGCAGCTTCCTTGCCCTTCTCTGGAGAGAGCCCAGCTTCCCACAGAGGAAATCTACTGGTCAGAACCCTTGTAAAAGGATGTGTTAAGTATTTTAATTTGTGTAGGTGAGCGATTGCCTCCATGTGTATCTGCACAAGTGTGCAGTGCCCTTGGAGGCCAGAAGGTGGCGTAGGATCCCCTGGAACTGGACATCTGCATAGATGTGAGTGGAGTGCTGTACCGTGACTCAACACGGTTTTGATCGTGATGTCTCTTTCACCTGTCAAAATTGACATGATGCTATTTTAACAAAGCATGACTAGGAAAAACACTATGTCGCTCCTGGATGTTCCTATTGAGGGAAATACCTGGAGTCAGAATGGACTCAGGTTTCCCATTTTTCAGGATTATGGGATATTTGCATAATATATATTACATATGCATGTACCATATATATATATACACATATACATATATATGTATATACATAAAATCAAGAGATACTTTGCAGGAGGAACCTCGCTGTAAACACAAAATCACTTCTATGTTAAATTTCCTTATGCACATTCTGAAAATAACTTCATGCAATATTCCAAACAAATCTGTACATACACTGAGCTGTATTTTGCATGTACATGTGTGTGTCACATTGGGTTACAGATGCTGTGGCCAAGCCTGGGGAGCTGAACTCAGTCCTGGTGCTTCTCTGGCAGGTATTTTATCAGCTGTGTCTGAACTACCTGCTATATAGAATCAGATATAGAACATTCCATTTCAAGCACTCAGAAAGTTTCAGAATCTGAAACATGTAGGGTTTGGAGGTTAGGAATGCTATTACAGTGATCTGCACTAACGTCATTATCGCGGTCTCAGAAGCTAGGCAGAGTCAGGCTCTAAGATGTTCAGTACCCAGGCCCAGGGAGAACTGAGACTAGACACTAGTCAGTCTCTTTACCTAGCTACAGATTGCCTGTTCCTGCTGATTCTTATAAAAGCATGCTGACGCATCATTTGACAATACATCTGTAGCCCAAGGACTCTCAGGTAGTCATTCTGTGGAGAGAGTTCGAAGTCAGCCTGTGTAGAGGTCCAGCTCCCCACCGGCCTGCTTCCTGATTCCCAGTCTTACCTAGGGCTATTAATGCTTTGATGAAACACTAAACCCAAAGCAACTTGGGAAGAAAAGGCTGTATTTCACTCATATGTCCGCATAACTGTTCATCATGGAAACCAATCATGGCAGGAACTCAAATAGGGCAGGAGCTGATGCAGAGGCCATGGAGGGGTGCTGCTTACTGGCTTGCTCCTAATGGCACGTTCAGCTTACTTTCTTATAGAACCCCTGACCACTCAGAATGGGTTGGGTCCACCCACATGAATCCCTAATTAAGAAGATACCCTACGAGCAACAGTGTCAACCAGCCAGACCCCCCCCCCCAAACTCCCAGGGCCTGGACCACCAACCAAAGATCACACATGGAGCGACCCATGGTGCTGGCCGCATATGTGGCAGAGGAGGGCCTTGTTGGACATCAGTGGGAGGAGAGACCCTTGGGCCTGAGGGTGTTCAGTGCCCCACTGCAGGGGCATGCTAGAGAGGGAAGACAGGAGTGGGAGGGTGGGGGGGGGAAGCACCCTCATAGAGACAGGGGGGAGGGGGAATGGGATAGGGGATTTCT
>CM052701.1:96868680-96897157 GCA_028551405.1 Uromys caudimaculatus
CTATTTTGTAAGGGAATTTGTTAATGACTTACAGTCTGTAGTCAAACTCCCCAACAATGGTCAGCAGCAGCTGTGAATGAAAACCCGAGGATCTAGCAGTCCCTTAGTCCCACAAGGCTCGCAGGCGAAGAAGATTGAATCTTCCTCCTTCCAATGTCCTTATGGAGATCTCCAGCAGCAGGTGTGGCCCAGATTAGAGGTGTGCACACCACCACACCTGAAACTTGTGTCTTCTAGTCTCAAGATCCAGATCACAGGTGAGCCTTCTAATTCTGGATTATAATTCACTCCAGATATAGTCAAGTTGACAATCAGGAACAGCCACTACACCATGTAACCTGATGTCCTCAGTTTTCTTCCCTTGTCTATCCCGCTCCACCTTGGGTGTGCCGTGGCATGGAGGGCCACACTGGTTTAACCTTACATCGCTAGATCTAAGAGGTGGTCAAGTACTAGTGGGTGGGTGTGTTGGTGAAGGCCTGGGACTCTGAGGGGGCATCACAGGCAGAAGACAGGAGGGAGAAGCCCCACAGGGAGCTGCTTCTTCCCACAACTGTGATCCCAGCTGCCCTCACTTCTATCCTTCCCTCTTCCCAGCCTCAGGCACCCATTATGGTCAAGGGCATAAGCCCCAGAGTCACAAGGAACTCGTTGCCCCACCTGACCGCCATGAGCATGTGTGCGCAGGGCGTGGTCACTGCGATGCTTGTAGGATGCTCAGTGCACAGCCGCCTGTAGGAGGCACTCCTGCGCCAGAAGCCCTTCTTGCTCTTTGCTCACTGTTCTGGCCCAGAAAGCATCTAATGGCCCACACAGGGATGAAACACGGGTGCATTTGGAAGTTTGTCACTGTATCCCTACTGACTTGGTGAGAAAACAGAGGGTCTCAGAGAAAAAAAATGGAGACATAAGCTAGCAGAAGAAGGCTGCCCTCCTCTCCGATAATGTCCGCACCCTGAGCACAGCTCTCCTCAATCCTCTCCCAGTTCACCTTCAATCTCCTGTAACCATTTTTCTTTCACTTTCCTCACTTCCTACCCCCAACTTGCTACCCACCCTTTCTCATGTGTGGGCAACAGGAAGAATGCAAACTTTGAACTATGCCAGATCTAAATTGAAATCTAATTGATATGCATCTGTGTAGCCCCAGAGGGTTAGGTTAAAACCACTGTCATGGAGCCTCGTATCCAAGCCTATGAATACACTGGCATATAAATGCCTAAAGATAAAGCCAGTCGCTGTACACAGGCTTAGGGTCATAGTGGGATGATGGATTCTCTAGGCCAACCTGCTGACCACTTGTTTGTGACATCAAACACTAGATGTTGTCATAAAGGGTTTTGGGATGTGATTAATGTTATAGTAAATAAAATTTAAATTTGTTCATTTTTATGTATTGGGGGGGCAATGCACACATGCCATGGGACATATGTGAAGGTCAGAGGTCGACTCTGCAGAGTTCATTTCACCCTTCCCCCTTTTGCATATGTCCCAGGGATCTAACTTAGGTCTCCAGGCTTACACGGGTGTTTTTACCTGCTGAGCCATCTTGCTACTCATAAATAAACTTTAAAGAAAGCCTATTACCCTTCCCAGAGTAGGTGGGCCTTGTCCCTGTTAGCTGATGGTCTTAAGAATAAATTCTTTTCCCTTGGTGTTCCCACAGAAGAGTCAGAGTTTCCAGCTTCTGTGCTCAAGAATGTAACATCAGCATTACCTCACCCAACCTGGACAGCTGCCCCAGGAGTTCAGGTTTACCAAGGCCCAGGAACTTCAACATCAATCTCTCTCTGTGTCTCCTCTCTTCCTCTTTCCCTCTCTCCTATTATTTCTATTTACTTCTTTTTCTCTTACTCCCAAGCTAAGCAGTCAGGCAGAGGCGCAGTGCCCACCGCACAGCTAGCCAGGTAAACCATGAGTTCCCCTTCTTTTCATGAAGCTTAATGAGAGGAAGGTCAGCCATCTTGCTCACTCTCCTTAGCTTCTTCCTGTCCCACAGCTGGGACCGTGAACTGTCTGAGAGCCTGGGCCCCGTCTACCTCAGGGTACATCCTAGAACAGGTAGAGTTAATGTCCCTTTTCTTGCTTGCATCCTAATGATGAGAATAACTCCAAAAAGCTGATTAAGCTTTATAGGAGGGAGTCTATAAAGGAGACAGTAAACAAACATCAGTATAAAGCTAGTAATTCCTCACAATTTAGGAGATGAGGGGACCAAGCCCAGCTTAGAAACGTTTTCTGCATTAGGCTTAAGGTCAAAAGCACAGATTAAAAACCTACAAATAAATTATATGAAATTAAAGCGTAAAACCCCAGAACTAATCAGCTCTCCCTGCTGAGACCTCATGGGGCTCTCCCATTGGCTCAGGGAAATTTTCCTGAAGATCTGACCACATGTTACCTTAACCCCGCCAAAGTCTCCCGCCACAGCAGTGGCTGTGTCACCATCACTGCTGCTGTTCCTGACCCTTAGCACAGCTGCTCTGTCTTCCCTCTTCTCTCTCCCCCTTAACCCTCACTTTCTTTCCTTCCATTTCCTTTTCAGCTTCTCTCTTTTCTCCATCAGGATTTACTCAGGGACAATTCAAGAGCAAGAGGAACCAGCAAATGACCCTGCTCAAGGTCCTCCCTGAGGCACGTCTGTGCAGAAGGCTCTCGGTGGAATGAGTACCAAGAAGCTCTAAACAGAGATGCCCAGGAGTGCCCTTCAGGACAGCAGAATGGCAACAATGCGTACGTGCTTGCGTGCATGCGTGATGCATGTACGTGCGTGCGTGATGCGTGTACGTGCTTGCATGGGGGCATGTACGTGCTTGCATGCGCATGCGTGTGTGCGTGTGTAGGAGGTAATATTTTATCATCTTGCTTTCTTTTACTTCTTATTTTGAAACGGTCTCCTGTAGCTCAAGCTGACCCCAACTCTCTATGTACCTCAGCCTGTCCTTGAATTCCTCATCCTCCTGTCTCCACCTAGAATATTGTACACCACTACATCTGGTTGATATGGTACTGGGAATCATACCCAGGGGCTTGCTGCAAGCTAGGCAAGCTCTCTATCACCTGAGCTACATTCCTAGCCCTCTTCCTGGTTCAGTGAGACCACACAGAGCAGTGACTGAGAGCATGTGACTAGGCGCTGGACTGCCTGTGTGTGAATCCTAGCTCCCTTACTCTCTAAACATAATATATCCCTTAGGTAAGCTATTTCACTCTTCAGGGCAGGGCAGGGGGCATAGTTTCCTCATCCGTAAAGAGAAAACGGGAATACAGTCTAACCCAGGAGTCATATGAGGGTTCAAAGAGTAAAGCAAGACCTGTTGAGTGCTTAGAACGCTGTCTGTTAGGGGTGTCTGTGCAAAGAGGGCAGCTGTTCTCAGACTCGCTGGGAAACTGAGGCAGCTGATAAAAATCAGAGTCTTCTCTGATATCCAAGGAAAACCAGTCATGAAAGAGAAGAGGGGATGAGTCACCACAGCTGAGAGGCAGGAGCTGCAGGCCATGTCTGGTGAACTCTCTGCACAGTGGCCACACAGGGAAAGTACCTGTGCGACAAGGGTGACTCCGGTCACCAAAAGAGACAGTAGCCATCCACAGCAGTTGCCCTAACACAGGAAACCAACTGTGTTCCAAATTCCACTCCAACAACAATCTTTATGATGCCTCTACAGTCTTAAGGGGTGACTGTGGCTGGGCAGACGACTCAGCAGTAAAGATCACTGGCTGCTCTTTAAGAGGACCTGAGTTCAGTTCCCAGCACCCACATGGTGGCTCACAACCATCTGTAACTCCAGTTCCAGGGGATCTAATGTCCTCTTCTAACCTCTTCTAGCACCAGGCATGCATGTGGTACACAGGCTTCTACACAGGTAAAATATGCACGCATACACACACACAAAATAAACAAATAAATAAACAAACAAACAAATAAATAAATAAATAAGACAATTGCCCACTCGTCCCTACAAAATGTAAATCTCAAATTTAGAATCACAAATATTTTTCCATTTGAAATGTACTGCCGAAAAAGAGCTCAGAAATTGTCTTTTATGCATTTAGTGTTTGTGTGTACACATATGCATGTGATGTGTGTGTGTGTGTATGTGTGTGTGTGTCCGTGTGCATGTGTGTGTACTTTTTTGTGGAAGCCAGAGGTGCTCAATGTTGGGTGTCTTCCTCACTTGCTCTCCGCCTTATTCTTCGAGCCAGGGTCTCTCACTGAATCTGGAACTCATCAACTCACTGGCCAGTGAGCTCTAGTGATTTGCTTGTCCCTTCCTCCTCTGAGAACTGAGACTACAGATTACGCAGCTACAGCAGGTGCAGTGGGTTGGCCTAGTGCTCTTGTATTCTATGCTAGTTTGGGGCCCCAAAGGGTGAGAGTCTGTAAGAAAGACACTGAGTGACCCTGCCCCTGTTAATTGTGATTGGTAAATAAAGAGACCAACAGTTAATAGTTGGGCAGAAGAGACACAGGTGGGGTTGAGGCTTCTCAGGCTTGGGAACAGAGGACCAGGAGGAGGAGAAAAGGAGGGAGAAGCCACCATGGAAGAAAAGAGGGATGTGCAGGAGAGGAGAAAAGAGAGGCTGCCACGAGTTAGCTGAGCCATAAATATGTGGCCCGTCCCAATTGGAGCTAAGAGTAACTCAGATAGGATGTAGTGAATAGTAAGTAATAACTTGGAGTTATTGATCGAAAAGTAGATGCTAGCAGCATTGAGGGTAGGCAGCTGCCCAGCTACTGTGCTGCTTAAGGCTTATTAAGAAATATAAAAGCCGTGAGTGTGTTTTTCATCCTGGCACT
The DNA here is from genome assembly GCA_028551405.1 of Uromys caudimaculatus. Lineage (NCBI taxonomy): Eukaryota > Metazoa > Chordata > Mammalia > Rodentia > Muridae > Uromys > Uromys caudimaculatus. Next base: position 96,873,482 of record CM052701.1, read on the forward strand.
CAGTAATCAAAGGCAGGGTAGAATCCCGGAGCAGGGATTTTAATCTATTGGAGGACAAGCAGGCTCTTATGTGGATGCTGACACTCTGAACTCAGGTCTTCATGTCTACACAGCAGAGATTATGCTGACTGAGCCACCACCCTAGTCTAGGTGGTGTGTGGTTTATTAGTTGGTTGGTATGTTTGTTTTGGTGAGTTGGGGTGTGTTTTATGTTTGATTGGTTGTTTGGGGGAGTACTTTTGTTTTGATTTGGGGTTTTGGTTTATCCAGACAAGGTTTCTCTGTGTAGCCCTGTCTGTCCTGGAACTCATTCTGACGACCAGGCTGGCCTCAAACTCAGAGATTTGCTTGGCTCTACCTCCGAAATGCTAGGATTAAAGGTGTGTACCACCACATCCAGCTGTGGAGAAAGCAGTCTTTGGGGGACCTCTGTCAGCCACTTTTCCCTGCATCTCTGGAGCTCCCAGGAGGCTGATGGGGACAACTTCTAATTTGAAGAAAAGTCACTAAGCAATGTGGAGAAAGGCTCCCAGAGAGAAGCAGGAGACATCTTTCCTGGTGCTCACACTCACCTCCTATAGCAGCCATGAAGCTGTCTGTCACTCTGCAGTGGAACTGTCTGCACTTCCCAAGAGTCAGGCAGCCCCTGAGGCAGCCAGTGTGTTCCTGTACTGAATGTTCCAACCCTTCACACCAAGCTCACGTCACACAAGACTCTCAGTGTACGTTTATGACGTGACTAAACAAAGGAATTCAACGGACACTTAACGTGGGGAAAGTAGATTTGAAAATGTGTCTTTAAAAAAGTATCACGGTCATGAATTTGAGAGGGAGCCTGGTGGGTACCGGGAGCTGGACTGGGAGAGGGAGGGCTGGGAATGGAGTAAACACAGTGCTCACATAGAAAATTCTCAAACAAATAAATCGTACTCAGAACAACAGTAATGATACATCCTAGGGTTTTTGTTTATTTGATTTGGGTTTTTTTGGGGGGGGGTGCATGTGATATGTTACTTGGGATTGAACCTAGGGCCTCACACATGCTAGGCAAGCACCTTAACCACTGAACTACACGCCCAGCACATTCTTTTCTTTTGTAATGACAGGGTAGCTTACCTGGTGACTGCTGGTCTCAGACACTTTAACATCCAAAGACCCAGCTAGGACAGCATACCAGTTGGTTCCAATGTCCCCTTGGCGAAATACTGAAAGAGAAACAGTGATGTAAGCATGCCGGGTACAGGTTTAATGACTGTAACCTGACAGATCCTCACAGGGTATCCCAAGCTCGGCTTATTTTCACCCTTCCTTGACCCGTTCTGACAAGAGTACAACATGGCTTTCCTCAATGCCATCCACCCACAGAGCTTATCCAACAGAGTCAACATTCTAGGAAGCAGATACCCATCAAGAGAATGCTCTCAGACACTGATCTGTAATCACTGAGCACCCTGACTGCAGTAAGATCCATTGGCTCGACATAGTAACTCCAGGGTTTAATCACAGCCCTTGGGAAGCAGAGCAGGTGGATCTCTGTGAGTCTGAGGCCAGTCTGCTTTCTATAGCGAGTTCTAGGAGAGCCAGAGCCACACAAAACATTGACTGTCATAATTCACTAACATCCTGGGTAGCTCATCTTAAATACACTTCACTGTGCTGTGATTCTTGGAAAACTATGACTCAAAACAGGAGAAAGGCTTATTGGACTTGCCACATTATGCCACCCAACTTCATGGATCTGCCTCAAAACACCATGGTGACCCACAGTGCCAGCACTCAGGCTGAGGTGAGAGGACCATGAATCTGTGGCCAGCCCAAGAGACATAAAACTATGTCAGGAAGTAAAAAGTTAGTAAATAAAAGAATGGATCTGATGTGTTTTCTAGAGTAACACCTTTCCTTTTAAACCAACCACTGGATAGCTTCTTTTCCTTTGTTTATAAAAATTGTGAAGACTGAGCCCTCAGGTTTCTTGTTTGTTTTCTGAATCCTCTGCACTTAGGCACTTGGCCACGATCTGCACCAGATGTTTCTGAACCTGAATTGTCTCTGAGTTTGTAATATCAGAGGAAAAACCCCATTTAAATCAAACACTAGCTCCTGTGTTATATTAATAGTAGACGCTGATAAGTCATCTGTAGAGCATGGTGAAGACAATTCTAATCAATCCAGGGCACTTCATCAGCTTTGTCGGTGATTGATTGGTCTAGATTTTAGCCATGGGGTACAGCTCTGGCCAGTGGCACAACACAGGAAGTCTGCTGGGGAACTGAGAGGGAACAGTCCTTCAGGGAGGATTTCTGCTGTGGACACGGGATGCCTCCACATGCCACAGCTGCCTGAAGCACAAGCCAAGCCCTGAGGTGCATGGGGAGGCTGTGAGGACCACGGGCTCTTCACCACCAGCCATGAATCATCTCACCTCTAAGCTTTCATACACGAGGAATTGGTTTGTTGTCTCTTTCTCTCTTGAATGAGTCACTGGTTATTCAAGGCAGTTGGATGCAAGTGTTCTGTTATTGCAGAATAAAATATACCTAGAAATGGGGAGCCTTGCTTTCTTAATGAAAAGAAAAGCACTTTTAAAAGGCAGCTTTCCCCCATCATTTTGTTCTTGCTGCCGCTGACTCACGCCTAAAATAAATACTATTTATAACTGAGGTCCATTCAAAACACAGCTAACAGCATTAGACATGAAAACTTTGTTTAATAGTCCAGCAGTCACCTCTTTCCTGTATTAAAGGATATAATTATTTGAATCTCTAAGTCAGCTAAATGAGTATGTCAGTCTGTCCTTCCAGACCCATCTAGAAAATGAGCTGCTGCCCTGAGGTTGGGGGATTGGGTAACAATTTCACACTGTAGACAAAAGACTGAGAAGCAAAATAAACACAGGGAAGAGAGATGCCAGCTCACTTGGAAGCCCAAATATCTGGCACCAGACTCTGTTATATGTCCCCATATGGTAGTGTCTGAGGAGCACAAGCCACATGTAAGCATAGAGAGTCACAGGCCTTACGTGTGATTCCTTTTTCCAGGTTCTCATAGTAACCGCATAAACAAATCTGACGAAGGAGGTTTGGGTGAAATTTCTCAAAAGCTTTAACTCCTTTCAGACGTGTGAAAATTATGTCCACATCTTCACTAGATCGCTCCAATGGCCTGCAGGGGAAGAAAGGGCACAGAACCTGTCAGGTCCTAGTGAGAAACAGGCCACAAGGCAGAACTCATTACAGTTGTGTATTTATCTACCATGAGACAGGCCCAGGCTGCCTAGAACTTAGAATGTGGTCAAGGATGACTTTGAACCACCTCCCTTGACCTCCCAAGGCTACAGGCCTTTGTCATGAAGCGTTCTCTCTCTCTCTCTCTCTCTCTCTCTCTCTCTCTCTCTCTCTCTCTCTCCCTCTCTCTCCCCCCCCCCCTCTCTCTCTCTCTCAGCCTCTGTCCATCTTAAGTTCTTACTATTGCAAATGGCTAGGGCAGGTCTGCTTAGAGTCAAGAACACTAGATTGAAAGAAAATGTCTGTGGTCCTGGCTCGTCTCCCAGATAATTCCCACAGAAAAGATGTGGGTGGAACTTCCTGTAGAAGAAGGAAACCTAGGATATACAGTGCCCAACTCTTGGGATGACAGAGTACCTGGAAGAGCCAGGAGATCCATAGGCCTCAATAGTGCTGTGCTTGGCTCTAAGACTTCGAGGTAGCCATGTTGAGACCTTCAGAGGTTATCAGGCCCTGAGGGTTGTGCCCTCATGAAGGATCCTACTGCTCTCATAGGAACAAGGCCTCAGTAAATAAAAGGATGAGTGTGGCACCTCTTCTCCTTCTCCAGGCCCTTTCTCTTTGACTTTTGCATAGACAATACTTTTTACCTTCTTTTTGCCCACCATGGGCTTCTGCAGTAAGGAGGCCCTGCAAGTATGACCCCCCCACACCCCATTTTCTAATGGACAACCCAGACTCCAGAACTATGACAGGAATTTTTTTTCTTTATAAATTTCCCAGTCTTTGGTATTTTATTATAGCAACACAACACCACCGTATCAGGACCCCTTTCCATCCACCATCTATGGTGGACTTCCCAACTATCAAGCAAAGGCCTCAAGGCTCAGGGCTTTGAAATGTAGCTAGAATTGCAAGATTGAACAAATTGCTGCCCAATGATCTATGTAAGCTTGGAGGGAAACACTTTCAGTACAGCAAGAACAACAGGGGTCCCTCGGAGGGCATTCAGCCCAGTTGGGCATATGCCACACAGTCAGCACCTACAGGGGGTCAGGGCACTGCTGCCAGAGGCCTGGGACTATCCAAAGCGAGGTGAGCATGGAAATTACCCCAGGAGGAATTGCAAGGCCAGTCACTAACACCAAGACTGAGGTGGTAGGAAAATAAGAAGAGATGAGGGTCCCTCTTCCCTCCCAAAGGAAAGCAGAATCCCTGCTTATCCCTCCAGGACACACTTTATAGTTAGGCAGACCAGGGCAGCTGTAGATTGTCGGCCTACCACTACATAGGACTGAACATTCAAAAGCAGCAGAAGAAAAATGTACCTCCATGAAGCTCAAAGGAAGCCATATCAGTACGTTTTAAAACCAGACTTTAAGTCACAAAAGATCAATGGTTTTGTGCAGTCCTAACACAAAGGTCTCAGTGATATCGCCTGTGGTTAAACATTTAAGTTCCCCAAAGAGTGAAAAATGATAATTTTTTAATTAAAAAAATTATAAGTTACATGTCATGTATGTGTTTGGTGTCTGTTTCTGTGTCTGTGTGTTTATGTGTGCATATGATTATGCAGTACTGGAGAGCGAGCCCAGAGCCTCACGCATGCTTGTCACTCGCAGCTCTGACCCAGAGCCTCATGCACCCTGGTCCTGGGACCGGCTCTGCTGGTCCCATTGTTTCCATCTTCAAATGTCTCCTGAGGATTAGTGTATGTGTTTCAGAACATTGGGCATAAGGTTAGTTAAATACACTTGAATTAAAATGACTTTGTAGCTCAGTTTGACTCTTCATTTTAGCAAGAAGTTAATGTAAAAAAAAAAAAAAAAGATATTTCCCTCCCTTAATGAGCAATTACCAAAGCTATAATAACTCATGTGACCTTTACAAATTACACAAGGCTACAGAAGCTAGTAGTAATAGTGGTAGTACCATCATCAATATGATCATTAGTTGCCATGACCTTTAAAAGCATCTAAGGAAGGGCTGAGAAAATGATCTGTGGATGAGGTGAGATCCAGATCCAGCGAGAGAGCCTGTCTCAAAAATTAGGGTAGAGAAGAATGTCAGGGGAAGACACTGAGTGTTGGCCTCTGCCCTCCACACACACAAGCGTGCATATGCACATAAATGTAACACACGTGCGCATGCGTGTACACACACACACACACACACACACACACACACACACATGCAGTGTCTAAAGAAAGCAATGAAACTAAGCTTGAGATACACTCTAGCATACTTGTGTGACTTTTGTAGGATCTTTAGACATGTGTGTATTCTTTTCTATTATAGCTATAAGATCTTAAACAATACATACTTAACAATCTTAGTCTTTATAACACTTAGCTTTTCAAAGAGTTTTGACATCAATGGAAATTTTTGATTATCGTGGCCTATTAGAGAAAGCAAGTATAATGAATCCCATTTTACACTCAAAAACATTTAGACACATAAGTCAGTCTGCTAAAATCATGTGTATTTATAATGCCAGCGATGATGTAGAGATGTCAAAGGTCTCTGAAACTCAAGATGTTTGCGACTTATCAGGTTATCGTCTTAATTATACAATTATTAACCACTCAGAACACTATTTACTCTTTCCTAATTGCAAGTTTTTCCAACAATGTCAATGAAATTCAGAAAGAAGGAGTTGATGACGGTTCACTAGATCTGCATATATTTACTAAGGAAGTAAGTAAAGCTATCTAGTGCCATAAAGACCAAGATTTGTGTGCCCAGAGCGAGGGGTGTCTGTGTGCCCAGATTGAGGGGAAAGGAATTCAGAAAAGAAAGAGGTGTCACTATGGGTAAAACTCTAGCAAGCTCGTGAGTGCACTGTTTTTAAAGCCCTAAAGCATTAAAGGCAACAACAAAAACAAACAAAATGCTCCTTCTCGTTTCTCCTTTTGTAACTGTAAGCAACTGAGTCTGTAACGTTTGCTGTTAACATTTCAGTTTTCTCCCTAGAGAGTCCTACCCTCCTGACTCCTCCCCCTGTCAGTTTCTGATTCATTCACTACACACATGCCTGCACACCTATGTATACACACATACACAAGCTGATACACAGATACCTACATAGGAGCAGATATATACACCTGTACACACACTCCTCAACTCAGTTGCCCAAAATTTTTCTTTGTCTGCTGTGATCCTTGATTCTTCCAGTGTGCTCACAGTTACCCTTAACCACGGCCTGGCAAGGTCTTTCCAATCCTTCCAATCGATGTACATTTGCCACCAAGACGCAGGGGCCACAGAGTCTGCAGACTGCTGCTTAGTAGCCAGCCTGATAGGATAGATGCTGAGAAAGTGGGTACCTTTCGCTGGACATGCCAAGGTCGGTGTGTCACTAAAAAATAATGCCAGTAAACAGATCTAGTGTAAGAGGTTTATCAGGAGAGCAGAGGAAGCAAAAGGCTGTCTTGGAGTGAGGACATGATGGTAAGAAAGAGACAGACAGGCAGGCAGAGAGACAGACAGATAGACAGGGAATGAGAGAGAGAGAATGAACAAGACGGAGAGAGGGTAGGGAAGGAAAGGAGGGTGGAGAAGGGGAGAGGAAGAGATTAAAAGAAAGAAAAGGAAAGAAATTGACAGAGAGAAATTTGGGGAGGCACCCTTTTATTCCTTTTATCCGTAGCACCTGGCACACCTGGCAGAGGCAGCGATTGATTACATAAGCGCAGCTAGATCCCTGAGGGCAGGCTGGTGGAAACGCCTGGTTTTTAATACAGCCTACCTGATTTTACATCTCTACAAAATAACAAAAAAGGAATGTGCCCTTCTAGGTCCAAATTTAAGAAACATTAAACATTAGTCTTTTCTGTCAACCGCTAGAAAACTTTTGTTTGCAACAAGGAGTTCAAATGTTACTATCTGTCCTATTTTGTAAGACTTTTATGTAAATCTTTTCCTTTCACCCCACCTTGCAAACCCCATATGCAAATGTTTTAAACACCACCATCCCATCTACACACACACACACACACACACACACACACACACACACACACACCTTTGTTTACACACAAAGGCCCTGCTTCATTCTTGGAACTTAAATGACTTAAGTGGCCCGCTCCTTCCCACTTGCCTTCAATTCCTCTGTGGCAACTCTTTTAAAAGTAGCCAGTCAATCATGAAACACAGTGAAGTCAGATCCTGGCCAATGGGGAAAAGCCACAGTCACTCCTTACATTAGACTAAACTCCCAGTCAACTTCCTATCTCTGTGTGCTTGATCTGCTTTCATGAGTATTTCGCCCTTCTGACGAGAAGTCAAGCTTTGCCTTGTTGAGACACTTTAACTGGAGCAGTGGTCTCTTTGTGACCCTGAACTTATTTCTAACCGCATGAGATCAGAGATTGTGACTGGGGATCATGAAGACCACCATTTTGGCCTTGAAATCACCTCCCCATTGGATACAGCTACACAGGTTCCACAGGGGACTGAAAGCCACTACTCTGGGGCCCTTGAAAAATCTCACTGCTATCTGAAGACCAGGACTGGCCTGGTAAGCCATTTGTGAGTGAGTGGAGAGGGAGGAAGGCCTCATTCTGTGCTGTCTTTTGTTTCTTCGGATTTAAACCACAATACAAAATCAAAGTGCAGCCTTGTCTAGGGGACGGAGATGTAGCTCAGGCAGATCACCTGCCTGGTATGTATAAAGTTGATCCTCAGTGTAGAAAATAAAAGGCCATCCTCAGTTTCAGAAGCCCACTTCCAAACATCTCTTGATTGGACCTTAGTATCTAAGGTCAGGACAGCACCATCAGGCCATGCACACACCCTCAGTCACAGGCTCTGCAGATGCCAGCTGAAGTACACCACCCCAAATGCACACAGAATAGAGCGCTGCAATATGCTTGCCTCACTAGAGTTAGGGTAAAAGATAGTTTTGTTCAGTCCTTTACATTCTAGAAGAGTGTCCAGGATGAGTCAGGTAACAGATGCTTTTTTAAAATGTTTCAGGCTAAAACAGAATTAGTGACTTTTCCTGTGATTCACAGAAGAGTCAGCCAGAGATTCTCATGAGGCTGGCCCACTTAGGGTGAGAGTCAGATGCTCCTAAAATTTTTTCTTAGTTCTTGTCTGTTTGCCTGCCTGCCTGCATGTCTGTCTGTCTGTTTGGGAGTCAAGGTCTCATAGACCAACCTGGAATGTCTAAGCAGTTCAGGCTGGCTTTGAACGCATGCTCTTCCTGTTCCTACCTCCCCAGTGCTAGGTTACAGATATGAGGCACATACTTGCCTACTAATTATCCCATTCCTTCGCAATGAGAAGGGAAGCATGAATTCTATTCTGTAGAATTGCATATTCTACTCTGTATGCTATTCCATGTGTTGTATATCTGTAGAATTGTATATTCTATTCTATATGCTATTCCATGTATATCTAAGCCAATAGTCTATGGCACTATCACTCAGGGTCAATCAGTCTCATCTATACTGAGGCAAGAAAACTGGCATTAGTTAGCCTGGACCAGTGATTTTCCAGTTTGTATCATCTAGGGCCATCTGAAGCATGGGACACACAATCAGTAGCATCAGAAGAGGGAAACGGATTTTCGGCAGGGAAGGTTTGAACACGACTCTCAAACTGAACCAGCTGGTTGGGAATCTCCCTAAGAGAAAGTAGTTTCTGAGTTAGTTATATAGCCTTGAACCTTCTTAGCCATTTGTTTTGGTCCCAGCTCTTCATGGACTACTCCTTGAATATTTTTGCCTCCCCATCTAACACCAAGTATCTCTCAACTCCTGCTACTGGTGGCCCTGATTGTGACAACTTGAAGAACCCAAAGGAGAAGTGAGCAAGTATGCTAAGCTGGGACCCATTTAATCAGATCACAAATTTCTTACCAAACCACACCCACTAAACAACAGCCAAACACAGCCCTTATAGGTGTGGCTGGTTGTTGTGATTAGAATGAGAATAGCTCCCATAGGCTTCTATATTTAATTACTTGGTCCCCAGTTGGTGGAACCATTTGGGAAGGATTAGGAGGTGTGACCTTGCTGGAGGAGGTGTGTCACTGGGTGCAGGCCCACATCATTTCAGTTAGCTCTCTGCTTCCTGTTTGTGCATCAGAAGTAATTTTTAGCTACTGCTTCAGCAGCATGCTTGCCTACCTACTGCTCAGCTCCTTGACATGATGGTCATAGACTTACACTCTGAAACTGTAAGCCCCAATAAATTCTTTCTTCTATAAGGTGCCTTGGTTATGATCTCTTTTCACAACAACCAAAAAGTAACTAAGACACAGGCTAACCAAGGTTTGTATTTGATAATGCTGACTGGTCATTTAAGCACCACAGAGAATGATAATTAGTTTGTTTTTCTAATAGGAAGTTTTTATTTATTAAAAAATTCTAGCAGGGCACGATGCCACACACCTTTAATTCTAGCACTCAGGAGGAAGAGGAAATCTATGAGTTTGAAACCATCTTGGTCTACATATCAAGTTCTAGACAAGCCAAGGAAGGTGATACTCTGTCTAAAAAAGAAAATAAAAATCTATGGCATAATTTGGTGATAGAGTACATGTTATCATATATGAGTCCTGAGTTTAACCACACACACACACACACACACACACACACACACACACACACACACCTCTTGTACCACTATTAAAGGAAGAGAAGCCTCCACTTCACACTGTGATGGAATACTAGTACCAAACTAATTCTTCCAGAGTAAATAGAAATTGAACAAATACACAAAGCACCTGCTTTCAGACAATAGATAACAGGCAACACTGGACTATGGTCCAAGCAAGAAGAGAAACACAAGAGGGAAAGAAGGATTCACATAACAGCCTTGTTGTTTGGCTGATACACTTTGTGAAACTCGGGCAAAGAGAGAGCATGGCAGACTCACTGGGCTGGTAGTGGCAATTTGCAGTGAAGTTATTCACAGAATAGGCTATGGAAGGAGTAAACTGAGGGTAGGGCCTTATTGAGTCATTAGCTGCATATGCACAGACTGGAGAGTCTGGCAGAACACAGCTTTGGAGAAGAGCTCTACAGAATTCTGTAGGTCAGGCATTCTAACAGACACAGGAGCTGTGAACAGCTGAAGACAGAGCACTCCAACCACCCTGTGCATTCAACTCAAATTCCCAAAACAGTACTTCAGCCCATACTATAGACTTCCCCAGACAAGGCTTAAAAATAAGCCTGGTAGAATCAAGTTGACTGGTCAGTAAATTAGCTGCCTATGAGAGTATAAGCTGGCCTTCTTTTTAAAAAAGAAAGAAAATCCAATTTCTCAATTATCATAACATCCAAAATGTCTAGCACTTCATCATAAAATACTATAAATCCAGATAAATGGAAAAATGGAAACAGATCTAGAGATGTGGAAAATACCAAGAAAGAACATTAGAATGGCTATAACAAATGTGTTCAAGAATTTAAAGGAAAATATTGGCATAGTGAATGAACAGACAGGAAGCAGCAGTCGTAAAAGTTTTAAAGTTGTTGGTTTTTTAACACAAATGAGAATTCTAAAGCTGAAAAACACAAAGGGAAAGGGAAAAAACAACCATACCATATGGAATTAAGAGCAGACTGGCTACCATAGAGAAAAACATCAGTGAACAAAGAGGTCAGCAATAAAAGTTATCCAAGGTAAAACATAGAAACAACAAAGATTAAAAACAAATGAGTAGAGACTCAGTGGCCTGTGGAATAAACCAAAAGTTTAATATACCTGTGATAGAAGCTACAGATAGGGAAAAAGAGGAAAAAGAAAAAATACTTGAGAAATGGTAGCTGATTTTTTTTGTAATTAAAAATGCTGTCAATAGTGCAAACATCTAAAATATCAGAGTAACAGTTTTGCTCTATGAAAAAGGAGGATTAAAGGTGACCACAAATGCTTTGTCATTTCCATCAAGAAATAGAACTTCAGGGCTGGAGAGAAAGCTCGACAGGTAAGAGCCCTGGCTGCTTTTCTAGAGGAACCAGGTTCAATTCCCAGCTCCCACATGGTGGCTCACAACTGTCTATAACTCCAGCTTCAGGGCTTCCTAGGGAACCAGGCATACATATGGTGCATATATATACATGTAGAAAAAACACACCCATACACATAAAACAAAAATAAATGTTTAAACAAAGGTTTTTGGTTTGGGGTGTTTGTGGGCTTTATTCCCCACTTTCGGAACACACACCGGCCCTGCAGCCAACGGAATGAGACAGGCCTTCAGCTTGATTCTCTCGAGCTCTGCCATTCCAGCAAGCAGTTTAAGTTACCTGATTTATAACTTTAGTAGGGTGACATGAGGCTAAACTTAGTCTAGGATCTTAATCAGCTTAAGAAAAGTCCATGTTTCCAAGTAGTTATGTATTGGGTTGATAAATAAATTGAGTCAGAAGGATAGGTCTACCATTCTGCAACCATTTGACACTTCAGAACCAAAATGTATTAATTGCCTTCACCAAATCATCCCTGTGCCTTCCACATGCAATGATGACTCAAAATGCACATAAAAATGTGATTTTTTAAAAATTATGTTTTATTCGTAATACAGCTGGCTTTGGTCTATAAATTAAAGAATATTTAATATAGTGACCTATCATCTAAAAGACATTAAAAACCTAAAGATTCTATAAGGCACAGTAAGATAAAGTAAAATGATGCTTTCTTTCATGGTGCTTTCTATATGCTCAGGCCATAATAGTGGATGGGCTGTTAAATAACATAAGTGGCTAGAAGATAAAACATTTAACAATTTTTTAATGAACTTATAAATAAAAACAAAATCCTTCCGTAATACACATTATTTCCACAGCTTCAAAATCACAGATGCCAGGAGAAGCTGATGCCCTGAATTCCTTCTGTTTGGAAAAGGCTTTTGGTACCCCCTGCCTGTGAGAAATGACAAGGGCAGTTCTCGGCAACATCCACCTCCAGCATGCCTACTGCACAAAACAAAAGCGCCAGGAAACAGGGCGTGTGCCAAGGACATATGGCAGGGTGATGGTGCCTCATGAGTGAAGATCCTGCCCAACAGGGTTTCCTTTCACTGTTAGTCACTGCAGGTTTCAGAGAAACCAGGATTAATAATCCAGATCAGGTGAGCTAGGATGTAGAAAGCTGTTTTAATAAAACAGACATCAGCCTTGTGCCTAGCATTTGATTTCAGAGAAAGTTCAAATTCTTGCACTCAAAAAATGACAACTGGGCTAGAGGTGGCTCGGTGATTAAGAGAATCTGCTGCACTTCCAGAGGACTTAAATTTGGTTCCCAGCAACCATGTCAGATGGCTCACAACCATTGTAACTCCAGCCCAGGGGCTCTAATGCCTCTCCCCACTGTGAGCACCTGCATGTACCCACAAGAGCATGCATACGAACATACCCAACAACATAATTATAAATAAAAAAGTAACTCTTTTTAAAATAATAACCACCAGCAATTATAACTACCAAAGCAAAACAGATGCCTGAACACGGAGGTCCTGAAAAGTCTATATTCAGACAAAGTTTGCTACCGTCGCTACGATCAGCTAAGCAGGGAAAGCATTCTGACTACCTGTTGTGCCAAAGCAGAGCTCTGGTTAAGGGATCCCAACAGAATTCCTCGTTCCACACATGAGGGCCAGCATGACTGAGGCCCACACCTGCGCCAGTCCACAGACTCCAGGCAAACAAGGCAGGGATCACCTTTGTCCCACAACTTTGCAGAGATGAATGGCGCAGAATTTTGAATCTCCATCTCTAGACCCTAATTCAGCAAGACTGTCGCATGTCCTTCAAAGCAGAACATAAGGTAAGGTATTTGAGCCTTACAAGGAATCGGACCTCAAGTCTGCCCGATGCTGATTTCTGCTCCACTGGGGAATCCAATGTGTTTCTCTAAATCACAGTTAACACAAGGCAAAAAGCGGTAACGTCTCCATGACAAGGTACACGCAGGTCTGTATGGACTCCTGAAGATTCAGAGGGAAGTCTTCTTCTAATTTCCTGTTCTCTTAGCACCTATACTGGTGTACCAACTAGTCAGGGGGAGTGGGTAGAAAGTATATAAAAACCAAGAGAGGGTGAAAGGTGTCTGGCTAGCAAGATAGTAAAGTGTGAAGAAAGACATGAAGGTGGGGCGTCAAAGAGAGGATGACCAGCAGCTGCGGTGGTTGGAAATTCTACAGGTTCCTCAGACAATCAGACTAAGAAATAAAAGTGGATCTGATTGGCTAGGACCCCAGTGCCAGTGAGTCAGCCCTGGAGGGAGGGGAGGAAGCTGATTTATTTTTTTAACCAGAAAAAAAAAATCAGAGCCATCATTTTAGACAATCTGTCTTCCTGCAAGAAGTGAACTGGGAGGGAAGAGGATAAAGTATGCAGAATAATTGAAGCTGGGTTTTTAGGGCGCTGGGTGGCGTCCTTCTTCCTACCACCCAGCCCTCATGCCTGTAACAGGGAGTCTGATCTGGAGACGGTCATGGCCTATGCCTGTAGTCTCTGTGAAATGATTAATAATGCCCTCATTCACTCTCAAAAGGGTCCTGGTTTAGACAATAAATTATGCACGCAGCTTGCTTAGAAAGAGCCCTGTTCCTGCCTCCCCGCGGGGGCCGTGAGCATCAGGAACCTGCCACCTACAACTTGCAGCCTCTCCTCTCCCGGTGAGGATGCCCTCGGCTTCCTGCCTCACCACAGCACTAGATGACCCACAGGGTTCTGACTTTGCAGCTTCCTCTCCCTCTTCCCCAGCTCCAGGTCAGTGAGACAGAGCAGAATTTGGATCCTAGCTCCTGGGATGTAGGGACTGGGATATTCGGAAGTCCAGAAAAGGCTCTGGAGCCTGGGGTGGGGGAGATGGAAGACAAAGACTCCCCTCTGGGTGTTGATGAGCAAGATTCTGGGTCTTTCATCTCATCTCTAGTTGTCAGGAGGGTGCGAACAAGATAAAAGGGTACATGGATTCCGAAAAACAAAACCGGTGGCCCTGACTACACGAAAGCAATACTAATTATAGTCTCTGATTAAACATCACATGAATCATTTGTTTCTAATTACAGTGCTGCCCAGGAACACACATGTAAATCACGCAAGGTGCCAAAGTGTTCTTAGTGTACTGTTATTTAATTATAATTATAAGCACTCTATGCATTTATGATTATGGTCTGTTATGCCTGATCCTTTGAATCCAATACTAACCCTGATTCCTCTTTGTCTTAGTTAGGGTTTTACTGCTGTGAACAGACACCATGACCAAGGCAACTCTTACAAGGACACCATTTCATTGGGGCTGGCTTACAGATTCAGAGGTTCAGTCCATTATCATCAAGGTGGGAGCATGGCAGCATCCAGGCAGGCATGGTGCAGGCGGAGCTGAGAGTTCTGCATCTTCATCTGAAGGCTGCTAGCAGAATACTGACTTCCAGGCAGCTAGGATGAGGGTCTTAAAGCCCACACCCACAGTGACACACCTACTCCAACAGGGCCACACCTTCTAACAGTGCCACTCCCTGAGCAGAGCATATACAAACCATCACACAGCTGTTACTAATAAATCATCTCATCCACTCAGAGGTCTAGATCTTTCAGGTACTAATGAACTGCTGCGAGAAAGGAGACACCAAGGCAATAGAGATAATCTCTACCATTGTAAGAGTGCACAAAAATGTAGCATGGCATTACCTGATTTGCTAATGAAAAGGAAAAGCATCCAAGCAGCTCATGTAGAACCTAATGCATTGGGGGCAGGGCTCATAGTTCCTGAGAAATTAGAGTCCATTATGGCAGGGAAGGAATGACATCAGTCAGGGAAGGCCTAGTGGGCAGGAATAGGAAGCTGGCTGCTGACATTTTCATTCACACAAGAACCCAAACAGGAAGCGGGGCAAAGCTATAAACTCTGAAAGTCCAGTAGTGACTTTTTTTCAGCAAGGCTGTCCCTCTTAAAGCAGTGATTCTTAACCTGTGGGTCACCTTTGGGGGTTAAATGACCCCCTTCACAGGGGTCACCTAAGACCACTGAAAAATATAAATATTTACATTATGATTCATAATGTAGCAAACTGACTATTATGAAGCAGCAACAAAAATAACTATGGTTGAAGGGGTCACACTTGTATTAAAGGGTTACGGTATTCAGAAGGTGAGAACCACTGTTTTAAAAGTTCTGTAAAATCACCAAAAAGCAGCATCAGCTAGGGATCAAGTGTGCAAATACCTGAGCCCATGTGAAACCCCAATAGGAGAGGAGACCTCCCTCCTGGAGAGATGGTGGCCCCACCTCATACATAGGACCCCAGCTCCTCAGCCCCACCTACTACACAGGGCAAGGCAGTGACAGCAGTGCCTGGGGCTGGGATTATAGTGTGTTAGGATTGGAAGGGGTGGGGACTGTTGCCTCCCCTGTGGACCATCATGGTCTGCTTTGTGCTAACATCCCAAGAAGGGACTAGAGGGCCAAACTAATCACAATCTACCAGCTGTCCAGGCTAATCTCTGCTGGCACCTCCATAAGATTCTGGACGACCCATACTCTCTGCCTGGGTTGTCTACCAGCCACCATTGGCCACTCTACAATGCACACATTCATTCTCAGTGTCAGCTCTATTCTATTAGTCTGGGAAGACTCAGGCCTCACCTTCTCATGAAGTAGCTACTAAGGGTCCACAAGGACAGCTGCCTGCCGCTGTCGGTCCACATGTTCCTCTCTTGGGCTTAGCTTGCTGAACTAGGTACTTTAGCAGGTATCCTGCAAAATGGTTTTAAATAAACTCTATTAATTATTAATATAACCCAGACAGCCCCCTAATAGTCAAGTGAATGCCATAATGCATTTCTTTTTAAAAAAAAAGATTTATTTATTTTATGTATGTGAGTATACTGTCACCATCTTCAAACATACCAGAAGTGGGCATCGGGTCCCATGACAGATGGTGTGAGTCACCATGTGGCTGCTGGGAATTGAACTCAGGACTCTGGAAGAGCAGCCAGTGCTCTTAACCACTGAGCCATCCCTCTAGCTCCCCCGTTTGTAGTTCTTTACTTAGCTTTGTGCAACTATTGTGAGATGTTCCTCATACCTAATTCTCTATGGCTGGACTGGCTACTTCCTCACTGTGCTCCCCACTACTTGCTGTTTAAGTCTTCCGGGCTAGTTCTGCTCCAGGAGACTGTCTGGGGGGAAGGAGGGCATTTTATTCAGACACATGCTGCCGGTCCATCACGTCTAATGGAGACACTGAGTAGTAATGAATTGTCAATTGTTAGGGTTTTTTTTTTTACTTTAAAATAACCTTCTGCTGTCTTAAATGTTTATATTATTCTGAGTTATGTTTTTTAATCAGTATTCAGGATTTAACAGGTATTATTATTTTTTTTAAGATTTATTTATTTATCATATGTAAGTACACTGTAGCTGTCTTCAGACACCCCAGAAGAGGGCATCAGATCTCATTACGGATGGTTGTGAGCCACCATGTGGTTGCTGGGATTTGAACTCATGACCTTCAGAAGAGCAGTCGGTACTCTTAACCGCTGAGCCATCTCTCCAGCCCCAGGTATTATTTTCTACTAAGGGATTATTTTTTCATTTTCCTTAAAAAGCTAGCATCTGTAGCTTTGACTTTATATTCTAGCTTTACCTAGTTCATCAGTATTTGGAGTTTACTTATATCTAGGAACCCATAAATTAACTTTTCTTAGTTGCTCTATCCCTGAGCTACAGCCTAAGCCCTAACTTTCTATATAACATTAAAAATGTAAAACAGGGCTAGAAAGATAGTTCAGTGGGTGAATGCAGTTGATATGCAAGCCAGAGCACCTGAGTTTGGATCCCCAGGATTTCAGCAAAGCCAGACACAGCAGGTCAAGAATTTGTAAGGCTAATACTATCTACTGGAGATGGGGGTGGAGCTGAGACAAGAAAAATCCACCCAAAGTTCATGCCAGCCTGGCCTGAATAGTGGAGAAGAGACCTTTCCTCCAATAAGGCAAGCTGAGGTTGCTCTCTGACAGCCACGGATGTGCCATGGCACACACCCTCACATGAGAACACACACATATACTTATATATCACATACACACACGTCCACTTACATATCATATTAACACACATGCATGTACACTTACATATCACACACAGGTATACTTACATATTACACACACACACACACACACACACACACACACACACACACACACACACAGTATAAGTAGCACTTATGAGGGTGTGTCCTCCTAGTTACATAAATGTACTTGGAGGAAAACATTATTTAAAAAAATTACAATGACAACTTCTCAAATAACCCCTGTATTAGTTAGGGTTTTACTGCTGTGAACAGACACCATGACCAAGACAGCTCTTGTAAGGACAACATTTAGTTGGGGCTGCTTACAGGTTCAGAGGTTTAGTCCATTATCATCAGGGTGGGAACATGGCAGAATCCAGGCAGGCATGGTGCAGGTGGAGCTGAGAGTTCTACATCTTCTCTACATCTTCATCTAAAGGCTGCTAGCAGAATACCGACTTCCAGGCAGCTAGGATGAGGGTTTTTTTAATTTGTTTGTTTGTTTGTTTTTTGAGACAGGGTTTCTCTGTGTAGCCCTGGCTGTCCTGGAACTCACTCTGTAGACCAGGCTGGCCTCAAACTCAGAAATCCACCTGCCTCTGCCTCCCAAGTGCTGGGATTAAAGGCGTGCACCACCACTGCCCAGCTTTTGCTTTTTTTTTTTTTTTTTTTTTTAAGATTTATTTTATTTATATGACTACACTGTAGCTGTCTTCAGACACACACCAGAAGAGGGCATCGGATCCCATTATAGATGGTTGTGAACCACCATGTGGGTGCTGGAAATTGAACTTAGGACCTTTGGAAGAGCAGTCAGTGCTCTCAACCGCTGAGCCATCTCTCCAGTGGATGAGAGTCTTAAAGTCCACAGTGACACACCTACTCCAACAAGGGCACACCTTCTAATAGTGCCGCTCCTTGGGCCGAACATATACAAGCCATCACAACCCCCATGTGCTTTATATCTTTCCAGTCTCCATCAGATGGATAAAATCAAAAGCTTAGTTTTCTAAAGTGGCACTCTTGGTGACTGAGTTATTACTAAATGGTTCCCTGCACAATCATGAGGATTTCCATTCAGTCACCAACGCCCACATGATCCTGACACTGAGAAGGTAGAAACAGGAGGATTCCTGGGGCTTTGAGCCAGATAGTCTAGCCAAACCAGTGAGCTCCATATTTGGAGACAGACCCTACCTCAAAATAAGGTCAAGAACAATTGAGAAACACACCTGAAGTCTGCCTTTGGCCTCTACAAGTTCATGCACATACACATAACTGCATATGCTCATATGCACACACACACACACACACACACACACACACACACACACACACACACGTGTACATACACACATGCACACAAAAATTTCTGTCTGTCTGAATGTTGGCATTACCCTGAAGTCTTATATTGAAATTGTAACCTAAAGTGATAACGCTCAGAGATGGGGCCTTAGGGTGGTGATCAAGTCACTGTGAAACATCTATGAAGCAGAAAACAAACCCTCATCAGACAGTAAACATGCTGGCCTTGTGCCTTGAATATGTCAACCTTCAGAACTACGCGTTGCCAGTTTCCACTGAGCATAAATCATCCCAGTATGTCCCAACTTTTCTTAAGTCATGACCAACTCAGAAAATTACATTTGCATGCCATGAAGAAGTAAACTGAGGCATGCCTTGCAGCTACCTGCTGAACTCAGGTGACCCCAGAGGCTCTAGAAACTAGACCCTTGGGTAATAACAAAGAAATCTGGGAAGTTCTGGCCAAGGGAACACCTTCCTATGGCTTCTCAAGAACCAAAGGAGGAATTTATGTTCTAAGATGTCAACATTGATTCAGTCCAACAGCTGAATGAACTGCATTGTTAACCATCGGATCCTCACAAGAGCCCTATAAGGTGGTTAGTCTTCTCCTTCAGATGGTGAAACTGGGCTGAAGTGTTGAAGAATTTCCTGCAAACCCCAAAGGCACTGGAAACAGCCCAAACTGGAGCCCTGCCCACTTGGCACCTACTGCTATCATAGTTCTATTTAGGGTTGCTCAGAGGTATGTGACTTTCCCCAGGCAGCTGGAAGAATAGGGACTGCTTCAAACATTCTCTACATCTGTGCATGCACACACCCACTCACATGTATGTGCATGCAAGTATACGCACACAAATAAAATGCAATTTAAAACATTTAAAAGAAGAGGAGAGACAGTTCAGAATTAAAGAGCACCTGCTGTTCTTGCAGGGGACCCTGGTTTGGCTCCCAGAACTCATACCAGATGGCTCACATTGTCTATAACTCCAGTTCCAGGGCCGTAGGTGGACCCTGACATCCAAGAGTCCATTCACAAGACATATACATAAAGCAAAAATTAAATGTTTTTAATTTAATTTTTTGAGAATTTCAAACATGAGTTCTGTATATATATCTTTACTACCACTCCTTCTGTCTCCAACTTCTGCCATATCCCTCATTCCCACTCAAAGTCATGACCTCTTTGCTATTTTCCTATTATTGTTTTACACACACACACACACACACACACACACACACACACACACACACAAACCTACTGATTCCATTTAGTATTATTTGCACGAACATGTGTTTAGGGCTGACCACTTAGGATTAGAAAACTTAAATATTCTAAAAAGCGTTTTTTTAAAAGATGGATTCACTAGCAATTGGACGATGGCTCTGCAGATCAAGGTGCTCACCATGCAAGCCTCATGGTCTGAGTCTGATCCCCACAATCCGCACAAAAAGGAAGAAGAGAACCAAATCCACAGAGCTGCCCTCTGACCTCCACACATGTGCCATGGCATGTGCTTACCCCACACTCATCATGTACACACGATAATGAAAAATGAAAATCTCCAAGAAGGACTCTCCATCCCAAAGCAGTATAATTTATGTGGAGAGTTTTTTTAAACTAAATGTTGTCAGATCTTGCAAATACTAATACAGCAACCCTCCAAATTTTAGATTATAGATGAATAGTAATTTTAACATAAGTATATCCTTTCAGTAAAAGGGATGTATTTATACTTTTAATTTCTCACTGATCTGAAATCCCAATTAATCAGTTGTCTTGCATTTTATCCAGGAACCCTGGGCAAGCCTGGTTTTCTCTATCTCTCCTTCTGTTGCTGTCTAGAGCTGCTGGGGTAGTGATGACTCAGACAATTGCCTCAGAGCCTAACCTAGCTCTGCTCCTACCTCTGTTGTGTACGATCTGCCTACTGTGCACACAGAGTGAGCCGAGGCTCATTGCTGCTACTTTAATGCCTCTCAGCAACACTGGGAACCTGATAGCCCAGGCTGATTTTATCCTAAGATTAAAAACCATCTTGTTACAAGCTCAAAACCAGTTCATTCCTGTTTTCTATAAAACTTGGGTTTTGTCTTAACCTATCTTATGGAATTTGACAAGTTCCACACCCTATATTCTGACCTCCACCCTAATAAGATGTTTTGCCAAATAATTTTGAGATGTTCTGCCAAGTTCCTACATAAACAAAACACCATAGCCTTGCAGTTGTAAAGGTAATCTAAACCCCACTTTATCCTGTGTTTGATAATATTTTCTCAAACACTGCTTTAGGGAGATAGTCCTGTCTTACAGAAAACTAAGCTTACTTAATTAGACTAAACAAATTTGGGCACAAATTTACTCTCATTCAGTGGGGTTAACAATTGCAGAGCCTAAGAGATCAAGACCCCAACCCAAATTCTGAAGTCCTTCACTCTGGGCTTCTGGGACTGGAATGTTGCCTCAGAAAGTGCACACTCTGAAGATGTTCTAAGGTTCCAAAGGCAGGCTTTCAGTTTGGCGGCTCCTTAGAGCCAAAGGCCACACTAAAAAGAAACCAGCAGGCGCGCATCTGAGGTCTCCATTGGTAACTCCTAGGTGTTTTCTTCTATGACATCTGGTACTGTTTCTGGAAGGAGCATACCTGGGGACAAGTACCTGACAAGGTACTCAGACTCCTCTGGGCACTAGCAAGACTTTGCACTGCCCACCTGGGGTTTTGGCACCTGGTTCTTGGTCCCCTGTGTTTTGTTCTATGTTTTGTTTGTCTTCTGCCCACTTGGTTCTTAGCTACTGAGAGCCAAGATGGAAATTCGTCAAGCCCTGCTAAATGTATGAATGGAAGTGCCTACCTCATGTTTTGTCTTGACTGGTCTCTTTTGACCATATGGAAATTCTGTGTTCTATATTAACTAGCTTCATTGTTTTTTTCTGACTCCATGTTCTTTGTTTGCTGGTTTCTTTTTCTTTTTCTTACTTTCCTTCCTTTTTTTCTTCCCTGTGTCTGTCTCCTTAAATCTGCTGCCCCAGCCACCTGAAAACATTCATGCAACTTTGTTTTCCCTTCCTGAGTCTGCTGCTAGGTGTTGGCTGTGGCACTCAGGAAGCCGAGCAGCAGAAAGCACTGACAGTGCAGTGCGGGGTGGAGGGGAGCATCTGCAAAAGTGGGGAGGGGCAGACCTGGCAGGAAACACCAGAGCAGCACCATAGCAGCTTTGGTGGATTGCTATGGTTTCTTTAATAACCAGAGCTTGCAATTTCTACCTCTGAGCCTTCTCTGTTCTCAGGTTACTCCCCATAGTCCCTGGATTCAATTTTTAGATATGGATAATATTGAAATACTGCTTTATGTTATTTTGCTTTATTGAAAAGCTGGCTCTGGTGTTAGGTTATGGCTCCCCCTTCTCTAAACCTAAGTGTGCTTATTTAAAAGTTTGACTCACCTATGACAGGTGAGTCACCTGATTTTGTGACAAGAAGAGAGAGAGTGAGAGAGAGAGAGAGAGAGAGAGAGAGAGCGTAAAACAAAACAGACCATTGATTTCATTTGACTTTCTAATACTTTTGCTATAATATAAACTTTGTCTCAAGAGGTGTAAATTTGGTCGGACTCCTCTGCCCCTGCGTGGGTTATGAGCTCCACCCCAGTGCACTGGTCCCCCAATAAACCTCATGTGATTGCAGCAAGGACAGTCTTTCGTGAGTTCTTGGGGGGTGGCCGCGTCCCAAGACTTGAGCGAGGTTCTCCCCAGCTCGGAGGTCTTTCATTTGGGGGCTTGTCCCGGGATTTGCGACCACCCTTGTCTCTGAAAACCTACTTGGAGGTGAGATTCTGTTTGTGTTCTTGTTCGTCTGTGCCAGCTGAAGTCTGAATCTATATTTTCGGTATGTGCGCACAGTCTGGTTTGCAGTCGCTCGTGGCCTGTGAGGGGCCGATGATCTCCCAGTCTCGGGTAGAGGCTGGGGGCATGATCAGCTGATGGGCTAGGGGGATCACTGACTGTTGCCGTGGGAGACGTCCCAGGAGGTCTGGAGGGATCCCAGGGACGCCTGAGAGATTCCCGTCGGGGTGCCAGAGAGGATGCGGTCCTCCCGGCCGTCTGGTTTTCTGTATTGGTTTTGTTTGTCTCAGTGGAAACAGGCCCTTGTCAGTCTTTGTCTGTGTATTTTCAGTATCTGTTTTGTCTTGTTTGTGACTTTGACGATGGGATAGACAATATCTACTCCCCTCCCTAAGTTTGACTTTACGCTCGAGCAGGTATTGTTGGTCTCCCTCTTTGTCTGTTTTCTGTCCTCCTCTTTTGTGGCGCCTACTTACGGTTTTGCTTGCAAGCCTCTGGGCACTTCAGTGCCACCTGTAGGCCTCTGGGCCGCCTGTCTGGGCACTTTGGTGCCATCTGAATGGGCACTTTTTGTGCCACCCATCTAATGGTGTTCAGGGCGGGTAGACATACCTGAACGCCGTGGCCATGGAGGGACCGAGGGACACCTTGGACCCTCAGTTTGCCTGAGTATCTGGCTTCTGCCGATTCGGCAGGGCCACCTGGTTTCTGAGTCTGTGGAAGAGACAAACTCTTTGGTTACACCCACCACCTGTGGCAGGGGTATTAGAATCTAAGTTGTCTGTAACCCAGCGCAGCTGCAGCTGGCTGGGAAAGTGTTCTATGTCCATAGAAGGGACAGATCTGTTCATCCATGGCAGGGACGAGCTGTGTATTGGTTGTTGGTTGTATGTGCTGGCCGCCCATGGCAGGGGCAAGCTGGGGTGAATTGTTGTCTTCTGTTCTGTTTTGTGTTCTGTGCTCTTAAGACTGAAACTGACTGACGACGGACGGGTTTTTTGTTTGTTTGTTTGTTTGTTTGTTTGTTTGTTTTGGACATCGGACAGATTCATCCAGTTAAACATGGAAAAAGTTAGAAAAAAAAAAAAGGTGGGGACCGGTTGTTCAGCAGGAGGAGGAGTCATGGGGGCTCAAGCATGACTCTGTGGTCCCCTGCTGTGAACAAAGACAAGATGATTGCCTAGAGGCAAAATGCCAGACAGTAAAAGCTGCAGGCTTCCTACAAGCAAGTAATCATAGGACAGAATTTTAAAGATTGGCATAATA
>CM052701.1:96897657-96921616 GCA_028551405.1 Uromys caudimaculatus
GTTGTTTATCTCTGTTCTCTTGTATTTCTTTAAGGGTGTTAATTTCTTTCTTAAAGTCTTCTATCGTCGTCATGAGAACTGATTTTAAATCTGAGTCTTGCTTTTCTGGTGTGTTGGGGTATCCAGGGCTTGCTGTGGTGGGAGAGCTGGGTTCTGATGCTGCCAAGTAGCCTTGGTTTCTGTTCTTTATGTTCTTGCCCTTGCCTTTTGCCATCTTGTTAACTCTGATGTTAGCTGATCTTACTCTGTCTGGCTGTGACTTGTCCTTTCTGCAGGCCTCTGTATCAATACTCCTTGAAGACCAGCTCTCTCTGAGAGATGTTTGGGTTTGGAGAGCTGTGGCACAGGGTCAGCTCTGGGGTGCAGACAGACACCAGAAGGATCTTGTCCCCAGCTGTCCCTTGGTTCCTGTGTCCTGATGGCTCTGCTCTGCAAGGGTCCCTCTTGATCCAGTGAGTTTGAACAGAAGTGGTTGTTTTGCCTATGCTCGAAGGTGTGTCAGCACTCCTGGGATACCAGCTCTCTCCTGGAGCCCTGTGGCTCAGGCTGAGGTCCCCAGGTCCCAGTGAGCAGTGGTGCTTGTCTTGTCCCCACTCACAGCTTTCCATGCTTCTGGGAGGGTAACTTTCTTCTGGAGCTACTTGGCTATGGAACCCTGGTGGCCCAGGCACAGGTCTCCCGCCAGAAATGGAAACTGGAAGGTTTCTGTCCCTGACTTTTCCTCCTCAGTCTCTGTCCTGGGGGCCTGGGAGGCTAGCTTTCTCCTGGCGCTGCTTGGCTATGGAGCCCTGTGGCCCAAGCTGAGGTCTCCCGCCAGAGATGGAAACCGAAAGGTTCCTATGACAGACTACCTCAGTTCCTGTGTCCCGCTGTCCTGGGCGGGTCCCGGTGAGCAGTGGTGCTCATCTTAAACCCACTCACGCTCCTGGGAGGGTAGCTTTCTCCCGGCGCTAATTGGCTATAAAGCCCTGTGGCCCAAGCTGAGGTCCCCAGCCACAGATGGAAACCGGAAGTTTCCTGACCCTCAGTCTCTGTGTCCCGCGGGTTCTGGGCGGGTCCCGGTGAGCAGTGGTTCTTGTCTTGTCCCCACTCACGGCTTTTCCATGATCCTGGGAGAGTAACTTTCTCCTGGCGCTGCTTGGCTATGGAACCCTGATGGCCCTGGCAGAGGTCTCCCGCCACAGATGGATGTGTTCACTCTTGCCAGCTCTTCTTCAATGTCTTCTATGTCTAATGGCCCAGACAGAAGGCCTCTTTATAGACTTCTGTGATTCCAGACATTAATAACTGTTAATATAACTTTTCTATTGCTGTGACATGACACCATAACCAAGGCAACTTATAGAAGAAGGAGTTCATTGGAAGCTTACAGTTCAGCCTCATCACAGCCACAGAGGGAAGAAGAAATTAGTCTCTACCCTCGGTCTGTGATAAGAGGCTTGAAAGTAGGCCCGTGGTTTTACGGAGTTTGACCATGAGAGAGCCGTTATTGTCAATAAGTTTTATTAGCTTGTCTCTTCTCTCGGTTCTATGACTGCAGAGGAACAGGCTTTTCTTAGGATAATGTTTTTTAAGGGCTTTTTTGGTTTTTGTTTTTTAATGTTTTTGGGTCACTGTGTATTTCAATACCATCTAGGGATATATATGTGGTGAAGAAAAACAAGAAGAAGGAGGAGGAGGAGGAGGAGGAGGAGGAGGAGCCTCAGAGGACTCACCGTCTCACCACTGTGTCATCCTCTCCATCTCTAGAATCGTTTTTCTATTTGCTTTAAACATAACATCAGAGCTCAGACGCAGACTTAAGGGAAGGAGCAGAGAGAACTGCAACCGCTCATCTTATCCACACCAGAAATCCAGGTAAACTGGGTAGGTATCATTTCACAACCTCCATATGCACCAGAAGCACGTATGCGAGAACTGGAATCTACCGAGGTACACTGTCTCCCAAGTGGATATGGTTCCGGGGATGTGGCAACCAATGAGCCATATGTTGTTTATTTGTTCGTGACATGCCAACTCCGGCTTTATTGATAATATCACTTCTGCATTTTGCAGCAGCCTGCATGCCTCAGCTGCGGTAGCTTGCTTCCTTAGTGTTCAGTATTTGTCTTGGGGATGTTGATTCTCTGTTCTCTTCCCCATCTGTTACAGAGAACCACCACTCTAAGACCTCAACATTGCAGCCACGTTGTCCACACTCTCCTCCTCTGCACCTCCCTGTCTCGGTTTTCAGCTTCCTGACTTGTCTGCTCCTGTACTGTGCGTTCTAACAGAATGGCCTCAGTGGCAGCCTAACCCATCAGCTGGGCATCTATTCTGTGCTTGGGGTGTAAGTCTTACGACTTTGATTGTAGCAATGCCAGCGTCCCCACACCCCCAGCCTTGACCTGACACAGTGGTTGGTCAGCTTGACAGCAAAGCATGCTGGGAGGAAACTGTAAGACACAAAACCTCCATATGCAAACTTTCTAGACCCTCATTTTTCTTGCATGTTTAGTCAAGATGACACAGCGTATCTAGATATTTCAAAACCTCTTCCTCGCCTTCCAAAGCCCCTTCCACATTCTTTTCTTTGTCTCCTGCTCTAAATTCCTCCCACACAGCTCTTTTGTTAGTTATGTCCCTTCCTCCAAGATGTTCTTTTTCTATTTCCAACGCTTCTTTGGTAATCAATTGTATGGCTCTAAATATTGTCTACTTATTAATGATCTCTAAATTTCTATCTGCAGCTCAGAGCTGTCTCCCAAACTCCACAGGTCACATGTTCAGTTTCCTATCCAACATGACCAGTAGAATGTCTACAGTAAATTCAATAGGTCCACATCTGAACTCTTCCTTCTCCAACTAAACCGATGGCCCCATGACCTGTCTAAAATCCTCAGGATTATTCTTGACCTTGTTCCCTATGTTGTAGGGGACAGAGGAAGCACTGAGTGAGTAAAGTCCTGAGTAAATGTGTAGTGTTGACATGAGCAAGGCCCTGTGGAGGACTCCAAAGCTTCAGTCTCATGAAAGTGGCAAAGCCTTCCCTGTGTGAGGCTCAGAGGGATGGAAATCTCTCTTGGGAAGTTTTAGTGCTTATGGAGGATTGGTCAGTGCATATAAAGCCTAGCAAAGGCAGCTTCCTCCAGATGTTTATGACTTGTGTGGTGGTGGTGGTGGTGGTGGCACACGCCTTTAATCCCAACAGTCAGGAGGTAAAGTGTGAGGTTAGCCTGATTTACAGAGCCAGTTCCAGGACAGCAAGGACTACACAAAGAAAGCCTGTCTCAAAAGCTAAAACAACAAGATGTGAGCCTGAAACTGCTCACCTACAGAGACTAGCTAAATCCTCCCCCTGTGCTGTTCCTATTAAAATACACTGAGGTTCTGTAGCTGACTCCAATCGAGCCCAGTTTACTCTATGTATATCTGTGTCTGTTCTTTCTTCAGTCCCTCAACAGCCCTTGTCAGGGTTCCAGAACACAAGCCTTGAAGAACACAGCACTAGATAGTCCTACTTTGAACTCATGGGCAAAACCTACCCAGCGTGTGTCCCGGCGATTCCCACATCTTCCCCGCCTCCTCCTGAGCTAAGCCTCCTTCATCTTTCAGTTGATAACTGCAATGACTTCCTACCAGGTCTCTCTTCTGCCTCTGCAGTCCCGCTCTGCGTGGTTTTCTCAGTATTATAATCACATTGATGTAAGCCAAGGGGGTTGAAAAATGACCCAGTGGTTCAGAATGCTTACTGTTCTAGCAAGGGACTAGAATTTGGATCCTTGAACACACATTAGGCAGCTCCCAAGTGCCTGTAGCTCCTATGAGTGCCTCTCAACAATCACACACACACACACACACACACACACACACACACACACACACACACACAAATAAAATCTTTTTAAAACTAAGATAATAACAATAATAGAAATGAAAGTCATGCCATCCTTCTACTGGAACCCAGAGTGAAAGCTGAGGTCCTTGTAAGAGCCATTCGGTCTCTACATGGCCTGCCTGTTTCTCTGTGTGGCTTCTACTCCTTCCCACATTCACTTAGCCCCGGGGTGGTGGTGGGAATAGGAATATCCCCATAAGCTCATATATTTGAACGCATGCTCATTAGGGCTTCAGACAGGGCTTCAGAGGTGTGGCCTTGTTGGAGTAGGTGTGGTCTTGTCAGAGGAAGGAGTATGTCACAGGGGGTGAGCCTTGAGGTTTCAAATGCTCAAGCCAGGCCTACTGTCCTGTCTCTGTCTCTCTGTCTCTGTCTGTCTCTGTCTCTCTCTCTCTCTCCCCTCTCTCTCTCTCCCTGATGCCTGTGAATCTGGATATAGAACTCTCAAGCTACTTCTCAGCAGCATGTCTGTCTGCATGCCACCATGCTTCCCACTATGATAACAAAGGACTCTACCTCTGAACTATAGGTAAGTCCCAGTTAAATGCTTCCCTTTATAAGAGTTGCTGTGGTCATGATGTTTTCATAGCAACAGAACATTGACTAAGACATCCAGTTTCTAGCTGGTCCTAGAGCAATCTATGTACCTAAACCAGAGTCTTCACCCTGGCTATTCCTATTGTTGAGGATTCTTATAATAAACAATGCTTAGTTCAAATCCCTGCCTCTGCAGAAACACCTTCCAGATGAACCTAACCTAACCACACTAATATTACAATCTCCACCACCCCCATTAGCATTCCTACCTCTTACTGGGAATAATTTTAATTTTTTAAAAATCATTTTTAATGATGGTTCTTAAATGCTTTAACCTCCCTCCTAGCCCACCACCTACCAGAGGCAGTGGGAAAGAAAGGATATGGGGGAAGTGGACCTGTTTAGAAAGATTTTTTGGAGCCACTTCTGTCTGTGTTGTCTGGTAATTGTCAGTTCAGTTCACAGGTTAGCAGCAGCAGCTTGATCCACTTACAAACACTTTACGGATACATCAATAGTCTAGTTCAGTAGAGTCAGGAGAGCAAACAGGAATCAGTAGTGGTGGCACTACCTAACAGAGATAGCCAGGCCTCAGAGTCAGCAGGAGGGACCAAGGCCAACAAAAACTCCAGGAGAATTTCTCGGCTGTGCCTCTCTCAGGGAAGCAAAGATCAGCAAAGAGATGTGACCCACGCTGGGTGTTTTGTTTTGATTCTTCCATAATATATATCATGTTTAACATAAATAGTAATTTATATTGTCATTAAGCTTATTGCCCATTGTCTATTTTCTCTGTGGGGAAATAAGCCCTCTGAAAGCAAGGGCATCTTTCTTTGTGCACTGATAAATCCAAAGGACCTAGAAGATGCCTCCCATGCCTGAAACAAATGCAGGTTGGATGCAGGAATTCATCTCATTGAAGAAATGCATCAATCTTAATATAAATATCAAGAATATTTATATGGAAATTCAGTTCCTAACTTAAAAATTATAAATACAAAATAAAAATAACTCAAGTATGATTGCATAGTAAATTAAATTAAAAGTTGTAGAACCAAGATCAGTGACCAAATGTTGAAACTCTGAAATTCATGTATTTTACTCTGAGGAGAGAGAAATACTCAGGGGGAGCAAAATACACATGCTTGCATTATGCGCACAGCCCTATTAAACTCAGTTACCTGGGTTGTAAACCCAAAGGATTAGAAGCAAGTTGTTCTGTTTGTACAAGAGAAGGCAGGACAGAAACCCAAAGGGCAGCAAGCAGGACCAGCAGCCTTTGGTCAGCAAAAAGGACAGAAACAAAATGTAAGTAGGCAAACTAAAAATAAATATAAATTCTTGGGGCACCTGGTACTAAAACAGATAATCCACACCCTTTAAGGTCATGATATTGTCCTGATACTGATTCATAGTCAGGAGAGTGGGTGTCAACTGAGATACTGAGCATGAGGTAGTAAGAGAAAAACAATATTCCATATGCTTTGGAAAAAAGTCATAAGAAATATCATTTATGTATTTCTACTAGAATCACTAAGTAATGCTAAGTGTTGATGATTTAGAAGATAAACGTTTTGAAATTAACTTCTGTATACTGAAACTAAAGACTGCGAATAGTCCCATTGTTAGGCTTTCAGCTACTCGTACGTGTAAAAAATCTTATGCTCCAAAGGGAGCACATTCTGATCAACTTTCACATTTCGGGTTTTCGGAACTCTATGTCTGAGGTTTTTTTGATGTAGAATGAAGCATGAAAACTCTTAGCTGAAACACCTATAAAGGTGTGTCTAAGAGGACACATTGGCAATGGGTACAGGGTTGTGTCAGGAGGTACAGCACACCAGCAACATCCACAAGGTGAGACTTGGAAGGGCTACCACGCTCCTCCTGTGCCTTACCTTGATTGTCTTTGAGTTAAGGATTCCATGTCTACAGGAGTTTATCAGACATACAATTATTTCTGATAGAGATGGCACATTAAACTCCTCAACACGTTAGCTTAGATTACTTTGTTAATGGCTAAGTCGTTTTGAACAATGGGGCTCTAAAGCAAGATAGGCTGGTCCTGCCTTCTTCAGTCCAGAGCTGGGTCCCAGGGTGGCTACATGTAGAGACAATCTCTCGTGTACTGTGTGGAAACATCACCTGTCAATAAAAATCTGGTGGCCAATAAGCCGAGGCAGGTTTAGAAGGTGGGACATCTGGCAAAGAGAGAGAGGAACTCTGGGATTAAGTCAGGCCCAGGAAGATTACACACACACACACGCACACGCACACGCACACGCACACGCACACGCACACGCACACGCACACACGCATGCACACACACCGGAACTCTGAACTTAGAAGAAGTTGGACATTTGAAACTGAGGAGAGGTAACTAGCCTTGTGGCAGGCACAGAGTAGTAAATGGGGTAAATAAGTTGCAAGGTAATGGGAACAAGCTTAACTTATGGCCATAAGCATTGTAAATAAAAATAAGACTCTGTGTCCTTATTCTGGAGCTGGGATGGACTTAGTAAAAGCACAGTTATAAATGGTTTTCAATGTGAGACTATTAGAATTCAGGCCCAGAGCCTGAGAAAGGGCCCTTGGTTACAGATGTCTGCTTTGTCTTTCTTGTAGCGAGGTTGGTCAACAAGAGAGGTAGAAGACAGACAGAAATGTCAACCCAAGGCATCCAAGCAGGAGGGGACTAGAAGCAATCAGCGAGGGACATCTGAGTATAGCAAACATTGAAATGGCTCCTACAGGGCTCCTGGAACTCGGCCATGTGGAAAGATAATTGTAAAGGTTAAGAATTGGCATAGGCTGTCATTCGGCCAACCACAGTATTCGTGGTGTCCCGAAGAGATATAAAAGGGGAGGGAAAAGCTCAATCCATATGAGCCATATGATTTCAGCCAGTAAAAAATATATTTATAAAAAAATTAAGCTGGGGGGGCTGGAGAGACGGCTCAGAGTAACTGTCTGCTCTTCCAGAGGCTATGAGTTCAATTCCCAGCAACCACATGGTGGCTCACAACCATCTATAGTGGGATCTGATGCCCTCTTCTGGCATGCAGGTGTACATGCAGATCGAGCACTCATAGACATTAAATAAATAAATAAATAAATAAATAAATAAATAAATAAATAAATAAATGTCTTTTAAAAATTAAGCTGGGTGTGGTAATACACGCCTTTAATCCCAGCACTCAGGAGGCATAGGCAGGCAGATCTCTGAGTTCAAGGCCAGCCTTGTCTACAAAGCGAGTTCTAGAACAGCCAGGGCTACACAAAGAAAAACCCTGTCTCTAAATATATGTGTGTGTGTGTGTGTGTGTGTGTGTGTGTGCAGGTGTGGCTGCTGTGTCACCTGTACATCAGTAGGTTGCAGAGAGGAAAGAGGCTCAGTGTTCTGACCTACAAACATCTGAATGATTAGTATTCCCTTAAAAAAAAGCAAGCCTGAGACAACCACAAGTCTAGCACCAGGGTGTCTGGGCAAGGAGCTAGCCTGAGACAACCACTAGTCTGATGCTGTGCAGGCCTGGATGGGCTTCCAGGGTGGGGAGTGAGCTGGAGACTAGAAGAACCCTGCTAGGGACCATGGGTCCTGGCAGGAGTGGGCCTGAGACAGATGACCCTCACATGGGGCCACTCGGGCAGGCCCAGATGAATAGTGAGCACGAAACAACCACCAGACTAGCACCATGGGGCCTAGACAGGGAGCTAGCCCAAGATGACCACCAGTCTGGTACCACACAGGTTGAGGTGGGCAAACACCTGGTGCCTTAATGCACAAGCGAGGCATAACACTCCTGAGACCACTCCTGAGACAACCCCAGACACTCAGAGACCCCAGGCACCACTAACAGGAGCAAGTAAGAGGTGGAGAAATGAAGAGAAAGAGAAACAGGAGGATGTCGGCACAATGAAGAGAGACAGAACTGGACACTCAAGGGTAGTAAAGAACATCCCGATGTGAGCAGCAGGTGATGCCACCTGGAAGCAGACTAGGGTTCTGGCCTGTGCTGCCACTGAGGGCCATGTCTGAGTATGTGACCCTGCAGCAGCAGGGTTGATTCTGTTACCACCAAAAGCCAGACAGACATCTTTGGTCTAGACTACCATCTGGGGGCATGTTAATGTCTGAGAGCTGTGCTGAACTGGCCCCACCCCTCACCCGGGCATCCTAGAAGAGCTGGCCATGGGGGTTTGAGAGCACGAGAGATGACCCCACCATTAGCCAGCCGCAGTACCTGAGAGCAGCCCTGCACATTGCAGGAGTGGCCCTGACACTCATCTCCCCAGTGATGGTGTAGATGAGGAAGAGATACTTTCATCCTCCTTCCCCCTTCCCCATTACCCCCTGCAGCAGGCAGGAGACCTGGCCCTGGGGTCATGAGAGCTAAGTGCTGTGCCTGACCTCACCTACTGCAGCAGTCAGGAGAGTGGGCCCTGCACCTTGCCCGGGCAGCAGAGTAGAGCTGACCCTGGTGGCAGGGGTGCAGGTGAGCTGGCCTGGAGGGTGTGAGCATGGGAAGGCCAGAGTGCTGACCAGCTCAGATAGCTCTCAGGCCCAGATCCAGGGCTTTGAATTGGCCCATCCCAACATCTACCCCAGGGATGCACTGCTGGAGTGCACAAAGGGGCTGCTCCTACAGATCTAAACCTTCAGGACCTCCATGATACAGGGCAATAACAGGACATCCGAGAGGAATCACAGTGAGGTTTCAGTATGGACAAAGTAGCAGAAGCCAGAGGCTGCGTATCAGACCAAAGAGTCATTGCAATGAACATTTGTGAGCATAAAGTGTGAACAAAAGGGTGTATTGTGGGACACCTGTGACACGCTACAGCTTCCACAGTGAGACTTTTTTTCTCTGTTGCAGGGGAGGTTGCAAGGGCAGAGGATCGGTAGGAGGGGAGGGAGAAATGAGTGGGGTTGGGGGCATGATGTGAAATACAGTAAGAACCAACAGAAAGTTAAAAGAAGCTTCTCAGTCGCCTAGGAAACATCACCTTGTAAGTGTTTGGGGATGGTTTTGTGCACTGTGTATTCAGCTGCTGGTTTTTATACCAGGAGATCCGGTTGTAATCTAGACTTCATACTGTCGTTATCATGAAGCATTTCCTGATTCAGTATTTTGTAAAACATTGTTCTCCATTGTCTTCTGATTGGTCAATAAAGAGCTGATAAGTCTATAGCTGGGCAGGAGAGGATAAGGCAGGACATTGGCGCCCTGAGAGAGAGAGAGAGAGAGAGAGAGAGTCTCAGGTGGGCCAGGGAGTCGCCATGAGGACATGACTGAACAGGTGCCAGAGCAAGACCAAGATGACAGGTAATGCCACGTGGCTGCGAAGTGGTCCAGGTCAGCATAGTCAAGTTAGAATAGATGAGTATCTGCCCAGCTATAGTGCCTGAAGCTTATCAATAAATATAAAGGTCTCCATGTCATTATTTGGGAACAAAGGCTGGTATAGATAAGCCTAGTACTTGTACATATAGGTGCTCATTTAAAGGTCATGAAGTCACTGAGTCTGGGCTAAAATGTGGTAAAGCATACTCAGACCAAAGACACGTAGGAAGTGCAGCAAAATCTATGACCAGCTATCGCTGGTTGATAAGGTTTCAACAGTTTCTTTATTTGGCCCCAATTAAAAGATAATTTCAATTATAGCCAGTAACTTTTCAAAGCCCATGTTTTTTCCATCTGGGAAGGATAAAGATGTTATTATATGTTATGTGGTAATAATATCAGAAACAAGGTAGAGAGAGGGGTATTGTACAGTCTTGTGCCGCCCAAACTCCCAACCCAAGGAAGGAGGAGGAGGTGACGGTAACAGGGGCACAGAGAAGCGTTTCCATGGCACTGCTGACCCAGCAACATTTCTTATATCTAAAAACAAGGTCTTTAAAAACTTTAGAAAGTTTTCCTCTTCCATAATTCCCTGTCTGCCAATCTTTAATATTTTCAATTCCTTCAAGATTATTGCCTTGAGATAAACTCAAATCAGTGACGTCTCCCCTGTGTAATGACGTAAATAAACTGAACACAGCATGTGAAATCAGCCATGTGTGCTGCTGGTCCTGACCAAAAAGAAATAGATTTAAACACCACTGTTCTATTCACAGGGGCATTTTCGTGGTCGCATTTGTCTGTGGCAGATTGAAAACCAATAGTAGGTAAACAAATACCATAAAATCAAGCTCAACGCTCATGAAAAAATAAAGAAAATCTTACTTTTATGCAATTGCTTCACATTCTTGTTATTTTTACTGCCGCAGTTCACTCTCTTCTCAGTGATGCCTGTACGCATTCCCTAAGAATGATGACTAATGTATTTATATATTTAACTTATTTTGATTTTATTATCTTTTAGGTAACCAAGCCAACAGCCAAGTTAATGAGTTAACTGGTCCCCACTTCTGAGTTCTACACACTTAACTGAGGCATGGTTTTCTTGGCCATTTCTCCTGAGGCTGGAACTTCTGATAAGAACGACAAACCATATATTAGTCTTCTAAACCCACAGGGGGTTAAAAATTAAATTTACTTTGACATCCAGAACCTGTTGAATGTTGAATTCTAACATGCGCCTCTGAAGTTAAGATAAATATCCAACCACACACTGAAAAGGTAGGAAGCAAAGCGGTTGAGATAGCATCAGGTTCAATTGAGGGGAAGATAAGGTGTATTTGCAAGCTTATGATAGCGTGCAGCTACAGCAGCAGCAGATGAGGAGCGAGCGCAGGAACACACGCTCTCGCTCATTCACACTGAGCCTGTGGGGTTCCCAGCCTGGCTGGGCTGGGAGATCTGCTTTATACCTAAAGCTGCCATCTGTAATGGCACCCTGTTGTAGCAAGAGAGGACTCCCTATCTGTGCTCTAATAATTTGGATATTCACAAGGGATTCCTGATGTCAGTGTTTAAAGTATTTTAGACAAAGAAAGTATAAAGCCAGGTAAGAAGCCAGATAATGCCAGCTCCACAACTTGGGTCATCAAAGACTATCAGGAAAGTTTGGTGTAGGCTACACTAACATTATCATAAAAGACTCCCTATTCTCAAGGGGGCTTCAAGTTTTGACATAAGAGAGTAAAACATATTGCTGAATCATGATGAGGAAACCATGATATGAACCCAACACACACACACACACACACACACACACACATGCATATACAAGTGTTCTGAAAGGGTCAATGATAATGACAGAAAAAAAATGTCCAAGCCAGCAAACAAATCCTTCAAACAGGAAACTAGCAGGATTTCCAGGCCATTTCCTTCAAGGACTTCAGCTAAGTGGCTCTGCGCAGGCACTACAGTCACCTCCGATAAAACTAAGCAAGATGAACACAAACCCAAAAGCCATCCTTAGAGTAGAGCAAGGACAGGGTTAGGCCCCATAGCCAAGGTCAAGGCACGCTCACACCCCTGCCTCTTCTGATCTGAATGATGCTCAGTGGCTTTTAAAGGCAGCGTTCTTTTTCCTGAAAAAAGACAATTATGTTGGAAATCTAAGCAGGGTGGTAGGGTGCACTCCTATAATCCCAGCAATCAGGAGGCTGAGATTGGGGGTGCGAATTCAAGTCTGAGGTGGACTTCAGATCCTGTTTAAAGTCATAAAGGGAAAAGGCAGGAGAGAGGAGTGGGGCAAAGAAGGAAAGAGGGAGAAAGGCAAAGGTTAAAAACTAAAATGAATTGTATATTTTTTGTATCCTTAATTTTTTTTTTAATGTGTGAGTATTTTGCTTGCGTGTATGTGCGTATACCATATGCATGCCTGGTCAAAAAGAGAGCACCAGACTTCCCTAAAACTGGAGCTATGGGTGGTCTTGAGTCACGATGTAGATGCTAGTAACCAAATCCAGGTCCTCTGTCTTAGTGTTCTATTGCTGTGAAGAGACACCATGACCAAGGCAACTCTTATAGAAGAAAGCATTTAACTGGAGGCTTGCTTACAATTTTAGAGGGTTCATCCATAATCCCCATACAGGTGGGAAATAGATAGGCATGGTGCCAGAGCAGTAACTGAGGGCTTCACATCTCAATCAGCAGGCATCAGGCAGAGAGAAAGACTAGGCTTGACATGGGCTTTTGAAATTCCAAAGCCCACTCCCGGTAATACATCTTCTCCAACAAGACCACGCCTACTATAACAAGGCCACGCCTACTACAACAAGGCCACACCTCCTAATCCTTCTCAGTGAGGTCCACTTGGGAACCAAGCATTCAAACACATGAGCCCATGGAACCATTCTCACTCAAACCACCACATCCTCTGTGAGATCAAAAAGTGCTCTTGAGCCCTGAGCCATCTCTCTAGTCTCATTTTTTATATATCTTTGAGTAAATAGTATTTAAAAGATAACCCAAGACTGACTAAATAGCTCAATAGGCAAAAGCACTTGTCACCAAGCCTGATGACCTGAGTTTAATCCCCTGTGCCCACAAAGTAAGAGAGAACTGATTCCCATCATTGTCCTCTGATCTCTACTCATGGGCTATGGCACACATATACACCACACACACACACACACACACACACACACACATACACATTCATACTCACACAATAAATAAACAAGTATAATTTTTAAAAGACAAGGATTCTAGAAGCCTTCATTTATCCATTTTATAAAATTACTATCATCTATTATAGCAACAAAAGTAGTTAAAAATATGGATTTTTTTTTTCAAAGTCAGATCTTGTCACCAAACCAAAGGATGTTACCATATTTATTCATCCTGTACCTTCACCATGGGCACCCATCCAACTCTACTCTCTAAAATGTCTCATCCACCCATTAGGGTGCAGCCTGGATTTAAATTCAACTCAAGTAACTCACAGTTCATTCAAGGTTTTAAATGAAGCATTACACCAGTAGAAGACTTCTCTGGCCATCTGCTTTCAAATAACAGTGCCTCTAGGTCTCCTCTCTGTCTCTGCTTTACTTTCCATCATGGCTCTTGTCACTGCTGGACATGGCAGTGTAGATGTTGGCACTTGTATACCCTGTGTCCCTGCTCTGTACACTCTTACCTGTAACTCCGTGGTATTTCTCACAGGTAACTTGTCCCAGTTCCCTACCATCTTCCATGCCAGCTGGAAAAGGATCCATCACATAATCAGGTACTCAGTCACGTCCTGAAGGCTGACTGAAGAGTATCTTTTCATCTGGTATTTCAGTTCACAAGGTCAAGGACTTTGTCAGTTTTATCACCAATGGGCATTCCACAAGAGCATCTGGCATATAGAGATCAAATGTGGGACCATGAAAGGCAGCCTGGTTTCTGGTTGAGCTAAGGCTTAAACCCCGGCGACCCAGTGGAGGCTAACCCTACAAGGGACAGTAGGTGTTTTGCCATGCTCCTGGGTCCCAGGCTCCTGACAAGAGGTGGCAGTTCTCCATAGACCTGTGACCATCAGTCACATACAGGTAGAGGGGTGGTCAGGTAGCCTCAAGACATCCCCATGTTAATGAGGCACCTAGAGGCTTAGCCACTCCCCTTCCCAGCCAATCCTCCCTGCAAAGGTATTTCAATCTCACGCCTGCCCTGAGGTCTCCAGGTACAGATTCACTCATGCCACTCTCCACCATGACAATAAATGCCCTGAAACCATGGACTGTCTCTCTTCATCGGGATCCGCTGTGGGGAATGATGGAACAGGCCCTTGTCTAAAGAACAGCATCTAGGCGAACCCCGGTCCCCGGGCTCCTCCCTGCTTCCCCCCCTCAGCCCAGGGCCAGCTTCAGCTTGAGGTCCCCACTTCATACTCAGCTCTTCCGAGGCATCCAACAGTGCCTGGGATGACCAAGAGCCAGCTTCCATGCAGTCCCTGGAACCTCCCCCCCACCCCCACAGGTGGTGTCCTGTGCGGCTTCTCACAGCTCAACACCCACCCAGCAGTGCCTTGGGGTGAGTGTGGTCAAACTTCCCGCATCCTGCCTCTCCAAGAGGCCTGAGCCTGGGGCAGACTCGAGACTCCACACCACCATTTAATCCAACAATCAAAGTATATATAGTCAGATTGAATGAATGGATAAGTGGAGAGTGGGAAGGAAATCACTAAGTTTGATCTTTTCCGACACTGCCTTTGGTCTGGAGATGATGAAAGCAGGCATGAGGCGGGGAGAAGTAGACAAGCAGAGGAGTGGGAAAGGACTGGCAAGGGACACCGAAAGCAGAGCTCTCTTATATCACAAATGTGCTTAAAGAGCCATTGGAGACAGCATGCAAGATTCAAGCACCCAACCTTCCTGTGGTATACTCAATAATTTTGTAATAGCAGGAGAAATAGTCTTCCTCAGGAAAGAGCACACCAACTGGTTATCTAATACCAAATGGTCAGCCCTGAAAGCATACATGCAAGTAACATTATGCAGATGTAGGAATGTATACATATATGCCTATAATAACAGTTAGCGGTGGGGGGTGGGGGGAGGGCTATGAATTTGAAAGCCAGCCGGGGAATATGTGGGAGGATTTGAAGGAAGGAAAGGGAAGGGGGAAGTTTCGTAATTATATTATAATCTCAAACAAAATTCTAAAAAATTATTTTTAAAGGATGTCTAAATAAATAATAAAGTCGATAGATGATAGATAGATAGATAGATAGATAGATAGATAGAGGCAGACATATGGCCAGGGACTTCCTAGCAAAAGAGCAATCAGTACAGTAAAAAGGCTACCACATGGTTTGTCATAGGAGAACTGGCCCTGCCCCTTGCCGGCAGCCTCAAGTTGGCACAAATGATGGTGTGGGCACAGGAGAACTGGCCCTGCCCCTCATGGGAGATCTGGCACCTCACAGCTCTCCTTGTCGATGGCTTCTGGTGTGGATGCAGGCAGAGAAAGACTCATTCTCCCATCTCGGGGACTGGCCACTAGGAATTTGACCATGCTCCAGTGAATATGTAGACAACACAAAATGGACTTTTTTTTAGTTGGGGTTGAGGCTGACATAGGAAGATTGGGAGGTAAGTGCAATCAGGGTGTATGAATGTAAGATTCCCAAATAATCAACAAAATGAAAATGCCGCTGGGCAGTAGTGGCGCACGCCTTTAAGTCCAGCACTTGGGAGGCAGAGGCAGGTGGATTTCTGAGTTCGAGGCCAGCCTGGTCTACAGAGTGAGTTCCAGGACAGCCAGGGCTACACAGAGAAACCCTGTCTTGAAAAAACCAAAAAAGAAAGAAAGAAAGAAAGAAAGAAAGAAAGAAAGAAAGAAAGAAAGAAAGAAAGAAAGAAAGAAAGAAAGAAAGAAAGAAAATGCCACCACAGAATAGAAAATGTTTGCAAACTGTATATCCAGTAAGAACCTAACATCCATAAGATATAAGACTTCATAAAACTCAATGACAAAAAAGGAAAAAAAAAAGCAAAATAGGCTAAAAATGGCCAAAAGGACCTGAGTAGACATTTTGCCAAGAATGACACACTTCTAGCTATGCCTGTAAGGGTGTTTCCAGAGAGAATTAACTGTGGAGGGAAGACTTTCCTGGAACATAGGTTGCACCGTGTCATGATGGTGCTAGACCCAATCAGAAGAGAAATAGAAACAGCCAGCATTTGTTTCTCTTTGCTTCATGACTGAGGATTTGATCTCACCAACTACCTTGCAGCCCTGCCACAAACCACTCCCTGCCACATGGACTTACCCTCTTAACTATGAGCTAAAATAATTCTTCTCCCATAAGTTGCTTTTTCTCGGGTATTTGGTCAGAGAAACTAAAACAATCCCAGAGAGTGGCAAAAGGGGTAACTCAGAAGTGCTATGCCAATACATCTGGTAGCGTAGATGAAATGAGTGAACTCTTGAAATATGACCAGTAAAAACAAAAATCTGAGTAGTCCTTTATGCATTAGAAAGATTAAAGCTGTCATTAAAAACCTTTCTACAGACTAAGCATAGCAGCTTATGCCTTTAATCCCAGCACTTGGGAGGCAGAGGCAGGTGGACCTCGATGAGCTCAAGGCCAGTCTGGTCCACAAAGGGTGTCCAAGAGAGCCAGGGCTATTACACAGAGAAATCCTGTCTTGAAAAAACAAAACAAAACAACAACAACAAAACAAACCACCTGAACTAATGACACATACTTTTTAAACATCAATCTTTGATCATTTCTTTTAAAATTAGAGGGGAATCAAGAATAAAATAGAAAGAAACTGAGAAACCAGAAGAATCATGATACTAAAACAATAAAAGAAATATTACAAAGTCGCCAGCTTACATCCCTCATTGGTAGATATGAAAACGGCCCTCGGAAAATATTCCATAGTTGAATAGACCAAAATATCAAGATGATAACATGACAAAGTAGTTAAATTGGAAAGGTTGGTTTATCATCAAAACTCAGCCAGGTGTGCTGGTTCAATATGTGATCCCAGTACTCAGGAGGCTGAGGCAGGAGGATGACTGTGGCTGGAAGCAGCCTGCAGTTCCAGGACAGCCTAAGTGACAGGATTATGTTTGGAGAAGAAGAGGGGAAAGAGAGGGGGAGAGGGAGGAGGAGGAAGAAAAGGAGGAAGAGGAGGAGGAGGAGGAGGAGGAGGAGGAGGAGGAGGAGGAGGAGGAGGAGGAGGGGGAGATAATCACTCAGGGTAAATTCTCTACCTTTCTAGGAGAAACCAAAAAAAAAAGTTTTTTTGAGAAAGAGAAACAAAATTTCGCATGACCATCTTAATTTTAAAAGATTGAATTTTGCTTTTAAAATAAAAGCAAGCAGGAGAAAGGAAGTGGGGAGGGAAGAGACTGGCACTTAAAATTCCGTGGCAAAACACAAGTCTTTCCTGTGAAAGAAGAACTCAAAGGTGCTTGTCCGCCTTTGCCTCTCTTCTTAAACCTTGTCCTAGAAGTCCTAGCTGGTGACATCAGGCAAGAAAAATAACAAAAGGCAAAAATAATCAAAACAAATAAGCAAAGCTACCATTCTTTATAGACATAGCGGTCTCTTAAAACAATTATAGAGCAGCTAGTCAGTAGTTTGGCAAAAATTATATCTCTAATCAAATCAAACAGGATATCTGACCCTATACACTAGGGTCTCCCAACTTTTAACATCTGCATTACATCTTCACACTTTAGAGATAACCATTCTCAACACACCTTTATTCAAAGATTCAAGAACAGAGCTTCAGAAAACTTAACAGCTTGATTCACACTGTTGGTGAATGGGGCTGATGGAATTTGAATACAGATCTGGTTAATTCTAAAACAAAGCTGATCTGACGATGTAACCTTTCCAACTTGGAGGCTGTAAATGATGAGGGACCTGAGGATAAGGCCCTGAAAAAAAAAAAGAGAATATAATGGCAAAGAAAAGAATTTGGAGACTGGTTAAATGTCCACATGGACGTAGATAGCTCCAAGGATCTGGAAATGCAGACGTGTGATGCCATTACTAAATCAGACAAGAATGAGAGCCTGAAGGGAATTAGGGGGCTGAGAAAGGGAAAACTTTGTCACGCACCAGCTTGTTAGATTCCAGGTAGTTTTGACAGCAAATAGCAGAAAGTCTAACAAAGAGTAGTTTCTAGGAATGGTGTGTCATTTTCTTCACAAGACAGAAAATCAGTTCTCAGTAGCTGAACAAAGTCAGGACTGGGCCTTGGGTTTCCCTTGGTCTCACCTTTAGAGTTACAAGATGGCTGCCCAGAGGCCCATGCCTTCTAGACAGCAAGCATATCAATATCTCCATCGTCTATCAGAAAAGCAAAAGCCACCCTAGAATCTCTCAGTACCCTTTCACTTTGTCAGTGTGGCCAGGACACCTGGATTGGAGGAAGAGACTGGAAGAGAATCGGCTGTTTTTCTTCTCTCTCCAGCTTCTGTGGCCATGGAGGGTAAAGGCAGTGTACCTGCAAAATGTCAGTGGGATCTCACAAGGGAACTGCCCTAGGTAGAGACAAATGCGCCTGGTCTGGGACATGTGCCTTGGGCACAAAATCTAAGTAATCTTCACGGAGCAGGAGACATGGAAGAAAGAGCATGTATGAAGAGGAAAGGGAGGACCACACAGGTTTTGCTCCTCTGCAGGAGACTTCACGTGCTTCACAGAGAGGCAGCTGAGTCAACACGGCCAGCTGGAGACTGCTGCTGTCACCAAGGCCTGTCTGCTGTATTCCTCGGGGTGTACAGCTGCTTCCCTATCTACCATCCACCCAGTTATTTCCATCTTCTTCCTCCACCAGAGCCTTCCTGAGCCTTCATTCTCTGGGAGAAAAAAAAAAGCTTAGAACTGCAGCTCTCTTGCGTGCCTCTCTTGAGGATATAGCTTTAAATCTGCCGGAAACAAAACCAGTCTTCTATGCCTTGGAGGAGTGGTATGGGAGGTTAACCTGCACTAAGGAAGGGTTATGAAAGCTTACAAACCCAGGGGAGCTCAGACAAAAGGCAACATTAGTCTAACCATCACTGGAAGGGCCAAAAATCCACCTAGGGAAGCCCAAAGAAGACAGGAGACTGCATTTGCTCTTTTAGGTACCACTTTTCTATGGAAAATTCAGTCTCCCAGGCTCAGGGCAAGGGACAGACAGCAGGGCCAAGGGTGTGCTGGGCCAGCTGTACCTCTCATAGGCTCACTGGTCCTTGGGCATACACCATCTCCCATGTCCCCTCTCTGAGGGCATCAGGGCTGGTCATGTTCCTTAGAAACCTTCTGCAAATAAAACCAAAGCCATAACCAAAGCCTGTTACAGACTGTGTCTGTATATATGTTCCACATGTACACAGCATGTGTTCCCGTGGTCTCGTGACTCCACTGAGCAGTCACTTAAGAAGCTGCACACAGAGAGATGTCAGACATTAAACGTTGAGATGATATATTGTTAATGTCACAGAAAGAGGTCAACGGACACCATGTGCCTTTTGATGGAACACCTCAGCTCTTCTGTTGAAGCTTTCACCAAAATAGCAAGTCAGAATTTGGTCAAGCTCTAAATCCAAATGCCAATTTCAGGAAACACAGATTCAAAGGAACATGTCTCTAAAAAAACACCACAGGGAAACAATTAAAATTCAGGTGGAAACATGCCTCCAGTTTCAATAAATAGGGAGAAAAATTCATGCTGAACTAAATGTAAATAATTTGCATGCTGATACAAAGTGGCAAAAAAGAAAATTTTGAAATAAACAAGGAACTTTGAACATTGAATATATTTAGGAATTAGTATCAAACTTTTTAATGTATAGTAATGGCATCCATTTCTTTATAAAGAATCTTTACCTTTCTGAGGGATATACTGAAACTCTTGCAGATTAAATGCTACATGTGGGAATTACTTCAAAATAACCCAGGGGTAGGGCACTGAGGGAAATTCCAATGGGTAAAATGCTGCACACAAGTCTGATGACCTTCATCCAGCACCCACATAAATAAGCAAGATTAGGTAGCATGCATCTGTAATCCCATAACCCTTGTGGCAAGATGGGAGGCAGAGACAGATGAATGGCCCAGAAGATCTGTGTGACGGAGGAAAGGATGACCTGCTCACACA
Organism: Uromys caudimaculatus; assembly: GCA_028551405.1. Lineage (NCBI taxonomy): Eukaryota > Metazoa > Chordata > Mammalia > Rodentia > Muridae > Uromys > Uromys caudimaculatus. The sequence goes on from CM052701.1 coordinate 96,917,565, forward strand.
AGATGAAAGGTGAGAAAGAATTCCTGAATGTTCCTGAGGTCAACACCCACACACTGCAGCGTACGCACACCTGCGTGCACACATACTATACACACACAACTAAATAAGTAAATAACTAAATGATAGGTAGGTAGAGAGATAGATAGATAGATGGGTGGGTAGATGGATGGATACATACATACATACATACATACATACATACATACATACATACATACATAATCAATCCTAGGGCCAGAGGAGAATGAATGGGCATGAAAGTAAGATAGGACTATCAGTGAGCTAATGATTCTTGGGGATTGGGAGAGGTAGAATAAGAAAATCTTACTATTCTGTATATTTAGAAATTTTCCGCAATAAAAATAGATAGAATTTTTTTAAACAGTTGGTTAAAATAGTCATGAAATATCTCCCCACCCCCACTCCAAAGCCAGAATTTGCCAGGAACCAGAAGGAGCAGCAGTGGCAGATGTAGACATGGCTAACCCATCACCTGCCAGAGAGTGGCAGAGGCCACCTGGGCCCTGAGGAGATAGTGTATGTGACTATGTCACCCTGGCCCTGTGAGCACCTTCTACACTTGAGGGCACTGGGCAGGTGCTGGAGATAAAGGGATGAATAAATACAGTGACTAATGTCGAGGGGTGTGAAATGAGGAGCAGGCAGGCAGTTACCACAGAGTCTGCCTTGCCTTATTACAGTGGACAAAGTGTGCCCTGGGAGCTCTTGTGGGAGTCATCTACCTAGAAGTCGGACAGCAAAGCTGTCCCCAAGTATCCCCCAGAATTACCTTGCGATTAGAATTCAATTCCCAGCTCTGGCTCTGGGGAAAGAATACACTCTGCAGACTGGAGACTGAGCATCCTGACCTCCTGGCAGCCTAGCTTAACTAGATTCCCCTGCTCAGCTGGCCTCTGGCGCAATTGTATTAGCCAAAGGATAAGCGTGGCCTCTTGTCCAGTGGTACAGATTTAACATCAAATTAATGACCTGGCTAGTCTCTAATGTCTCAAGAGTCTAGTGCCTGTGCGACCTTCCCTGAAACATGAAGGAATTCTCAATGCGTTGACAAGTCAAGATTCCTGGAGAGAGTACGAGGCTTAGCTCTGAGCCCTGGAGAAAGTCCCAGAGAAGTGCCATCCCTGGGGTCCTGCCTGGTTGACACCAGCCTCCCCCAGAGCCAGAGTTCCCCTCTGTGTGCCTCTTTGATCTTCTCCATCCCTCCAGAGTGAGACTGTATCTGGTGCTTCTTTGATTTCTGAGTCATCTTCTCACACCATGTGTCCTACAAAGTATTTTGGTTTTAGCAAATGTGCTCCTTCATTTCTTTCAATCCCATTCAACCACATCAAAATCGCTAACATACCATCTACACGGGGCTCATGCAAAGAAACCATCAACAGAAATCTCTGTGTGTGTGTGTGCACGTGTGTATGCATGTGTATATGTGTGTATGTGTGTGTGCACATGTGTGTGGGCATTTGTATGTGTGCATATATGTGTGTGCCTAAAGGAAAGACAAATTTAAAAAACAAAACTGAAAGAAAACAACCTTAGTTGCCTTTAAGAGATGACAGTCTTTTTGATCTATCCCATCATCCCTGACTTCATCTTCTGCTTCTATTTTGGCCTGTGAGACAATTGTCTTCAAGTAAATTAATCAACTATCTTACAGAACCCCAAACCAAAGGAAGGGCACAGCCAACTCTTTACCAAGAGAAGATAGTTCCTGCCACCTAAGGAGTTTCCCCATCCCTCCCTGGGGAAAGGCTCTCATGGAAAGCAAGTGGTGGCAGCACTTCCTGTGAGGGTTCACACCACACATACTAAACGCTTTGAGCTACAAGCCTCTTTGCAGCCATTCAGCTTTGCCACTTTGGAGTGACAGCAGCCACAGACGGGGTGTAACCAAGTAAGTGTGGCTCTGCTCCAATGAAACTGTTGATGCACACTGAAATTCACACAAACTTGATGGATCATGAAATATTACTCTTCTTATTTATTTCCCAACCAATCAGGGATTTTAGAGCCATTCTTGGGGCATTTACAGGCCATGGTTTGCTGATTCTAGCTCTACTCTGATTGAAACAGACCATGAATGGTTCACAAAACGTGGTGACGTCCCTTACCCACCAGGCAAGTGGCCAACTAGAAACAGTTCTTAAATCCACAGAAGCCAACTTAAAACCTTTCACTAAAATTAAATAAAGGTCATCACATTTTTTTTTAAGTGCCATCTTACTATTTTAAATCCCAAATAGTAGGAATGTATGTAATTTCACTTTTAGCTAATCATCTCAGCTCAAGGAACAATCTATGTAAGATCCATAAGCAAGCAGTAAACTTGCTTTGCATTCCCAATGTGTGCAGGAAGACTTTTTTTGGTGTTGGCTGTACATCCTAATGTCTGACATCGTTCCAATTTTTTGGTGAATATTTATAGACACCACCTCAGTCCCAGCACAGCCCATGACCATAAGTCGCTGACGCACAGAACGCTTTGCATTTCTCTCTTCAACCTTACCTACACAGCTATGTTCGTTCAACCTCCTCCTTTCCATGTTAAGTTTGGAGAGTTCTGTCCCAAGCAGGGTCTTTGTAGGCGCGCCGACCACACACTGCCCAGGTTCTGTTCCCCCAACTTTGCTTCACTTCAATTTTCCTTACATATGTCTTTACTCAGGAAGACTTTTCTATTTCTACTTTCTTTTCCTTTTTAAAAGTTTGGTTGTAGGGACTAGAAGATGGCTCAGAGGTTAAGAGCACTTGCTGCTCTTCCAGAGGCCCTGAGTTCAATTCCCAGCACCCACATGACAGTTCACAACCATCTGTAATGAGATCTGGTATCCTCTTCTGGAGTGTAGGCATACATACAGGGAGAACATTGTATATATAATAAATAAATGAATCTTTTAAAAAAAAGTTTGGTTGTATGTGTGCATATGTGCCTCTGTGTGTGTGTGTGTGTGTGTGTGTGTGTGTGTGTGTGTGTGTGTGTGTGTGTTATGCATGTGTGTTATGCACGTGGATGTACATACATGTAGAAATTAGAAGTCAATGCTCTGTGTGTGTGTGTGTGCGTGTGCATGTGTGTGTTATGCATGTAGACATCAGAAGTCAATGCTGGGTGTCTTCCTTGACCAGTCACAACCCTACTTTGTAAGACAGGGTACCATGTTGAATGTGGAGCTCATCAACTTGGCTAGACTGGCTTGCCAATGAGCTCCTGTCTGTGCTCCCCATGGCTGGGTCTGCAGATGTTTGCTGCAACGCCAGGCTTTCTGCACAGGTGCTGGCAACTCAGGTGTCTGTACGCCAGACGTTTTACGGACTGTGCTAGGTCCATCAACTCTCTCTTCTATTCCCAATCTCTGGGCTCCTCTTTTTTCAGACTCCAGATCACTTAGCTCGTGCATACATTGGAACTACATTTCTCAGTTAAACTTTCTATATGTTCCCAGCATCACAGTCCCAAATCCCTCTTCACTGTATTGGTCCCTCTTTTCTTGTGCATACTTGGAAATGTCCATGATAAAAGATTTAGAAAATAGAGCAAACCTTCCTGTAGTCTAGATTTCATCACAAAAGGAATTTGAGGAGGGGAGGAAAGGCGAGTCTCATGCTGTTTCTATGTGCCTTTGCCCAACCTGCTCCTCTGCCTGGCCTGACCTTCTTATTCTCTGTCTTTGGTAGAATAACCCTCAGCCTCTTCCCGTCCAGGCCTGATTCTGCATTTCCAAAGCACTTTACACAGCCTTGTTAAAGCATTTATCACAGGACTGCAGTTCCAGTTACCTAGCTACCCCACCACCACACCCTCAGCCCCTCCCAGCCCAGAAGCAGCTCTCATTTGTTATGCCCAGATGCCCAGCACAGAGCCTGGAGCAGAAGGCAGGACAGGGAGTTCCCCAGACAAGGTTCATCCCCACTCTCAGCCTTCATTCTCTCTTTTTAAAAATTTAACAGACTACATTTTAAATTGCAACTTCAAAATAAGCCTCTCCTACTGGCTTGCCTTGAAACAGCCCCTCCTAAATGGCTCTTCTGAGGAA
>CM052701.1:96921716-96949571 GCA_028551405.1 Uromys caudimaculatus
CTCTGAGACTAAAAATCCTCAGCTTATGGACCTGTCCACTCACCTGCAGTTCAGTAACACGAGGCTCAGGAAGAGGAGAGTCTTTTTGTTGTGGTTTTTTGGTTTTGTTTGTTTTTGGTTTTGTTTTTTGTTTTTATTTTTTTGTTTTGTTTTTGTTTATTTTGGGGTTTTGGTTTTTGTGGTTTTGTGGGTTTTTGCTTTGGTTTGGGGTTTTGGGTTGGTTTTTTTTTTCCCCCATTATAAATAGTGGTATTAAACTGTGGCACCATGTTCTAGAAATCCATTCCAAATACAATCATGTAGGCGGAAGCACAGGAAGAGACATCCTATCTACTGCGCTCACACTGCTGCTGCTCCATGACTTTGCCATAAGTACTCACTGACTAAAGGATTTCCAATGAATTACTGACTGTTCAAAAACTGTCTGCCATGCAGTTCTGCAAAGAGAAGTATGTTGCTTACTACCCAAAATTATCACTCACGAGGAAGCACTATTTATAGGTTAAATGCAACCTCCTGATTATCTCTTGTTTTATAATTCACTTTTCCTAAAGTATTAAATTTAGATTACTGATCACATTAGCAGGCTCCCGGCTTAAATATGCCTTTAATTCCTCTACAGAATTCTGTATGACTTAACCATCACTTCAATTGTCTTACTGTTTACTGCATATAATTTCTCTAATATTAGAACATACCATTTTAGTCAGAAATGGGGCAATGCCTGCCAAAAATATTCTCGCTACTGTGTAGTAACTAAAAGTCAAGATTGTTTATCACATTAAGTTATTCGAATGAGTTACATCTAGCTCTTTTCAGTTAGTTAACATCTTTTCATCAAAGGCCTCTAATAGAACATGCACAGCACGCCACTCTTAAGATCCTCAAGTTTGATCCGGTCACAAATCTGTTCATTGAAAAATTTTCAATATGGCAGAGCACAAAATATTTCCCACAAGTGCAAATTCAGATATCATGCAGATTGCTGCAAGATATGAATCCCTGGCCTTTGGCACCAAACTCTGAGATTCAGAAGCAGTTCATTCTGCAAGACATTTTGCTTGTTTCTTTCAAAGTTCAAGTGCATCACCTTTCTCCTTAGGGTAATAAACTATAATTGCTAACATACTGTGTAATGTTTACTGTTAAATTTGCAATCTGGACAAACAGAAAATTACACCAATAGAGTCTGGAAACAACTGCAGTGGGTTGTCACCCCACGGCACCTTCCTCAGAGGCTGGCCAGAGTCAGCACTCTGCGGTTTAAATTCCTCTTTAGAGTGAGGGTCTTTTCTACAGAAGATTAAGAGGAAAACCGCCTCCCCGTGACCTTCCCAATACAGACCTTGAGAGAGCGCCCGCGGGAAGAGGGCTGTGAATCTCAGCAAGGGACTTGACAGCTCCACTGAGTCCCTCACACTTGGTTTTCCGAAACAAAAAAGGTGACTCTGCACCTGCACGAATACCCCCCTTCTCCCCGCCCCTCCTGGAAACTTAAATGACATTCTCCCTGAGGGTCTGGACAGCCTGAAGCCCGCATGCATGTACCCTCTCTGGTCTTCATGCCATTGGAAACCACCCACCCACCCACGAGTGGAGCGAGGAGTCGCAGTGGGGCGGAAGGGGACCAGGGCAGGCTGGCGCCTTGTCCCCCACGGCGCCGCATTCTGTTCCCGGCACGTGGAATGCTCTCCCGCAAGTGGCACCCCACGAGTGGCCCCCCGCGACCCAGATCCCGCACCGCACCCCACGTACCTTTTATCCAGGCAGGCGATCCACTCGGCCGAGGACGGAGAGTGTGCAGCGTGCGCAGCAACCATGTTGGGCAGCAGCGCGCGGTGGCCCCGGGCCGCGGCCACCTCCCGCGCGCCTCCCGGCGGGCTCCCGCGGCCTGCGGGGCGGGGACCGAGGGGCGGGCCAGGCGCGAGGCCCGCGCTGCACTGCGGCGCCCGCGTGGGAGCCTCGCCGTCCCGGCCGCCCGCCAGGAGCGGCAACCCCACGACACCTGCGGCAGGTGCCCCGCTCTGCCAGGCCCGCGTCTACCCTCACCTCGGGGAGGGGCAGGGGGAACTCTGCTGCCGGTGCCACCCGGGTGCGCGTGGGGAGGGGATGTCAGACTCTATATATTTTTCGTACGGCAAATGCCACTAAAATGGCTGCTGCCTTTCCGTTTCCTTAGAAACCCATTAGTCCTCTTCGGTGGCTGTCAAAACTTGCTAGCTGCTCCTGGCTCACCTTTACAGTCTCCCATTTAAATAGGGATGAGAGAGGCAGGGCTGGGAAGGCTTGTGACGAGATGGGGGTGGGGTATTCACCGTGGTCTCTTGATGTGGACCCCAAAGGGTAAATGATTCTGAAGGTTGAGGGGCGTTGGGGGCTGGGAAGGACAGAAAGAAACAATGTGGTCACGGTCTGAGGCAGAAGGACCCAGGAGACCAGAGGATAATAAGGGGGTGCAAATTGAAGTCACTGGCCTTGAACCTCGGACTTGCTTGGGCTCCATAACCCAGGCATGACAAAAAGAAACAATTAAGAATTGGATATCCCTGAGTCCCAAGCAGAACTAGGGTTTCAGGTTTGGAAGACAAGTTCCTGGGCACTCCATGAACTTGGGTGATAGCCTCTTCTCTCCCATAGCTTTCCTCTTCCCAGGCCCAGTGCCAAGGGTGGCCACAGCTGCCTGTCTCCTGTAGGTGTTCGCTGTAAATGTTATGCCTAGAAGTTGTTCAGTTATGCTCTGCCAAAAAACAAAAAAATTTACAAGGACCGTTGTTCGGGAATTTGGGGACAAGTTAAGTCTGTTGGACTCCTACCAAGCGCTGTTTTGATATTTGTGGCATACATTTAGGAATAGGCATGGGTGGACCAGAACAGTGTTTTACCCTCTGCTCACTGCTACTGTCGTCGTCGTCCCCCCCCCCCCACCCTGCCCTTTTAGGGCCGATGCAGAGAACCTGGGGAGCAGGAAACAGCCTGTGCCTTCTGGGATGCATTTGTCGTCATTCAACAACCTTGACCTTAAATCTCTCCAGAAAAATTTTCCATTTCCCCACGTTCAATAGACAGGATCTGGTTTCAGACTGGCAACCAATTGCTTCCAGAAGCACCTCCCTGTGCGGGGCTTGTACCCCAGCTGAGCTTCATTCCGTTAATCTCTACTATTTACCATAAATATCATTTAACCTATTATACCGCATTAAGATTTCCAAAGACGTCATCTTATGTGGTTCGAAGAAGGAGACGTGTCTTCTAAATATTTTTGTTTATAAAGGTATTGGAGCTATTGGGACATTTCAAGGTTATTGAACACTTGCTCCAAATGCCTCAGAGAATAATTAGAGGTGAGGAGCAAGAAGGGGGAAAAAAAGACAACATATCACCTGTCATCACACAGAGGCTCAAGGTGGCATGGGAGGCCACAAGCTAAGCATATTAGTTATTTATTAAATCCGCTAGGTGTTAGGCAGTGGGCAACATTCTTTATATGCATTCTCATTTAGTCCTCAGGTCAGTCTGAGAGGCAAGGACAGAAGGACGGTACACACAAGGGACAATAAAGATCTTTGAAAATGGAACAAAATAGTGAAAATTACATTTTGAGGGAGAATATTAACTGGTAAAGTAGGACACTTAGGAGCTGCTTGTTGTGGGTAAGGTCCCCAAAAAGTCTCTAACATATGCAAAGCATTTAAAGATCTGTCTGATAAAGTGCAAGGGCTTTGTTTGTTATGGGGGGGAGGGTACCGACTTACCTCTAAGGACAAGCAGAATTATTTAAATACTATCTAGAAGGAGCACCAACAACTATTAGCTCATTCAGAGCATGTGCATGACTCTATCCACCCCCCGAGGTAGGTGCCAGTGAGTCACCAGGACAGTGAGGGCCACAAAGGGCCCAGGGCCCAGAGCCACCGCCCTTCCCTTGAACTGGAGCAGAGTAACTTCAAAGTAATAGTTCTGCCATTGTTGTCACTGGAATGAGAATATAAGGTCTGTCCAGAAACTAAATGGTTATAGATTGTTATTCAAATATAAAAATGGGGAAACATCTCTGGAATTGAGAGAGAGAGAGAGAGAGAGAGAGAGAGAGCGAGCACTAGAGCCAGAGCGAACCCCCCACCCCTTAGTCACAGTCTTATTGATGATGTTCAGGTTATGCTCATGGTCTGAAAGGGTTTTGACTGTTATCAAGAACTACAAACATAAAGGAAAATGCACTACTGATTATTGTTATTAAGAGAGGAGAGTCCAGGCAAAGAATATTCTTCTATGTTTCTTTTTGTTTAATTCTTTCTTAGATTTATTTATTTTATTTTGTATGTATGGGTGTCTTGCCTGCATTGTAATAAGTGCTCCATATGCATGCCTGGTCCCCCTGAAAGTCAAGCAGAGTTGCCAGATCCCCTGGAGCTGGCGTTACGGATGGTTGTGAGCTGCCATGTGGGTGCTGGGAACCACAGGTCCTCTGCAAGAGCAGCCAGTGCTGCAAACCGCCTCTCCAACCCCTCTTTTAAAGGACACAAAATAACACCAGACTAAAAAAGACCATACACGATGTATTTTTATTTTGGAAAATGTCTAGAGAAGATACATTTATAAAGATGGAGCGTGGATTGGGCACTGCTTAGAGCTGGACAGTAGGCTCAGAGAGAGGCTATCAGGAACTCAAGAAACGACTTAAAATTGCTTATAGTGAGGAACACACATGTCATAAAAATCACATAATCCCTGAACGATATGTTTAAAATGAGTGAAGGTATAGCGTGCAAATGACATCATAAAAAAACTGCTTAAAAGAAACAGTAAACCTATCTACCGTGGGGCTGGAAGGGGCGCATACACTAATTAGGAAGAATAAGAGAAAGTTATAGGAAAAAAATTAAAATTGCCTATAGTTCCATCACCTAGAAGTGACCTTGTTAATATTTTGTGAACTTCATTCTAAACTTTTTCATTTTAAAGGGCAGAGGCTGGAGAGAGACCTCAGTGGTTAAGGGCACTCACCCCTCTCCCAGAGGTTCCCAGTTGGGTTCCCAACATCCACATCAGGCTCACAGCCACGTGCCACCCCGTCCCTCTGATGTCCTCTTTTGGTCACTCCATGAGCACTGCACGTGAAATAACCATACACATAAAAATAAATGTTAAAAAGAAAAAAAAAAGAGGTACAGCCACAAACACATAGATAGAACTGGCAATCAATAGCCAATCACTTATGTTATAAATGTGTAGAAATATATCCCTACTGGCTAGAAAATATCAATAGATTATAAGCTTTTCTACAAGTACTGGTATATGCTTTACATGTTTAAAATATCTTCATTAGGAACTCTTATTGGCTTTCTGAATATTCAAAGGTATAGTTATAACCTGTGTAAGTATCCTCTAGACCGGTTTTGATCATTGGCGAAAATTATTTTCTGCCTCATCCTGTTCTTGTGGCTCAGGGATATCTCTCTATGACAGCTGAGGTGTTCAGTACAGACCTCCGACTAGATGCAGAGGGTGTTATATGGTGTATATCTATTAATGATCTTTTAATGCCTATCAGCCCTTAAATAAGCCGAGTAGTGTTCATGTGGTAGTTTGTGTATCTGAGCAGAAGCTAAGTTATCAGTCTGCAGATAGGCCCCTCAGTTCAAATTGCAGTTCCTTCTTCCACTAAGACTCTGGCCTTAGATGAATTTTTAAGTTAAGATTCTCTTTCATCAGTAAGTAGAGTTATTTGGTTTGTGGCACTATATGTGAGCATCATGCTTGTAGGACATTATCTTAGGGTTTTACTGCTGTGAACAGACACCATGACCAAGGCAACTCCTATAAGGACAACATCTAATTGGGGCTGGCTTACAGGTTCGAAGGTTCAGTCCATTATCATCAAGGCGGGAACATGACATTGCCCAGGCAGGCATGGTGCAGGAGGAACTGAGAGTTCAACATCTTGTTCCAAAGGCAAACAGGAGTAGGCTGGCTTCCAGGCAGTGAGGATAAAGGTCTTAAAGCCCACACCCACAGTGACACACCTACTCCAACAGGGCCACACCTCCTAATAGTGCTACTCCCTGGGCCGAGCATATACAGACCATCCCAGAGATGTATCACAAGCGCCAAGTACACAGTATGCATTCAATAGCTCATAGTTATTGCTCTCTGCACAATACAGATAAGTAGTGTGTGTCTCCTGTGTTCCACAAAAACCTAGGAATAGATCATTGAGGTCCCTTATATCGATGGCCCTCCATTTACAATCCGTAACTTGAAATTTTCCACTGTGAAGGATTCAGGAGAAGGATTCAGGAGATGGCTCTCCCTAAGAAACACTGACGCTTCCTACTCAAGCTATTTCGAGCTTCAGTATCACAATCACCGCCATTCATTCTCTGCACAGCTCTCTGCCATCCCTCAAATGAGAGCTTCGCATCCGACAACACTGGATAATTACTGCCGTATAGAAATCAGAAGCACAGCAGCAAAAATCAAGTAGAGCCCTGCATTTTCCCAGCCCGGGAAATTCCATGGTAGACTGGGGTGTTCGCTGACATCATGCTGGCTTCCATGATGCTAGAAGCTGAGTAGTCCATTATATACTTTCTAGAAGATGGAGACCTAAAACAGCTGTGGTGTGCCTCAAACTGAGTTCGAAGACAGGAGCATCAAAGACACTGGTAATATAAATCTAGGGTGGAGAACAGAGTACATGGAATATGATGTCTGTGTCCAAGAGTAAGACAGGAAGAGAGAGTGCAATTCCCTCCTTCTTCCACCTATCGCTCTGTTAAGTTTCTGATGCCCAACCTGGGGAGGAAAATCTGCTTTGCTGGGTCTCCTGCCAATCAGCTGACTCCGGTCCTCTTGTTCACCCCAGAGAGAAGTAGTGGGTAGGCAAGGAAACGCTCTTAGGTGCTGGTCTCCGGCAGTGTTTGTATCTTTTAGTAGCAGAGAGTAATACTAGGTATGATGGTTTGTATATGCTTGGCCCTGGGAGTGGCCCCATTTGGGGGTGTGGTCTTCTTGAAGTAGGTGTGTCACTGTGGGTGTGGGCTTTAAGACCCTCATCCTAGATGCCTGGAAATGAGTATCCTGCTAGCAGCCTTCAGATGAAGATGTAGAACTCTCAGCTCCTCCTGTACCATGCCTGCCTGGATGCTGCCATGTTCCCACCTTGATGATACTGGACTGAACCTCTGAACCTGTAAGCAGCCCCAATTAAATGTCCTTATAAGAGTTGCCTTGGTCATGGTGTCTGTTCACAGTAGTAAAACCCTAACTAAGACACTAGGCTTAAATTTTCTAAAACCTACCTTAATGAAGGTTCTCAAATGCTTCGATCCCCACACACCCTCCTAGCCACTGTCCAAAGATAGGGGAGAAATGATGATAAACAGGACGAGAGGATGTAGACTTGCTGAGAAGTTCTTTGGGATAATAAAATCTTGTCAGGATACCAGCAGTCCAGTTTAGTAGTGTCAAGATACCAACACAGTCCTGTTCAAAAGTGTCACCAAACACTAACCAGCAATGGCGGCAGAATCTTGCAGACACCACCAGGCCTCTGACAAATCAGCAGAAGTCAGCAGGAGCAACCAGGACCAGCTGGAAGGCCAGGAGTCCCCTGCCATGCCTCTCTCAATGAAGTGAAGATCAGCGAAGATGAGACCAACAAAGAGCTGCACAGATACCTATGCAAGCATCCCAGCACTGCCCGCTGAGTCCCACTTAGACTCTCTCCAAACATCACGTGTCCTCCCAGGGGTCTTGCCTCAGCAAAACACCATGTGAGTCTGTATCACGTGACACAACCAGAAATTTCCACACCAGATGGCAGCAGGCAGTACCTTCTAATGTCACAATTTTCCATAGGCCTCAGGAACTGGAATTCTCAGCTCTGTGGTGAACAGAGGTTTCCTCTTTTATGTAGCCTGAGAAAGTACTTAACCATGTTACAGAGCCTGTGCTGTTATGGTGTGAATCCAAAATGTCTCTTGTGGGTTCTTGTTTGGTCTCTGGCTGGTGGCACCATCGGGAGGCTCTGAAAACGTTGGGAAGTAGGGGCTGGCTGCAGGAGGTGGGGGTGATTGCTTAGGGCTATTCATGCATACTCCCCTCTACTCCTGCTTCCTAGTCCACTATGCTGTGAACAGAGATGCTGTGCTGTGCCACCATGATGAGCGCCCTCCTCTAAAAACACAGACAAAATAAACCTTTCTTCCCTGGTATTTGGGAAATGTCTTAATCGTTGTTGATGACCATGGCAACTCTTATAAAAGGAGAAAGAATTTAATTGGGGCTGGCTTACAGTTTCAGAGGCTTAGTCATTATCTTCATGACAGGGAGTGTGGCTACGGGCAGGCAGAGAGTTCTACATCTGGATCCTCAGGCAGCAGGGCCCAGGATCCACTGGACCTGGCTTGAGCTCTTGAAACCTAAAGGCTCACCCCCAGTGACAAATTCCTCCCTCAAAGCCACACCTACTTCAACAAGGCCACCTCCTAGTCCTTTCCAGTAGTACCACACTCTGGTGACTAAGCATTCAAATATACTAGCCTATCGGGGCCATTCTTATTCAAACCACCAACAGTCCTTGATAGAAACAGGACTAATACACAGGTCTAGATGTGGGAATTCCTGGCCCTTGGTAGTAGCTACTATTCCATCTCCTGGCCCTGGTGAGTCTAAGACTGGTAGACCTTAAGACTCATGATGCTTCTGCTCCTGTCATTGCTGCTGCTGTAGTGTCTAACTTGCCCCTGTTGGTTCCTGCAGTCATTGTTGAGACTGTTTCTCCCCCTCTGCTCTGCCACAGCTGCTCTGTTGCCACTCTGGCAGTTCTGCCACCATCACTGCCAAGTTGTCAAGGCCACCATCGAGGTCACCATGGTCCCTGTGGCTCCGCCTCTTCCGTAGCTGTCAAAGCCATGGCAGCTCTCCAGGGCTCCACTTCTGTGACTCCATCTGGCAGCTGCTCCATGTCGCTTCTCCTACCTTGCCTTTCTCTGTTTCCAGTTCAGCCCACTCTACTAATGTCGGATAGCAGAAGCAGGCAAGACAGGGCCTCTTGGGAGAAGCTTTTTTATTGAGCCTCAGGTTGACATACCAGAGAAGCTATACAGACATGTACCTCCTGGCCAGCTTTGTGAAGCTGTCTTCTCTTGCGGCCAGAAACAGGGCGTGGCACCAATCATAGAAGACCTTCAGGCAAATGAAGGACCCTGCTTACGCCAATCATGGCTTTGTCCTTTTTGCACCAGTCACAACTGTCTCTCTATTAGGTCACCATGAGAAGTTCTCCCTTCTGCCTGGGTGGAAATGGGTGCAGAAAACATCAAGCGCAGGTTATCTGAAACCCATGTGGTCGGAGCTGCACCTTTGCATGCAGAGAAAGCAGCTGCATTTGTCATGTAGTTTCTTCATGGTCCCAAGGAGTATTCAACATGCCCAGTGGTGGCATAAGGATAGATCAGCTGGCCACGTGACTGACAGTCCTCACAAGACAGCTGAGAGATGATGGGAGAGTCTAACAGACATCAGTTAGGAAGTTACATAGCCCTATCTTCTTACAGCTTTCCTATTTACTATGAGGAAAATCAACCTCAGAAGGCACGGCTACAATAAACTACCTGCTCAGTGATTTGACAAGTCTTCACAGAGCTCTGGCAATGCTTAACACCTGCCTGCCCTCCTCCTCCATCTGCCTTAAATAGGGAAATTCAAACGCTAATCTCATGAAGAAAACCCCTCAAAGACACATCCAGAGAGTGGGCACCTCTAGACACAGTGTAGTTGACATGTGACACTAAGCTGCAGACTCCTCAAACAAGCCCTCACTCAAGTACCACCTCCTGAGCACTCTTTGCTCTGACTTTGTACTTTTGTGTTTTTATTGAGAATCTGTGTCTCTGCTTCTCACTGAAGAATCCCATTGCCCTTCAGCACCTCAGATGACACTTGGAGTTTAAGAGCGCTGATTTGGGTTCACAAGGACTGTATCAAGTCAGCTCCCTCCTCTACACCTTCAGCATACATTCCCACTCTTCTGAAACAATTGCCTTTCTAGGTGAGGCGACTCCCCTGGGAGTTGTAAGGAATCCCACACTCATTAGCAAAGTACATCTCTGTGGGCCCTTGAGCTTTCTAAGGAACAAGTGTGTAATTAAAACCATCTGATCAGGAGAGCCCCAATTTGTGGCTTATATTTAAAATGTGGTTTTGAAGGTATGTCCACTTCAGAGAAGGATAACCAGACTACAGTTTTAAAACAATAATAGAGGGGAAAGGAAACAGCTAAAATTTTGCTTATAATAATACAATGTTTTTAAGTGTCACCAATAAAGCAAAAGTCACAATGGCCCATGTTTGCAATACTAAGTTAAGCATCCTTAGATCTCTTTGTGGGCTTTTTGTTGCTGTTGTGTATATGTGTGGATGGGTGGGTATGTGCCCTTCCTGTTTTTATTGAGAACCAGTATTTCAGTGATTCTCAATTTGTGTGAGGTTCGAAGACAACTAATGACAGCCATTCTCTCCTTCTGACTTGATCGCTCCAAAGTCTGGTTGAAAGGATTTTTATTGTAGGCGTAAGGGAAAGCATAGCCAGAGGCTTCTGGGAGAGTCCAGACTGAGCGTGGCCAACAGAATAGCCTGGACCTTGGTGGAGATGGGGATGGATCTGGAAGAAGAAAAGAAGAGAGAGGGCAAGAGGGGGGACCAGGAGAGAGAGAAGAACCAAGAATGCACACAGCCTAAATAGCTGAGTGTATTAGTCAGGGTTCTCTAGAGTGACAGAACTTACAGGTACTCTCTATAAAGAAGGGAATTTGTTAATGACTTACAGTCTGTAGTCAAACTCCCCAACAATGGTCAGCAGTAACTATAAATGAAAACCTGAGGATCCAGCAGTCGCTTAGTCCCACAAGGCTCGCAGGTGAGGAAGATTGAATCTTCCTCCTTCCAATGTCCTTATGGAGATCTCCAGCAGCAGGTGCGGCCCAGACTAGAGGTGTGCACATAACCACACCTGAAACTTGTGTCTTCCAGACTCAAGATCTAGATCACAGGTTAGCCTTCTAATTCTGGATTGTAATTCACTCCAGATATAGTCAAGTTGACAATCAGAAATAGCCACTACACTGAGTTACATAGGAATGAGAAGCTGGGGGCAGGGAAGTGAGGCTCAGGGACTGGAGAGGATTGAGGTGTGGATGGGGATGAGAATTACCAGAACTCTGCAACAAGTTCTTTGGTGCAAAGAGGGCCTGGGAGCCAGAGTGCTCTTTGGTATGTTAAGTAGGCACCAAAGTTAGCCATTGATCCTGAGTTTCTTTGGGGTCTAATACCTTTCACCTTCACTGTGTGAGTCCCCAAGTGGTCAGGCTCAGCAACAGGAGCCTTCTCCTTGGCTCTCTTTGTGGGTTTTAGAAAGAGAGCTTTTGTCTTGGTTTGCTTTCTGTATGATCTTGGCATTAAAAAGTTGATCCATTTGAAGAGAAGTTATCTATTTGGTTTCCATTGCACTTTAAATATAACCAACTGTTAGAAACCAAGAAAAATCAGTGTCGATGTCACACGAAGGAACAAAGTGAAAGTGGCTCTGAAAGGATTGTTTTCCCCCCAAAATACATGTACCAGAACCCAAACTGGGCGAGCACACGCACAGGGGCAGGAGGTGTTAGAAAATGTAGGCAAAGGAGTACCTGGAAGCAGGTAATGGCAACAGGTGATGATGTAAGCTTTTGCTAGGTCCCTGGGAGGAGCCTAGTGGAATCGCTGGTAAGCTAAGAGGAGTTCACCTGGTTTTCATACTAACACATCGATGACAGTGTCTTTCCCCCCATGGGCTGGGAAGTCTGACCTCACAGACTTTGGGAATTGAAAGAATCCGTACAAAAGAAATGAAGAAAAGGGGGAAGGAGACCCACTGCCCTTGTATGAAGAAAACTTTTACCAGGTTGAATAGGTTAAAATATTTGAATAAAAGTTTTATGAGGTGAGGGAGTTTTATGAAATATTGGCCCTTGGCTGGCTAGCTACCTTTGATAGAAAACCAAAAACATTTCTCACACAACTTTGGGGCACCAGAATTAAAGCCAACGACCAAATGCCAGGAGGGTTAGGGAAGAGGTAGATTTGGGAATGGATAATCTAGAGATTGTCTTCCAGCCACCAGGTTCACATAGGCTTAATGTAAACTTCAGGTTTTGTATTTTCTAGAAGAGAATAATACAGCTATATTCCTCCCCTATTTTACAGAAAGATAAAGTATAGTGTTGCTACATGTCAGGTCCAAAGGGAACACAAGTTTCCCAAACTCCATAAGTCCATGCATATATCCATAAATGAAAGTCTTTTCTTAATTCAAACTGGACTATAGAAGGATTTCTGGAGGTAAGATGAAATCCAGCATTCCTCGGGAACTTGTGAAATGGGCTTTCTGTCCCCAAAAGGACTTTATTTCTCTTGCCTCTGATAGAGGAACATATGGCTTTCCATTGACATGTGCCAGTGGTGGCTCAGCATTTTAAAGCCCATGCTGGCCTCCAGGCTCCCTCAGTTTACAGGTATACATTGTATACAATATTATACAATGTATAATGATATATATTGTATACAATGTTATACATTGTATATAATGTTATATAATGTATACAATGTTATACAATGTATAATGATATACATTTCAAAGCTCTTACGCTAGCATCCTGCCTCCCCTTTACCCTAAACTGCCAAGTCCGTCCCCCAGCTACTCATCCTCCCTATAGTCCAGCTATTCTTGCTATACCCTGCTAACCCACTTCCCTAGCCCTGGCCATGTTCAGTCTGTTTCTTTTACTCTCTGCTCTGGACTCTTTCAGATGCCTCTGGATATTTTTATCTCTCTTCCCTACAATAAAAACTTTCCCCCTAATAGAACAGCCATTTCAGAAGTTTCCTTATGGAGTTCCTTCACACACATAGTTTTAAAACTTACGACTAAAAAAAGCAATTCTGTTAAATTAATGAAAGAAAATGCTAAAAGAAACATCGTTTACTCTAGAAGTAAAACTTTATGCTAGGGAAGCACACTGACATGAACAGAGAAACCAGCAGTTATGCTGTATTGATTCACATGCTTCCAACTCCTCACTACTAGGTAGGTGGTTGTCAGACAGCTCAAGGAGTCCACCTGACCTTCCCAGGT
This sequence comes from Uromys caudimaculatus, assembly GCA_028551405.1. Taxonomy (NCBI): domain Eukaryota; kingdom Metazoa; phylum Chordata; class Mammalia; order Rodentia; family Muridae; genus Uromys; species Uromys caudimaculatus. The sequence goes on from CM052701.1 coordinate 96,934,891, forward strand.
GGGACATTTTCTCTGGAACCCCAGGATGATGACAGTCATTGATATGCAAATTGTGTTGGTCTAAACTTGCTCTAAGGACCAATGAGGCTCAACACTCTACCTATGGCAAAGTCTTCCTCACCTAAACAGTGGTGACCCTGCACAGGTGTGTAAGTGTGTGAGATATCATGTCCTCAAACTGAGTAAGCAAAATTGCAATAATGGACCTGGGCAAACATATCCTGGCTTTAGCATTATGTGCTCTTGCAAAATATATCTATATTGGTGAGATATCAAGGTGGTATTGCTATTCAATATTGTGGGAGTGATCCATAAAGTACTCTGCTCAGAAAAATCTCCGATAGCATTATTATAAACATTTTTATATAAACATTATTACATACATTTTTCACACTCATGGAGAAAATCATCATTAAAACTTTCAAGTGAATTAGTCACACAGCATTTGTTACAATTTCCTTTTTGTTTATAATCTAATATGTTGCCTACATATCTCAATAACAGATTACTTTATATAGTGGATTCTACAGAGGAAAATAAGCATAAGTAAGAGAATGTGACTAAAAATCATCCTGATTATAATAAAACAAGAGCGTGTAGAACTTGGAAGGAGTAACATGAACAGCTGCCAATTATAGTAAGACAAATCTTGACTCATAAAACTATAAGGAGCTGAGCCCTTTTCGTCTGGTGACATTCATTTTTCACTTTGAAAATATGGATTATCTGGTTCGTCCATTTCTCAGAGCTACCAGCTAGATCCAAAAAGAGACAAGAACTCAGTACTAGCAAGAGGTGAACATGAGAAGTGTCTTAGTTAGGGTTACTATTGCTATATTGCATTGTAGCCTTTGCTACCCCACCTAAGTTCTGGTATTGGGCCATGCTGCCAGCCCCCACCCAGATTCCCTTGAATCCATGGATAAAAGACACAGACACAGGGCTGGAGAGATGGCTCAGTGGTTAAGAGCACTAACTACTCTTCCAGAGGTCTTGAGTTCAATTCCAAGCAACCACATGGTGGCTCACAACCATCTGTAATGGGTTCCAATGCCCTCTTCTGGTGTGTCTGAAGACAGCTACATTGTACTCATATACATAAAATAAATAAATCTTTTTTTAAAAAAACACAGACACATACAGTTGTTCAATTTCAATTTGCCTTTTTGGCACAATTGCTGGGCACTACTTATCTCCCTCCTGGAGAAGCGATCGTGCCCTTACCAATATTCTTAGCTCCATATCTCCCAACCTGCCCTCAACTTTAGTTGCTCAGTTACATCTAGTCCCAGCTAAACACATCCTCCCACCTGGAGAAGCAGCCTATGGTTACTTCTTCCAAGATCTTACATGGCTAGTTACCTTTTCTCTCTAAGGAGCATGGTGAAGTCTCTCACCTCTCCTTGCATCTGTCTATTGTCTATGGTGACCTGGAAGTCTCACCTACTCTTTCTACCCAACAATTGGCCCATGGCTTCTTTACTGATAGATCAAGAACCAATTGGGGAACAGGACCTTGGCATCAGAACCACACCTACATTGCTATGATGAAACACCATGACCAAAAGCAACCTGGGAAGGAAAGGGCTTTTTGGCTTACATTTCTTCATCACTGTTCATCACTGAAGGAAGTCAGGACAGGAGTTCAAACAGGGCAGGAACCTAGGGGCAGGAGCGGATGCAAAGGCCATAAAGGGGTGCTGCTTACTGGCTTGCTCCCCAGGGCTTGCTCAGCCTGTCTTCTTATAGAACCGAGGTTCACCAACCCAGGGATGGCGCCACCCACAATGAGCTAGACTCTCCCCCATCAATCACTAATAAAGAAAATGCCCTATAGGCTTGCCTACAGAGGATCTTTTCTTGAGTTTTCCTTCTCTCAGACGACTCTAGCTTGTGTCAAGTTGTCATAAAACTATCTAGCACAGGAAGATAGGTTTATTCATTGTGACCTTGCATGGGGAAGTTCTTCCTGTCATGGTAGTGTTCAGCTCCCTAAGTCCAAATGAGAAGAGATTCCTCCACCTGCAACTTCTTCAGCTGTCTGTTTTCCCAGAAGTCTCTAGGATCCAGGCTGCCACTGCCTCCTCCAGGAGTTGAGCTATTCGGATCTTGTGCATGCCGTTGCAGACATCATTTCCTCCAGACCTAGGTCCTAACATGCTTAATTAAGACAGTGCTGCTTGCAGCCAACATAACCAACCCCTCTGCCATAAGGCCTGCTGTCTCCTGACAGTCAGTCTGTAGAGTAGGGGCTCTTGTGATCCAATCCAATTAAGTTATTGAGCGTTTTCATTGTGCTGGGTTTTCTGTTAGGCCCTGAGGAAAGAGCAAAAAACAAATTCTCTATTTGCATGGACTGTTGTAGTAGTGGATAAATGAAAAAAATAAGCAAATAAACATTTTATGTTACATTTAATTAGGGAGGATACCATGAAAACAAGCAAAAAATAAGGAGAGGGCTTCTGTTTCCTATAAATAAGAGAAACCTTCCTTAGAAGGTGACATTTGAACAAAGCCTGGGATCCTTTTAAATACCACCTACCCCTCCTCAGCAGTCAACTCTACAACTCCATACAGAATCCTGTGGGCCACTGTCTGTCTGAGGCTCACAAGCCACATGCCTGAGATTGCTGACTCTTCACTTCCAAATGATGAAAAGCAACCTTCAGGACTTGGGTCCCTGAGCACCTGCCAAGAAAGCTGAACTGCTAAGAATCTAACTCCCCCTCCATGCAATGTGGCCAGTGGGGGTGCCAGCAAGCATATACATTCTCTCACTTTCTCCCCCTGATGGACGGCTCGAGGGCACAGATTCTTCATACAACCTGGGTGACCATTGGATGGTGTTGAGGTCTAGTCTGTTGCTATGTATTGCAATGCTCAGTTCTGTACCCAACAATCTAGGCCTACATGTGAATTCTCACAGTTACAAGCTTTCGTTGTGCAAACCTTGTTCCTTAATTTAAAACTATTGATTAAATAAAAATGGCTGCAGACAATTACTAGAGGGATTATAGGTAGGCAGGTTTTTTAGTTACCTGGTTGATCAGGGTGGAAGGGGGAGAAAAGAAACAATGAAGAGGAGAGAGAAGAAGGCACCATGGGAGGAGATGGACCATGAGCACATGTCCAGAAGAAACAGCAAGTATCTGGGGTACACCACTGGAGAGGTAGCCAGGCCAACAATTAGAAAAGTAGAATTGGGGTTACACCCCAGTAATTGTCACAATCAAATAAAATAACCATAGTCTGAGTCTCATTTATTTGTAAGCTAGTGGAGATAAGCTTATGTTGGGTATACAACAGAATGGTATCCCCCACAAATATACTGTGGGACTTTACCTGGAAACAAGGTCCTTTGCATGTGTGCCCATCACCAGATAAAGTCATGGTCAAATGAAGAAGGGTAGGGGCTCTAATGAAACCTTTTATCTTTACAAAAAGGAAAGACAAAGACACAAAGGCACACAGGGAAGATTTTGCTAAATGATAAGGGAGACTGAGATTGGTGCTATGCATCCACAGGCCCAGAAAGAATTTCTGCAAACATCAGCTCCGAGAAGCAAAAAGATTCTCCCCAGTGAGCTGCCCAGAAAGCATGGTCTAGCCACACCCCAACACCCTAAACCTCTGGTCTCCAGGGCTACCACACAGCACATCTCTGTTGTTTTAAGGACTTCAGTCACTCCATTACAGCAGTCCTAGGAAACTAATATACAAGGTGACCAGCTGTGTGGGGTTGTACCTCCCACACAAAGCGCTAACACTTAATCCTTGCCTGAGGTCTGCTTTCCAGAGAACCATTGCTATGACAACCGAAGTCCTGGATCAACTGGAGGAAGATTGGTTGAGAAATATTTAAGTTCACAGAGTATTGACAGAGGAAAGAACTGGATTACAGACCTGACGTGGCAGCATACTATGGAGAAGACTGAAAAGATTAAATTCGTTGGGGGAATAAAAGACATGATCCGGGGCCACAGGGAGGACTTGGGTTTGTTGTTTTCTTTCTTGCTGTATGTCAAAATACAATTTACATATTATAATCAAATGACTACATCTTAGGGTATCTTTTTGTGATTTTTTTTTTTATTAAAACATAACAATCCAGTAAGACTGCTATGCTGGATAGTTTTATATCAACTTGGCACAGGCCGGAGTCATCTAAGAGGAGGGAATTTCAATTATGAAAATGTCTCCATAAGATCATGTTGTAGGCAAACATGCAGAGCATTTTCTTAATTAGTGATTGATGGGCAAGGGCCTAGCCCATTGTGGGTGGGGCCATCCCTGGGCTGGTGGTCCCAGGTTCTATAGGAGGGCAGGCTGGGCAGGTCATGAGGAGCACATGCCCATGGCCTCTGCATCAGCTCCTGCCTCCAGGTTCCTGCTCTGTTTGATTTCCTGTTCCGGCCTTTTTCAATGATGAACTAAAATGTGGAAGTGTAAACCTAACAATCCCTTCCCTCCACAGCTGGTTTTTTTGGTCATGCAATAGAAACCCTAACTAAAATGCCTGCCCCCCCTAAATAAAATTCTCATCACCTTATGGAATTCCTACCTCTTGATCAACATAACTTACCAAGAGAGGCCACCCTGGTGACAGTGGCATGGGTGGAAGACTCCCAGAGGCCTGTCTGCCTTGTGGCCTGCCCACCAAGGGCACCGCTACAATGAGCAAGTACATAGTGGAGAGAGGAGAGAAAGAGGAGCAGAGCAGTCTGTGAACTATGGAGAGAGGCAGAACTAGAGACCTGAGGGTAGAGAGGAACAACCTGATATGAGTAGTTTGTACTGTCACATGAGGCCATAGTGATGTCCCAGCCCATGCTGCAGCCGAAGGCCATGTCTGCGTCAATGACTGTGGCCCATGTTACCACCAAAGGCCATGCAAGTTCCCTGGTCTGAGCTGCTGCCTAGAGACATATTGATGTCTGAGGACTGAGTGAAGTCCACCCCACTCCTCAGCGGCTACAGAAATGAGGAGAGTGGCCCCTGTACTTGACCTAGGCAGCAAGGTAGAGCTCCCCCTGGTGGTGTGAGAGCAACAGAGCCGGCAGGCTGACCAACCCAGCTACCACCCAAAGCCCAGACCCAGGGCTTTGAGTCGGCCCATCCCAACATCTACCCCATCTGTGAACGGCTGGAGCATGTGAAGGAGCTGGCCCTGCAGATCCAAAGCTGCAGGATCTCCATGACACAGGGCAACAACAGGATCTCCAAGATGAATCCCAGTAAGGATCCAGTATTAATAGTGTAGCAGAAGCCAAAGGCCTCAAATCAGACCATTGCAATGAACTCATTGCAATGAACATTTGCAAATAAAGCTGTTTGGGCAAAAGGGTATACTGTGTGACACACCACAGCTTCCGCGGAGCGATGGTTTTGATGTTGATGGTGTTTTTAATTTTTTATTTATTTTTATTTTTTGGCTTTAAATTTTTGTTTCTTTTGTGGGGAGGTTGCAAGGCTGGAGGGTAGATATGAAGGCACAGGGAGATGAACAGGAATGAGGGGTGCATGATGTGAAATTCACAAAGAATCAATACAAAGTTAAAAAAACTTACCAACTTACTCACCAAAGACAACTACTAGTTATTTTTATCATCATAGGTGTGTTTTGTGTCTCAAGTGGTATATAAAAGAACCAGGTGGCAAACACTACTATAATTCACAGTAATGCTTTTGAGACCCTTCCATTGGGGTGTGTGTGTGTGTGTGTGTGTGTGTGTGTGCTTCCTCCCCCTTCCCAGTTGCATAGTGGAGTAGCACCACACTGCCTGCATAAACCATGGTTTACCCAGTGCCCCACCGATGAGTGGCTTGAGCTGATTGCAGCTTAGGCCTGTAATGAGCGGGCCTGCCCAGTGCTAAGAGCATATATGCTCACTTCCTTTCTCCAGCACATGCAACTGTTTCTATTGGTATAAACGCACCTGTGTACTTTCTAGGTCAACAACAGAAGCTTCTCACACACACACACACACACACACACACACACACACACACACAACTTTCTTAGTTTTTCAAGTGACTGCACGATTTTGCACAATCCAAAAGAGCCAGCCATTCATTCCGCAGCCTCACCAGAAGTTGGAATTGTCAATCTTTTTAATTTTAGCCTTCCTGGTGGGTGTACGGTGGTATTCATCGTGGCTTTAATATGCATCTTTCCTGATGACTAATGACGATCCCCTTTTGATGTGCTCATGATCACCTAGCTTCTTTTATGCAGTGCTCATCCACGTGCTGTGCTTTTGTTTTGGCCACAGCCCACATCTCAAATCTGTGTTAGTCATCCATGACCGCCTTGTGTATCACTCTGAAACCTGGCAGCTGAAAGCAACAATCAAGGATTAGCTTACTAGCTAGGGTCAGGAGCCTGGAAACAGCTCAGTAGGTGGTTTCAGCTCACTGGAGATGTTGACTGGAGCTGGCATCGTGTGACGGCTCCGTGGGGTCAGAGACATCACTTTTAAGCTCACTCATCCAAGCTTCAGAAGAGAAGTGTTTCATGTAACTCGGTAAAATATTTAAAAAGCTTAAAGAGCCCCTGCTACTCTCATAGACTACTCTCTTGGTCTCAGTATGAAAAACCTCATCTAAAGGGTGATGAAGAAGAGAGATGCAAAGCTCACAGCTAGCTGGAGAGTGGGTAATGTAAACATCTTCAGGTGCAGGTAGCTGCTTGAAATGGTTTGCTTTCATTAGACCACACACACACACACACACACACACACACACACACATACACACACCACTACTATACTTAATCAGGTAGTGTTTCCAGTACTCTATAAATCATTACTTGACCCAGAAATCTGTTTATTGAACTGTTCGCCAAAACTAGAATCCACAAAGTAGAGAAAGAGGCAAACAAAACTGTTATCCTCTAATTAAATGTATTACTGATTAAAAATCTAAGTTGTGGCATCATTGAAGAATAGAACCATACCACGACATTGAAAATGGTAGCTGTACAAGAGGACAAAGGTAAACAAGTCCTGGTTCCTTCCCCTGTTACCTATGAAAAGCATACTTTTGACAGCTTGGTCATAAAACAAGGTAAGGCTTAAAAAGCCAAAAGATTTACAGACAAAGATTCCTTTAGTCCTAGACCACTAGAAAACCAGTCAAGTTAGAAGCGGCTACACAAACATTACACAGAGACTAAAGTGAACTGATATCTAACTTCATATTGTGTCTGTCTCCTTTGCTGCCTCAAAGCTGAGCTGGACTCTACTAAGCTGGGAGGTATGTTGATCAGTTGGGATTTTGTTCACGACTGTAATACAGCATTGTAGCCTGCTGCCCTTGGAGACACCGCGCATGTCTTGTTCCCACCCTGATGCTTTCTCAGCAATGTAAGCACGAGCATGAAGCCCAACCAAACCATGAGGCCAGGACGCGCATGTAAGACAATGAATAACTCAGCAGCTCCGGGCTAGGCCAGCTAACCTGCAAGGTCACTGTTAGGATGCTTATAATCAAGAAAGAAAACATCTGCTAGCACTGTGCCACTGCCTCTGAGCTATCCAGTGTCCCTTCCGGTGAGGGAGCTCTGTGCCACTGCCTCTGAGCTATCCAGTACCCCTTCCGGTGAGGGAGCTCTGTGCCACTGCCTCTGAGCTATCCAGTACCCCTTCCAGTACCCCTTCCAGTGAGGGAGCTCTGTGCCACCGCCTCTGAGCTATCCAGTGTCCCTTCCGGTGAGGGAGCTCTGTGCCACCGCCTCTGAGCTATCCAGTGTCCTTTCCGGTGAGGGAGCTTTGCCGTCTTGTTTAGAATATATGACTTTATCTCATTTCTATGATTTCCATGTTGTTGATTCCAGTGTTTAGGACTATGATTATGAAAAAGTAATCATCAAGAGGACCTAGAATATAGGATGGTAGGAAATTCTAAGGAAGAGCCACTGGCTCTAGGGAAAGTAAATGTAAATTGTCATGTGATGTCATTTATATAGAGAATGAGAAAACTAGAAAGTATAATAATCATGTAAAAATGAGAGAATAATGGTATCCTGGCCTGATTATTGCATATTCATTTATCGAAATGTCATGCTCTGTACCACAAATAAACATATCAATTAAAAGGAAAAATACGTTTTGTTTTGGTTTTTTTTTTAAGAAAAGAAATGACAGTGAGGTAGGCAAACATAGAAAATAGCTTAGCAGCTTGGGACTCCATTTTTGTGGGGCTGTACACACACCCCTCTACCAGCAATGAACCTAGCAACCTAGAATCCACCTTGGCACCAAGCTGTGCGTGCACAACGCTCTGAACAATAAAGGTTTTCCACCCCAACAACTGTCAGTGACTCAGCTTTCACAGTTTCTATGTGAATATTCTACAACTATACCAAGTATGGGAATGAAGGGGCATATCCAGCCTAGACTGGTTTTGCGTGAATGCAATAAGACAAACTGTGTCTACTGAGTGAACACTTAGGAAGAACATGGTATTTGCTATCTAGTGTGTGGTGGTTTGTATATGCTTGGCCCAGGGAGTGGCACTATTAGGAGGTGTGGCCTTGTTGGAAGAAGTGTGTCACTGTGGGGGTGAGATTTGAGACCCTGCTCTTAGCCACGTGGAAGCCAGTCTGCTCCTGGTTTCCTTTGGATGAAGATGTAGAACTCTCAGCTCCTCCTGCACCGTGCCTGCCTGGACACTGCAGTGCTTCCTGCTTTGATGGTAATGGACTGAACCTCTGAACCTGTAATCCAGCCCCAATTATATGTTGCCCTTTATAAGAGTTCTTAGTCATGGTGTCTCTTCATGACAATAAAGCCCTAACTAAGACATAGTACCTATGCATAATTGGGAGTGCATCATGAAGAGGAATTCTATAACTCAAACCTGCCAAACGAAATAGAGAATAACCAGCCCCATGGAGGGAGCAACAGCGTCAATGGGCCTGACCTACTCCCCTCCCCCAGTTGTCCTGGAGTTTGGACCACCAACCAAAGAATGCACATCGAGGGACCCATGGCTCGGACCACATATGTGGCAGAGGAGGGCCTTATTGGCCATCAGGGAGTGGAGAGGCCCTTGGGCCTGAGGGTGTTAGAGGCCCCAGTAAAGGGGAATGTCAAGGTGGGAATACGGGAATGGGTGGGCTGGTGGGTGGGTGGTGGAATTCCCTCATAGAGGCGGGGAGGGGGAGGGGTTAGGGGGTTTCCAAAGAGGAGACCCAGAAAAGGGGAAACATTGGAAATATAAATAAAGTATCAAAAATAAATTAATTAATTAATTTTTAAAAAAAAAGAAATAGAGAATAACCTTGCTATACACTCTGGTGGCCACCTCCTTCTCCCACACTCCAAACAATAACTTGAGTCCTTCAGTACTCTTTCTCTTTTTGAAATAACTTGTACTTTCACTTTGCTCTTAATAAAACTTCCTGCTTCGATGTTGGTGTGTGCATCTTTTCCAGCTCTTTATACAGGCACCAAGGACCCGGAAACACAGAGAGATTCCCAGTAATGATAGAAGCATGGGTGAGGTCACCCTCTCCACTTCCCACATGTGTTTTTCTTGTAGAGACAGGGTCTTATGTAACCCAGGCTGGTCTCCTGCCCCTCCCACCCAAGTGCTGAAACTGCAAGCATATGACCCTACACCTGGGGTTACTTACCACATTTAACAATATATTCCACATCTAAAGATATAAAATTACTGATTCACACCCCATCATTTTTGGTTTTTTTGTTTGTTTGTTTGTTTGTTTGTTTGTTTCTTTGTTTGTTTGGGTTTTTGTTTTGTTTTGTTTTTTGTTTTTTGTTTTTTTAAGACAGGGTTTCTCTGTGTAGCCCTCGCTGTCCTGGAACTCACTCTGTAGACCAGGCTGGCCTTGAACTCAGAAATTCACCTGCCTCTGCCTCCCAAGTGCTGGGATTAAAGGCGTGTGCCACCACTGCCTGGCTCATACCCCATCTTAAACACTGAATTTGATGCAGTAAAAATAAAATATAAATTATTGAAAGTGTTCCCATTTTTATCAAATTTCATTTGAAAAATTCAAAGCTACAGAGAACCAGCCACAAGGGCTGATAAATGCTTTACCTGTACCTCCTGTTCCCAGGATGCTTTTCCTTTCTTGGTACCACACATCACTAGAGATGAGTCTGACATCCCACACGTCTGGGTCTAGGAACAAGCATCTTCCTAGTACCTAAATCATGTCACCCAAGCAGTGACCATGTTAGAATCCTCTTACTAAATATAGTTTAACTTCATACACTACACTAAGAAATAGTCTTTTGTCTACCATTTGTGTGTTCTATTTGGTTTGGTTTGGCCTGTGTCATATGCCATATAAAATTACTCTTGAACCATTTTTGGGGTAGTCTTTCATGACAATGACTCCTTTTGAGATTCTGTCTAGATTAGCTATTTTGCAAGCTATTCTTCAACTTTGAATATATCTGTTTCTTCATGACTAGAAATTACTTGAATCTTTCCACTAACTCAATAGACCTCATTTTGCTTCAAAATGGTATTAATTCTCCCCTACAGTCTTTGAAAACAGAGCATCTCTAACAGACTTGTTAAAGAAATCAGGCTGAGGTTTCGATGGATTCAATGTGAGACAGACGTAGTCATGTGCATCTGAACTTCAGCCTTTGGTCCTCTGTATGGTAGTAATCTGTAGCTTAAAACCAATGTGATCAGCCTGGTGGCGGTGGTGCATACCTTTAATCCCAGCCCTTGGGAGGTAGAGGCAGAGGCAGGGGGATCTCTGAGTTTAAGGTCCACAGGGCGAGTTTCAGGACAGCCAGGGCTACACAGAGAAACCCTGTCTCCCTGTCTAGAGAAAGGAAGAAAGAAAAGAAAGAAAGAAAGAAAGAAAGAAAGAAAGAAAGAAAGAAAGAAAGAAAGAAAGAAAGAAAGAAAGAAAGAAAACCAGAAAGACAGAAGGGAGGGAGGAGGGAGGAAGGGAGGAAGGGAAGAAGGGAGGAAGGAAGGAAGGAAGGGAGGGAGGGAGGGAGGGAGGGAGGAAGAAAGGAAGGAAGGAAGAAAGGAAGGAAGGAAGGAAGGGAGGAAGGGGGGAAGGAAGGATTTGCTTGTTGAGAGCAACAGCAGAAGAGAGCAATCCGATGCTTCTCACCACCTAAGGCTTGTTTATATTGAGAGACCATTTCCTAGTCTTCCTGGTCTACTGTTTATTTTCCAGGCCAGTCAATAAACTAGACATGGAGTTAATCAGTCATAGCTTTAAAAGCTGGTGGTACCAGAGCGTAAATCATCTGTATATCCACTGTTCAGACACTGAAGCCTGTGAACTTTCAAAGCTGTTATCAGGAAGCCCAGAACAGCAGCTTCCCACCTGAAATTACAGCGCTCTGCAAGCAGAGGCAGGACTGAGAATTTAGACCAGCTTAGGCTATATAGTCTCTCAAAATGAAAAAAAAAAAAATTAAAATTGCTTTACTAGAATTTTTGAGTTATGAAAACAGACCTGATTCCTGAACTCATCAAGCAAAATTTAGGCAGAGGGAGGTTTTCTAAATTTCACTTGTTACTTGGCCTATTAAGTCTTCCAATAAGATAGATAGATAGATAGATAGATAGATAGATAGATAGATAGATAGATAGATAGATAGCAATTTCTACAAATAAGAGCCATGGCAAGGCAGCTGCCTTAATGGGAAACCCAAGTTGTATTTCTAGGAACAGCCTTCCTCAGGCAGCCAGGCGCTTGGCTGCAGCCCCAGGGATGATGGAGTTTTTGAGCCCATGCCATGGTTCTGACCTCATCTGCCTATGGCAGTTATTGCTAATTAATCATCCTTCTTCCCCATGAGCCTGGACACCACCCCAGCTTTTCCCAGCACAGTGCTACAGGCCTCACTGAGGATGATCTGGGGTCGCTGCATCAGGTGAACGCTGTGTGCCACTTCAAAACACTTTAATGTCATCTACATTTGCCTCTCATCTTCAGCCTGGGAATGGCGAGGGTCTAAAAGAGTGAGTCTCATGAATGTCCTCCTACCATTAATTGGCAGGCCTGGTAAAATCCTGTATCACGGGTTTTTCAATAGGTGTTTGAACAAAGGAAGAAAAGGAGAATATATCAGGGTTGGCTGTTTGCTATAACATTCTGATCTCAATGTGAATATTAACTAAAGCATACATTTTCTTGCTCATTAAATAGTCTGGATTGGTTCCAGGTTTAGGAGATGAGAGTAGGTGCCTTTCATTTTCCATTGTCGGGAAAGATCCAGCCAGGTGGGGATGGCGCACACCTTTAATCCCAGCACTTGGGAGGCAGAGGCAGGCAGGTCTCTGAGTTCCAGGCCACCTTGGTCTACAGAGGGAGTTCCAGGACAGCCAGAGTTATCCAGAGAAACCTTGCCTCAAAAAATTTTTTAAATAATATTAAGGAAAAGAAAAGATCTAGTCTGATAAAGGCTATGCCATATCTGTCTGTCTGTATGTATGTATGAGTCTGTGTGTATCTGTGTGTTTGTATGTATATGACTCTGTGTGTGTGTGTGTGTGTGTGTGTGAGAGAGAGAGAGAGAGAGAGAGAGAGAGAGAGAGAGAGAGAGAGACTGTGTGTGTGTCTGTGTCTATCTCTGTGTGTGTGTATCTGTGTGTCTATGTATATATGACTCTGTGTGTGTATGTCTGTGTATGTGTGTGTGTGTGTGTGTATGTCTGTGTCTGTGTCTGTGTCTGTGTCTGTGTGTTTGCTCCCACATGTGGAAGCCAGAAGTTAACCTTGGGTGTCATTCTTCAAGCGCTGCCCACCTTGTGTTTTGTGGACTGGAGATGCTGGTTCAGCTGGGCTGGATGAAAGCAAGCCCCAGGAATCCACTTCTTTCCCAGAACTGCAATTACACACTCTCCACCTTTATTACACGGGTTCTAGAGGTCAGATTCAGGTCCTCCTGTGCAAGAGACAAGCACCTTACTGATGGAGCCACCTCCGTCCGTCCCTGGTAGGGAAATACACGCAAAGTAACTCAGAGGCTTTGCGATTCGTAAAACACCATTACATGGCTGCACACGACTGTAGACCAGTGTTTCTCAACCTGTGGGGGTCGAATGACCTTTTCACAGGGGTCACATATCAGATATTCTGAATATCAAATATTTACATTATTATTCATAACAGTTGCAAAATTACAGTTATGAAGTAGCAATGAAAATAATTTTATGGTTTGGGGTGTCACCACAACATGAGAACTGTATTAAGAGGTCGCAGCATTGGGAAGGTTGAGAACCACTGCTGTAGGTGAGCAACAGAGTGAAGATTTGAGGAAGCAGATGCCCCCAGAGTACACTCCACTATAGAAGGAGCACACCTGCTTCACTGCCACTGCCAACACCCAGGAAGAGGGACCAGGTAACCCCATGGCTTCTTGTACAGAAGGTAGGGTGAAAGCACCCACATCCAACTCACACTATGCCAGACCTTTTCACATTCCCAAATGCAAAGATAGAACTGGGAATTCTGTAATGCATTATGAAAACTTACAACATTTTAGCCTCTAAGAGGTCTTTAAAAATAGAACTGGAAGCCAGGTGTGGTAGCTCATTCCTGCAATAAATGCAAGCGCTGGGAGGCTGAGGCAGAAAGGTTGACATTGAGTTGTTGTCCAAACCTCATGGAGATGCTTGTATGAAGTAAGATGAACACAGCTTTCCTAGGCAATGTCACCTTAGGGGACACCTATTGTATTTATGGCCTTAAAGTGGAATAAGATAGAAAGGAACAGTTATTAAATAAGGATTTATTGATTTAGTTAGTGATTTATTTAAAGCACTGCTTTACTGCCTATTTACCAAGCATGACTTCACTTCCGCCCAGGAACAGAACGACCTGGAGAAATAGCTGAAAAAATGGGCTGTTGCCCATAACAACCTGCTGACTGCCGTGGACACTTCTGTAAAATCTTGCTTGTTTGCCTGCCCCACCTTGTGGCTTTAGAGTATAAACTGAGAATACAAACTGGACCCGGGATCAAAGCCTTTCAGGAGATATCCTGGTTTCGGTCCACAAGTGACATCTCTCTGCCTCTCACTGGCGTCAGAAGCATACTCCAGAGACTCCTGTGGCAGTCTGTCATTAACTAAAATGCCACTGTGCAGCACCTGGACATCACATGCTTAAAAATCATTTATTAAGCATCTTCCACGGATCTAACTTGATTAGTTACGTTATTTGGCAATGTAAACAGAAGAGTGCAGGATAGGGGTGGGATGCAGGAGAGACCACACAGCGTCTAGGAGTTCAAGTAGTCTGGAAACAGAGAAGTCTTTATACAGCTATTAAAATGGAGAGTTTCTATAAGAACTGCCCAGCAAGGGCAGATAACTTCAGGAATAAAACAAAGGCAGGGAACTTCATTAAAATTTGGTATAGGTTAAGAATAATGATCTTGATGTAATATTTACAACTTTAAAAAATCAGTTTTGCAGTGTAAGTTGGCACCAGTCAACAGCTGAACTAAATAAGTCCCCACAATTCTTTCAATAAGAAGCATATATGACTGGCTGCTCACAGCCAACCGTTGGACTGAGCATGGGGTCCCGGATGGAGGAGTTGGAGAAGAGACTGAAGGAGCTGAGGGGGTTTGCAGCCCCATGGAAGGAGCAACAGTGTCAGACCAGCCAGTATCCCCGGAGCTTCCAGGGACCACCAACCAAAGAGGGACCCATGGTGCTGGCCA
>CM052701.1:96949671-97025792 GCA_028551405.1 Uromys caudimaculatus
GGAGGGGAGGGGAGGGGGAGGGGGAGGGGGAGGGGAGGAAGAGGAAGAGTATATGAGGCAACGTTCAATTAAGAGAGTTCAGTTAGATGTGACTGTTTATCGCACCAGAGTCACCGGCAGGATGTGATTGTGATGGCTGACCAGAGGAACAGAAGATCCAAAGCAACAGAGAAAGACTTGCGGTGGTGAATGATACAAAGTCATCATCTCCTCAGTGCCTCCGGAATCTCTGGATACTTTTGCTATTGTGTGGCACTTACAGCAGAGGGCAGGCACGGATAGGGAAAAAAAGGAAAGCAAATGTCTTGATTGTTGACAGGCAGCCCCAGCCCTGCCCACAATAGGAAAGGTAAAAAGAACTTGTGTGACCTGAAATCACACACAGCCATACAAAGGACAGCAGTGAGCTTTGAGTGTTCCGTGTCTGTTAGTAAT
This sequence comes from Uromys caudimaculatus, assembly GCA_028551405.1. NCBI lineage: Eukaryota > Metazoa > Chordata > Mammalia > Rodentia > Muridae > Uromys > Uromys caudimaculatus. The sequence goes on from CM052701.1 coordinate 96,950,107, forward strand.
TTTTGTAAAAGCACTAAGACTCTTGCTGTTGCAAACGCGAAGGAAAGAAGAGTGAAACCAGACCCTGGTTCGTACCATTTACAACTTTAGAAACATGGACAATCCGACCAAAACGATGCCAATTTGTAAATTAAAATGTCACCTAGTGGCCCTTTTTCTTATGTGTTTCTTGTATAAGAAATTTTCTGTGAAATATCCTTTCATTGTTTAAGTTTTTGTTTCGGTCATCTTTATTTAGTTTGCATGAAGTTAAAAATTAAGGCATTTTTTAAAAACTTTTACTTCATGCCCATTTTGAGGCAATGCTGGGGGAGGCAGTAAATTTGATTTGAAAATATACTTGTAAATTCTAATACAAAATTAATTATAACATTTTTTCTTGTAAACAATACAAATTTTAATTAGGGAGCATTTTTTTCTAGCCTGTATCTCAGTCCAGAAGAAAAGTAATGAGTAAAGGCAATTGCGCTAAGGGGCTTACAGAGCTGCCTTGACTGGAGTGGGCACCTCCTGCGCTGAATTGTCTGTCTCTAGACTACATGTGTTAAAGGTTGTGTGTCAAGTTTGCAGCAAGATGATGTGCATAACACCCCACTATAAAGCAAGTTCAGAAATACGGGAACAGTTAGTTATTTTTACACAGTTCTTTTTGTTTGTGTGTGTGTGCTGTCGCTTGTCGACAACAGCTTTTTGTTTTCCTCAATGAGGAGTGTTGCTCATTTGTGAGCCTTCATTAACTCCAAGTGAAATGGTTAAAAATATTTATCCTGTTAGAATAGGCTGCATCTTTTTAACAACTCATTTTAAAAAACAACAACAACGAAAACAAAACTCTGGCTTTTGAGATAACTTATACTAATTTACATTGTTTACCAAGCTGTAGTGCTTTAAGAACACTACTAATAAGGCAAAATAAACTTGGTTTACATTTTAAAAAAAAGAAAGAAAAAAAAAGAAACATGGACAATCGAAGTTTCCTTTGTAAATCAGACTATAAAGCAGACTTTGGACAGCACCTTGGGTCTCGTCCTTTATGCCTCACTAGCTGTCAAACTCCTCCCTAAGTTTGGATCAGCGCACAGAAGTTCTACTTAGCACTTCCCGTGTTGTAAAGTAGCTCCAAGGTCTGCTTTAACCTGTGCCTCCTTGTCAGCATCACTTCCTCTGCGGTATCTTCATCACGCCTACCTTCTGGAACTAGACAAAGTGCTCCTGGCTGTGTGGTATCTTCATCACGGCTACCTTCTGGAACTAGACAGAGTGCTCCTGGCTGTGCCTACCTAGGATTTCCCACGCAGCAAAGTCGGTGTAGCCATGGAGTGGTCTTTTCTCCATCACTCTGCTGATGTCTGCGCTTCATTTCACGTCCAACACCATCTTTTGTTTCTTTGCTGCAATTTCCTTGTTGTTTACCAACTGCCTTGGCTTTAGTTTCCTGGTTGTTTGTTTTTTTTTGTGTGTTTTCTTTGATTATTTGCTTGATTGGTTGGGGTTTGTTTATTTATTTATTTAGTTTTATTTTTTATTTTTGGTTGGATGGTTGTTTTTTGTTTTGCTTTGGTTTGTTTTTTTGCAAAATAACACATAGGATACTCAGATAGGAAAGCACAATGATGAATTTGGCTGTCCATAACTGAAGTAATACGCAATGATCAATTAGCAAAGACTTCAAGTGATGTGACGGGTCCCTGATCCTTAAACATCTATTATTTATACAGAGCTTTGTAAACTGAGCTAGTAGTGAAGTGTGTGCGTTATTCAATTTCTCACACTTAATGTATGCTATGCCTTAGCTCTTTATGTGCTGCTATAAAAGGATACCTGGGATTGGGTATTTTATTTTAAAAATGAAATTTATTTCTTATGTTTAGGAAGCCAGGGTCAGGGATTTGCTTTGCCTCATACCGTGACCTAAGGCAGAATGGCAAGAGAATGAGAGGGAGGTAGACGACAACACTTGCTTTTATTTAAAAAGAAAAATTCTTAGAGTTGAAGTGGACTTGAAGCTTGTATTTTTGCATTATGATGATTCTGCTTAAAGTCTTTGCATTTATACATTATGTACATTTGGTTTAATGCAATTCAATTTCCAAGGATATGGCATTGAACTAGAAAAAAATATATATTTCTATCCTCTGTGCGTGTGCATGTGTGCATGTGTGTGTGTGTGTGTGTGTTTGTGTGTGTGTGTGAGTGTGTGTGAGTGTGTGTGTGTGTGTGTTCATGTTTGTGTGTGTGTTTGGGCACATGCCTGACAAGACATGGATCTGAAAGTGAAGGTCCACCAGGCCTTGCTTGTTTGGATCTGGGTGTTCCCTGTACCTCAGTAGCTACAGCTGGCCTCACCTTTCCTGCTGACTTCCTGTCTGTCTCCCATCTCTACACAGGAGTGCCAGGATTATAGATGTGTGCTGCCATTTCAGCTTTTTTTTTTTTTTACATGGGATTCAGATAATCAGGCTGTCAGGCTTGCTTACTGAGCCATCTCCTCCACACAATAAATAAACTCTTGCAATAGTAATGGTATGAATCCATTCGTGAGGACAGATATCTTAATTATTAAGATATGTCCCTCAAATATTAAGACCCTCTCTCTCAGTCCTGTTGCTTTGGAGATGGTTTAACACCTTAAGTTTGTAGGGAATAAAGCACGTGCCAACCATAACATCGTGGTAACTGAAAGATGAGCTGCGCTATTGAAGAAACTGCAGTTGTGCATATGCTATTTACGCTGCGCCTCATAGACTGATTATATCAACTGTATCAACTGATAAGTGTATTAGTTCATACTAGAACCTTGCCAAATGTATGCAAGAGCATCATTACAAAGAACGTGTGAGCAATTTGCTGAAATTAAGCAAAGATTAACTTTACAGCTTGGGGTGAAAGTTGCATTTCTCTTCCTTTTAATGAAACTGAAGGCTTAGGGGCAGCCAGCAAGTCAGAGAAGTTTTAAACAGTAACCTTCACCCCAGTCAAACGTCATAGAAAATACAGTTGTTATGCCCAGATCACGAGGTCCTCACAGACCACCAGAGAGCACCAGGAGTCCAACTCATATGCAAAAACAAAGAGTCTTTTTTCAAGCTCAAGCTCAGACTGACTCTCCAACACAGTGAATGGTGTGGAAGGTACCAAGCTGGTATAAGCTTTGCCTATTTATCATGATATCAAGGTGAGGGTCTTTCCAACTTGGCTGTTACATGATTGGTTAACATTTGCTTGGTGCACTTCTATTGGCTAGTAATGATTTCAGCTTGGTATGAATCAATCTACTTAATCAATCTACTTTAGACATTAGGCACTTTCCCCTTAAGAACTAATTGGTTGTTGCTAGGAATGGAGTGGCTATTTGCCCACTCCATTGTGATTGTTACCAGGGTGACATGGCTCCTGGAACAAGTTGGAATTTTTTCCAGTAGCTGAGTCCTTTCAGAGGGCAAGTTAATCATAAAATGGCGTCTGAAAGCAAAATGGAGTTTGTAATGTTAAGCTGGGCTCTTCAGTCGTCCCATGTCAGCTTGTGCCATCCAAGTTCAATTAGGGAGTCTAGACTCACCATGGCAGGCTGTACTGACAAAACACTCCCATCCACTCCCCCAGTTAGAATCAGTGAAGACCAGGTATGGGTCAGAATTTCTAACCGTCCCAAGCTCTAAGAAAATCACAGCCACCTGCAAGGGGCAGATGAGACCATGTGATGCATTTGGACCCACCCAAAACTGGTACCCAGAAAAACAATTCACCCTTCCTACTCCTTCCTGTTAGGGCAACATCAGAGGAAGGCAGCTGGGGAGTCACTTCCACCACTGTCCAATGGTCACTAGGCCACCTTGACCAAAACAATGGAAGCTACTTAAGAAACATTAATAAGGCCTTCTCACTGCTTGTAGCCACTATGGGAGACTTAGAGGGCAGCTGAGATCTCCTACCCTAATCAGTCAGTAGCCCCTCTTCCCTCAAAGACGTGAAGGCTGACTGAGAAACTAGGAACTTTGCCTCAGAGGGCAGTAATGAGGTAACTTCCTCCCCCTTTCCCTGCCAGCAAGGGGCCAGAATATTGGCAGAACAGAAACCTTAAGTAAGGCCCTGTGTCATAAACACAGCCTCCCTTCGGATGGTCATTGAATCCTAAAGTTGCACTGTATGCTAAGAAGAAAGAAGGTTCTTTCACGTGAACCTTTCCAATCTTATACAGAGATCCCATCAACATTAAAGGGCCTAGTTTTCCCATAACCCGAGTTGAAACTAACCCTCTCAGCTATTGTCAACTTCCCTTTTCTCAGGAAGTGAGACCAAGCCCCTAGGAATAAGAAGGAGACAGAAGAACATAGAGTTGTCACTGGTACTCTGATTCTATGGCCTCTGAAGTGACATCAGACGGCATTATTAGATGTGGAAGCTACATCATAACAACATGTTCCTGATCCCTGTGCATAGCATTTGCTCAGTGAATGAGGAGGCAAGGCGAGTTCTTCAGTATTGCCCTGTGTCAGATGACTTACTGTGTTTCTCCTCCTCCCCAGTGTTTACTTATTGCTATTTTAGTTCTGTTAGCCAGGGTACCTTATCTGCTTGGAACAGAGTTACTAAGGTTAGTAGATTGTAAGTTTCTAAAGGGAAAGGACTCAAAGATTTGTACTTTGCAAGCCTTTGCTGTCTAAAATGGCGTTGACTGGCACAGTCCATGCATGTACTACTTTCCTGTAGCTCCTATTACAAAATACCAGAGTCTTAGTAACTTTAAATAATAGAAATGTATTCTCTCAGAGTCCTGGAGGCTGTGAAGGAAGCTGATTTTAAGGTGTCAGCTGGACTGTCTTCCCTATAGACCTGTGTGGGAATCTGTTCCTTTAGTCTTCCAATACTGACAGCTGACATCCCTTGTCTTCATCACACCAATCGTTAGGTACATAGAGATATGTTTATATCTTCACCTTGTTTACTATATGATGTAAAACCTCCCTCTGGACCAACCATTTGAGTACCATTCAGAACATACCCAGATAATCCAGAATGATTTCCTCATCATAGAATCTTTAATTTAATCACATTGGGAAAGACTTGATTTTAATCCTAAAGTAGCATAGAAAGTTCTCAAAATTAGGATCTGATGTTTTGTTTTGGCTTTGTGGTTTGAATCCAAAGTCTATGTGTGCTGACCATATGTTCTATCTCTGAGCCACACTTCAGTCCCCAAGTACTAATATTTTAGGACATGATGTTTGTGAGAGATGTAATATGCATTTCAGGTCAGTATATGGTAAAAAGGTATTGTCAAGAGAATCTAGGCATGGTAACAAGGGTATTGCCATCAGCATGATGGTGTGGATAATTCTGACCAGCCATTTGACTGACAGCACCTAAAAATGCTGGATGTAGGTTTTTTTTGTTTGTTTTGTTTTGTTTTGTTTTAAATCTAACTACATTCAAAACAGTAAAGAATTATAGAGCCAAAATCCAGGAAAAGGATGAGAGTCAGAAAGATTAGCCCAGTATTTTTGGATGTTTTCTCTTGGAAGCACCCATAAATTTCAAAAACAGGCAGTTAAAAGGCAAAGAAGCTGAAGCTCCTGATAACTAGTTGAGTAAGAGAGAAAATGGAGTCCAGCAATTAGAGTCCAACTTAGAGGGAACCCCTCTAAGTCCCTTCACCCTCAATTAGGAACCCTAAGGCAATATACTTTGAATAGAATTGAATTAAAACAAGCCAGCACAGCTCTGAGTGGCCTCAATATGGCGCCCAAAGTTAATGGGAATCTATTGTGCCAGTCTTCATCATTTGCCCAGAGTCCAAGATTAAACCCTTTCTGAAGGAAGTAACATACCGGGTTGGAACATCTCCAAATGAAGAAGTAGTATCACTAACAAATGTGTTTAAGGGTATTTGTCACCATCTGATGTATTCTAAAAAAAAAAAAAAAAAAACCAGAGGGAATCCTCAGCAAAGTGATCTCAGTGCACACAGGCATGCCTGTGTGCACACTGGGTTTATTTAAATAGATATTTCTAGATATAAGAACCAAACTCTCCATAAGCAAATTACAAGCCCGAAATATGTGTGTATGTAACAACACACAGATGGTCCTTGTACTGGCTGGTTTTGTGTCAACTTGACACAAGCTGGATTATCACAGAGAAAGGAGTTTCAGGTGAGAAAATGCCTCCATGAGATCCAGCAGTAAGGCATTTTCTCAATTTGTGATCAAGGGGGGAGGGCCCCTTGTAGGTGGTACCATCTGTGGGCTGGTAGTCCTGGGTTCTATAAGAAAGCAGGCTGAGCAAGCCAGGGGAAGCAATCCAGTAAGAAACATCCCTCCATGGCCTCTGCTTCAGCTCCTGCTTCCTGCCCTGCTTGAGTTCCAGTCCTGACTTCCTTTAGTGATGAACAGCAGCATGGAAGTGTAAGCTCAATAAACCCTTTCCTCCCCAACTTGCATCTTGGTCATGATGTTTGTGCAGGAATAGAAACCCTGACTAAGACAGTCCTCATATAATAGGAGGGTGACATCCTGATAAAACCACTTTAACTGGAAAATATCATAAACCACAACTGCCTTATGCCCATAACCAACTTTGAAGAACAACAAAACAGCTACACTGTAACATGGGTTGTTTCCCTCTGTGATTGGGTGCTGACTTGGAGATGTGACTCACAACCATTGCTCACTGTCCAGTCTTATGAGAGAAGGTTTTATGCCATATCATCAGCCTAGAAAAAGATCAAAATGTAAAAAAAAAAAAAAAAAAGTTCTTACATTTATTTATTTGTGTGTGTGTGTGTGTGTGTATGTTGGGGGTGTACTGGCTGGTTTTATGTCAATTTGATATAAGCTAGAGTTATCAGAGAGGAAGGAGTTTCAATTGAGAAAATGCTTCCATAAGATCCAGCTGCAGGACATTTTCTTAATTGACGATCAATGTGCGGGTCCAGCCCATTGCAGGTGGTGCCATTCCTGGGCTGGTGACCCTGAGTTCTATAAGAAAGTAGGCTTATTCCCCGCCCAGAGACCCAAGCGCCTTCCGGATCCCACTTGTCCTGGGACCGAGCCCCGGTGCTGGACCCAATCCCACACTGTCCACACTCCAGTTGCAGCTCGACTCCCCAGGTATTCTGACACATCCAGGATCACAGGATTGCAGGCTCACAGGCTCACAGGAAAGACAGGCTCCAGTCAGAGACAGGGAGGCCAGATAACACCAGAGAAAACCAGATGGCAGAAGGCAAGTGCAAGAACATAAGCAACAGAAACCAATTTGACTTGGCAACATCAGAACCCAGTTCTCCCACCACAGCAAGTCCTGGGTATCCCAACACACCTATAAAGCAAGATTCAGATTTAAACTCTCATTTCATGAAGATGATAGAGGACTTTAAGAAGGACATAAATAACTCCCTTAAAGAAATACAGGAGAACACAAGTAAACAAGTAGAAGTCCTTAAAGAGAAAATGCATAAATCCCTTAAAGAATTACAGGAAAACACAACCAAACAGCTGATAGAATTGAGCAAAACCATCCAGGATCTAAAGATGAAAATAGAATTATTAAAGAAAACTTAAAGGGAGACAGTCCTGGAGATGAAAAACTTAGAAAAGAGAACAGGAGTCACAGATGCAAGCATCACCAACAGAATACAAGAGATAGAAGACAGACTCTCAGTGGCAGAAGATAGAATAGAGGACCTCGACACAACAGTCAAGGAAAATACAAAAAGCAAAAAGCTCCTATCTCAAAACATTCAAGAAATCCAAGACATGATGAAAAGACTGAACCTGAGAATAATAGGTATAGAAGAGAGTAAAGATTCCCAACTCAAAGGGCCAGCAAACATCTTCAACAAAATTATAGAAGAAAACTTTCTTAACCTAAAGAAGAAATACCCATAAACATACATGAAGCCTACAGACCACCAAACAGATGGGACCAGAAAAGAAATTCCTCTTGTCACATAATTAAAACACCAAATGCACAGAACAAAGAAAGAATATTGAAAGCAGTAAGGGAAAAAAGGTCAAGCAACATATAAAGGCAGACCTATCAGAATTACAGCAGTCTTCTCAGCAGAGACTCTAATAAGCCAGAAGATCCTAGGCAGATGTCATACAGACCCTAACAGAACACAAATGCCAGCCCAGGCTACTATACCCAGCAAAACTTGCAATTACCATAGATGGAGAAACCAAGGTATTCCAAGACAAAACCAAATTTAAACAATATCTTTCCACAAACCTAGCCCTACAGAGGATAATAGAAAGAAAGTCCAACACAAGAAGGGAAACTACACCCCCCAAAAAGCAATAAATTAATTTTTTCACAACAAACCCAAAAGAAGAGAAACACACAAACATAATTCCACCTCTAATAACAAAAATAACAGTAAGCAACAATCATTGATCTCAACATCAATGTACTCAATTCCCCAATAAAAAGACATAGGCTAACAGACTGGATACATAAACAGGATCCAGCATTTTGCTGCATACAGGAAACGCACCTCAGAGTCAAAGACAGAAATTACCTCAAAGTAAAAGGATGGGAAAATTTTTTCCAAGCAAATGGTCCCAAGAAACAAGCTGGAGTAGCCATCCTAATATCCAACAAAATAGACTTTCAACCAAAAGTTATCAAAAAAGATGGGGAAGGACACTACATACTCATCAAAGGAAAAATCCACCAAGATGAACCCTCAATTCTGAACATCTATGCCCCAAATGCAAGGGCACCCATATTTGTAAAGGAAATGTTACCAAAGCTCAAAGCACACATTTGAACCTCACACAATAATAGTAGGAGATTTCAACACCCCACTCTCACCAATGGACAGATCATGGAAACAGAAACTAAACAGAGGCACAGTGAAACTAAAAGAAGTTATGAACCAAATTGATTTAACAGATATCTATAGAACATTTCATCCTAAAACAAAAGAATATACCTTCTTCTCAGCACCTCATGGTACCTTCTCAAAAATTGACCATATACTCAGACACAAAACAAACCTCAATAGATACAAGAACATTGAATTAATCTTATGTATTCTATTGGACCACCACAGACTAAGGCTGGTCTTTAATAGCAATAAAAACAACAAAAAGCCCACATACATGTGGAAGCTGAACAACTACTCAATGATAACTTGGTCAGGGAAGAAATAAAGAAATTAAAGACTTTTTAGAATTCAATGACAATGAAGGCACAACATATCCAAACTTATGGGACACAATGAAAACAGTGCTAAGAGGAAAACTCATAGCCCTGAGTCCCTCCATAAAGAAAGTGGAGAGATCAGACACTAGCAGCTTAATAGCTCATCTGAAAGCTCTAGAACAAAAAGAAGCAAATACACCCAAGAGGAGTAGACGACAGGAAATAATCAAACTCAGGGCTGAAATCAACCAAGTAGAAACAAAGAGAACTATACAAAGAATCAACAAAACCAGGAGCTGGTTCTTTGAGAAAATCAACAAGATAGATAAACCCTTACCCAGACTAACCAGAGGGTACAGAGACAGTATCCAAATTAACAAAATCAGAAATGAAAAGGGAGACATAACAACAGAAACTGAGGAATTTCAAAAATAATCAGATCATATTACAAAAGTCTATACTCAACAAAACTGGAAAACCTGGATGAAATGGATGATTTTCTGGACAGATACCAGGTACCAAAGTTAAATCAAGATCATATAAACCATCTAAACAACCCCATAACCCCCAAGGAAATAGAAGCAGTCATTAGAAGTCTCCCAACCAAAAAAAGCCCAGGGCCAGATGGTTTTAGTGCAGAATTCTATCAGACCTTCAAAGAAGATCTAATACTAATACTTCTCAAACTATTCGATTAAATAGAAATAGAAGGAACACTACCTAATTCTTTCTATGAAGCCACAGTTACACTGATACCTAAACCACAAAAAGATCCATCAAAGAAAGAGAACTACAGACCAATTTCCCTTATGAATATCGATGCAAAAATACTCAATAAAATTCCGAAAACTGAATCCAAGAACACATCAAAACAATCATTCATCATGATCAAGTAGGCTTCATTCCAGGGATGCAGGGATGGTTCAATACCCAGAAATCCATCAATGTAATCTACTACATAAACAAACTCAAAGAAAAAAACCACATGATCATCTCATTAGATGCTGAAAAAGTATTTGACAAAATACAACACCCATTCATGTTAAAATTATTGGAGAGATCAGGAATTCAAAGTGCATACCTAAATATAATAAAAGCAATATACAGCCAACCAATATCCAACATCAAACTAAATGGAGAGAAACTCAAAGCAATCCCATCAAAATCAGGAACAAGACAAGGCTGCCCACTCTCTCCCTACCTGTTCAATAAAGTACTTGAAGTTCTAGCCAGAGCAATTCGACAACAAAAAGAGATCAAAGGGATACAAATTTGGAGAGAGGAATTCAAGATATCACCATTTGCAGATGATATAATAGTATACATAAGTGACCCCAAAAATTCTACCAAAGAGCTCCTACAGCTGATAAACAACTTCAGCAAAGTGGCTGGATATAAAATTAACTCAAACGAATCAGTAGCCTTCCTCTCCTCAAAGGATAAAAGAGCTGAGAAAGAAGTTAGGGAAACAACACACTTCACAATTGTCACAAACAATATAAAATAATATTGATGTGACTTTACCAAACAAGTAAAAGACCCGTATGATAAGAACTTCAAGTCGCTGAAGAAAGAAATTGAAGAAGACCTCAGAAGATGGAAAGCTCTCCCATGCTCATGAATTGGCAGGATTAATATAGTAAAAATGGCCATCTTACCAAAAGCAATCTACACATTCAATGCAATCCACATCAAAATTCCAATTCAGTTCTTCATAAACTTAGAAAGAGCAATTCTCAAATTCATTTGGAATAACAAAAAAACCTAGTGTCTTAGTCAGGGTTTCTATTCCTGCACAAACATCATGACCAAGATGCAAGTTGGGGAGGAAAGGGTTTATTGAGCTTACACTTGCACACTGCTGTTCATCATGAAAGGAAGCCAGGACTGGAACTCAAGCAGGTCAAGGAGCAGGAGCTGATGCAGAGGCCATGGAGGAATGCTGCTTACTGGCTTGCTTCCCCTGGCCCACAGATGGTACCACCCACAAGGGACCCTCCTCCGTTGATCACTAATTGAGAAAATGCCTTACCGCTGGATCTCATAGAGGCATTTTCTCAACTAAAGCTCCTTTCTCTGTGATAACTCCAGCTTGTGTCAAATTGACACACAAAACTAGCCAGTACACCTAGGATATCGAAAACTATTCTCAACAATAAAAGAACTTCTGGGGGAATCACCATCTCTGACCTCAAGCTATACTATAGAGCAATAGTGATAAAAACGGCATGGTATTGGTACAGAGACAGGCAAGTAGATCAATGGAACAGAATTGAAGCCCCAGAAATGAAACCCACACACCTATGGCCACTTGATCACAAAGAAGCTAAAACCATCCAGTAGAAAAAAGACAGCATTTTCAACAAATGGTGCTGGTTCAACTGGCAGTCAACATGTAGAAGAATGCAAATTGATCCATTTCTATATCCCTGTACAAAGCTCAAGTTCAAGTGGATCAAGGACCTCCACATAAAACCAGATACACTGAATCTAATAGAAGAGAAAGTGGGGAAAAGTCTCGAACACATGGGCACAGGGGGAAAGTTCCTGAACAGAACACCAATGGCTTATGCTTTAAGAGCAACAATCGACAAATGGGATCTCATAAAATTGAAATGCTTCTGTAAAGCAAGGGACACTGTAAATAGGACAAAATGGCAACCCACAGATAAGGGAAATCTTTATCAACCCTACATCCAATAGAGGGCTAATATCCAATATATACAAAGGACTCAAGAAGTTAGACTCCAGAGAACCAAATCACCCTATTAAAAAGTGGGGAACAGAGCTAAACAGAGAATTCTCAACTGAGGAATCTTGAATGACTGAGAAGCACTTAAATAAATGTTCAACATCCTAAGTAATCAGGGAAATGCAAATCAAAACGACCCTGGGATTCCACCTCACACCAGTCAGAATGGCTAAGATTAAAAACACAGATGACAGCAGATGCTGGCGAGAATGTGGAGAAAGAGGAACACTCCTCCATTGCTGGTGGGACTGCAAGCTGGTACAACCACTTTGGAAATCAGTCTGGCAGTTCCTGAGAAAATTGGAAATAGTTCTACCTGAGGACTCAGCTATACCACTCCTGGGCATATATCCAAAAGAAGCTCCAACATATAACAAGGACACATGCTCCACTATGTTCATAACAGCCTTATTTATAACAGCCAGAAGCTGGAAACAACCCAGATGTCCCTCAACAGAGGAATGGATACAGCAAATGTGGTACATATACACAATGGAGTACTATGCAGTGATTAAAAACAATGACTTCATGAAATTCACAGGCAAATGGATGGAACTAGAAAATATCATCCTGAGTGAGCTAACCCAGACACAAAATAACACACATGGTATGTTCTCACTAATAAGTGGATATTAGTCCAAAAGCCTCTATGCCCATAATATAACCCACAGAACATATGGAGCATAGAAGGAAGGAAGACCAGGGTGTGAATGCTTCAGTCCTCCGTTGAGGGGGGAACAGGATGATTGTGGTACACGGAAGGAGATTGGGACAAGGGAGAAAGAAAGGAGAGGGTGGAAATAAGGGTAGCAGCACCAGGATCTGGAGGAGATGTGAGAGAGGTACAGAGGGTCAGGAAATCAAACGAAAATATGTAGCAGGGGGGATGAGGAACTGGGGATAGCCACCAGAGGGTCCACCAGGGAAACATGAGGCTCCCAGGACCCAATGGGGATAATTTTAGCTGAAATGCACAGAGAAGGGGGAGATAGATCCCGTAGAGACTTCCTCCAGCAGATAGGCATGGCCCCCAGTTGAGAGATGGGGACACCCACTCATCTCAAAGTTTTTAACCAAGAAATGTTCCTGTCCAAAGGAAGAGCAGGGACTGAAGGAAGGGCCAATCAGGGACTGCCCCACTGCAGACACCAAACCCAACCCTGTTGCCATGGTCAAGAGGTGCTTGCTGAGAGGAACCTAGTGTGGTGCGGTTCCTGAGGAGGTCCGGCCAGCAACTGACCAATGCAGATGTGGGTGCTTGGAGCCAACCATCAGACTGAGCTCAGGGAACTTGGTGGGAGAGCTGGCAGAAGAACTGGAGGAGCAGAGGGGGATTGCAGCCCCGTCGGAAGAACAACATAGGCTGGCCTGACCACCCAGCGCTCCCAGAGTCTGGACCACCAACCAAGGATGTACAGTTTCTATTGAGTACACACTGTTTCCATGCCACGGTAAAATTGTAAGTTGAACCCTTGCAAGTCAGAAACTGTCTTCAAAACAAGTCAACAGAGGTAGAAATAAAACTGGTGGTCTTTAAAAAGTTAGTGCCAGGAGTCATCGAGGAAAGGCTAAAGGCATAAGGGTGACTTCTCTGGAGAGAGCCCATTTTGCCTGGCTGCGATGGGTAAACTCTGAGTTGCAGAGCCTTCAGAGATTTCATCGCAGGATCGGTTCTTGTTGCTGATACGCCCTTCCTGTCATTACTACATATACTAATGATTTCTGGGCATTAGCCCACTCTATTGGGCAGGTTTTCTACAGATCAACAAAGATGCAATCTCTTGTGGTATGCTATGCAGACAAATGAATGATTTCATAATTCCTAACAAGGATTCTATGAAATTCCTAAATTTATACAAGTAATTTTGAGCCCTCTATAGTATAAAAGATGAAATTAGGGCTCTGTAAACCTTCATGTGTTCAGGGATAATTGCACTAGGATAGGAAAGCAGGCTTGGAACAAATTTATGATCAGGGAAAGCATTCCTTCTAGGCTAGCGGTGAAACCATTATCTCATAGCTAAAGGTCATAAACTGGGAATGCACAATTTATTGTAAGTACAAGGTCAGAAAGTAAAATACTGACTGGTTTTATCTACACAAAACTTTGAAACTAGTAAGACCCAAGACAGATGAATTGTGCTAACTTGTAACATAAAAATTATTACTTTAAACTTATAACGGAAGTGTGGATTTAGAAGATAAATAATGACTGTTTAGTTAGGTACTAGTCTCAGTGGAGCACATGCAAGCATCTCTGCTGTAACTCTTTATTTGATTTATGATTTGAATCTGTGTCTCAAACTTGCTATGAACTTTTGGAATGTAATGATGTTTGAAAAACTATGTGATCATTGAGAACAGATAAGAACTGAGAACTACAATGGGGGAGGGGCTTTTTTTTTTCTTTCAGCAATAGAGATGAGGCTTTTTCTCACTTTCAGCAATAAAAAGATGGAAGCTTATTCTTTCTCTGAGCAATAAAGGTTGGAGCTTCTTTTTCATCCAGAATGAGTGTGTTCTGTCTGCAGTGGCGCTTGTTCAATAAAACCTGCTCATGGGGGCGGGTTTTATAGTGTAGGTGTGTATATGTAAGTATGCACTAAGACTTGTGGAGTTGATGAGACAAGGTGGTCAGGCCCAACCAGAGTGTATGTGTGTGTGAATGTGTGTGTGTGTGTGTGTGTGTGTGTGTGCGCGCGCGTGTGCGCGCACGCGCGCATATTGCCTGTGTAAAAGATTTTAATTTTTTTTTCCTTTCTTTTCTCTCTGGTTCACAAAGAGTTCATGAGTTCCTAGCCCTTAGCCTAGCCAATGAGAGGCCCTTGAATGAGAGAAAAAAAAAGAAATCAACTCTTATTAGCACAGAATAGTAAGAGAGAGTTACAGAGAAAGAAGCCAGTGCTCGTTAAAGCACAAACAGCCAGATTATAAGGCCAGGGGTCATCAGTCTTTAGCCTTCATTGTGTTGCTGTTGTTGTTGCTGCTGCTGCTGTTGTTGTTCCACCTTCGCTCATTCCCCAGCCGGAGCAGGCCTCCTCAGCAAGTTAGTGAGTGTGTCCTTGAGGGCACCTCTAGGGAGAAATACCCTAGGAGAAGACCTGAATGGAGAGAGAACCATAGACTGAGGTTTTGGACTGAATAAAGAGGAGGAAAAAAGAAAAAGCCAGCTAAATGCTAGCATTCTCCTTTACCTGCTTCCTGCTCCACCCAGATAAAAGCAGGCAAACATCTGAAAGCCATGATGGACAGTATCCTTTAACTTTCAGCTGACCCCCCCCACACACACACACACACATTCTCTCTTTTGTTCCTTTTTTTTTTTTTTTCAAGTATTTGGTCACAACAATGGGAAAAGAAACGAATACACAACTCCTTTAAACCTATGTTCTAGGGACCTAGAGAGATGGCCTAGTGGTTAAGGGCACTTACTGCTCTTGCAGAGGACCCAGTCCCCAGCAGCCACCTGGCAACTCACAACAGCCTGAGCCTGTAACTCCAGTTCCAAAGGATCCATCACCCTCTTCTGACCTACTAAAGCACTAGCATGCATGCAGTGCACATACATATGTGCAGACAAAACCTCATACACATAAAGTGAAAATAAATTAATCTTGTACTGAAGATTGAACCAGGGCCTTATTTCATGATGGAGATTCTTGGGAAAGAGAAAACGAAGGGTTGGAAAAGCATGAAAATGCAGAACTCTATGTGTTTGGTAGAAAGTGGGCAACTACTCATGCATACCTACTTGTAGGTGACTCCAAACAGAGCAATATTAAAGATATATTGACTTTTATTTTATGCATGTGGGTATTTTGCCTGCATGTATGTCTATGCACCACGGGCGTGTGTGCCTGGTGCCCACAGATGCCGGAAGAAGATATTGGATACCCTGAAACTAAAGTTACAGGTAGCTAGTAGCTGCTATGTAGATGCTGGGATCTGAACTTGGGTCCTCTGGAGAAATAACTGGTGCTCCTAACTGCTAAACCATCTCTGCAGCCCCAGGAATGCAATATTAAATTGGCTGGTTTTAAAATACATTCCATGTAGCTTTCTAAGGATACACTGGTGACTTTCTCCCCTCTACAATAAAAATGACACTGCAGTCTAAAAGTCACTCTAGACAGAGATGGGACCATGAATTATATGCCAAGATTGTGCTTCAAAAGAAACAAATGTGGAATTTTTGATTGCTTTATAGTTTCTAGCTTTCCAGTGAAGTACTTCTGGTGGTTGCCATGGTGAGCCCTCTGGGCAGTAGTTTTAATTCTCCTCATTAGTAAGTAGCATATGGTGAGGTGACACTGTGCATTTTTTTGTGCTAGAATAATAACTATGGAGACTTGTAATGTGAGTGAGAGACAGGCAAGTCAATTTCTGCTGCTTGGAGGCAGAACCTTAAAAGAGTAGGGCATTTCTTCCATCATATGCTCTCAAGAATGACACGTGCTTATTGAAAGAGTAATATCGTACTAATTGTTTAAGTATATTCCTCAATCAGGGGGCAAGGTCAATTTAATTGTTGAGGCCAATTAAAAGATCTATCTCAGAAGATGGTACCTTAAATAGCACAGACATACTAAACTCAGTATTGATTATAGAACATCGCTGCTCAGAATAGACTAAGGATGAGGACAGCTACTCCATCCACCATGATTAGCATGATGTATTACACAGGGCAATCCACAGCCACGGGAGGAAAATTCTTAATGCAGCAGAGCCTGGGGAAGTTGCATGTTTACAGGAGAAAATAATGGCCGGGGTCCACCTAGATCACTGCGACACTTAATCGCAAGGATGTGGAACTATTTAGAATAATTTCAAAACCAGGTATGGTGGCACACTCTTGTCAGCCTTGGCATTCAGGAGACTAAGAGTGGGGAACCATAAGTTAGAGACTAGCTTGGGCTATACAGTGAGACCCTGTTTCAAAAAAAATTATATATATATATATATATATATATATATATGATATTACAATGTCATGAATAAGTGGTCTCATTGAGATATTAAGAAACCCCACAACCCCACTGCTCCTTTTTTAAGATTTATTTTTACTTATTTGTATGTGTGTGTGTGTGTGTGTGTGTGTGTGTGTGTGTGTAGCCTGTGTGCACTTATAGGTGTATCTGCAGATGGCCTACATAGTTATATAGGTGCTGGGCTCCAAATTCCAGTCCTTCTGATGTCACAGCAGGTTCTCTCAACTACTCGAGCCCCCAACAAGTCTTTGTAAAAGATGTTCATGGGAAGAATTGTAACAATACAGAAATATAAAGCCATAATTTTTTTTCTGGGAAAGGGAATCAGAGATACGTTACAGATATGTGGAGTGTGCTCGTGGAACGTACATTCATGGATGTCAACCCAGTAAAGCACAGCATGGTTCTAAGTACTTTCCTTACTGATCAGACCCCTCCAGCAGATCGTAAGAAGAAATGAATCCGAAGACCCACAGAGATGTTCTATTGCAGTGCATTTTGCTAGCAGTTTATATTTTATTATATATGTTTTTTTCATTCCTGAAAATATAAAATTAAAAAGATAGTAAATATCATTTGGGGAACTAGATAATTAATTAATTGTCTATTGCTGCACAATAAACTACCACAGTTATTACCATAAAACAACACAATTTGTTTAACCTTCCAGTTTCTTTAGGTCCATTTAGACACAGTTGGATCCTCTGTAACAGGTACCAGACAGACTGTGCTCTCTGCTGGAGGCACAAATGGGGAAGGAGTCTCTTTGAGATTTATTTCTGCTTGGAGCTGCAGGATTTAGGTCCTAGCTTCTGTCTGGCTGAAAGCTGGCCTCGTTACCTAGCTCTGGCAGTATGTACCACTTGGGATTTCCCAATAGGGCTACCCACATTGCTGAGGCAGCCAAGAGGACCACTGTAGCAATCAACCAGCAAGATGGAGTTATAGATACTGCAGTTTCATCTCCTCCTCCTCCTCCTCCTCCTCCTCCTCCTCCTCCTCCTCCTCCTCCTCCTCCTCTTCCTCCTCCTCCTCCTTCTCCTTCTCCTTCTTCTTCTTTTCTCCTCCTCCTCCTCCTCCTTCTCCTTCTCCTCCTTTTTCCTCTTCCTCATCCTCTATCTTCTTCATCTTCTTCTTTGTCTTCATCTTCTTCTGACAAATTAGATACAGTGGCTAATTTAACTGACACTACCAAGACTGTTCCCAAATAAAAGGAAAAGCTTTGTTAATACAATCTGAATGATAGAGATATCACTATCCAGGCAAAACACTCCAGTCCTAAACAATCAGACTTACTAAGTCTATTGCCTGGAGATGGAGATGGTGGTGTTTCTTACCATACCATAAGACATATTTCCACTGAGTCACTTCACAACTGAAGCAGTGTGAGTTAGGCGAAGTCTCGTCACTAAAAACAAAGATATACACCAGAGCTTGAAGGAATTCCCAGGTGCTTCCTGTGTATGTAAATGGGGCCAGCCCTCAATTCTAATCTGGAAGAATTGCTTACAAACTAAGACAATAGTCATCAACTGATTCCCTCTGACTAGATAGCTATGACTGATCAGCAAATTCCATTAGTTAGTTAGTTAGTTAGTTTGGTTGGTTGGTTGGTTGGTTGGTTGGTTTTGGTCAGAGTCAAGTTGTCAATGAGTATACACTGTTTCCAGAAAAAAAATATTCCTATAAAGTAGAAAAAGAATAGTCTAATTCATGTATCCAGGAAATATGAACTGGGTAAACAGTGTCAAACCCTGAGTATGGAATAGTCCAGGATTCAGTGATGAGCAAAACAGAGTGCCCTCCTGTGAGTGAGAAGCATCATGAGCAAGTACTAACGTGTCTGCCATTGTGATAAAGATGACAACAGCAGATGTCTATGAGATACATGCAGCTGGAAATTGCTCCAACAGGATCTGGAAATTGAAGGAGGGTCAAAGAGAGTTCCACAACAGGATGCTAGGAAGCATAGCCGCCCCCCAAAGCTTAGCACCACTGACACCATGATAGAAGTTCCATTCAGACCTTGGAATCCAGCATGCAGGCAGCCCTACACCCACCAGCCACAACAAGATCAAAGACTTACCCTATCAAAAGCCCCTAAATGTACTAACATTGCTTTTTTACTTCTGTGTAGCTCTGCTTCTGGCTAACAGTTCTTGCTGGCGAGGTATGTTAACCCAGGATGTGGTTTTTTTTGTTTAAAAGCTCACCATGAGAAAGGCTCAAGACTGCATTCTGGTCCTGAACACTCAGTGTAGTCGACAGCTAGGTAATAAAGACCTTCTATTGACTTGAACCCTTGTCCGAGTGGTCTTCTCTGGTGACACCTCACAACAGAAAAATAGGCTGCCTGTAGAGGTCTCAAGCCTTGACAAACAGCTTCAAATTAAGGGTACCCTTTCTGCTATTTATTTATTTAGTGCCTTTCCTATGTTTGTGGCAGAAACCTCTCTTAATGAAGATAATGGATAATAGGTGCACTGGTTTCCAAACGTGGATCTGTGGTTTTGCCTCTTTTCCTTTTCATTCTCCATTGCTTTCTTCCTCTCCCAGTATTTTCCCCCATAATGGTTGCAACGAAGAGAACAGATATGTTGGGAAACTAGAAACTGCAATTTCATGACGTGTTGATCCTATTCCCATAGTAAAGCCTGAGCAGCTCCTCGCAACCATTGCTGAACCCACAGCCTTCCAGTAAATAGAGTGCATTAGGCCATAAGAATGCTTTCCAAGAGAAAATACTTCCAGCTTTCATTCCAACACTCCCCCTTAGGCAAAAGATAGGGAGGCAGTCTTTGAATATGTTGATGTGGGAAAGTTAAACATCAAAGTGCACCAGCTCAGTAGAACCAACCAAGGTATCAGCCATCGTCATCCATACACCATACACCACAGGCTGCTGCTACTCCTGAAAGTTATCAGTTTAGGTACCATCAAGCTAACGGGATCTCTGCAGGAATGCCAACGTTTTTGCATTCTAAACTCTACAGTTATATTTTGTAGAGAGATCCCTCGGCCCAGTGTCTTTTGCAGGAATTCCTTCTGATAAATCCCACTTAGATAAACTAGCAAGTCATTATATCTTTGTTTAAATCTCAACCTGATTTCTAGAAGGTTCTTTTGCCTTTGAAAATGTTGCTGACTCTTTCTCACTTTGATTTATGAGTAAACAGTTAAAAAGCACCTACTTTGTGCCAAGGCTGTATTTCAGCCAGAGATGAACCTAGTATGTCCTCTTCTATGGTGTTAGGGAATTACTGCAGGTGTGGCCTCAGCCCAGGGACTCTCTGCATTCCACATGGGAAATAACAGCCAGGCGTTTGTTTCCCAACCAGATCCTGTCCTTCATTCCTACAACTGCAGCTTCTAGAACCATGAGTCTAACAAACAACAAACATCTATTGGTTATAAAATGCCTAATGGTGCTTCTCTATTGTAGTAGACAGACTAAGGCGGGGAGAAAGGAGAAAGCAATGACATCTTTGTACACTAAGGAATAAACTTTGCAAACGTCCTTTCCTGTCTAACCAGAAAAACTGTGGCTCACAGTGGCTGCCTAAAACAACACTCTTCACCATCTTAAAATCAAAGCAAATTGTGGTGACGTCACTGCAAACTTTTCATCACATGAGCAGCAACCCCAGGTCCCTGATAGTTGTGCAAATGGGCTTGACATTCAGACTGAGACGAAGTGTTGAAACCAGAAGGTCTGCCATCCAGATAACGCTAGCAATTTGTGGCTAAAAATATAGTCACCAAACACAGAAAGGAGAGCTCTGTCTTAGCGGGAGATGGTGCTCTGATGTATGATACTAATTTTAAACTCTAAGTTTGAAAGGGCAGGGCATGAAATTGGAGCTTCACTGATTCACAGATGAATAAGGATCCAGCCGTCTGGGAAGGGTGGGTGAGTTTGTCTTCCTCTCTGCAGACTCACTCAGCATTCCAAAAAAACCTGCTTTTCTCTTTCAAGAACAAAGATGCTGGGCCAGCAGTGTTGGTGTACACCTTTAATCCCAGCACTCAGGAGGCAGAGGCAGGCAGATTTCTGAGTTCGAGGCCAGCCTGGTCTACAGAGTGAGTTCCAGGACAGCCAGGGCTACACAGGGAAACCCTGTCTCGAAAAACCAAAAAGAAAGAGAAAAAGAGAGAGAGAGAGAGAGAGAGAGAGAGAGAGAGAGAGAGAGAGAGAGAGAGAGAGAACAAAGATGCTGTTTTTGTCATGATTCCCAAGACTTTCTATAGAAACAATGAACAGAGCAAGATGTGGGTTTTCTCTTCTCCTGTCCATTTGCTCATTTGTGGAGTAAAAGTTACTGAGGTACCATCTTTCTCCAATTTGCCTCCTAAAGTGTATTTAAGTTTTTGCTCCATTACTTGATTTCATTTTCCTTGTAACCCTGGTGGTAGAATTTTCTTCTCAGGCAGACATGCTGGGGCTAGAGAACTGGCCCAGTGGTTACGAGAATGGTTCTACCAAAGGAGGGATTTCCCAGCGCCACATGGCAACACACTGTCCATAACTCCAGTTCCAGAGCATCCAACGCCCTCTTCTGGCCTCCACAGGCACCAGGCATGCAGATGGTGCACAGACACGCATGTAGGCAAATACCTGTATGTACATACATGCATAAAAAATTTTAAAAACAGGTTGATTATTTTCTCTCTCTTCTATAGCATGTTTGAGTGTGGACACCAAAAGAAAAAGAAAGAAAGAAAAGACACAGATTGTCCCTGATTTATGACATTACCAGCATATCCCATACCATGGATGTCTTCATAGCAAATATAATTGTGTAGACAACAGTCTATGAAGAAATTTTCATAATTAGTAGTTAAGGTTTTTTTTTTTTTTTTTTACAACCCTTCCTCTGAAAAATAAATGAAGGGAATATTAGACTTCTCAGTGGAAGAAACCCAATCATTAAAAACTTTAAAAAGAAGACATTATTTTATAGGTATGTTTCAATCTATTCAAGCAATTTTATCTTAAAAGTTCTTTTGGAGGTGGGGGTTGTTTCCAGACAGGGTTTCTTTGTTTAGCCCTGACTGTCCTGGAACTAGTCCTGTTGACTAGCTAAGCTGGCCACAAACTCACAGAGATCCCCCTGTCCCTGCCTGTGCTGGGATTAAAGGCCTGTACCACCACTGCCCAACTTTATCTTAAAACTTCATAGTAAACAAAATTATGTAGCTACTTTTTTACTAATATTAGGAAAGGGCCAATTGTATGTATAATCATAACTTAGATTATAATTCTATAAATATTAGTATATAAAGGAAACAAAATTGAAAACTCTTCATGGCTGGTGACAAGGAAATGAGGTAGACAACCATGAGAGAATGTGAAGCCTCCTGTGATTTTTGTGATACGTTTTACATTTTATACTTTGCTTGATGTCATTAAGAACAGGAAGAAACCCAGCTCGGGAACTGCAATAATAAGAATTAGAATGGCTTAGTTGGTACGATTTGTTGGAGGACATATGCAAGGGAACAAATGCAAGGACATTCACACATTCTATTTATGGTAAAGCCTGCCTTAATAGAGGGAATGCTGGGCTTCTCAGTGGAAGCAAGTGAGGCCCAAAACATTAAGTGCTTAAAAAGAAAAACACTATTTTATCTTAAAAATCCTGGTTTTTGTTTGTTTTGAAGACAGGGGTTCTTTGTGTAGCTCTGGCAGTCCTGGAACTCTATCTGTAGACCAGGCTAGCTTCAAAATCAGAGATCTACCTTCCTCTGCCTCCCAGATACTGGGATTAAAGGTGTTCTCCACCACTGCCCAGCTGTTAAAAATTCTTAATCAACAGAAAGTTTGTAGCAACGTTTTACTAATATTAGTCAAATGCCATTTTGACTTGAGAAAGAGAAGCAGAAGGACTTCTGTGAGTTTAAGGCCAGCCTGATCTACCTAGGGAGTTTCAGACATCCAGGGCTACACATTGAGACCATGCAAATGATGATGATGATGATGATGATGATGATGATGATGATGATGATATAAGTTGCCTATAAGCTATATAACTATAAACATATAATATTAGTTAATAAACTCTGATAATATAAGATTGTGGAAGTGCTATTGTTTTGGTTAGTTTGTCAACTTGGCACAAGCTAGAGTAATCTGAGAAAATACCTCCACCAGATTGACCTGTAGGCAGCAGATCTGTGGGGCATTTTCTTGAATAATGGTTGATGTGGGAGGACTCAGCCCACTGTGGGTGGTGTCATCCCTAGGCAAATGGTCCTGTGTTAAACAAGAAAACAAAATAAAATAATTTTTAAAGGAAAGAAATAGGGCTGGAGAGATGGCTTAGGGGTTAAGACTGCTCTTCCAGAGGTCCTGAGTTCAATTCCCAGCAACCACATGGTGGCTCACAACCATTTGTAATGGGATCTGATGCCCTCTTCTGCTGTGTCTGAAGACAGCTACAGTATACTCATATACATAAAAAAATAAACATTTTTAGAAAGAAAGAAATATAAGCCTCTGTCTTTACTAAGGCATGTCTCTGTCCAGAGTAAAATCAATGATCAATACTTTGATTTGCTATGCCATTTCCTCACAAATTCTTTGACGATCCCCCTGCCTCAGTCTCCCAGGTGCTGAGGACATAGGCATCGAGTACCATGCCCAGCTAAGAATAAACAATGTCTAAATGCCCATTATAACAATGTCCCTATTCACGTTTGATTTCATAGTTCTTGTGAATACCTCGCCTGTTTTTCCAGGAGTCAGGCAAGATGGGATGTCACCATCGTGGGGTATGAGTGTGTCACGATCATGCCAGCTGTAGGAGGGAGCTGTACACAGCAGAGATGAAAGGAAAGCAGAAAAGCGCTCACTGGGGAAGCCACAGGGCAGGGAGCAGAAGAAACATTACAGTAGGCAAACAGAGAAGACTGCAAGACAGAAAAGTCAACTCTGAATGGAAAGTAAAGAAGGTACACACTCAGGGTAGGTCAGACTTTCTGGTTTCTTGCATCACGGGGTGGATCTCCACGCCAGATGGTGTGCTCAAACTGTGGACTGAGGCTACCTGAGAAGTCATTTGTCTGGAAGATTCTGCATACTGATTGACTACAACTTTGTGATTATGGAGGGCTAGAACACTACAGAGAGAAAGCCAACATGTCTTGGTTATGTTTAGTCACCTCAATAGCAATTTATTACCAATCTCTGTGTAGGACCTTGAATGAGAATGAATCCACAGGTTCATATATTTGAATACTTGGTCCCTAGTTGAAGTAACTGTTTGGGAAGGGTTAATTGTTGAGGTCTGTTGTTGTGTATTGTAATGCTAAATTCTATACCAGAAAGCCAAGGCCTCCATGTTTACAAGCTTTTGTTGTGCAAACTCCACTCCTACATTTAAATCTATTGGTTAAATAAAATTGGCTACAGCCAACTACTGGAAGGATTAGAGTTACCTGGTTGGGAATGGAGAAAAGAAAGGAGGCGATCAAGGGAGAAGGAAGGAGAAAAGAGAAGAGGAAGCTGCCTTGAGGGGAGGTGGACCATATGCACGTGGCCAGGAGAAAGAGCCAGGGTCTGAAGTACACCGCTGGGGAAGTAGCCAGGCCAGCAGATAAAGAAGCAGATTAGGAGTTACCTCCGCCCCACCCCCCAGTTGTTAAAGCCAAATAAAATAACAGTAGCCTGAGTCTTATTTATTTATTTATTTATTTTGGCTTTTTCGAGACACGTTTTCTCTGTGTAGCCCTGGCTGTCCTGGAACTCACTCTGTAGCCGAGGCTGACCTCGAACTCAGAAATCCACCTGCCTCTACCTCCCAAGTGCTGGGATTAAAGGTTTACACCACACTGCCTGGCTATTTTTAAGCTAGTTGGAGATAAGCTTAAATTGGTTGTACTACAAATAGGAGGTGTGGTTTTGTTGGAGGAGGTGGGTCACTGGAGGCAGGTGATAGGTTACTTCTCAGTCACTGTCACCAGTGAAATGAGCCAATTCAAATCAGATTAGATTATAGTAAAAGCAGGTTTATTGGGAAGCTGCTCTTGGGTGGGCATATTCACTGGCCCTGAGGCCACCTGCAGAGAGAGAAGGAGGAGGAGGAGGAGGAGGAGGAGGAGGAGGAGGAGGAGGAGGAGGAGGAGGAGGAGGAGGAGGAGGGAGGGAGAGGGAGAGGGGGAGAGGGAGGGGAAGAGAGAGAGAGAGAGAGAGAGAGAGAGAGAGAGAGAGAGAGAGAGAGAGAGAGACCAAGACCAAAATGTCTGGATTATATAGGGAGGAGCCTCTGGGGAAAGAGCAGCCCAGGCCCTGGGCTGGAAAGTTCAAGGTTGGGGGCAGGGTGCGCCAGGTAGGGTAGGGACTGAGGGATGCTGGGAGAACCTGGAGGGCAGGTCTGCTTTGATATGTAAAAATGCACCCCAGTTCCTTGTCCTTTGGTCTGAAACCAAACCAGGAGCTTTGATATTTCAAAATCCCACACCATTCCTGATGAGTTCTCTCCCTCTCTCTCTCTCTCTCTCTCTCCTCATCCCTTCCCGCCTGCAAGTTAAGCATAAACAAGCAACCAACCAAGCACATATTTTCATTTCTCACTGCTCTTAACTATGGGTGTGATATGACCAGCTGTTTGAAGTTCCTGCCCTGACTTCCCCACAATGATGGACTGTAGCCTGGAATCTCTTTGTCACTGCCACAGAAATGAAACTAAAACATTCTGTAACTAATGTAATAACTGTGACCAATACATAGTAACTTAGCAGGCCACCACTGTCCCCAGTCTAAAAGCCATAAATGTCACCCGATAGCCTCCGAAACTCTAGGAGTTTCCCCCACTTGGCAGTTGCCCAGCTACCTGATGCTCTCACAGACATAGTTAGTAAATGCTTTGATTTATGCTTTTCTCTTGTCCTGACTATCAAAGTTCCTGTAACCACTTTTAGAATGGAACATACCATTTAGTACACCTGGAGACATGTTCCAAGGCTGTGGTCACTTATGTTTGAGGAAGAGTAAGTTCTCTCTTATTAATAACCCTTTGGAGCAAGAATCAATAAACGCTGAGGTGAGGAGTAATTATTTTTCAAATGGATGGTTTTCTGGTTTCATTTTGTTACTGTGATAAGTACCATGACTAAAGCAACTTAGGGGGAAAAAGAACTTACTGGCTTATACTCCTGGTTCACACTCAAACACTGAGGGAAGTCAGGACAGGAACTAAGTAGAATCTTGAAGCAGAAACCACACCACAGAGGAATGCCATTTGCTGGTTCACTCAAAGACTCGCATATAACTATCTTTCTTATATAGCCGAAGGTCATCTGCCTAGGGATAGCACTGCCCACATGGGCTAAGCCCTCCTGCATCAATTAATCAAGACAATCTCCTACAGGTCATCCTTTTCTAGGAGATTCTTCAATAGAGGTTTTTCTTCCCAGAAAGCTTTAGGATGTGTTAATTTGACCACTAAAGCCCACTTGGAACAGATGGCACAATCTTGGATGATTCAAATGTCTTATGCTTCCCTTAATCATTTTAAAAATCTATTTTGTCATTATAGGCATTCAGGATTTTTTGAGTGAAGTATGGTAAGGCACAGAGATAAAGATTTCCGTTTTAAAGTATTCTGTGGGTATACTCTATAAGCAGAGCTACACAGAGAAGCACATAACCCAGTCAAGAGGCAAAGGGACAGACCAGGAGCTGTGGACGTGAGCCTGGGTTGTGGTTTCTGAGTGGAGGAACAGGCAGGGAAACAGGATGAAGATTGGCTAGTTTGAGGTCTAGCTGGGGTTGTCTGGCATGTGTCCCTGGATGGTTAGAGAAGAGATGTGTTCTCTTGGTTAGCGTGCAGAAGGATGAATGCTGAACTCGTTGATTTTCATATGAAAGGCAAATTACTTGCCATCTATAGGAATTCCACAGCTCTGAGAAGAGTGGTCAGTTTCACCTCACTACTGAGCTTGTAGTCTCTAGGATCCTGCTGACCCACCCATGCCAGACTTTGCTTCATCCTTCCTTGCCTGGTCTACTGCAGTATCTGGACACCCTAAGGGAAGAAGTGGACAACAGAACCACAGTAGTCCCTCCAGAGTAGCAAAGTCCCAGATGTCAAAGCTTCCAGTGCAGAAACTAGACACCATAATTTCCACACACATTATTGATATTACCTTGTTTTCCTTTGAAGGGAAGCAAATAACATATTCCTTTGTTTGTTTTTGTTTTGTTTTGTTTTTAGAAACATGGTTTCTCTATGTAATCCTGACTGTTTCGGAACTCAATGTAGACCAGGCTGGCCTTGAACTCAGAGATCTGCCTGCCTCTGCCCCTGCCTCTGCCTCTCTGCCTCTGCCCCTCTCTGCCCCTCTGCCCCTCTGTCTCTGCCTCTGCCTCTGCCTCTCCCTCCCAAATGCTGGGAGTAAAGGCATGCACCACCGCAACTGGTTATAAATAACATATTCCTTGTAGACACAAAATAACTCTGTATTCCCTAGTACCCTCTATTAAGTACAGATACTAAATCTGCATTATCACCAGATACAAAGGCAGCTTTGTACTCACCTACTGGGCTCTCTGCCTTGTGGCTCCTCAATAAATAAATGCTACAGACACTTCCAATAAAATATTAAATGCAGCTAATAACAGCACAGTTTTACAATGGTAAAACTGGGAATTGACTTTCTGCTTCCTGCTTTGGGCGTACTGTTATCCAATAAGATAACAAGGCAGAAAGTCTACAAAGATGAAGCTAGAGATGGCTCAGTGGTTGAGAGCAGTGGCTGCTCTTCCAGAAGACCTGAGTTTGATTCTAAGTACTTTCATGGTTGCTCACAACTCTCTGTAGCTCCTGTTCCAGGGGATCCAACAGCCCCTTCTGGAACTCCACAGGTACCAGGCACAAATGTGGTGCACAAACACACACATGCAGGCAAAACACCTATACACATAAAAATAAGACTTTAAAAAAAAAAGTTGCCATTATCAAGAAATTCTAAATAACACACTTCTGTTAATGATATTCTCACTTTCACTGTGAAATCAGGAGTTGCTTTTTGCTGTTGTTGTTGTTGTTATTTGTTTGGTTTTTTAGAAAGGTTGACTCTGGGAAAATAATTTTCTGTACTCTTGCATTCTGAACTTGCAACGTCCTATGGATTTATGTCCAAAGATGAGTAGTAGCAAGTGTGACTGAGATCTGGACCCTGGTATCTTATAGGCATCAGTTGTAACTGTATACCAGGGCCTGCTAGAGCAAGGGGGAGCATCCCAAGCCCCTGGGCTTATGGTCTCTCTATTTGGGGAGAGGAAATTGGAAGTTTAAGAGACCCAGAAACCCTTCGGGGCACCGTCCTCATTAATCCCCAGATGCACTTCCTATGTCTTTGCTTCCTAGAAGGGGAAACAGTAATTAGCTATGAGTCACAAGCCATATGATTCACAGCTATGATTATTATTTTTCTGCCACTAAATAAACTATATAAACCCTTTGTGATTTAATTGTGAACTCTTGCCGCTTAGCTACAAATAAGAATTTGGGTATGGATATGTCTAAAATGTTGTTTTAATGATTATTGAGTCTCTCATCTTATTCTTGGCTCATAGGAGATTAGGGCCTCGCTGGATGGCTGCTCCACAGGCTGCAATCAGATGCCAACCCACCTTGGTGAAGAGTGTCTCATTGATTGGCCACTAGTCAGGCTAATGTCATTTTATACCTGGCAGAAGGAGGAACATTCATTTTAAATCACATAGGGGGCTGGAGAGATGGCTCAGTGGTTAAGAGCACTGGCAGCTCTTCCAGAGGACCTGGGTTCAATCCCAGCACCCACATGGAAGCTCACAACTGTCTGTAACTCCAGCATCCAGGGGATGCAACATCCTCATACAGACATATTTGCAGACAAAACACCAATGCACATAAAAATAAATACATAAATAAATGTTAAAAATAAATAAATCACATAGGAGCAAAACTCTTAATTTTTGCTCTTTTGAATACAGATTCTCTCCCATTACTTAAATCTAAACTACAATTCATAAGGTGTTTACATATGTCTAAATAGCATGATCAGATATTAGATCTACTTGCATAAAATAGACAATCAAATGTACAAAATGTACATTAAATAGTAGTAATGTATATGGCCAATCCTTCTTTTAAAATTGAGTAATTTTCCCTTAGCAGAAATAATTCTATATTGTAGAGAGGATCTGATAGCATTTTATAAAGCACTTTTGTATCTCTTATTTAATTTTGATCTGCAGAAACCTCATAAAGAAAATGGGGCAGGCATTACAATCTCTATCTTTAAGAGTTAAAGAAAACCTGTCAGGCATTGTGGCACACACCTTTGATCCAAGAACTCAGGAGGCAGAGGCAGGCAGATCTCTGTGAGTTCAAGGCCAGCCTAGTGTACACAGTGCATTCCAAATCAGCCAGTGATTTATAGTGAGATCCAAAAGTCCTGACAGAAATGAAGAAGATGTCCAGTCTCAGTGACTGTAAGGACAGCCCTTTCACGGTACTGTCCTCCCCGACAGTCTAAGCTGATCTTCCCTGGAGCACTGTGTGTGCACACACCCCCTTCCAGCAGCAGAATCCCAGAGTGCCTAAAACACACTTCTGGGTGCTAAGGGTCCATTAACAACTGGCAACATTGAACAATGTCAGTTCTCATTCTGAGCTGTATCAATGCTGTCTTGATGTGGAAATTTCTGGTTTTCTTGGAGACTCGGTTGTGACATGTGATGTTTTTCTGGAAGCTGCCTGGAAAGGGGGCATGTGTTGTTTCGCTGGAACAGAAGCTTGAGAAGACACGAGATGTTTGGAAATAATCCAACAGACAGTAGACGACGCTGTGGCATTGGTTCTCCTTGCCACTCTTTGCTGGTCTTTGTTGGGCTTTGCTGAGGCAGGTCTTCACTGACCATACTGTAGCAGTGGTTCTCCTTACTTTCTTTGCTGGTCATTGCTTATCGTAACTTTGTAGAGAGGAATGTACTCATGATATTCCAGCGGCTTCTTGCCGCTCCAGCTGACTCGGGACGAATGGCAGAGCCTTGCAGTGTCTTCTGGATCAAACTGCCGCTTGTGATTGGATTGAGCTGCCACTGCTGATTTATGTGAACTGAACTGCTGAGAGCCTGACAACAGAGATTGGAATCACCCCCAAAGAACTATTTCTAAACAGGTCCACATCCCCCTTTGCCCTATTAACCTTTCCTTTCCACTATCTCTGGTGGATGGTGGGCTAGAAGGGAGGTTAAAACATTTAAGAACCCTTATTAAAGTAGGTTTTGAAAAATCCTAAGCCTATGATGTCTCTTTGTCTTAAATGTTTCTCTGTTGTAATCATAACTGTGTTGGCAAATGGCCCTCTAAGACAAAGAGATCTGGTTTGCAGTCATTGCTAATTTAAGGTTGTCTAGTGGTTTAACAGCTGGCTTATAAAATCCTGAAGACGTAAGAGTTGCTTCTGGCCAGGCAGTGGTGGCGTACACCTTTAATCCCAGCACTTGGGAGGCAGAGGCAGGCGGATTTCTGAGTTCAAGGCCAGCCTGGTCTACAGAGTGAGTTCCAGGACAGCCAGGGCTACACAGAGAAACCCTGTCTCAAAAAACCAAAAAAAAAAAAAAAAAAAAAAAAAGAGTTGCTTCTGCCAATGGTACAAGCTGAGTCCCACAAACCACCTAGCACCACTCTTACAGACACATCATGGGGTTGTACCCGCCATCGCCATTCAATAAACATGGAGCCATAGGTTAAATGATCCAGGTAACTGTAGCACCAGGATGTACACCTGACTTCTGTGCAACCAAAGTCCAATTGAAACAATAAAATAAACCTTAAGTGTAACCAATCAGAAACCCTTAGCTAATATCTCCCTATGGGTTTCCCACTTTAACTGCTACTAGGGATCAAACCCAGAGCCTTACACACCCTAGGTAAGCACATTACTACTAACTCTGACACCCTCAACTTCAATTCACATGTACACACACACACACACACACACACACACACACACACACACTTTTTTTTCATGAGAACCAATTCTCATGAAAATGAATTCGAAGGCATCAATCTGCTAAATGCTTACAACACGCAGGTACTCCACACACATCCATTTTAAGTAAACTCACAACCTCCCTGGAAAACAGATCTTATTCTTATTCTCCCTTTACAGGCAAGAAACTTGGGCCCAGAAGAAGTTAAATTACCCAAAGGTAAAGCATCTTGTATCCAGGATATTAATGCCAGGCACATTCTCAGAGAGGAAACTCTCCACTGCGTGTTACCCCGTGCAGTCCCTGACCTCACCATGCTACCATGCTGCCTGATTTGACATGCCAGCAGTTAATCGTGAAAGAATTCTTGGATTTTTTTTGTTATTGTTGCTGCTGTTTGTGCTTTTCCTGGCACATTTAAGTCTCTCTTCCTACCCTAACAATAATCTTTTCTTTTTTTTGTCTTATCTAAAGCAGGGGTCTTGGCATTACCTCAGGACTGCTCCTCAACCCTGCCTCTCTGTAAAACTGTCTGAAATGAACCTCCCTTCATGGGTGAATCTCAGAGAACTGGGTAATGGGAGCTAAAGACTCCATATAATTGGGAATTAAAAAGTTGTTTTCCATGAGACCATGTGGGTGGCCAACTGACCTCTAACACTTATGGGCCTGGAATAAGAATGCTAATGGAAGCCCACAAAATCATTTGTCTAAACAGAACTATAAATCAAGCTAGTAAATGGTTACAATAGAGTCTGGGTTTCCTACCTCCTTTGGAGGCCAAGTTTGAATCTGGAATCATTGAATCCTCCAGAGTTTCTTTCAGTGAGGCAGGGAAAATTGGTCCTAACCCACCCTTAGGTCCTTTCTTCACATCCCTCTCTCAGTCTCGTCTTTCCACACATGAATGCAAACACTCCACCCCTTACATTCAACCTAGGCCCCTCCCAAGTAAACAGCTGCTTTGCGGGCTTCTTGGCAATAACCTGTCCCTAAGAAGACCTGTAATGAGTAGGCCTTCAAGCCCTGTGTATAAAAAGAGTATTTGAGCAGAAATTCTAGGGCCCAGAGGCTGGAAGGGAGACTTGAAGAACATTGTCTTTGTTAGGGCCTATTGCTGTGAAGACACTCCATAATCATGGCAACTCTTACAAAGGAAACATTTGATTGGCGTGGCTTTCAGGTTCAGAGGTTTAGTCCATTGTCATCATGGAAGGAAGCCTGGTGGTGTGCAGGCTGACATGATGCTGGACAGGTAGTGGGGAAGCTCTACATCTGGATCAGCAGGCAGCAGGAAGAGAGAATGACACGGAGACTGGCTTGAGCATCTGAGACCTCAAAGCCATCCCCAGTGACACGCTTCTTGAAGCCACACCTACTCCAACAAGGCCACACCTACTCCAACAAGGCCACACCTCTTAATGGTGCCTATGGGGTCCATTTTCATTCAAACCACCACAAGCATCATGGCCCAGCTTTCCACAGCACAGAGATTAAGACCCAGGCTCCTCCTGTACAGTACTGTGCTGGCAGGCATACTGCGTAATGAACATGCTCTTCCTGAGGTACAGCTTGGATCCTGTGGCGCTCATTCTAAGTGATTTGAGTTTTTGACAAATGGGTAAAAAGTAAGTGAGGTAGTAATCTCACATTTATATTCTTTTTTGTTTTTTTTTTTTTTTTTTTTTTTTTTTTTGGTTTTTTTTGAGACAGGGTTTCTCTGTGTAGCCCTGGCTGTCCTGGCTCTGTCTGGTCTCTGTAGACCAGGCTGGCCTTGAACTCAGAAATCTGCCTGTCTCTGCCTCCCAAGTGCTGGGGTTAAAGGCCTGTGCCACCACTGCCTGCTGGCCTTACATTTATATTCTAATTACATCATTATGAGGTGAGCACTTCCTGATGGTTAGAAGTCATCTGTTTCGGCCCTGATGACCAGACCAGTGTGAAAACTAGTACGATCGTTTGGCTAATGAGTTATAATAAACGTGACAGAATTCTCCAATGATATCCTACTGATGATCTGAGTACCTGGAGCTTTTTCCTTCCGTAGATCCAATCTTGAATATGCAAATTACTTGAATAACTTTATTTAGTTCACTGAGTGTGAAAACAGATGATTTCCTAAAATTTTAGGTTTAGCACTTAAACTTTCCAGATTCTAGGAGAAGAAGAAAAGGAAAACAAGCCAGTGCCAAGGCACAGACTTCCTAAATACTCAGGACACACCTGACCAGCCACTGTGCTGGGAGAACTCAGTAAAGGACACCAGGCCTGGCTTGCCGTTTCTAGCATGAAAGTTCTAGAACACCAACTCACCCGGAGGGCTTGTTTAAAAAGCAACAGAGTGCTGAGTCTCCCTGGGAGTTTCTTTCAGTATGACTGATTTGGGGGTCTAAGGATGTATTTTTATCCAGTTCCCAAAGAACATTGATGCCACTGATCTGTGGAATATTGTCTATTTGGGGAAGTTCTGCCTTTGGGTTCTCATAGTCACTCTTGCTGTATCCACAGAGTAGCTCTAGCCCATAAAGGTGGAACTCTTCCACCTTCCTGAGAACATAATTGACAGCCCATGAACACACACCAGAGATTAATCTAGGAAGCTAATCTGTGCAAAAATAGGGAGGGGGAGTGTCTTAGTCAGGGTTTCTATTCCTGCATAAACATCATGACCAAGAAACAAGTTGGGGAGGAAAGGGTTTATTCGGCTTACACTTCCATGCTGCTGTTCATCACAAAAGGAAGTCAGGACTGGAACTCAAGCAGGTCAAGGAGCAGGAGCTGATGCAGAGGCCATGGAGGAATGCTGCTTACTGGCTTGCTTCTCCTGGCTTGCTCAGCCTGCTTTCTTACAAGACTACCAGCCCACAGATGGTACCATTCACAAGGGGCCCTCCCCCCCCTTGATCACTAATTGAGAAAATGCCTTACCGCTGGATCTCATGGAGGCATTTTCTCAACTGAAACTCCTTTCTCTGTGATAACTCCAGCTTGTGTCAAGTTGACACATAAAACTAGCCAGTACAATTGACCCCTTGTCAACTTGACACACAAACACATCACCAATAAGCCTCGACCCTTACTTCCTTATTCCTCCCCAAGATCTAAATAACTTTAAAAGTCCCACAGTCTTTGTAAATTCTTACATATTAACATTTCAGTCCCTTTAAACATCCAATCTCTTAAAATTCAAAGTCTTTTAAAAATTCAAATTCTCTTAACTATGGGCTCCACTAAAATACCTTCTTTCTTCAAGAGGGAAAAGTATCAGGCCACCGGCACAATCAAAAGCAAAATCAAATTCCAACTGTTCAATGTCTGGGATCTACTCACCATCTTCTGGATTTATCCAAGGGCTTGAGTCACTTCTCCAGCTCTGCCCTTTGTAGCACACATGGCTCCAGATGCCTGTACTCCACTGCTGCTGCTGTTCTTGGTGGTCATCTCATGGTACTGGTATCTCCAAAACACTGCTGTCTTCCACTGCAACTAGGTTTTACCATGGTGCCAAGCCTCACCTCCTTTGCATGACCCCTTCATTCCTGGGCCATCAATTGCAACTGAGGCTGCACTTTCACCAATGGCCTTCCACGGCCTCTCAAAGTACTAAGTCTCGACTCCTTTGCATGACCCCTTCAATCCTGGGCTGCCAATTGCAACTGAGGCTGCACCTTCACCAATGGCCTTCTGTGACCTCTCACAGTGCTCAGGTCTCAGCTGCTCTTCATGACTCCTTCATGCCTTCAAAACCAGTACCACCTGGGTAACTCTTACACATTACCAAGTCCAGCCACCACACAAGGTACAACCTTGGCTATCTCTGGAACGCAGCCTCTGTGCTCTCAGAAAACACTTCTCAAAAGATTTCACCCCAATGATGCCAGTCTCTTTCCAATCACAGCCAATTTCTCAGCTCCAACTAACCAGCGTCAATAGTCCCAGTAATGCAATGATTTTGCCTTAGTAGTTCTGGTATCTTGTTAATCACAGCTGATTTCTTCAGCCCCAGCTAACCAAAACCACAGAATCTTAAATCAAACTAGCAATGGCCCTGATAAGAGTCTTTAATCTTCCCTCTGAAATTTCGAAAGCCAGGCTTCATCTTCTGCACCATTCTCAACATTATCTTCCAAGCTGCCACACAACATCCCACAAAGCTCTTAACACTGAATGGATCTTCTAGCTCAAAGTTCCAAAGTCCTTCCACAGTCCTCCCCAAACATGGTCAGGTTGTCACAGGAATACCTCACTACACTGGTACCCATTTGTCTTAGTCAGGGTTTCTATTCCTGCACAAACATCATAACCAAGAAGCAAGTTGGGGAGGAAGGGGTTTATTGAGCTCATACTCCATGCTGTGTTCATCACAAAAGGAAGTCAGGACTGGAACTCAAGCAGGTTAAGGAGCAGGAGCTGATGCAGAGGCCATGGAGGAATGCTGCTTACTGGCTTGCTTGCTTGCTTGCTTCTCCTGGCTTGCTCAGCCTGCTTTCTTACAGACCCCAAGACTACCAGCCCACAGATGGTACCACTCACAAGGGGCCCTCCCCCCTTGATCACTAATTGAGAAAATGCCTTACCTCTGGATCTCATGGAGGCATTTTCTCAACTGAAACTCCTTTCTCTGTGATAACTTCAGCTTGTGTCAAGTTGACACACAAAACTAGTCAGAACAGGAAGGAAGGGCTCGGAGAAGATACTTTCACTTTCCTGAGGTAATGGTCCATTCCAAATGTCTTAGAGATCTTAGCATCTGCTTGTCTTCTTTAGCTACAAGCATCCTACCCGCAGCCACCACACCTGGTGTCTCTTTTGCTCACAGTCCTAACTGCCACTTATTCCAGGTCTTACATGACCACTTGTCTTAGTTCTGCTCACTCATTAGGACCTATGACCTGGACTCTTCATGTTTAGACCTAAACTATTGAGGGAGGCCCTCGGAGAGTCTTTTCCAAGGAGGAGCTTTCCCTGCTGGGACCACCCCTGGGGTGAGAGAAGCCAGGGTGAGAGAAGAAACGGAGCAGGATAAGGACTGAGTTCAGGAGGGACACGGAAATTGAAATTATCTCTACTGTTCTCAGATCATTATGTCCTCTCAACTCACAAATGAAGGACTATAGGATATACCTAATGCAGACAGTGGTGAATCAAAATAGTTTTATAAGCGCATTACAACTAAATATCAAAGTTTTATAATAAGATTTGAGTGTTAATATTGACTAATTGTGTACTACATCTTGTATTGAATAGAACTCTTCTGTGGATAAAAATGGTCATTACATAGATTTTTATTTTTTACTATAGGATTTATTCCACCAAAGAGATAATATTTTTACATGTTAATATTTTTGGTAGGATTCAGCAAGTGGTTTTCATCATTTTGTTTTAGATACAGGATCTCATTACTTAGCACTTGGTTAGGGTGGAACTTTTGGAGATCCCCCTGCCTCTGCTTTTCAAGTGCTGGGTTAAAGGTGTGTGTCTCTATACCCAGCTCAGTAAGTGATTTTTAAAGAACAATTTTTCTCCTGTACCATTTCATTGAAAGGAAAAAATTATGTTTTGGGGGATATATGTAGACAAGACTGTGAAGTGAGTTAGTGGGTAGTTTTTATTTTATTATTTGTGTACTTAGTTTTGCCAATAAATGCGTAGCATTCCCCAAGGCAAGCCATACACGGTCATAAGTACTGTTTTCTTCATGAATTAATGTATTTAATAAAAATGACACCTCAGACCATGGCTGTCTACAGCATTCCTTCCTTTGGACCATGTTTGAAAATGTCGTTTGGCCACAAGTTCCTTGCATGAAGGATTGCTTTTGAAACAGTCTTGTTATGTCACCCTGGCTGGAACCTACTATGTAGATGAGATTGGCCTTGAATGTACTTCTGAGACTGAGTGCTGGGGTTAAAGGCATGCACCACCATACTTGGTTTTTATCCAGTTAGCAATAACGAAAACCAAGCATGTACAAGGAATCCTTTTCTATAACTTAATGTTGGTTTTATTGCTTTCTCTTTCCCATTTTAGAGAAAAACAGAATGTGTCTGCAGAAGCAGAAAAGAGAGAAGACCAGAATGAAAGAAAGTACTACCTTGCAGATTTACTTGTTAAAGTCTATTAAATTATCTTTAAATTTAAATCTGCAAGAAAACATGACTTGAAGTGAATTGAAATTATCAATTGATGCAAAGTTTCTAAGAACAATAAAGGAGTCCCTAGAACAAATATCCCAATGTTGATTTAATTTTTACCAAAGAATAATTTTAAATGGTCGTATCAGTCATGGAGTAACCTTCAGAATTGATAAACACCAAAAGAATATCTAAGGGTGGGAAATAGGCGGAATAAATGACCCATGATGGTGAGCTTGGGGACATCTGACCTGTGATGGTGTGAGCATAGGGACATCTGACCTGTGACCGTGTGAGCATGAAAACATCTGACCCATGACTGTGTGAACGTGGAGACATCTGACCCATGACAGTGTTGGCCTGGGGACATCCACACACAATGACCCTTCACCAGTCAGTGTGCTAAGGGTAGAGCAACTGGTCAAAGTGGGGACCAAGGAATGTTTGCAGACAGCTGAGGTTTTCTCTAGAGTTGCCTTATGTAGAAATCTTTGGACTCAGGCCTAATTTGGATGCATAGACCCATGCTAGACTCTTCTAGCACGGTTTGATCACGGGAACCCTGTGACATCACTTGCTTGTTACATGTACAGTTTACATGCTACTGACTTAGCTGTGATTCTGGGAAACTGGAGGTCTGGAGTGGAAAGGAGACTGGCTTCACATTGTCTTTGGTTACATTTGATTTGTGCATGTGTGTGCATGTGCCTGTGTGTGTGTGTTCGAGCATGCATGCATGTGCATACATGTGTGTGCCTCTGTGTGTGTGTGCTTGTGTGTACAGGTGATAGGCTATAGTAGGTGTTCTTCTGTACGTCCTCTTTGAAGTCTTAGAATTTTAAATTTCGTAGGTGATTCAATGATGACTCAGAGAGGTCAAGGCCTTTGAGAGGAGAATTTGTCACCCAGTTTTCCCAACAGACAGAGGTATGCCATATCACTAAGGATCAAGAACTGTGGTGGCTAGGTTATGAAATCTGCCCCCTAGGCTTGAGATTTGAACAGTTGGTCCCTGGGTGGAGAAATTGTTTAGGAAGGTTATGGGAACCGTTAAAAGTTGTGGCCTTGCTGGAGGAAGTGTACCACTGGGGGAGGGGCTTTGAGAATCTACAGCCTCACCGTATGTACACTTCATTCTCTCCTTCCCAGGCATGGACAGAAATCTGAGCACTAAGCATCCTGCTCCAGTCACCTGCTATCATGCCCTCTTCCCCATTACAGACCCCCCCCTCAAAAAGAAACATAGGCCAAAATAAACTTTTCCACAAGCTGCATTGGGTCATGATGTTTTATTACAGCAACCAAAAAGGAAGCAACAAGGAAGCACCAGACTTGGTAAGAAAGAAAGGAACAGGGAGAGAGCTTGCCCCGTGGCCTGTATTGGCTACTCCGGGTGGTTCTGCAAGTCTCCGGGGCATCAGGTGGTCTCTGTTCATTGGGTTGTGAAATGACCTAGGCCAAGGGAGATAAAAGGGTGGATGTGTGAGAGTTACTTAAATAGAGACGGTTGGTCCATATCAAAGACCTATGTTTAGGAGCTAGAGGGCCCTGGTTGGTACAGTCTCTTCCTAGATCCATATGACCCTAAATGTCAGGGCATCAAAAATACAGAAGATGGGAAAATAAAGTTAATATAATTAGCTCTGTGATAAATAGATGCCAAATAGGCTAATACAGAATCTGAAAAAATACAGTTGAAATAAGGTGGTAGAAAGGTAATCATTTTTGGTGCAATTAAATATATGAAGTATTCTGTTTTGTAAATTCTACTGTTACTATAGAAGTGGGTATAGTATGAACGTGCAAATAAACACTTGATTTACACAGTGCATACTGGACGTGTTGTGATATTACAGGTTCAAACAATTACAAGATTTCAATAGTCCTGATAGTGCCGTTATGCAACCATACATTTGCCAAAGGAAACACGCAGCAAATGAATTCAGAAGACAGTTTGCCAGAGTCCATTTTCTTCCTCCATAGGGTAGGTTCCAGGAACCAAGCTTGGGTCATCAGGTTTGGCAGCAAGCACCCTTACCCTCTGAGTCATCTCACTGGCTCAGAAGTCGCATTCTTTTTATAGCCTAGCTTCAGACATCCACATCACTTATATTATATTCCAGAAACTTAGGTGTCACAAATCCCTATCTGATCCAAAGACCAAGAATCCAGATCCCTCTTGCCGGAATATGAACTATACAAGAAGCACATGGGAGCAATAAATCAGAGCACAGAGCCTGTCACAATCAGCAGCCTGCTTTAACTCATGAAATAAGCTCCAAGTCTCCCACAGCTTTGGAGCTCGACACTCTCCTTCAGAAATGGTGAGCCTGCTGAGGTTACTTAAATAAATAAATAAATAAATAAATAAATAAATAAATAAATAAATAAAATGCAATGAGTGACTAAGTATTTAGTGCTTACGTTGCAAATAAAGACCTCTTCTGATCTGAGGTTCTTGCTGTTTGAACGCAGTTACCAGAAAATGTGCTAAGGGTAAGCTACATTTTTACTATATAAAGGGAACTCTGGCATGCCTAATTAACTCGGACCCTGGGTTTTGAGAAGCAACACTGAATGCACACTAGCGTAAACAGACAAGAACTCATTGTTTCAGGAATCTGAAATGCCCTGGGCTTCAGAGGGATCTGACGACAGCTGAATGCAAGCATTCAAACATGTCAGGCCTCTGTCATCCCTTGGTTCTGCTTCCCTCTGTGCAGGCAGAGTCCCAAGGATGTTCTCTCCCTGACATCATAAAGGATGGGTGCCCTGATTTTCTACTCAAAAGGTGTATTGCACTGGTTAAGCATCTCAGTTATAAACTCGGGGTCACTGATGTGTCTCTCTGTGTTGCGTCAGAGAAATCAGAGGTGTCCCCTTGAAGCAGTTTAACCAAGAGCAAGCCATACAGAGTTTGAATTCTCCAGTTCTCTCCTGTGTCTGCCTTCTGTCTGTCATGAGTCTGAATATGTGTCTGCCTGAATGAGGGCTTGTCTTAATCTGCACAGACTGTCCCTAACAAAGGGCTTTTGCTCTGTATTTACTGAACAGCACCAGAAACATCAAACGAGAGGGATGAGGGATAATTTACAGAAAATTTTAAGAGTTTTACAAGGGATTAAGTTACTGGCTCCAGCTGACCCCAATTGACCCAGATAACAAACAAGCAAATACTATCAAGCAGGTTTCGTATGTTGTTTTCAGTATTTATGGCAGATGCTTGGTTTATAAGGCAGCTTTCATCCATTTGCTGTTTTGCTGAAATGGTTCTCACGACACACATACAAACACACATGTACTGCCCTTTGGGTCGGGGGCACAGAAGAATGCATAATTTAAGATTAAAACTATGCATCAGTTGAGGTTGTAAAAGTTCACTAAGGCCGGGCAGTTGGTGGCGCACGCCTTTAATCCCAGCACTTGGGAGGCAGAGGCAGGTGGATTTCTGAGTTCGAGGCCAGCCTGGTCTACAGAGTGAGTTCCAGGACAGCCAAGGCTATACAGAGAAACCCTGTCTCAAGAAAAAAAAAAAAAAGTTCACTAAATGGGAAATCCAAGCAGAGTAAGAGTGAATGTTACAATTGTTCTCTTAAAGTCAGGTAAACAAACAGGCTGTGTACAAAGCAGGATAGCAGTCTCAATTGATAAATGACCTCAAGGGGCACTACTAGCTGAGCTGTGAGGTCCAGCAAAAGTTCCATTCTCTTAGAATGTATAATCCTACATCATCACAGAGTGTGGTATTTGTGATACCCGGAGAGCGCTCTCCAACCTTCCTCCTCAAATCCCTAATTCATGGAAAACAACAACAACAACAACAAAAAACCATTTCTGACCTCAGGGGGTCAGGTACCATCTGCATGCTCCTGGCCAGTCATTTCTCCTTGGCAAACTGTGCTTAGGCAACTCTGAAGAAAAGGAAGATGAGACTTTGGTGGGCAGCTACACAATGTGGGACCAGGGATCGCTGAGTGGAACACTGTGGGCTCCGGTGGTAGATCACAGGGCAAGTGGTGCAAAGTGTATATACAAAGCCACAACCACGAGCAACGCTAGCATAAGCTTTATGTCATCAAACTTTTAGCTAGACTCTTGCAAGAGTGAAAAGCAAGAGGAATCAACTGAACCTCAAATTAGAAGCACTCAGTGGGCGGCTTCTGTCTCTTTCACAACCAAGTAGGGAGACATGACCATTTCTATTAGCAGTTTGTACATGTTTATATTTACTTGTGTGTGAGCACATGCCGTGGTGCCTGTGTAGAGGTCAGAAGACAACTTGTGGGAGTAGCTCCTCTGCTTCCACTGAGTGGGCTCTGAAGAGGGAACTCAAAGTCACCAGGCGTGGGAGCAGGCACCTTTCTTTACTAACTGAACCATCTCACCGGCCCTAGGAGGCCACATTTGTAATGCCAGTGTGCCCATGGTGTGTTACCCTTGACTGGCATTGTTTCATCTTTGTCTTTACCCTACACTGAGTGACAGCTAAGTTTAATATAGAGTCTACTTGTCTGTTTTTTTTTAAAGTCTACTTTCTCTTTAATTACACTGGAAAAGTTAACTGCCTTAGAAACTAGTAAAATATGATCTATGAGTCCTTGTTTCAAGTTTTTATTACTATAAAGAATACCTTTTATTAATATTGTTTCCATTAATATTACCAGCCATGAGCCATAAAATTGGCTTTGAATATATTCATAAGCCTTTATAAAATTCTTTCTGAATCACTAGTTTTTTCTCTAAATCATGTAAAACACTTTTGTAGTGGAAGTGACAACCAACTTGGGTTTGGTTCTTCACTCTCCTTTCCTGATGGTTAATTTTTATGGCCAACTTGACAGGCTTCAGGATCACATGGGAGACGAACCTCTGAGGGTGTCTGTGAAGGTCTTTCCAGGGAAGTTTGACTGTAGAAAGGAGATTCACCCTGCACACGGCGGTATCATTCCATGGCCTGGAGGCCCAGGGTGGAGAAAAAGGAGAATGTGAGCCAAGCACCTCACATGTGGCTCTCTGCTTCCACGTCGTGGTCCACTGACTGAAGCTGTGATGTGGTCAGCAGCCTCAGGTGGCGGCCTCCCCGCCTTCCCACCATGGCAGACCTGAACAGTGAGCCAAGACGAGCCTTTCCTTCCCAAAGCTCATTTGTCTCCTGTTTCATCCCAGCAATGAGGAAAACATTGAAAAGGTGCCTCTACCTTTCCTAGAAGTGGGATCATGGCTGCTCAGAACCGTGGACAGTCTTAGGACTCAACTCATCTCTTTCCTTTTCTCTAAATGGAGTGTTGTCTCTAGAGGATAAAGCAGGACCCTTGACACCCTCTTCAGGTCTCTGTGTGAACTGGCACACATACTTGCACACATGTGTGCACATACACCATACACATAACACACACACACACACACACACACACACACACACACGCACGCACGCACGCACGCACGCACGCGCACACACACACCTCATTGTGATCTCAGGAACAAGCCAATTCCAAATTGCCTTCCTGTGGAAAGGAAACCAACCCACCATATTACCACGTTTGTGATCATGCACTATACTGACTGACACTGAAGAGCAAGCCAGGACCAGCTTAAATACAGTAGTGCCACACAGGACAGAGCCTATGGCATGAGCAAGAGTGGGCCACCACAAACACGAGACAATGATGCAAAGGAGGAACAGTGTTGAAGAACAAGTCACAGAGATCAAACCATGCTAATGATCCCTAAAACAGGAGTTGGACTTGTAGCTCCCATGAGCCCCTGGGAGAGTGAGGGGTCCAGGAGTCTTTATGAGTTCACTGTACTGCATATTCTCTAACCATAACAATATTTCAGGAGATACTCGTGTT
Source organism: Uromys caudimaculatus (assembly GCA_028551405.1). Classification (NCBI taxonomy): domain Eukaryota; kingdom Metazoa; phylum Chordata; class Mammalia; order Rodentia; family Muridae; genus Uromys; species Uromys caudimaculatus. The sequence continues at coordinate 96,992,967 of CM052701.1, forward strand.
CTTTGCTAACATCTATAGCCTATGTCAATAGCCTCTGTCCAAGACAAACTATTAAAACAAACAACAATAGAAACCAGAAAAGAGGCAAATTCTCTCTGGAGCTCTCGGTGCCTACAATTTGCAGCACCCTCTTTCTTTGTGCTTGAAAAACCATGGAACCTCGCCCCCCCCACCCCCACCCCTGTCTTTGATCATCCGCTGTCTTTCCATTTTCCACGAGCCATCAAAGACTGTCACAAAATTTCATTGCTCCCACCCCCCGGGTCCTGTTAGTGTCCTTGGATATGACTGAGGCAGGATAGTATTTTGAGATGCTATCTGAGATGCCTCCTCTGAATCTCATTTACTCTTTGTCCTCTCTTCACAGAAGCCGTGCATCCATCGCCCTGGGGAAGGATGTTACAGTAGAGAGGCAAAGAACATGATTTTTTAAACATCTGAAGCATGTAACTTAGGACATTTAAAACTATATAACTTAGGCCTGAAGGAAAGTCAGGTCATAAAAATTATATGAGGGATAAGTGGCTCTGAGTAGCATTGTCTGTTCCCTCTGATCCCGTGGCACTCCGTCTCCCTTCATCTTCCACTCTGAGCGGGGCATTTACTCAGACGCTGGAGGGAGATGCTCTGAGTCTGTTTGGAAAGCCAAGCACAGACAAGAGTGCTCCTGAGAAAGAGTCGAGTCAAGGATTTCCTCCCACCCAGAAAGGAGCACATAGATAGGCAATGAACACTGTGTATCAGTCAGACAAACTCAGCCATCCCTGCAGAATTACTTTCCCGCGAGCCTGAGAGTAGCACAGAAGTGAGGGAAGCCATGCAAAGATGGAGGGGCATATCAATCCCTGTATTCTGCCTCCTAGTCAGCACTGTGGCACTCCTTCCATGGTACCCGTGGATAACCCCTGGCTGCTGTGAATACCAATTGAATTTTCTAGTTATCTGACCCACATTTATGACCTTCCCAGGGCATGACTGTGTGTATAACTGGCTGATGCAAGAACACAGCAGGCGAGCTTCTCACCTTCTAAAGAGACATCCCAGCTCAGGAACTCTGAGTGGGTGAGTCTTCAGTTACAGCCTGGCTGAGGAAGCTTCTTGCACTCTCCCAGGCTGCCTTCCTCCGGCCCTTCCAGGAGTAGCTCTCAGGTGTGACTGTGGAGATTGTCCCCTTAGCAAACACTTTAATGCCCCCTCATCACTCCGTTTCCAGAGAATCAAACCTAAGACACCTGAGTTTCAAACCTGAGAATCCCCACTTCCGTTTCAAACCCAGCATCAGCCGACACAGAGGGAAATTCTTCTATCTTTGCACATCTTGGGCTGTGGGTCTCCCAGTGCCTCTCCTTTTACTCCTTCCTTTCCTGTTGGAAGTCGGTTACCAAAGAGGGCACAAGAAAAATGGAGTTTGGGGCTTTCCTGATTTCTCACCAGAGTCATTTAAGCCCTTGGCTGTCTTCTTCCAAAGGAACTAAAGAGAATCCCTTGCTTTGCTTAGAGTATTTTTCAAATTTCTTTTTAACTCTAAGGCTCTGACTTTCCTTTCTCAGGCTTATCAACTCCATTGATTTTGTATTTCACGATGCCTGATGACTCCAGGGTTCTGGTTCACAAGTACTGCCTGAGTGGTCCGGCATCTCGCGAAGGGATGAGGACTGAGCACGTAGCTCAGTGGTGGAGTAGTACTTAGTATTTATGGGATCCCGGGTTGCATCCTGAGCTTATATCCCCAAATAGGGGCACCGGTCACCTTCTGAGTTGTTTGCAAACCTGGGGGCTGCGTTAGTCACTTTTCTCACTTCTGAGACAGAATACCTGGTCCAAGAAAATCTAAAGAAAGAGAGATTTACCTGTTCTCATGCTTTGATGAAACAGTCCATCTTGAGGGGAGGGCGCGGCACCGACAGCTTGAGGGAGCCGGTCAAATTGCAAAGACATTTCTCCTCATTCAGCCCAAGCCTCCGCAGGCGCAGTGCTGCTGCCCACATTTAGGATAGCAGTTCTCATCTTGGGTATCCCAGACTAGAAATTCCCATGCTGACAGGCCCAGGTGTTTGTCTTCTAGGTGATTCTAGATGGTGTCAAGTTGAGCAACAGAATTAACCAACACAGGGAAGCCCCCGGCTAAAAAGGATACAGTGACTCGCACTTAGTGTCCTGTTACTCCAGCAGTATTCCTAACAGCAATGGCGTGACTATCTTAGTTCAACCAACATAGTTGATACAGTGGAAAATTATGTATTCTCTAACAGTGTACTATAGATTCTGACATGAAAAATGTTATAGTAAGGAAAAGAATAGCATGTTAAAGCATATTAATAGGGCTGGAGAGATGGCTCAGCGGTTAAGAGCACTGACTGCTCTTCCAGAGGTCCTGAGTTCTATTCCCAGCAACCACATGGTGGCTCACAACCGTCTGTAATGGGATCCGACGCCCTCTTCTGGTGAGTCTTAAGATAGCTACAGTGTACTTGTCATATATATAAAATAAATAAATAAAATCTTTTTTAAAAAGAAAGAAAAAGAAAAAACTCATACACACAAAAAATTAATTTTTAAAAAGCATATTAATAGACAAAAAGGTTTTATGTTTTAAATATTATTTTGAAACAGGCTCTTACATAGTTCTGACTGACCTGGGACTCTGTAGACCAAGCTAACCTCTGCATCCTGAGTGCTAAGATTAAAGCCTCTATTTTTATTTTTAAAAAGGATATACTTCTGATAAATATATAGGTTTGTAGAAGGTAATAGGTTCAGGGGAAATAATTTATTTCTACTTAATTCTCAAGAACTATCTAAATTTCTTAAAACTTATTTATTTATGTATGTGAGTACACTGTGGCTCTCTTCAGACAAGAAGAGAGCATTGGATCCCATTACAGATGGTTGTGAGCCACCATGTGGGTGCTGGGAATTGAACTCAGGACCTCTGGAAGAGCAGTCAGTGCTCTTAACCGCTGAGCCATCTCTCCAGCCCTATGTAAATTTTAAAATAGCCATTTTTTTTTTTTTTGGTAATTCTGAAGAAATGTGCCTGTTATATAATCTGTAGATTATTCTCATCTGTTTTTCTGTCTGCCTAAAACTAACATGGGAGAAAAAAAATGAGACCCACTGCCAACCTCACCGCTAAGCAATTTAGGTATGCGTTTAGGCTGAATAGGTACTACCATTGAGCTGTATTTATCACCAACAAGAACTCTTGCTGCATTTAAAACCATCCCAATAATATAAATGTGCTATACATTAAAAAGAACATACACAAATGATCCGATTCTGCAGCATGAAATGCAGCGTGCTGAGCCTGATCTCCAGCAACAACCTTTGACTTTAATAATAACCTAGATTTACTTTGTCCTTTTCCCTACCTGACCCTCATCACACTAACCTGACCCTTGCATTCATCATCCTTTGGTGTTTTTAATGGTTTGTTTTTAGTTATGTGTAAGTAGGTCAGCAGATCAGAAGCATTAGATCCACTGGAGCTGGAGTTAAAGGTATTTGCGATTCACCCACTACGAGTGCTAGGAACAGAACCTGCGTCCTCTAGAACAGTAGAAAGACATCTTAACTTCTGAGCCAACTCTCTAGGCCAGACATCAATTGGAAGTAATGTGTCACAAAGTTCATGGCATAGGATGTAATGAGAAAGGCCCAACCCAACTGGAAAGATGCAAACTTACAAGGGAATGCTTATGGTGACTTGTACTCAGCATCAGAAACTACCAATTCAGTACAGGGGCCTACTAATGTGTTCAATAGGTAATTTAGATTTAAGGACAATATCACAAACACAAACAATAGGGTTATCATGCCTTCTGGTGACAATGAACATTTAACAAAATACATTACCCACTTTATAAACCTTGTATCCAGGAATGCCTCCTTTGCTTCTTTGGGTTGACTGAGACCTTGGAACTTCTCAGCACATTGTGATTGTTTAATAGAGTGCATTTCTCTGCACCCAAAGCAGTAATACTTAAGTCACAGTAAAGCAGACCCACTTCACTCAAATGCTCCTGAGAGAAGCTCATTGGAAAGGCAGAAAGTCTTTGCCTTTTTTTCCCCCTAACTAAACTATTGAGCACAATCTTCAAGAATAGAATCTTTATTCGGTAAGAAATAAAGCAACTTTTGATACAGGGCATGCAAGCACAGGTCAGAGAGACTGCTCAGGTGCCTAGGGAAGCTGAGAGTATGCCAGAACCAACAAAAGGTTCACTGTGTGTGTGTGTGAATATACTCCATACGTGTGTGAGTTCCCATGGAGTCCAGAAGACCGTGTCTGATCTCATGGAGCTGTTGTTACAGGTAGTTGTGAGCCACCCAACATGGGTGTTAAGAACCAAACTTGGGTCCTCCAGAAGAGCAGGAAGTAGTTTTAAGTATCAAGCCATCTCCCCAGCTCCATTTTATTAACCCTAGACACTACCTTTTAGATTGGGTGTGACCAGGATATTTTTGTCTTATGTTCAATACTTCAGATTGTGTTTAATATGCTGTAATTATACATGGCTCACCAATGGAGATAACTGGGAAATGCACCATTGGATGATTTTGTTATTGTATAAACACACAGGTTCTACTTACACAAACTACAAGGGCCTCCACATCACAGTATATAGACAGTATGATCAATGTCATGGGGCCATATTGACACTTTAACATTGCATACTGTCTTAGTCAGGGTTTCTATTCCTGCACAAACATCATGACCAAGAAACAAGTTGGGGAGGAAAGGGTTTATTCGGCTTACACTTCCACACTGCTGTTCATCACGAAAGTAAGTCAGGACTGGAATTCAAGCAGGTCAAGGAGCAGGAGCTGATGCAGAGCCACAGAGGGGTGCTGCTTACTGGCTTGCTTGCTTGCTTGCTTCTCCTGGCTTGCTCAGCCTGCTTTCTTATAGAGCCCAAGACTACCAGCCCACAGATGGTATCACTCACAGGGGGCCCTCCCCCCTTGATCACTAATTGAGAAAATGCCTTACAGCTGGATCTCATGGAGGCATTTTCTCAACTGAAACTCCTTTCTCTGTGATAACTTCAGCTTGTGTCAAGTTGACACACAAAACTAGCCAGTACACATACCCAGACTTAAAAGGGAAAGGCCAGTTTATGTGGAGAACAAAGAGAGCTTTCACCTTATTAGTTTAAAGGCACTTGGCCAAAGCACCCAATAACTCCCTAAGGTGAATCAGAAGATCTCCCATTTGAATGTGTCCAGTTTTCAGAATAATTTTATGGAAGCCATGTATACTTATTCTAGCACATACACAGAACACCATCCTAACCCCCTCTTGAATTGAGATGAGTTTTGCCATCTAGTGATGCCCACAAGGCGCTATTCCAAAGGCGCCTAGTACTCATGCCACCGCTGTAGAAAACACAGGTATTCAGATGATATTAACAGACTCTGAAAGATAAAACTCGTGTGTTCTTTACCACATACAGACCTAGCCTACATTCATACGGATGTGCACTGCAGGGTGTGTGTGAGTGTGTGAGTAGGCTGTGAACTCAGAAAGGAAACCAAGGAAAGAGAAGTGCCAAGTGTGTGTGTGTGGGGGGGGGGGGGTCAAGGACACAGGAAGCAGGAAAGCAGAAGGTTATGGGTGGGTATGTGGAAGGGTGCAAGGCGGGTCAGGGACGGAGAAGTGGGGAGGAGAATCAAAAATAAACCTTGTTTGGAAATGCTATATAGGGCTGGAGACACAGCTCAGGGGTCAGGAGCATTGTCTGTTCTTCCAGAGGTTCTGAGTTCAATTCTCAGCAAGCACATGGTGGCTCACAACCATCTGTAATGGGATCCATGCCCTCTTCTGGCACACAGGTATACATGCAGATGTATGCATATTTAATAAATAATATAAATTTAAAAAAGAAAGGGAGACAGAAATGGAACAGCAGGTATAAGGTGTGCATTTTCCAACATTTGGTAGTATTAGCTAAAAAACCCTAGGCCAATAGACCTGAGTTTCAGGCCCCTCGGCTCTCACATAAGGGTCCTGGGCTGACAACCCTGGAGCACGCTCAATCTACATGTGCCTATCATTGGCACCAAAATTCTATTTTGTGCCACGTTGCATGATTTGGCTTTTGTATTACATATGTAGATATTTATAGAACACAGAGTGATGACTGGATAAATCCTGTCAAGGGTGACGTTTTAACTCGCATTTTACAAACCAAACCCCCAAATCTCTCTAGGTAAGTGGCAAAGCACATTTTCCAAGTATTTCTCCATCACTTAACAGAGGATGTAAGAATATCCCAGACAGTGGATGGTGGTCAGGAGTGATAGCTCAGGCTGTGGCTCCAATTCTATGTGTCTTTGGGTCACTGAGAGAGAACCAAGGTGTCATTACCTGCTCCATAGCTCTGTGTTTTGATACAAATAGCATCCAAACTTCAAACATCTGCTGCAGACTTTAAATCACCACACAGCTGCAAAGGAATTCTGTAATCAATATAAGCTGACTTTTCTTTGATTAAAAAAAAAAAAAATTTGAGCCGGGCAGTGGTGGCACACACCTTTAATCCCAGCACTTGGGAGGCAGAGGCAGGTGGATTTCTGAGTTGGTGGCCAGCCTGGTCTACAGAGTGAGTTCCAGGACAGCCAGGGCTACACAGAGAAACCCTGTCTCGAAAAAACAAAAAAAAAAACCTGGATATTTTAGCAAAGTACATGTCCTTAGTCACCACTTAAAACCAAGGTGACTGAGCCTTTGGTCACCTGACCTCTTGCTGTCACGCTGGGCTCCCGGCTGATAACACTTTAGATTGCACCAGGCCTGAGATTCAGATTAAGTCTCCTAAAGTGTAGCAACCTGACCTGAAAATGGAGCACCCAAGCTTCCCTATCCAGCCTGTCACTTTGGCAATAGCAGTAGTCACTATGTACTCCCAAGTGTGGTTCCAGCCAGGCCAGCGAGCCTCACTTCATCCCTGGCCTTCAGCTTCTGGATGCCTGGGTCAGACCTAGAGAAACTCACATCTGTCAAAAGCGCCATCAGATAATCTCAACAGTCAGTCGTTCGGCCTGGGCCACTTGGTGCTTCACAGTTTATTCTCTGCTGCCACTTGGCTTGTTTTGGAAATAACATTTCTTTTATAAACCAGATGTGGTGGCACACCCTTCTTATCCCAGCGCTCAGGATGCCAAGGGCATCGTAAACTCAAGGCCAGTTGGGGCTTCATAGTGAGACTTTGTTTTTAAAGAAAATCCCTTGCTTTGACTGTAAGCTCGATACTCGTGCTCTGGACTTCGCCCCATGGGGAACCAGTCATTCCAATCCACTGCAATAAAACGATGCCATGATCAATTAGTTTCAGCACTCTGACAATTCGTGTGGGTTCTAATGGACCACTGTGTTCTGCTCCATGGGAGATAAGCAGACCATCTGATTAGGTGTCACCACTCACAGATGACAGAACTCCAAAAGCAGAGAGGCCACTAACCAGCTACTCCACATTCTTTAGATGCTTCTAGCAGACATAAATGGAAACTTGAAAGAAATACTCAGTTTCCGTCCGACAAAAACAGGGACTTCAGACTCCATACCACACCAAGAGAAGCTGACCAAAACTATGTATGTTCAAAAACACGCCCAATTAACCAAACATATTAGAATAAAGTTGGCATAATTGATCCTTTAGGACTTTAGCAAACACTAATTGTGAAAATCACACGTGACATATTTGGTACAATGTGGTTCCAAATACATCTCTTCCAAATTTAGGAAAATCCACATTTGGATTTGCCAGGCGTCCCACGTGCATTTAAGAGCTTCGGAATGTGGTCATGTCTTTCGGCTCTCTGCTGGGCACACACCAGTCATCAGCCTCGTGGTTGGTTTTGTAATGTTTCCAGGCAGCTTTATTATACACAGGGAGTCTTTCGATGGATTCTGTTGACAGAGCCTGGGGTTGAAAAGAAGTAGGACATTTTTAAGAATTCATTATGTGAGATAATATACAGTGGCAAACAATAACTACAAAGTAAACAGGGTTCTCCTGGCATCTTCTCAACTAACTCCTAACCACATACCATCTTCAGGGTGGATATATTAGGAACATGCTATTTACTACAACTGGGGCACCGATAACATAGTGATTGAGTTTGATGCTTCAGGTATTTACTAGCCAGCCTGGAAATGTCTACCCAAACAGAACAGACATCTCTTGCAAAGTGCAAGCCCAGCCAGGAGTCAGCTACTTTAAAAAGATGGTTACGTGTAAGAGTATACAAATCAGCATATCTACCTTTATATTTATATACAGATTTAATGAGAAGAAAGCCAATCTTTTTCACTAGTAATGTATTATAAAAACATTAATTTGCAGGAATGGAGATGGCTCAGTGGTTAGGAGCACTTGTTGTTGCAGAGGACCTGGGTTCAGTTCCTGGCACACACATGGTGGCTCACCACTACCTGTAACTCCAAGCCAGAAAACCTGATGCCCTATTCTGACTTCCACAGACACCAGGCAGACATGTAGTACCAAGACTTACATGTAAACAAAACACGTGCACATAAAAAAATCTTCTAAAAAAATTAAAAGCTGAACACACCAGTATTTGCATCAATAAACACAAAGCTCAGTCTAAGCATCTTGGCTTTGACATGAACAGTGCTTGGTCCTTTGGTTTGAGCCCCCACTCCCCAGCACCCAGGCTGGAGACTGAGCGTGCGATCTTTCTTGTACACGAAGCAAGCACTGTATTGCTCAGCAATACTGTGTTTTCTCCTCCTGGTCCCCGCCCATGCATTCCTGTTTCCCACAACACACAACCATTCATCTGCTGCTCTACAGCTTCCTGTAAATAATGGGACCCAGTGATAAAACTATGATTTCTGTTACTGTCTTCACAGTAGGAACTGTCAGAATTTGACAACAGGCCCTCCCCAAGACGATGCTGACTGTACAGAAGCAGGAATTTCCTCCTGGTGATGCTGCATCAGGTTGGTCATGTGACCGGGCGTGATGACTCCATCATAATGCTTGCGTTCTGGTTTTTCCCAAATAGAAAAACTTCCCACCTCCATGCTCTGAGCAGTCTAAATACAGACCAAATCTTATATTTCGTGTTAAAAATACCATGCTGATATGGTCATATTTAACTTCCTCACAATGACATATGAGGGGGAAAACACGGCTATAAAGAATTTAATCTTTTCAGGCAAACTTTTTTCACAAAATTTTCGAGCATAGCCTATAAAACAGGTGCCATCTAGTGGCCAGAGCAAGAAACTGGAGGCACCAAATACATAACCAGTACTTTAAAAAATATTACTATCATTACATTGATTTGTTTGAGCACGTGTGGCTCAGAAGGTACAGATGCTTGCCATCAAGCCTAACGATCTAATGTAATCTCCGACACCCACGTGGTCAGAGGACAGCCCTCCAGCAAGTTGCTGCCTGGTCTCTACCAGCTGATGCCCCCCCCCCCCCCAAATAAACAAACGTGTTTAAAAGAACTACTTTAGGTGGCTGGGGAGAAGACCTATGTTTAACCTCCAAGCCCACATGGGGAAAGGAGGAAACTAATTCTGGAAAGTTGTCCTCTGACCCCATGAACGTCCGTGCCTGTGAACATACATACACTAAGTAAACAACAAACCTTTTTTTAAAAGAGCAGCTCAATGACTCGTCATGTTTCACATTAAAACTAAATTTACTTCTTTTTTACAGTACTGGAGTGAACCCAGGGTCTTTCTTGTACATTCAGGATTCTCTACTTCTTTCCCACTGCCCTCAACTATCAAAAAAGGTATATGCCCACATAAATCTCCATTTATTAAACAGCATGAGGTTTAGTAAAATCCCATTACACTTTTTCATTGGTACCTTTTCTTATCATTAAAAGACATTGGGTTAACTGGCTGAAGAGATGGCTTAGTGGCCCAAAGCACTGGCTGCTCCTATAGAGAACCCAAGGCTCAGTTCCCAGCACCTACACAGTAGCTCACAACTGTCTGTAATTCCAGTTCCAGGGATCCCATACCCATTTCTAGTCTCTGCGGGCTCTTGAATACATATGGTACACATAAACTCACACATGTACATGTATAAATAAGACAATAAAATTTTTAAATACAGTTAAACCAAGAAGCCTTGGTTATTACCTTAATGTAGATAACAGCATCCGTCCCGTAGCCCTCTAAGGAATACAGCTTTAGGTCTCCCTGGAAGTACTGTGCATAGAGGCGTGATATGGGCAATCCGTAACCAAACCCAGCCTGTTCGATGAGAGAACAGTTTTGTTCAGAAGCCCCCACACCGAACCACTTTCCCAACTAAGATAAACGCCACTGAGTACTGCAAAGCCATCGGCCTGTGTAGCTGAGAGCCTGTAAGATGCAATCACGCAGAAGGATTAGCTGAGCCCATTAGCTCATCAGCTGTAGACACAGAGCCTTTTATTCTGTCTATAAAATGATCTGTGGTAGTCTGAAGAAGGCATATTGCTTTTCTTTGCTGTCCTGCTCCAGGGTTCCTCAATACAGCTTTCAGCAATTTCGTATAAAACATATGGTTTCATTTAGGGGCAAGACTAGAAAATGTCTTCTCATAGCTTTACTAACAATAGATAGGAATCTCAGGACTTCACACCATGGATTTCCAGCCTTTGTTCTGAACCTGGAAATAATCTGTGGTAGTCTACTTTCTTATTCTCACTGACAGATCACTTCCCAACTCCCTGCTTCAAAGCATACCAGTACTCCCCCTGCCCCTCGCCCCAGAGATAAAAAGCCAAGCTTCCAAGACAAGATCAGGTCTCTGCCGCCTGCTCTCCTGTCTGGTGGAGCCAATCTCCTTCCCTGACTTCCTTCAACACAGGACTTCTGGGTCTCTGTTCATCCTGTCTCTAGTATCTGGTCCTTCTTTGCCTGAGTAAATTCTACAGACACTTGGGCAAAGGTAAAAATGGTTCCCATCACCACACCGTGCTTTTGTGGTACTCCTCACAGCATGTTATTATGTGTTTATGTGAACAGAAGAGTCACTAACTAATAACATGCAGAGGCTCTCTGGCTTTTCCCCCCACTGATTTTTTTATATTATTATTATTTGTGTGTTTATGAGTGCAGGTGTGTGTGCATAATGTTCCACTCATGGAGGTGAGGTCCACTTCCCGGAGTTGCCTCTCTCCTGCCACCATGAGATCTGGGGACCAAATTTTCCCACAGAGCCATCACACTAGTACTAATTATCTTAAATTCTGGTGTATCTAGGTTGCCCTCCAAGTCAACTACCCAATTTCTAACTTTCTCCCTGCCCTGGGTCTGAGCTGCAACCAACTACTCATACACTTAAAAACAAAAAACAAACAAAAAAAAAGTTTAAAAAAATGTAAAACACTGGGCATTGTAGCCTATGCCTTTAATCCCAGGGCACTGGAGGGAACAGCAGGTCAAAGAGCAAATATAGAGCAGACGTTCAGCTGTGTCTGCTAATGAGGCCTTTCCAAATACGAATGCTTCAAGGAAAACATCACGTAAGTCAGTGATGACTGGTGACTAGTAGAATCCATAGATAGTCTTCATATTGAAACAGACTGTTACATATGGTTTACCACAGAAAAGATTGCTGTGATGTCACTACCAAGAGTACCAGAAAAAACTCAAACTATGATCTGTCCTGTGCCTGTTTCAATTAAAAATTAAGCCAGGGCTCTTTAAATCCAGACAGAAGTATTTGTCTCTAAAGTTTGGAAGCATTTTCCTTCCTTGTGAGCTCCTGTGAAATTGGCTTCACTGGTTTTGGGGAAGCCATGTTCTGATGGTGGTTGACGGACACCACAGCCTTTTTTCGTCACATACCAGGGGCACCGCACGGGACGTTTCAACACGAGGCCGAGGCGCGGTTGAGTACATGTAGTTGAAGAGTCTGTCGATCTTCCTCAGTGGAACGCCGCCTCCCCGGTCACTCATCTAAGAGGACAAAGGAACAAACTGTGACGGGGTTCCACACATTACAGTATCATGACTTAAAAAACTACTTTGGGGAGAAAGCTGCTTTTGGAAATCCAAGCTGCAAATTTTAACACTGCCCTCAATGGTGTAGCTAACACAAAGTTAATCCTTCCTAGTGGGCAATAGAATAACCAGAATAAAATAAATAAACAAAGCAAGGACACTCTACACATCAGTGCCACCTCCTAAGTGTATCCTAAAAAAAAAAAAACCTAAAGAAAGCAAAGTATACATGAGAATATCCATCATGGTGTTAAGAAAAAAATCAGAGAGTAGCCCACACAAGGACTACATAAAGTGCATTCTAAAACAGAATACTATGTAGCCATTTAAATGTTATGCAGAACACTCTTATGTATTAGCAAGAGAGAGGTCTACAAAAAATAGGCAACAAAGAACAAGTTAGAAACACACTTCTAACTTTGTAAATACATGATGAAACAGAAGTGTCAAATGGGCTGGGGAGATGGCTTTGCAGTTAAGAGCACTGACTGCTCTTCCAGAGGCCTGGGTTTGGTTCCTAGCATCTACATAGTGGCTCAAGACTATCAATAACTCCAGTTCCAGAGGATCTGACACCTACTTCTGGCCTCCATGGGCACTGCACACATGTATAACCCATAGACACATACAGATAAACTAAAATAAATCTCTCCCTTTTTTAAGGAATCTAGTGTGGTGCTACATACCTGCAATCTCAGCATACAGGAGGCCGAGGCAGGAGGATTGCTATAATTAGAGACTAGCTTGTGCTATCATGTAATATCCTGTCTCAGAAAACAAAACTAAGGACCATGAGATGGCCCAATGGTAAAGGCACTAGCCACCGAGCCTAAGACCTGACCGATCCTTGAAGTGCACCTGGAAGAACGAGGAGTATCAGCCTGCTCCGCCTCTGGCCCCCACACTTGTGCTCAACACACGCAGACACAACAAATAAACGCAACTTTGCAACACAGAATCTCAGACAACCCTCTGGTGAGTTGAAGGACTCAGATCTTTCTGTCATTTTTCAAGTCAAGTAACCACACAGTAGATTGAATTAGTAATTAACTTATCCATTATTTTTACTGTTTTCCTTTATAATTAATATAGACTACTTTTCTAGCCTCTATTCTAATTTACTATAGATATCCCTTCTGTCACAAGATCTAAGTTGATGTTATTAAAAAATATGCTTTTAGCATACACATATAGTACATAATATATACAAAAAGTTATAGCGTAAATGACTTATAGTTGAGTTTTCTTATATTATTTAAGATGATAATGTATATACACTAGACACACTAGGAATTATAAAGCCATTTTCATTTCCTAGGGTATGAGGGACTGGACCAAGTCTCTCCCACACCCTAGAAGCTACATTCAGAGCCCTATGTGATTTTCAAAGTTAAAAAGTTTGCCTTGAGATATCATTTGAAGCTCTGCTAAGTAATTACAGTATCAAAGTATGTAAGGACTTTATGAACCTGTGTTTAGAATTATGCTCTTGGCTGTGAATTCAAAGGCCTGTGAAATGACTTACTTTAGTACAATGAATAAAAAGCTCTGGGATAAGCAGTTTCAGAGGCTAATTCAACGTGTGTCTATTCTTCCCTGGGAAGAAGTGTGCATGCCCTGAGAACCCTAAGCAACATTAGGATAAAGGAGGGAGGGGTGCTAAAGAGATGGCTCAGTGGTTAAGAGCACCTGTTGCTCTTGCAGAGGACCCAGGTTCAATTCCCAGCACCCACATGGTGGCTCACAACCATTCATACTCAAATTTCAGAGGATCTGATAGCCTCTTCTTACCTCCATGGGCACCAGGCATGCATGTAGTATACAGATATACGTGCAGGCACAACATTCACACACATAAAATAAATACAAACTAGAGGAGTACTACTAACAATCCCAGAGCTTCTGAGTTCTGAGGCAAGATGGAGGCAGGGGCAGGACTGTAGGCCAGCTAGCTCACACAGTAGCAAAAACAAAGAGACCCTGTCTCAAACAAGATATAAGGTGAAAGCTGACAATCAAAGTTGTCCTGTGACCTCCAAATGAGCGTACCTACACACACACACACACACACACACACACACACACACACACACACACACACAGCTTCTGGCAACAGACTAGCTTTCTAGCCATAAGATTACAACTATGTGGCACATACAGAACGAGAGGTGATTCCTGGCAATCTGAAGAAAACATGCAGCAGAGCAGAAAGGACTGTGGGGGCCGTGAGAGGTGGCATGCCACTAGAGCCTGACGGACAACGTAATCCAGGGGTCATGGCTAGACCCGATGAACCACCTCTGCTTGCAGTCAACTATGGTAACGATGTGGTGGATTATAGAAAATACTCAGGGCAGCTTCTGAGACTGTTTAAGAGATTACCAAAAGCTCCGAGCCTCTCAGGGACGGGGAGAGAGGCATGAAGGGAGTTGTGTATTGGTGTGTACACGTAGGTAACTACACTGAGAGAGACTGAAAATGAAACAAGAGACTGACTGAGACAAACGTGAACCTGAGGAAATATCCTGGAAGAATTAAGTGCTGTCACGAGGACAGCTGGGAGGTAGAGTGCCAGCTCACCTTCAGTGCACAAACCACCAAAGCATCTAGCCAAAAGCTGCCGCCACCATCCACAGCCCCTACCTGACCCCCGTCTTCTGTTCCCCCAACACTGAGTCCCTGAGCCAATTCATGGGAACCCAGGCCCAGAGGAAAGGAACCCTTCCTGACTGTTTTGTTGTTGTTGTTTTTAAATGATGCTGGAGAGATGGCTTCACAGTTCAGAGCACTTGTTGCTCTTGTAGAAGACCTAGGTTTGGTTCCCAGCACCCACATGGTGGGTCACAACTATCCACGATCCCAGTTCCAGGGGATCCAGCACCCTCTTCTGGACTCTGTAGGTATCAGGCACATACATGGTACATAAATATACATGCAAACAAAATACCCATGGAATAAAATAAAATATGCAACCTGAAAATGATTTTAGTTTGCATACTTCATACAACCCCTACAGCAAATGCGTGCAATTACTATATATTTATTTGTGCTTCACTCATTTGAATAAATAGTCAATTTAAAAAAGAAAACAGAAATCCAAAGAAGACAGTATAGGGAAAAGAGGAAAATGGGAAATAAATTTTAATTTCAAATAAATAAGTAATTATAATTACTACCTTCAAAGTGACAAAAGAGAACAGAATTATTATAAGGAATAATTTTTTAAAATTCTTTAAAAATCTAAAAAACAGGGCTGGAGAGATGGCTCAGCGGTTAAGAGCACTGACTGCTCTTCCAGAGGTCCTGAGTTCAATTCCCAGCAACCACATGGTGGCTCACAACCATCTGTAATCGGATCCGATGCCCTCTTCTGGTGTGTGCCTGAAGACAGTTATAGTGTACTCATATAAATAAAAATAAATAAGTCTTAAAAAAACTAAAACACACTGGGAATAAAAATTCAATAGAGAAGCTGAGAGTCTGTAGTCAAGGAAGAGGCCGGTGAGGTGGCTCAACAGCTAAAGGTGCTTGCTGCCGGGCTTCCTGGCCCGGCTTCGGCCCCTCAAACCCATATTGCTAGCAGGGGAAACTGACTCCCAAGGAAACTGGGAGATGGGTTAATACTATCAACCTAATAGGATCTAGACTCACCTAGAAGGTCGTCTCTGGGCCCGTCTGGGGGAGCTATCTAGATACATTACTTGTAGTTATGCCAGGGGGTGATTATCTAGATTAGGCTACTTCTAGTTACGATGTGAGCAATTATCTAGATTAGATTACCTCTGGCAATGCCGATGAGGGATTATCTTGATTAGGATAACTGAAGTGGAAAGGCCCATGCTAAAAGTGGCTGGTAATACCCTCTGGTCTTGGGCTAGCCTGCAAAAGAGAAGTCTGTCTGAACCCCAGGATCATGGCTATTTCCTGACTATGGACGCAAGACAGCTGGAGCCTGGAACTCCTTCCCCAGCATGATGTTCTGTTTAACTATGAGCCAAAACAAACCCCTTCTCTTTCAAGCTGCTTTTCCCAGGGGAAACAGGAGAAGCAACAGGAGAAGAAAATAAGACAAATGATTCCAGAGGTCCCAGAGAAAAAGAAAGGTCCACACTGACCTAACATCACAGTGAGTTCCAGAACACAATACAGAAAAAGATCTAAGAACTTCAGCTAAAACAAAACAAAACAGACAGCTAAAACCAATCGTACAAAGGAAGAAGAAAGGAAGAGCAACTGCAGAAAACCTTCTGAACCTCAGGCTGGTCTCAGAAGGACAACCTGAATGTCATCTGCCAAAATAGCAAAGAAAGGGCTCCCCACAATCACTCTTCCAACATAGCACCAAGAAAAAGGCAAAAATTTTGTCAGAACCCCTGAAACTGAACCAACTGAGAGGCAGTTGTTCAAGAAAGTACTGAACCGTTAGCTCTGTGTGGTTCTGGCTCATTCCCGTCTTAGTGACATTCCTGTCCCAGTGACAGGCATAGGCACACTCAGAAGGCTTGCGTTGGCTGAGTTTAAGTTCCGTAGAACCCTACCACTATTAAGCCTGAAATAATCAGAAATAATGGAATACTTGCTTTTTAAAAAATTTAATTTTATGTTTACTAGTGTGTTTCCTGCATGTCTGTCTATTTGAGGCTGTCAGATCCCCTGGAACTGGAGTTATACAGACAGTTGTGAGCTGCCATGTGGGTGCTGGGAATTGATCCCTGGTCCTCTGGAAGAACCGTGTGGCAGTTTGAATATGCTTGGCCCATGAGAATTGGCACTATTAGGAGGTGTGGCCTTGTTGGGGTAGGTATGGCCCTGTTGGAGGAAGTGTGTCACTGTGTAGGCTGGCTTTGAAGTCCTATGCTCAAGCTCCATCTAGTGTGGAAGAGACCCTCTTCCTGGGTGCCTTTGGATCAAGATGTAGAACTCTCGGCTCCCCCAGTCAGCCTGCATGCTGCCATGCTTCCTACCATGATGTTAATGGACTAAACCTCTGAAACTGTAAGCCAGCACCAACTAAATAATTGCCTTTATAAGAGTTGCCTTGGTCATGGTGTCTCTTCATAGCAATAAAACACAAACTAAGACAAGCAACCAGTCCTCTTAACCTCTCTCTCAGCCATCTCTCCAGACCCATGGATTACAGGGTTCCAAGGACATGGACAAACTAAAACAAATAACAGGCTAACTAAAGAGGTAAGCAGGACAGCGAGGGAAGAAGATGACCACAGGGCTTTAAAAAGCTCAACCCTGGGGATCTGGAAGGCTGTGCTCGGAGGGCTATGCTCCCACCCAGGAAAGGCCCCAGAAAGCCCTAAGCTCTCAACCCTACCTGACTGAGGTCAGGATACACCCTGCCCTGAGTTACTCCATGTTGTGGAAAACAGTGGCTTTTCAGACTGTGCCTTGCCCTGACAGACTATTCTAAGGATGGCAGGTGAATGGCACCTGGGTAGACATATAAATGAGATGTCTGGCACCACCCATGTAGCTAGTACACTGATAAACAATTTATTCCTGACAACAGAAAGGGTGCCACCCTATACATTTATTGGATTGAATTAGACCATAAAGGCAGGTGTAGTAAAGTCCTATTGGGAGAACCAAGCACTTATGAGACATTAAAACTCACTGAAACTGACCAAAGACAGGTGTACCAGGTGCCGACAGAACTTGGAGATAATTATTTGCAGCCTACAATTCCTTGTATGAAACCAAGACTGAGAAAATAAGGAAGGCAAGAAGTGTGCTTGGGCTGGGCAGGGAGGGGAAGGGGCAAGTGTCCCACTGCTACATTCGAGAGAGCTAATGCCTCTAGCAACCATCTCTGAGAGCCAGTGTGTGTTAAGTCCTCACATCAGAACACCCTTCAGAAGTTCAGTAAGTACAGAACAGCTAAGACAAGCAGTGAGCAGCCAGAAAGGACAGCTGGGCTGTGTACTCTATCACATGGCTATTTACAAAGAAGCAAGTTTACTTAAGCAAACTGCGCTATCAAGCAGCTGCTCGGGAAGGCGGAGCATGGGGTCTGCAGCTTTTACTCTGAGCTCCTTACTGACCTTGGTTCCCACAAGGATACAGTACCTACAATCGCCTGCGCTCCTAAGAGGCTCTGCTGAAAACAGAACAGAGCAGATGCAACAAGGGCTGAAACCACGGTAAGATTTAACGTTCTCCATCACACTGAAGGTGCCCAAATACTTAAGATTTTCACTGATCAAGGTCTGTCTCCAGGTGTTCCTTCAACCCGAAATATCTGGATTAAGGACCAGAATAGAAACAGACTCAAAAGATAATTCTATAATTTGCCAGGTAAACAAGGCAAAGTGCTTATTATCTAGTTGACTGAAATCCTTTCCCTTGAGAATAAATTAGACATTACAGAAATTAGACATATTGTTTTTACATGCCTGCACATCCATTTCTTTTACAGAAATTACCTTCACAGTCAAATCCTCCTCACCCAGTGTGACGTGAACTTGAATCGGTGGATAAACACCTTTGTCTGCATGGTGCTCCATGGTCGCTCTCATTGCATTCTGAAACACATCAGGATTTCATTAAAGTATAGGTTTTTTTTTTTTTAAGCAACTACCTATAATTTTGAAATATATATACATTATGTGGATTTTAAGTTTCTTTTCTCATTGATTTGAAACTAAAAGTATTTATACATAAAATGTTTTGACTAGTTTCTCAAAGGCACACAAGGCCTGCGCTGCCTAAGCACGGGCCAGTGACAGGACATATGACACTTGGAATTAAGAGCTACACCTGGCCGTTAAGGACTGAGCAGACCTGAGGAGACTATACTTGTTTCCCCCAGTTCAATACTAGGTTCTAGACAAAAGCCACTGTCACGGGCATTAGATAAATATGTCACAGCTTACATAAAGTTTCATTAAGTATTATAGGGTAGAATCTTTACATGACTGAAATTTCAAGAGAAAAAAATTTCAAACATGTTAGGGGCCAACTGCTTTTTAGCCACTTTGAGAGATTAATGTAGGTGCTACCGGAGTTCTTGTCAAAGCAAAGCAAGTACTTCCACCCTTACTTTCTTAGTTTCCTGTGTTTCGGTGTGTTGTTCTGTATTTTCTTTTCAGTCTAGATTTTGAGCCAGGGCCTTGCTATGCAGCTCAGGGTGGCCTACAGTGCTTGTACCCTTCCTGCCTCCACTTCAAGGGTGTTGGGATTATAGTCACAGGTGTGTGCCACTACACCCAGCTGATTGCTACTGTGCATTAGCCCACAGAAAGCCAGCTCTCTGAGCTTCTGGTCTGCTACTGGCTGGAGGCTGAGCAGCTAAAGTAGGAGGCGGCACAGGCTGCTGATCTAGGATAGTCATTTTCAACTGCAGGAACCAACCACACTTATCGACCACTTTGTTTCGACTAGCAAGTGCCCCACTGGCAGGGAGGGCAACTCTCCACACAACCAGCATGCTTTTGCTAAGTTTTCTAAATATGTTATAAACAGAAAATAGTTCTCTAAGACCAATATCAACAACTTCCTAAGAGAAAAACAAAAACAAAGGCACGTAAGTGGGACTGGCTCAGGGGTAGAAAGTTGGGAAATAAAATTGTACATATCTTGGTTCATGAAAATACGAATATAAATTTACTAAGCACCTGTTGCATGCTCTATTATAATGGCCACTCAATACATCTTTCCCAATCTTCACAAATTTCCCTGGAGAGTATTACCCTAGCTTCAAAGAGGACTGAGGTTCAGAGCAGTAGAGTCATTTGCCCAAGGTTACATACTAAGCAACAGAGTCTTTATTCAACTCTAGGTCTTTCTGGCTCCCGGGTCTGTGTGGAGACAGCCATCTATATAGACAAAGGCTCACTTCCAGCACAGTGGTATAATACTCACATACAATGGCATATCATCATGGAATAGCAGCCCAAAGGAATGTGATTTTCAGAGCAGATTCCTAAGCTCAGGAAAGGACTGGTAAGTGGTGCGCAATACTGCTTTACAAACCTTGAACAGCTCAAACACCATGTGATAGAGATGGGATGGAACATAGACCACTTGTATGGTCTGTCCTGGTGATTTCGCTACAGAGCAGAAGAGAAACACATGAAAGTACAGAGAGATGTGCTCAAAGCATTCTTAAGAATAAACCGTGGAGTGACGTGGGGTGAACATTAGCAACGGGGGACCGTGCTACGGGGGTATTCGAACCCCACTTCTTCACTGTCTTTAGAGTTTGAACCCTATACTCACACTCACAGATGACAGGGACAAGATGCTATTCCTCACACTCTGGTGTAAGAGGCTAGCCACCCATCCTCCCATGCTTCTCTAGGACAGCAAGTCTTAAAGAATTCGATCTTCAGGTAGGACTGTACTCCCCAAGGCGGACATCTTAGGGAAAAAAAAAAGTTGCACCTGGGTAGAACGCTGTCTATTTTATTTCAGACATTTCTATGGATAGAATACTGGATTTAAAAGAAAAAAGAAAAAAAAAAAAAAAAAGCTAGCATCATTTCCCAAGAGATATGAATGACACAGACCTCTGGGAGAACAAAGTGCTAAGACCCCATACTTTCAGAGTACTTTGACCAATAAATAACTCGACTGTAACTCAAGCAGTGAACCAAACTGTCCTCTGAAAAGCTCCCACTAGGAAACATGAGTGGGGGATCTTGAAACTGCCCATACAGCTTAAGCCCCTAAACTCTCATCTGCGGCGTGGGATTCTTACCCACTGGGTGGTACCATCAGAAGAAACCACAGGCCATGCTACCCCAACTAGGTAAATACCCACTGCTCATATTCAGAGGTTCAGAATGTGGCTTAGTTCAAGCCTATTAAAACATATTTCTTCCTGTAACCTTCTCAAAGGATTATCTTAACCCGGGAGAGGTTTTCCTTGTCAAATGACCATTATCAGTCTCTATCCAAAACTCTGAACCCTTTATCCAAAAGGCAGGGTGGAGATCATCAGAGCCGTATAGGTGAGTGGCCTCCTCTGTCTTTCACATGCCTAGCCTTCTGCCTTCAACATTAAAAACTGACTTACAATTCAGGAAGTAGAAAAAGGATAAACTTTGCTATGAGCTGTGTACAAAAATTTAAAAAAAAAATTCTTAGTATTTTTTTCTGTCTCTGAAGAAAATAGCAAAGAATCAAAATTATCAGTTAAAAAAAATAAAGAGAACATAAACAAAACAGCAAAATATTCAAACTAAACTCTGTAAGTGTGCCTATGCGCTGCACACATGACTCTTCTGCCTTCACACTTACTGACCGAGTTGATAGAAGAGCCCTTTACTGTTCAAGCAAATCACAACTTGCTCCTTGGCTGTCAGAACACCCATTACTTAGGACTGGCGCCCCCAGGCAGGCTTACCATTTAGTTCTTCAAGTTCTAGTTCAGGAGAGTTAACATAATACAAATCACAAAGCCGCCTAGCGTTCTCATAACCATCTAGTGTGAAGCAAACAAAACAAAGAAGCATTAAAGAAATGTACTTCTGTCTTAGCCAACAAGAGGCCAACAGTATTGACAAATGAAAATTTAGAACTCTCTGCAGAAGAAAATATACTTCAACAATCTTAGCAAGGAAGGTCTGTTACATCGCAATGCCTGAGCCATAACAGAATAGTGACAGAAAGGGCCACAGAAACTTAAAACCATCACCATGGAGAAACATACCTTAAACAAAGAAAAAGAAACAACAGGGTAAAGAAATTATTATATACATTAAATATATATTTGCATATACATTTGTCTTTGAGACATCTCAGAAAGAGTTGGTCAGGGTTCTAGAAATCTACATTTTTATCTATTGTTTGATCCTTTTTTTTTTTGAAGCATTGAAAATTTAAATGCCTAAAAATGTTTTTAATTCTAGGATTTACTATTGTGCTGTTGCTGAGGTAACAGTCTGTCTTACAGTGTAATGTAACCACAGCTGATCTCGACTTCCCTGGCTGGCCCTGAACTCCCATGCCTCTCCCTCGAGTGCTAGAATCAGGGATGTGCACCACCATGCCTGGCAATTCTAAGATCCTTGCCTTCTACTAGCAAAAATCACTGTGTATCTACGCATGTTCACTAGGACACTGTGAGCAACAGGAAGGAAAAAAGAGATCAACCTAAGCCAACATTGCAAGGAGGATAGGCTAGCACTCTGTTAATTCTAACAAGCCACTCCAAAAGTGGGCTATGTCCATACGGCTATGTGTCTGAAGCAAAATGTGTGGGGCACTCCATTTTCTAAAACCAAAAAACCACAGAGGTTGGAGAGATGCTTCAACACAGGCTGCTAACTGGCATGGTAGTTCATGCTTTTAAAACCAGCACTCAGAAGACAGCCAGGTGGTCTACACAGCATCTTCCAGGATAGTCAGAGACACATGGAAAAACACTGCCTCAAGGAAAAACAGCAAAAACCCAGCATAGGCTGCCTTTGCAGAAGACCTGGGTTCAATTCACAGTATCCGCATGGTGGCTCACAACCATCTTAATTTTGATTCCAGAAGATCCCACCCCTTCTTCTAGCTCTAAGAGTACCAGGCATGCACATAATATACAGACATAAATGTAGGCAACATACCTATATACTTAACACTTTTTAAAAATTTTAAAAGCCGGGCAGTGGTGGCGCACACCTTTAATCCCAGCACTTGGGAGGCAGAGGCAGGCGGATTTCTGAGTTCGAGGCCAGCCTGGTCTACAGAGTGAGTTCTAGAACAGCCAGGGCTACACAGAGTAACCCTGTCTCAAAAACAAAAAAGAAAAAAAAAATTAAAAATAACAAAAACTATAAAACAGCTTATAAAAAGATGTGTGTGTGTTATATCACTAAATAATGCTTGAAAGAGCTGGGGGGGGAGGGGGGTGGCACACATCTTTAATCCCAGCACGCAGGAGGCAGAGGTGGGTGGATCTCTGTAAATTTAAGGCCAGCCTGGTCTACAGAGCCAAGGCTACACAGAGAAAATCCTGTCTGAAAAAACAAACAAATTTGCATCTGAAAAGATGCAAATTAAACTGTTATGAATTTTCTTTCGCTCTTTAAATTAGGAACTAGAAAGGACAGACTCAAACCCTGAATATTTTACTGCATTTATTTACTGTGTATGCGTGTGTATCTGTGTGTATGTACATGCCCAGGGACATGTATGGAGATCAAAGTGACAATGACAGTAGTTTGTCCTCTCCTTCCAACTAGGTGAGGTCTGAGGATCAAATTTAGGTTCTAAGTCTTCACACACTGGGCCATCTCAATGGCCCTTTTTTAGGGAGGATGGGGAAAGATTTGAATTTTCGAAGCCAAACAGATAAATACACTTACTAACATACAGAGAATTCTATTGGGAGACACTCACCTTACGTCCTGTATAATTAATGTCATGATTAATGTGACTTCCAAACCTAGCACTTGCTCTTAACATTTTTCTCTCCTGATAATGCAGGAGCTGCAAGGGAAGGAACACGGCTCGGCTCTCTGACCCCGCACCCTGCTACAAAGGACAGATGCACTTACCTTTAATAACCTCGACTACATCGCAGTTTGGATTTATGCTTCCAATATGTTTCCGATGAGATGGACTTCCTTTTCCACCGAACAATAAAGCTATCAAAAGCGAAGAACCAAACCAAGTAAGCACATTTGCCTAACACCCCTTTCCAGACCTAAGTCGTACTAAACAGGAGAACGAATGTGGTGGTATTTTAAAGTCAATAAATATGCCTTCTTTGAAGAGTAGTAATGTTCACTCTAAAGGGACATTTTCTAGATAACTTTAAGAGCGCTTGCTACACATATCAATTAGCTACTTCTTTCAACGTGGACACTCACAGTGCTGGTTGAGTAGCATTCTAATTGAGATGCGACTCATGTAGAATCGATCCAAAAAGTACTGGACATTTTGGCTGGTGACAGGATCCACCCCGAAGCTCTCTTTGTATTCAGTCACACCCTGGGCCATGGTGGAGATGACATCATTGTGCCGGTTTCTGATCCTTATCACTGTGTCTGTGAATCTAAACAAAGCTCTCAGTCAGAACAGCCAAATATTTTGACAAGTGACTTCAATGCTAAGATACAAGCTGTAGCTACAAAAAGCTGTCCTTCAGAGAAAGGAGAGTCAGTGAAGGCATCCCCACACTTGTTTACATTCATTTCAACTCATAAGATACACAGAACCCACAAGGTGCAAGGATCTCAAAAATAAAATTTACATAATTTTCGGATTCCTGTAACGTTACATACTACCGTGAACGGTGTAAGGGTTTCCCTTATCCATCATCACCCAAGCTTTACTACAAGGTTAAGTGTTTCCCTTATTCAGTATTATCTAAGCATCTGAGGCTCACTAATGAGGATGCCATTCCAGAGACACACTGCCTAAGAAAGTTCCTTGTTTCTAGGGAAACACTTCCCTAAGGAATCAAGCTGAGTAAGGCAAGAAAGTTGGCTGTGGATCTCCTCCCTAGAGTTCAGAGAAAAGAAACTGCTCGGAATAGAAAATCAAAAAAAAGAACTCTGGTTTCATTCACCCTGAATTTACATTGTGGGTGAGAAGCTGGGCAATGGTGGTGCACACCTTTAATCTCAGCGCTCAGGGAGACAGAGGCAGGGGATCTTCAAATTTGAGGCCAGCCTGGTCTATAGAGTTCCAGGATAACCAGGGCTGCACAGAGAAACCCTGTCCCAAAAAAACAAAACAAACAACAACAACAAAAACAAACCTAAACACAAAAACCAAAATGGATGAGAAAAAGAAAATTGCTGAATTAAAAGAGATTTTCAGGTCATACTGCTTTCTTGTTTTTGTCAATTTAAGGAATGAGATAAAAGAAAGAAGTCTTGGGCTGGAGAGATGGCTCAGAGGTTAAAAGCACTGACTGCTCTCCCAGAGGTCCTGAGTTCAATTCCCAGCAACCACATGGTGGCTCACAACCATCTGTAAAGGGATCCGATGCCCTCTTCTGGTGCAGTCTGAAGACAGCAACAGTGTACTCACATACATGAAATAAATAAATCTTAAGAAAGAAAGAAAGAAAGAAAGAAAGAAAGAAAGAAAGAAAGAAAGAAAGAAAGAAAGAAAGAAAGAAAGAAAGAAAGAAAGAAAGAAAGAGAAAGAAGATGAAGTCTTAATTGTGATGCAACAAACCAATCTCCTGACTAGCCATCAGGATTCCCACTTCTGAATGAGTGCTTTCCCAAGACACCAGCCTGAGTGCCATTAGCTCCAATGATTTCCTCACTTTTGGAATTCTTAGTTAGGAATGAACGTCAAAACCAAGCTATTAAGACAAAATGTAAGCCGGGCAGTGGTGGCGCACACCTTTAATCCCAGCACTTGGGAGGCAGAGGCAGGCGGATTTCTGAGTTTGAGGCCAGCCTGGTCTATAGAGTGAGTTCCAGGATAGCCAGGGCTACACACAGAAACCCTGTCTCAAAAAAAAAAAAAAAAAGACAAAATGTAATTTTAATTTCTTTTCAAAAACAACTGAAAATTCCAATCCCCTCCCTCCTTACTTAACTTTCCATTCCTCTCTTTGGAACAAAACCTGTTGAGCAGGGTGCAGTGACTCACCTGTAATGCCAGGCAGAGGCTGAAGCAGGCAACGCACTGTGGGCCAGAAGCCAGACTGCACTACACAGTGGTTTCCAAGAAAGCCTGGGCCACATATGAGACCCTGTCTCAGAAATAAAAACTGGTTTGGAGAGACAGCTCAGTTGCTACAGTGCTTGTCACACAAGCATAATGACCTGAGTTCTGTCTGCACACATTCATCATGTCACGTGTGGTGGCACACATCCGTAACCTCAGTGCTGGAGGAACAGATAGGACTACTGGAGTTCACTGGTCAATGTAGCCTAACTGACTTTCTAAGGCAAGAGACCCTGTCTCAAAGTAGGTAGATGGCATACATTCCAGAGGCTGATACCTGAGGCTGTCCTCTGGCCTACACACACACACACACACACACACACACACACACACACACACACACACACACACACACACACAGAGAGGAGCCTGCATATGCATGAATTTTTAAAGGAATACAGATGACAGCATTCTCTGGCCTGACTGCTCACTTTATTTCTGAGGCTCAGCACTCAGTGACTGTTTACAAAGGGTTCTACAGTAGCATTTATAGAATATTCTATGGTTTGCCTTTTGCTGTGTTCCTAGGCCTACCATTTACTAGCTACAAGAGCCCAAGCTACGAACCCTCTTTGTGTATAAATGCACTATCTCTGTAGAGCTGATTTAAACACTAAATGACATCACTCACTTAGAGAATGAACACCTGATGAGTTACTTTCAAACCAAAAGCATGTTTGAAAAATGCAGTACTGATATTCCCTTTAAGAACAACTGTCCTGGAACTCACTCTGTAGACCAGGCTGGCCTCGAACTCAGAAATCCACCTGCCTCTGCCTCCCAAGTGCTGGGATTAAAGGCGTGCGCCACCACTGCTCTGTGCACTCTTGTTTAAAACTAGAAAACTTCTGACTATCCAGGCAGCATATGCACACATGAAGGAGCAGTGGAGTAGAGCTGGCTGTCCCTCTGGGCCTGCCACACCCTCCCCAGGTTAACAGACTGCACACATGAAGGAGCAGTGGAGTGGAGTTGGCTGCCCCTCTGGGCCTGCTATGCCCTCCCCAGGTTAACAGACCAAGAGGCAACCAGGTACCATCTAGATTTCTCCTGGTCATCACATTGGAACTGTCTCTTCTTACAATAGAGAGGGCCATGGCACATGGTTTACACCCAGTTCAGCTCCCTGGTTTATGATTGTGTGGGTTGCTTTACATGCTAACTATGTTGTAAGTAAAGAATCCTCAGTGTTCATCAGTTTCCTTAAAGTGGACCAATAGCAAATTAAGGTAACCACATTTACATTTTTGTATGGTGTTTAAAATATATAAAATTGGGGGCTAGAGAGATGGTTCAGCAGTTAAGAGCACTGGCTACTCTTTTAGAGAACCTGGGTCTAATCCTCAGCACCCACATGGCAGCTCACAACTGTCTGGAGCTCCAGTTCCCTCACACCAATGCATATAAAATGAAATTAAAATAAGTTGTTTTTAAAAAGAATATAACATTGTATTCAGAATAGGATCGTACAATGATACTCACTCGTAAATAGTTTTGGCATCTTCAGCACTCTTGTCTTTAAAATCAAGCAGCTCCTGAAGGCTTTGGATATACCTAAAATACAAGCCAGAGAGCTCAGTTGATTCATACTGTAAAACTAGCACAAAGGGTATTTTTAATATTTTATAATTTTAAATTTATACTACTCTTACAAAGTATAGTTGAAGTAGGATTCTTTTCTTCTTCAGCCAGGGTCTCACATGAGCCAGGCATGCCACCAAGGCCAGCTTGTTCTAGGGATCTAGGGATCAAATCTGGGCTCTGTGCACACTGAGCAAGTGCTCTATTAGCTGAGCTGCATAATGGTCCTCAAACAGGCATTTTACACCCACTAGCATTCAAGTGAAGGTCTACATACATCATAAGAAGTATCTATGTTCAGGCTGGACAGTTGGCTCATCTGTTAAGAGCACCTTCTGCTCTTCTAGACAACACAAGTTCAGTTCCCAGCACTCACAGAGGACAGCTTACAACCATCAATGACTCCAGCTCCAGGGGACCCAATACCCTCTTCTGGTTCTGTGGGCAGCCAGACACATTGCATACAATCATGTAGACATAAACAGATGGACAGACAGACACACACGCGCCCGCACACATACACACACACATACACCTTAAAGAGAAAAGGAGGCTAGGGGGAGAAAGAGCATTCGTATTTTACCATTAAAAATCACCAGGCATGGTATTACACACCTTTAGCCTCAGCACTTGAGAGGCAAGTAGATTTCTGTGAGTTCAAAGCCAGCCTAGTCACATAGTGGGTTCCAGGACAGCTAGAACTAAATAGTGAAACTCTGTCTCAAAAACCAAAACCATAGGTAAGTCCAGAAGGGTGGAGTTTGGTGGTAAAGCATTTGCCCCTCAAAACACACAAAACCACAGATCAGTGGGTCAAATCTGAGTTAAGAGCTTAAGATTTATGTATCCTACAATTTTTGAATCAGATGATAAATACCGCATCATGAGAACTGAACCGTCACTACTAACTGTGATCATGGGTAAATGCTTGCCTTAGTCACAGCAGTAAGGGTGTACCTTGCTCTAAGAATCTAACTTAAGTATAAAGTTAGCTTTAGATATTTGGTCCACTCAACAAGTACTCATTGAAAGCCTACCATATACTAAACAAAACACAAAAGTAATTAAAATGTAAGTTTTTAATTTAACAAACAATTCAAGGTAGAAGTGTTCTTGTTTAGGACAAAATGAGAAGGGCCAAATGACTTTCTTAACATCAGATAGCCAAACATTAGGGCACCACAGGCGGAGCCGAAAACACAACCACAGCCATCTAGTTATCGTCTTTACAACAGAAATGCATGGAGTGCTTGAAAGCACTCCACACTGCCCAGCTAGGCCTTGCAGCATTCAGAAGCCAGTGATTCTCACAGCCGCTGACCTGCTTTAGCCCTGAAATTTATCTTTACTGGCAAGAAAAAATAGTCTTTAGGGGATCCCTTGTAAGGCAAGACCAGATTTCAAAAAGCAGGATGAGCTAGTTCAAATGAAGAACTGTAAGGAATGAGATGACATTCTCTGCTACAGATCCCATGATACTTTCTAAACCATTTCCTCAGGTAACTACATCTGCAGTGGCTCCACACATGAACTAACCAGCCTCTGGGGACCAATACTCAACAGTCACTCTTTTACTCCTTAAGATTTATTTTTAATTTCTGTGTGTGTGTGTGCATGCGTGTTCCCTCAGGTCAGAAGAGCATGACAAATCCCCTGGAGCGGGAGTTACAGGCAGCTATGAATGGCCAGACCTTGGTCCTCTGAAAGAGCAGTAAACACTCTTAACCACTGAGCCAACTTTCCAAGCCATTGGTTGTCTTCTTTATATCGTGACTTATTTTTAATTACGGGTACTTGTGTGTGAGGGGAACATGTGCACATGTGAGTACCAGGGTCCTCAGAGCCCAGAAGAATGTGTTGGATCCCTTGCAGCTAGAGTTACAGGTGCCTGGGAGCCACCCAGTATAGGTACTGGAAACAGAACTGGGTGCCTCTGTAACAGTGGTAAGCACTCCTAATTTCTGAACTCTATCTCTCTAGCCCCCTTGTTTATTTTTTAAATTAATGTTTGATCAGCTTATCTCACAAACTAGAATACCTACGAAGAAAAAACTAGTATCTCCATTAATCATAATCAGGAAATGTTTTGCAGTTACATCTTTTTCCATTTCATGCTTGACCCTGGCCATGCATACAAACAAAAATTCTGTTTAAAGCTTTTTCCTCCTGGCACGGTGGCTCACACTTTTAATTGCAGCACTGGGGAGGCAGAGGAAGGTGGATCTCTGTGAGTTCAAGGTCAGCCTGGTCTGCAGAGTGAATTCTAGCCTAGCCAGGTATATACAATGAGCCCGTTTCAGAAAACAGAAGAAAGCAGCTTTTTCCTGGACACAGTAACTGGACATGGTAACACATTCCTGTAATCCCAGTTCCAAAGAGGCAGAGGCAAAAAGAGAATCTCTGCAAATTCCATGTCAGCCTGGTCTGTATATTGAGCCCCAGGCCTGCACAAGACAGTGTCTCAAACTAACAAGGACAGGGTACCAGAAAGATGGCTCAGTGGGTAAAGGCACCAGTCCTCAAGCCTACTAACAAAGTTTGATCCCTGGGACCATATAGTGGAGAGAGAGCTGACTCTTACCAGCCGTTCTCGGAACTCCACCAGAACCCAAGCACATGGGCACTCTCTCACACGGACACACACACAAAGAATTTGTAAAATGTAATTTAAAACAAAATTAGTAACACTTTAAAACTAACGAGCAGTCTGTGGTGGCACACGCCTATAACCCTAGCTTTAGGGAAGTGAAGGCAGAAAGACAATCTCAAAATAAACAAATATTAGAAATAAAGGGTGGGACAGGCCATATAAAACATATATATATCCTTAACACTTTTATTATAAGGCTGAAGAGATGCTCAGTGGCTAAGAGAATCCCCTGCTGGGTTCAGTTTTCGACACCCCTATGTCAGCTCACAACCATCTGTAAGATACCTCCGTCTGGCCTCCACAGTCACCAGGCACACCTTCAGTGCACAGATACACATCCAGGCAAAACACCCATATACATAAAAACTTTTTTAAATTTAAAAACCTTATTATTTTGGCAAAATTGCAGTTTCCATGTAATTGCAGTAACTTCTGTTTTTAAAAGGGAAAACCTGATCAATGCAGGATATGTGTTCACACTACATCATCACACTGAACTCACTAATACAGATGTTACTGAAAAGCAGAATAAAAGTAGTAACTTTTGTGACCTTTTTATTGTTGCAACAGGACCTCACATAGATGAGCCTGGCCTAGAACTTGCTGTTACCAAGAGCGACCTTTAACTTCTGATTCTTCTGCCTCCACTTCCCAAGGGTGCTGGGATGACAGGTGTGTACCACTTCCTCAGGTTTATGCAGTGCTAGAGGTTGAAGCCAGGACCTAGTGCATGCCAACAACCATTCTACCACACTACATCTCCATCCCCTAGCCTTTGTAATTTAGAAAAAGATGTACTTCACCAAAATAAACTCGCTTTATAATAAGATATGAGCAGCCCTGGATACATGCCATCATTCTGAGACACCATGGTGTAACAGACAGACACATCCAGGACTGAATTCCAGGGTTCCAGTGTTTGTGCTCACACCTTGACAAAAACTGTATCGTGACTTAGCTTCCTCACCAGTGAAAGGAGATAATAACACCTACCAGGCATGATTGAAAGAATAAAATAAATGTGTATGTAAGTATATAGCCATTAACAAATAGTAGCTACTTTTCTCATTAGAATATAACACTCCTGAAGATACAGTAACATAAATCTTAAATTTAGTATCAGTACTTCTGTGCAGGCCTGGTATGTTTTCTTAAAACCAAGAGATTTTAATGAAATACAGCGTTGAGAAGACAAGATACACACAGAGCAGAGGGGTGCTTCAACTGCCCTCAGATTCTACTGAAGGATATATGCAGGACAAGAGAGATGGTCCAATAGTTAAAGAGCACTTGCTATTCTCCAAGAGGACTCAGACTGGATTCCCACCACCTACATCAGACAGCTCACAACTGCCCATAACTCTAGTTCCAAGGGAGCTTGTGCGCTCTTCTGGCCTCCACAGACACTTGCACACGTGTGGGACATCTATTCGTAGGCACACATCTTTTATCTCAGCAACAGGGAGAAAAAGTCTAGCAGATCTCTTTGAGTTGGAGACCTGCCTAGTCTACATAAAGTTCTAGGCCAGGCAGAGATACATAGTGAGACCCTATCTCAAAAAAGGCAATCAATCATAACACTTGGAAGACAGAGAAAGAAAGAAACGGACCTCTCTGAATTTGAGGACATGGTCTACATAGTGAGTTCCAGGCCAGCCAGAGCTACATAATGAGACCCTA
The DNA here is from genome assembly GCA_028551405.1 of Uromys caudimaculatus. NCBI lineage: Eukaryota > Metazoa > Chordata > Mammalia > Rodentia > Muridae > Uromys > Uromys caudimaculatus. Next base: position 97,024,505 of record CM052701.1, read on the forward strand.
TCTCAAAAAACCAAATAAATAAAATGATAAATATGTAAAAAAGTATTTGCTTTAACCTTGAACAAAATCCACAAGTCCACTGAAATTATAAACATAAGAGAGGACACTTGCTGAACAGTGGTGGTGCCTGCCTTTAATCCTAGCACACCGAAGGCAGAGGCAGGTACATCTCTGAGTTCAAGGCCAGCCTAGTCTACAAAGTGAGTTCCAGAACAGCCAAAGCTACACAGAGAAACTGTATCTCACAAAACAAAAAACAGATCAAAACAAAAAAAGATGGACTCTTACCAACTTTGCACCAGCTGTACGGATGGGGTCCTGAGAAGATTATCAGGAAGGAGGCTTATTTCTTTCATGATATTTGCCAATCTAACAGGCAACTCTTGTCGCAGAAACATAAATGAGGTCTTTTCACAAGCATTTACTGATCCTGAAATCAAGCACAGTGAAAGGCAGTAAGTAGAAAGCACAAGGTACCAGGAGCCAGAAAAGGAGAGTCACTTGGCAAGGCCATAACGGTAGATTTACCATAGTGATGAGAGGAAAGGACTAGGAAACAAAGACATGTCCATGCACAGTTGAGCTAACCAATCTATAGTTACCCTGATTCCAGAACGACCTTCCAAGCCCATTCATTCCAACAGCTCAGTACAACCATGTGGGTACTTTGCTATACTTCCCAATTACTATCCATCCTAGAATTCAGGTAAGCTGAATGTGTCTGCATAAGGCTCAGGGCCTGCGAAGAGAACTGGGAAAGACCCATTTTATATGTCCCACTACTGCCTTTAGAAATTCTGACTCCTGCTGGGAAGTGGTGGCACATGTCTTTAATCCCAGAACTTGGGAGGCAGAAGCAGGTAGATCTCTGTGAGTTCAAAGTCAGCCTGATCCACAGAGTGAGTTCCAGGACAGCCAGGGCTACACAGAGAAACCCTGTCTTGAAAAAAAAAAAAAAAGGAAATCCTGACTCCCGACTTTTGAGTAAATTCTGAGCAAAGTCATTGACTAGATGCAAATACTAACCACCAGAACAGAGTCAGTATAGAAGTTTTCAGGCAACAGAAGGCAAAGACCATCAACACCATGTCAGCAACCATCAAGTGGAACCTACTCAGTTGTCTGATTCCTGGGAAAGTCACCTGCCCCTTCCTCCACTCTTAAATCCAGATGTTTGAAAGAATAATTTATAAGTATCCATCCCTTGGCAAGCAGCTCCACTTGAACTAAAAAAGTAACATCATTTCAGCAATCCATTTGAAACTAATTCAATCTTGCAGATGGAACC